>CM042329.1:16305338-16940338 GCA_023566125.1 Zingel zingel | reverse complement strand
CTCTGTTACACTCACTTTATCATCCAGCACCTTGATGCTCCTCTCAGCCAGGACAGATGATGTCAGTGGGGACAGCACCTGCAACACATAGAAACACTTGCTACTCACGACGGTCCATTAAGATCCGAGATGACATTGTTATTGTGAATGAAGAAAAAGAGCCAATTTGCTAACAGCAAATGTCGCTACCGATGATAATATATCCAATCCCAGAGCCCTGCAAGCCAAAGCCTGCACTCTAAATTGAGTTTTATCAAGAATTCACTTTCTTTAAATTTAGTCAAACTCTCTTGGTTCCAGTGGTATGCAAAACAAAAATAAAGTGGTATCAAAACAAATACTGACACAGATATTTGCCTACAGCTTCTAAAAGAACCTATACTTATGTATGCTCAACAAGTACTCCAAATTGAACAACAAAATACGTCGTTTGTAACTGCCTTTCAGCTGGAAACATCGGGCGTCAGATCAGAAAAGGCTGCTATCGTTAGGATGATAGGATCATTTATCTGAGCCTTCAAAAACCAGATTTGGAACGGATTTTTATCTACTTTGCAGATTTAGATTAATACAACAATATTAATCAACTAAAACATTGCTATATATATATATATATATATATATATATATATATATATATATATATATATATATATATATATATATAATCCAGTAATATATTTGATTCTTTTTTTTTCCCTGTCATGCACACACAATGCCCAACACTCATGGGTTTAGAATACCCATGAATATATAATAAGATTCTTAATTGGACCATTCAGTATAATTAGTACTTTTTCTACTTTAAGTATATGTTGATACTAATAAGTTTGTACTTTTACTTAAGTAACATCTTGAATGCAGGACTGTTACTTGTAACAGAGTATTTATACACTATAGTGGTGCTATTTATACTTAAGTAAAAGATCTGAATACTTCTTCCACCACTGCTCATAAGTACTACTGCGACTAGTGGGCTTTGTCACTTACTAACGTAAACATTATTTTTCCTATACTTTTTCCTATTCCTCCCTATACTTGTTTGTGTACTGGGTCAATAAATAATATGTAAATGAACAAAAAAATGCATTCTAAACTCCAATATTGAGTAATGTAGACCACATGAACTCTGCATAGATAAAGAAACATTGCGATAGAAACAAACACATGCTAACACAATAACTCAACTCACATGCAAACATACCATCTTCACCGTACACCACCGTAACACGTTCCCTACCTTCCTGAGTTGCCATGTACAGTAAATTGTTGTGACATTGTAATCAGTTAAGAATCCCTCCCATCTGCCCCAATTACGGCTCCAGTCTCTCCTCCAGCCGCCCCCACATGGCTGCATTTACCAGCCATAATGAACTGTACAGTAAGTACCGATCACTGCCTGATTTGTACAGACCCTTTTCCCTGTTTTTCTCCCTTTGGTTTACCGATTTTCATTTTCCCTTCTGCCTCCCACACAGTGAAACTGATATTCTTGAATGTAACACAGCTAAAATCAGTGTAGTCTCAAAAAATGGGAAGCATGGTTTAACCTCATCTCTAAGATGAGTCGCAAAGGTTAAAAATGCAGACTGCTGGTGAGCTTTACTCTAACAAGTAAGCATGCATGCTGATTGTCGTGAAATGTGAGGTTTCTTTTGGACAGATAAAAGGAAAGCAAAATAAACAATGGCACAAAATGTCAATCTGAAAATATGGTCCATGGCTTGTTAGAAATCATTGGCAAAATCACTGGTTAAAGTTGAATTATGCAAGAGTCTGGCTGCACTTCTGGTAGCTAAAGGGTATTTTAAAACCAGCATCATCATCATCATGCTTGCTTTGCCTTTACCTTTGGCTGTTTAGAGCAATATGATTACAGAGGAGTTGCGTCTGCCTGCTTTATTATTAAAATCAAATTAAGCTGAATTCAAAAGATACATGCTTTACTAACTAGGAACTTAAGCTACTGAAATATAAGCAAGTACATGGGTACCGCTAAGTTTAAAGTTCAAGAAGTCATGTATCACCTTCTCTTTGAAGCTGTCCAACTTTCAAATGTATCTTTCTCCTCTAGAAATACCAGGATGTGCAATATATTACCCCCCTACAGAACTCTCCTCAAAATGTCAGGAACATTTTTTTGCTTCCCTCAAATAGATCAACAATCGTCTTAGCCTAACCCGAGTACATACTTAGCAAATGTCCAGTCATTCTGCTGCTCTCTTCTCAGAGATGTCAAGGCTCCTTTCCTTGATTCTATAGAAGTACTCCGATCCCTTCTCATCCCCTTTATCATAGTCCTTTGTCCTATCTTTAGAGATGTCTCTCTTCTCAACAGCGTTAGAGAGATTGCAGGTCCTGCCTTTGGCCTACATCCATTGTTAGATTCCCCCACCAGACACCAGACAAGTCCCTTCCTTACACCAGTCCCAGAGTTTAGAGGTTGCTTCATTCAATCCCCAGAGAGTAGTAAAGACCACTTTCAGCCTCTTCAAAACTGTCTAGTATTATTTATTTCCAAATCTCAGAGGGCTTTCACTATCTAACCCCACAAAATCCTGTTTGCACCTGGATCCAGCACACTGCAACTAACAATATTACATCCAACCTAGCGTTGCCCAGACCATGTCTCTCTGACTCATCATAGTGACACTTTTGCAAAGGTTAATTTAAAAATGTGTTTTGCATGCAAGTAGTCAATCCATAACATTTCCAGTCATTCATTTCTCCTGATACACCATTGAGTTTGCAGCCCAGTATATTAATCATCACATTACCAATTCTATGGCCACTACGGGATCTTTTAATGTGGCCTTTTGAAATCCTTGGCTTTCATTTAATTGTCAAATCCAAGTCCTTCTTTGTAATTCTGAACAGTTTGATCAAAATAAAACTCATAATGCAGTATATATTCAAAGCCTTTGGATATTGGCGTGTAGTGTATAGCACTATGTTTCTTTAACATAGGAGCTCTGAAGTTCCCTTAATCCTTTTCACAATGTCCATTAGGGGTGGAAAACCGAAACATCGATTCATGTATGTATCGTAATTATTATTTTTTTTTTTTGTGTGATGATTTTTAAAATTGATTCTTCACCCCAGAATCTCTTTATTTATTAATTTTTTTTTTTTTTTTTTACCAATAATTAACCTAAATGTTTTCTATTCATACCGTACCGCTGACGGCGACTACAACATGTCCCTTTCCAGCAAAACAGACAGAAAATGCAGAAAATCCATGCTATGTACTTCTTTACAAATTAAATAAATGTCAGACGGACTGACATGTGATGTGCATTCTTCTTAGAAAACAATTAGTTTTTAGAAATGACTCATGATATATTGTCTCTAGAAGTGTATTATTCAACTTTTGTTTGCAATACTCCAGACTATCAAAGCAATTCAAATCGAATCGGCACCCATGTATCGTGAAAGAGAAACGGTATCGTTCTAGCCCTAATGCCCATATTTGCTTATTGTGTGTCTCTCAAGCAGCACATGAACACACAAGGCCAGCACTATATCGTTGAAATCAGTCAACACTTGCATCTGCATTACCACTCAATGATAATAGAACTCTTAAAGAGATGAAATAGTTTTTTTGCACAGTAGTTTGTTATCCAGAATAGACCTAAATGATTGAAAACCAATGGATGCTGGCGAGGTAGAAAGATACTGTACATTCAACAGTCTACTCAAGTATTTGCTTTGGATAATGTTACACAACAGCTTGGTCTTATACAGCCTTTGAGATCTTTCCTAATAGGCTTCCAAATGCAAAAAAAAATCCTATATGCAGGAAAAATCCTGATATTGCTTAAGGGCCAATGTGTACCTGCATGGATTTTGCTGTATTTTTAATAGCCTGTCTGAGATCTAGTAGGAGCCAATCAAGAGAGGTGTGTAGCTGTCCTTCACAATAACTGTGAATAAAATTCTAGAGAAACAAAGGTCACAGGGAATGGTGATGAATTTATGCATTTCTTTGTCCATTTCAAGTGTTTACATGATTTCTCTGGATTAAGTCCAAAGGCTGCTCTAAATCGAGAGCATGTTTTCATTCAGAATGATTTACCTTTCCACTGACCACCTGAGCAGCATACTAACGACTAGACTGAAAACATAACTGACACTTTGAGTACAAACTGTTGATTAAATAGAAGAAACATTAAATATCAAATAATGTCTGCATTCAGTGGTACAATTAACTAGGGCTGCACGATTTGGAGAAAAAGTCATATTGCGATTGCAATATACAATACTGCGATGACGATTGGGATTGCGATATAATGATATCATGAGTTTACTTACTCATGAGACTACTACTACTAGAATTTTGAAATGTGTATTTTTTAACATACAAAGTTAAAGAAGAAATACATAAACAAAACGGTGCAATACTTTTTTAAATAACTTAATATTTTAGAAAATTAAATAACAGAAAAAAACTAATTCTTCTTAAATGAATACATTTTGTATCCCCTTAAACGATGATATTCAAGATTGGTGTAATATAATAACTAGTTATTAAGTTACAAATTATACTTTGTACAACCTCTTTCTGCATGCTCTGAACGCCTCGACACTACTCATTCGAGTCGATTAATCTGTCGAGATTGATTAATCTGTCGATTTATTTTTTTGATTAATCGATGACTCGGATAAAAAAACAAAACAAAAAAGCATTGATTTACATCAACTCAATACATACTTACATACATACTTGTAGTTTTAGTTAATAGTTGTGTAAAGGTAAATAACCCAAAGAGCAGATACAGACAACACACACACACACACACACACACACACACACACACACACACACACACACACACGTTCACGTTCACTTGAAGCTTATTCATTAAATTATTACCATCATTGTAGTAAGTGCAAGTTAAGTTCATTTGTACACCACATTTAAACACAGTTTAAGATGACCAAGTGCTATAAAAGAACTTTAAAATGAAATTAAAAAGTACAACACACACAAATATATTTGTCAACAATAACTGATATGGGACAAAGCACAGAATATACATGACAACAGATTGAAAAATTAGTCTGCAAAATCCTGGAGGGACTGATTGACGCTGTAGGGAGTAGTATGAAAGGGCGAATCCCCCGAGCAGGGAGGGGAGGTTGGTTGTGGTGGCAGATGGGTAAAACACAGGACTTTCACTCAGGAGATGCAGGGTTTGTGTCCCGCGTGTGGCGTTTCCTTAAGCCAACCCCATTGTTCTTTTACTAAACACAACCGTCGCTTTCTTCTTTTCCTAAAGCCAACCCTGTTTTTCTTTTCCTAAAGCCAACCTGGTTTTCTTTTCTTAATCCCAACCGTTTGTCCGTTTCTTGTTTTCCTAAAACACGCATGTGACTTAGTCTCATGATAACATGTAGCCTCGCAATAACGCGCCACATGCTTTAGAAAGTGCCATATGTTTACATCCACTGTATAGAGCATAGACATACACGCGGATAGTTCATAATGCGTACAGATAACATGCCACTTGGCTTAAGAAAGTTGGCGTGTATGTTTACGCGAAGTCATGATACATTGGCAGGCCACACAGAGTGTCACGCACAAAGCACACCTTTTTGTTTACTTAAATCGCACAATTTCTGCGGTTATGTAATCGCACAGAGGGACATCACCATTGCCATTAGATTAATTGTGCAGCCCTGCAATTAACCTTTGTTCATTACATAATATGCATTTCAGGGAAGAAATACTCTCACTTAAGTACCAGCAATTATAATTCACTGTGAGAGCAATATCAAGCTGCTCTGTAGATATCAACAAATGAAACAAAATTATTATTATTATTACAGACATATGATATATATCTCTAAAGGGTAAAAATCCTGTGTATTTTTACAGACCCTGCTTAGTATTAGCAGTGATTAGACTTTGATTTCAGCATCAGCAATTGAAAAGCACTTGTGTTTGAAGTTGGACCTAAAATTGATCTGATTTAAACAAATGCCACAGTGTCCTTAACACAATTGTCAATACCCTTGATTCCACTTAATTTGTTATGTTTAAAGAGAGCAAGTGCAGGAATACATCTTATAATAAGTATAGATAAAGTTATTTTGTTGTAAATTTCCCACTTATATGCACAGTACATGCATTCATTCCATTCATTAAGTGTGTTCTTCATGACAGACCAAGCAGCTACCGCCACCATGGTCAAATTCTGAAGCCAACAAAGACAATCAGCACCGCTAATGACCGATGACTTTCTCCAAAAAACACAGGGTTTATAGCCACAGCCATTCAAAAAGTCCCAACATGGGTCTCGAAATGCAACCTACTGTATATAAATTACTAGACGTTTCAGCCTAATTAACTTGAAACCTTTTTGACACAGTCTCCATGACAATTGATCCTTAGAAGCATTACAAATGTAGTATATTGTTGCATAATTTGATACACCCCCTGAATGATCGCAAATTGGCCTGAGCTGACTGTGTTTCAAAATCAGGGTTGGATTTATATCTGGCAGAGCTGGAGCATTTAAGACTCACAGGTACGTTTGTTAAATGGCCCATTCACACTTCATACCACTGTATGTCATCCGCACAGATCACTAAGATGTAAATTTACCACATGATAACTTTGAAGTAAAATGAGCCATCACAAACGGCAAACATTTTCAGTTTCTCTTCTTTTCCATTTCATCATTATCAGGCTTACCAAAATGTATCCCACATATCTGTCCAGTCACAGTTTCTTCCATTTAAACCATGTCCTGGCTCACAGTGAAACAGCACTGCATCTCACTACCCCCATAAACACACATATTTACTCCTGCAGAGCACACAGCTCTGATTGATAACTAAAGAGATGGAGATTATGGTTCCAGTTTACTGCTTCAACAACATGTTGTTCTTGTAAATGCCAGATTGATGTTGATTTACGGTGTGAGCGGGCACACGTGTCCTCCTGAGCAAGCACCTGGTTGTAGTATTACATAAATAGGAGTGTGTGTGTGTGTGGCTTTAATTGGACGTGCCATAACGGCAGTATTTGTGCTACAGTATGCTGCAATCAAATAGTTGCGTTGTAGTTGTCCTTCCCTTTCCACTGCCAAATTTTTTTTTTTTTCTTTTCTTTTTTTAGTTTTACTGTCTAAACAAGCAAACTGCTTTCCTGTGTTATGCCTCCAACAGACAAAGGGCAACATTAACACTCATTCAGAGTCATGTTTCTAGCTACTTGATAAAAAAACTGCAGCATTCACTTTTCTTTTTAAACATGTTTCGGTCACCACCAACCCCTATGAAAAATATCTGTTTTTTAGCTCCTAGATGCTCCACTATGTTCACCTGCTAGTTGTTAACTTTGTCTGCCTACTGTTTGGTTCTGGATGGCTAGTGTACACGGATCAGACAATTTTTGCTGTAAAAAGATGCTTGATGCTGCAGGAGACAGGGTTCATGAGAGTGGAATTCATGACCTGTACAACCACAATAATGAGCCACCACTTTCACATTACACATTTGATCCATTGTTGGCATAGGAAATATTGATTAATGGAGCTTTTCCTCTCCTCTCATTTAATATTGTTTTGTAAAAAACACACCCTCCATCAAAATCAGTATATTGACAATTTTTGCTGTGATAATTTTCTTTATGACAAAACACCAGCCTGGTATCAGACCTCTGCATTGCCTCCATATATCAGATTTCTCAGCAATTCAAATAGGTCTAGTGTTGTGTTTGCTGGTGGCTGTTTTCCTTGTTGGAAAACACAACAGAGCCAATCAGCTTTGTTGACAGGATTAAGAATAGGGACATCATGTTCCTGTGTCAGGGTCAGAAAACTGAATTACAAAAGTGACAACTTTTTAATGAGTATATATTCCCTTGATTCCAACGTTTAGTTTGCTGCTTCCAAAAGCTAGTGCAGCTTCTGTGTTGACTGAAAATGATGTCGACACGACGGATATGTCAGTCAATACTGATTGGTAAGGGCAAAGTAACTTCCCCACCCAAGCAAAAGTTAACATGAACATGTCAGAAAAATGAAATCAAACGAAATAGCAATGCAGTCTGCTTATCATGCAACCAAAATGCACACAAAACTCACACACATACAACCTGTAGTTTGGTGACTCCAGCGCTCACTCCTATTAGGACTTGGCCCTCCAGCAGTTGTGCCACCTTCGGTACCTCCACCCTCAGAGAGTCCTTGACCAGTTGTGTCACCTCCACCTGCCAGTCACTACCCAGCAGGAAGTTCTGCTGACCCATCCCGTCCTCCTCTGTGGCTCCTCTTACTTCTCCGCTATCTGCCACAAAGTGTGTGAGGACACGCAGGGTGGTGCTCTGATACTGGGCTGCACAACTTCTCTCTGTCCTCTCCTTAACTGCATCGTCTTCTTCCTTGTCATCAGTGACCCTCTCATACCTGCAGAAATGGGAAAAGAGGGCAGATGAGCAATAAGAATAAAGCACAGATCAAGTACTTTTAACTGTGAGAAGTATATATAGGCAGATAGCATACTTCTAATTTTGAGATAAAAAGTACTAAAAGCTTTTTGTGTTGAAAGAAGTCCTAAAAGAAAGAAAAAGATACTTTGAAGGTTATCAACAGTGTAGTCTATATCCACAATGTTCCACTTCCGGCATTGCTCCGTTGCCGCCTATTTTCGGTCGGATGTCCGTTACCTTCTGCTTTCTTTGTGTTGGAATTTTAAACTCCAGTCGCCTAATGGGGACTATGGTTAACTGCTCCTCAGATCTCTGCAGGGTAAATCCAGACAGCTAGCTAGACTATCTGTCCAATCTGAGTTTTCTGTTGCACAACTAAAACAACTTTTGAACGTACACGTTCCACCAAAACAAGTTCCTTCCCAAGGCTATTTTGCAGCGTCACCGTGGCTCCGTCCGGCACTTAGCTCCACACACGAGGTTAGAGACACAAGCTTGTGACCGGAAGGTTGTTGGTTCAATCCCCAGACTGACAGAAAAAAATCTGGGTGGGATAAGTGAAAGAGTAGTGCTTGTCCCTCCCTCATTACCACCACTGAGGTGCCCTTGAGCAAGGCCCTTAATCTCCAACTGAGGTTGGAGGTATGTATATATATATATATATATGATTGGTTTAAAGAAATGCCAATAAACCACAGCACTTTCTTCTCCCATCTCGGTATGTTGTGTGGACTAGCCAGACCCTCCTCCCCAGCACTGTAGAGGAAGGTCTGGCAAATTCTACTTTTTCCACAATTCACAATTTAATGCAACTCATTTTCTTTTCTTATCACCATTAATGTCCATAAAGTCTAAACCCCTCTGATGTAGTTACTGCAGTCAAAGCCTCTACTGTCTTTTCCCGACCTCCTGAAAGTCACAGGTGCCCAGTGTTTTCAAAAAATCCATTAAAAACAGCTTGCAGAGACAAACTGCTGCCTTTCTCGCCTTCTCATTTTCTTTAAAAGGGCAACTGATATTTTGCCATTTATTTGGCCCACGGCAAACACTTTGCTGATATAGCCATCTCAGAAAGATATGTTTTGTAACAAAGGAACGTTTGCAAACCCAGTAGGGGAATTTTGCAACACATTTGTTTTACTCTTTTCCTCCTATTTAGGTTTAAGTTTATATGGCCCTTTATCACATTAACAGACCTACTTTAGAGTGGGAAAGGTAGGACAGGAAGGAAGGAGATTGGAAAAATCTTGCAAAGAATTACAAAAGAGGGCTGATAGGTGCCCCTGTGGACCACATAAGACATCAAAAAATTGATACAAATAGACACAGTGGTAAATTTTAAAAAGATGAACGGAGGTCACACCAGCCGCAATGCCTAATTGGGCCAGAGGCGTAAAGTTTAGGGGGGCGCCCTTGCCTTCCTATCTCGCTACTTCTGGCACCCTTATTTTGGTCTAAACTACACACCTGTATAAATTCGTGACTGCAACTTGCATCGTTGTCACGTTATCGCAGTGAAAAAATGTCTGCAGCCAGACAGACATATAAAACACCTGGCAAACACCATACTCAAAACTGCCTCTGTGGTAGTTCCAACAACAGTAGGTACTTCAGGACCACATTTTGTCATGATCACACACTCTCACACACACACACACACACACACACACACACACACACACACACACACACACACACACACACACACACACACACACACAAAATGCATATGGCACCTAGGTGTTTATTACAAGCTTTACTGCACTTACAATATAACATTAGTCATTGTAAAGTCAATACATTTCTGAAAACAAAATCTGAACTCCTGATTTATCAACTGTCCATTTGATCTATTCTGCTCTACTGTATTGTATCAGCAGGTTGTCTTATGTCTTGGATTTACTGTACATCCCAAAGGTTGTAGGTTTCTGCTCCCTCAAAAATGATAATACATCATATTAAACAACATACTGTATTATTTGGTATTCTTGCTGAGCTGTGGGAGCTGCAGTAACGGGTGAAATGTGGCCCTGAGACACAGATCTGCTCCAAAGAGTCAACCGTGTTGACGATGAAGAGAAACATTGCTACAGCTATTTGGCGTATACATACATCACTCTTATCCATCCGCATCCTTCATCTTCCATCACTCTTTATCACTATATAGGTCTGTTTTGTTGTCCTGTGCTTCAGCACTGTCATCTCTCACTGCACTCCTAAAGCTCACTCAATATTTTATACATCAAGTTCTAACTTTCCTGTAATTTATTTTTCAACTCTCTCACTCAGCGTTTCTCTCTCTCACTCACTCACTCACTCACTCTCACACTCGCGACACACACACACACACACACACACACACACACACACACACACACACACACACACACACACACACACACACACACAATTATGCAATTATTCTCTTACACTTTCCAGCTCTGCCTGCATCTCTCTCTCTAACAGTCAGGTGGCCAGGGGGGGTGACAGTGACAGTTTCCATTAGGCTTAATGAGGCATGGCCGGTCAGGCAGAAAAACGGTCTGACAGGTTAACATGCTGTGGTCCAATGACTTGGCTTAGTTCCTAACCTCCCTTCGCCATGCCCTCCCCTTCCCTTATTCCACATCAGTGAAATGACGGCAGTCTAAACCAAGGTGACATTTGTGGCTAGCAACAGAAACATGAGGTCAGGTCATGTTTGCAGCAATGAGTGGCAGGACAGCCAGGGTGTCAGAGTGTAATGAGGTGGCTTTCGCGCTTATGTAATGTGAATCAGAATGTGAATGAAAATGAGCGTGCAGACATTGATAAGCCAAGAAAACATTTTCTTTTCTCCATTTTGTCTCGGTTTGTTTTTCTCTCTCCCTCACAAATGTGCAGATAAACTTCACATACCATGCCTTCTTCATGCACTGATGCTCTTGACAGACATGACTGATGGGATCAGGCATGGATAGCAGGGGGTATTTGTGTTAGAGTGCCACCCTGTGGGGTGCAGGCCACTGGGAAATGACACTGCAGTGACTTTGTGGCAGGAATGTTCTTTTAAAAAGACGTTTTCTGTGCAGATGTTACATGCATATAAAAGTTAATATAATGGTTACATTTAAAACATTCAGTGTTAGTGCTAATTGGGGCCTAGCCTACTCAAATTCTGACTACACATTGCCACATGCCAGCAATATTTCCATTTAACGATTTCCCTTTGTGACTTGATGGTCTCACCAATAATTAATTTGATTAAAGCACAAACAATGAAGAGGACCTGTATGTCATCGGCTACATCATGTTATTACAGTTTTCATTTCAAAGTATAAATAGCACCTGGATGTAATATCCTGGCTCTAATGAAGGGGCTAAACACTGGGCATGTAGAAAAATTCCTTTTTACAGTAGAAACACACAGTACTTTGTGTCCTCGCCATAGTCACTGTCTGTATGATTACAGTAAATAATAATTATAATAGCTGTTATAAAATGTAAACTAGTCTGTGTGCCTCAGTGATCATATATTTGAATCTAAATTGGGTTATTTCTAATTGAATCAGCCGTATTCATATTTGAAAACAAAAAATCACTATTAAAATATTTTTATTATTTCCGCCTTATACAACTCACGATGCGCCACACAGCTCATTGCACACCGTGTCACTTTTCAGCCTCAGAAATTTTGGCCACACTCTGTAATGTTGAAATCTATTACTCATTTCTTATTCTGCTTAAGAACCTTTTTGGGAGACCTGTCCAATGAATTATTAGACACTCGTTATATCACCTCTGCAGCTGTACCTGCATTTTATGCCTCATAAGTCTGCACCAACATTACCAAGCCAATTTATTGTAGCCTCCAATTTTTATTTTTTTTATTTTTTTTATAAACCAAGTGGAGGATGTGATTCAGACTCTCATGCAGGGATTGTTTAAAACCTCTCAGGTTAATGACCTAAAAAAAGAAATTGAGACTTGCCCTGGGAATATTTTAATATGGCCAAGTTGTGCTGTGATATATGGGTAGTCACTAAATAAAGCCAAAAATGTTTTTTGCTTGTAGCTTGTTCAAGAGTTATTTCCGTTGAAGAAGCAAGGATCGAGGAAATTTTGCGGGATACGGTTTCTTTATAGCTACTGATTGCAGTTCAGTTTTAAATAGACAGGCCTTACCTTCTGTTGGCCGTAGTAACAGGGACTCTCCAGCCCTTTATCTGGCTGAGCTCGGGGTCGGCCACATCAATTAGCAAGGGCAGGCGAGGCATCCATACACTCATCTCCAGCTGGGCACTCAGGAAACTGTAGGTAAAGTTGAGCATCACCCGTCTCCTTCCTCTTGTCTCCTTCCCGGTTACATACACATAGTCACATCGATCTGACACCTGGAGAAAAAAAAGGGAAAAATTAGAAAAGTGGCAGAATGAGAGCTGGACTCAAAGAGTTAAAGAAAGAAGAAATGGAATCAATTTGAGATTGAAAACTTAAGGGTTTCAGTTTTAATAAAAAGTCATATAAATGTAATAAAAAAATAAATAAAAAAAGTATCATCAATGTAGTTGACATTTTGTCATTTGGACCGCGTTGAGGAAGATCTTCTGTTCTTTTTGTGCAGTTGATGCCCTTGAGTCAACCGCCCTTCTGAGATGCTGGAGGGTGGAAAGATTTGGCATTGCTTCAATGAAACCGCAACTGTCAAGTCTGCTGACTTTCTTCTGTGTGCGTTTGTGTGTTTCTGAATGTGTGCGGATGCATCTTTAATGCGTGTGCGTGCAGGATATGTGTGCATGTAATGTGACTTCGGACCAACTTAACAGATGGAGATGAGAAAATACACAAACCTGCTTCATCCAACTATCCAACCAGAGAACAAAACACTTGAATTACGATCGGCTGCATGAAGTACAACTCCAATCAGTTACCAAGGTTTCTCAGAGATATATATATATATATATATATATATATATATATATATATATATATATATATATATATATATATCCAATATAGAGAAATAATATAGCAGGAACACCAGAAGTGTCTGCCATTATCTATAAAGCACTAAGAATCTCCAAATGAAACATTTTCTTCCCTTCGGGACAAAATCTTTAACATTCTGTCATCACATTTTTTTTGTTTGTAATCACTTGCATTTCAATCTCAAATTCCATCATAAGCTTGATTGGCACAACGTGTAATTTCAGCACATGCCCTCGGAACTCACAATTGCTTCTTTTTAACAAACCACTCACAAGAAGACATCTGTCATCTGTCTCCACGTCTTTGAATATGATTTGGCAGCTTTTACTCTGAGAAACAAAACTGACAGCTTGGTATCTGTCAGTTCTCTCCTCTTCCTCTTTCTCTTACTCTCCCTTCCTACTAAAATATTACTGCTATAACTCCTACATGTTCATGGTCTTCCTGTAATAAGAACAGGTTGTGCTTCAGAAAGGACAATTCTTAGGCTGGAATCAAAGTGGGGGAAGGTTTAAGATTTCACCTGATATTTTGTTGTCAAATTATTAGTTTCATAAATCAAATTAAGTTTCATAATGTGACAAGTTGCTAATGATGAGAAAAGAATATCCACTCAAATGCATTTGCTGCCTTTCTCTCTTTTTTAAATAATTGTAAATTAAATATCTTTTGGTTTTGGACAAGGGCTGGGAGATCCTCAAAACAATATCTATCGTAGCCTATATATTCTTCTGTATTGTTTCTATGGCGATGTCAAAAAAAACAGCGGCGGAACTGCATCACAGCAATATATACGTCATTTGGACGACACTTTATGTTCTGATTCTTCTTTGGACTGAAGTTCGTTATAAAATGAGAAAATACTCAATACAAAATGATCTATATCAGGATAGAAGATTTTGGCTATGTCACCCAGCTCTAATTTGGGCTGTTGACATTTGAAAGCATCATATTGAGCTCTGAGAAATATATTTTTTTACTCTTAGCCTAAGCGCATAATTTCATAATTAATTGTAAAAAAGAATTGACAGAATGATAAAGGATATGCCGAGCAATGAGAATAGTTAACGGTTACAGCCTTACATGCAACTTGTCTTATTAAGTTGATGCAGGCAGAAGAGATAAATAATATAATAATCATTCTAATATTGTTAGTGCTTAACATCGCCACTACAACAAACAAAACAAGTTTAATTGTTCTATTCTTTAAACATGTAAAGCAGCCTTGTCTCGCTTTGCCAGATCCTCCTCCAAAGCGTGCTGAGGGTCTAGCTACTCCACAAATTTCTTTAAACCAATCAGAATCATCATGGGCGGTACTAAACTGCGCACAGAGCCGCTACAAAGTAGTCGTGTGAGAGAAAACTGTCTCAATTTACCATGCAGAGATCTGAGGAGCAGTCAACAATAGTCCTCATAAATCCACCAAATTTAAAATTCCAACACAAAGAAAGCGGAGGAAACGGAAAAGACATGCATCTGGTGGAATTTCCTGCAGCACCGGAGCAATCCCGGAAGTGGAATGCGAAGGATATAGACTAAAAGCAGCCTAACTGGAGTGAAATCTGTTTTTAATCTGAGAGTGTAGTGCCAAATTGTGGCTTCACTTGTGGTCTTCTTACAGTGTATGGACGTTCAGTGGACAGAGGAGCACTGCACTGCAAAAGTATTTCACACTATGCTAGGTGTACAGGTCAAAATAGTATAACTGTAATAAAAAAAAAAAATCATTTGAAGAATTTGAGTTGTCTGTCCTCAGTGCTTAACTGTTGATGCGAGTAGGTGATAATGTATTATATACTGTATGTAAATTAGTCTTTTTGGGAGGTGTGTGCATGTTAAAGTCGCAGGAACACACACATACACTAATGTGCAGGGTTTCTAAAGGCAACCATTCAGAGAGCGAGCTGCAAAATCCACATCACTCCTCATTGAGTCTCTTAAGCCTCACCACTATTTTTGTTCCTTTTTGCTGTATTTTACTCTCTCTCCCTTTCTCTCTCTCTCTCTCTCTCTCTCTCTCTCTCTCTCTCTCTCTCTCTCTCTCTCTCTCTCTCTCTCATCTCTCTCTCCCTCTCCCTCTGTCTGCCTGTGTCTCGCCCCGATGCTGAAATCAATTCATGTCAAACCAACTCTACCTTTTAATCTCTATCTTTGTTCCAGTTTGTTTCTAAATTCTAGATCCATCTTCATAATTTCTTATGAAAAGCATCGAAGATGAACCGTGCAGATTTAATCACCATTTCTTGAAGGTGACATCTTCTACGCTGCATGACAAATGTATCACCATGAATGTGTCATGTACCAACGCACCAATCAATGTCACTTCTCTGTGGAAACAATTCATTGCCTTGCTAATCATGCAGGCTTAGAATTGATCCAGAGTGACACACACAAAAAACAGATAGGGACACCACAGGATCCACTTCAGAGTGAGGCATGCATAGAGGAGTTTATTTTATACATTTCCAGTTCCTAAGAGGGCAGAGCATTGGACACTCACATTGTACAGTATTGGGACATTTCTGCTGTAGCCATTTCTAAAGGATGTTTAAATTTCTTTAATCCCCTAAAAATCAATTGTCTTAACACTTAACTGAAATGCAGGGCTCTGAGTGTAAGTGATAGTTTCCTTTGATTCTTGCTTAGAGCAGTGAGTATGTGCATCTTCCATCATTGTAAACTCTAAAGACTTAACTAAAACAATAATAAGCATATCCTAGTGTGAGGTTTGGTGGTTTGTTAAATACACCTCAGGGCTACATCACTGTGTTGAAAGGAGAAACATCTTGTACAAATCTTCTTAAAACAGATAATCAAAACACTTGCTTGTTTCGTGTTCGTCGAGCTTCATAGTACTACTTGTCTCACTTTATATTAAAATCAATCTGCCTTTTAGAAATAAAAACGCGCTGGAGGATATATGCCTGTTGTGAACTCGTTCAACTCATTCAAGGTAGTTGATAAACAATTACCTTCTCCACTGTTCATTCTTTTTCACTTTCACATTCTAACAATATTAGTTTTGCCCATTCACAAATCATAGATATGACTTAGTCATGCTAATTCCTGACCTCACTTGTTACTGTAGAGCACTGAATGCCTTGTAATAATTGGTAGAGTAGGTGACTGGCATCGAAAGGGACAACATGGACATCATGTCTAGAGGAGGGCATTTCAACAGAAGAGGGTAGGTCAATCCACAACCAAATAGACTGTGACTTATATTAGGGAGCGTTCTGCATTTGCAAACAGGAACTATTTCAAAATCTGCTGTTGTCTTTGTGTGTGAGGAGGGTCGCCCAACGTCAGCCTTTTCAATGAGGGATATGACCAAATCATCAGAGCTTACTACAATGCAACAACAGTGAGTCAAGTAAGCTCTACTGCTGCTCGCCATAGCCTGCCAGGCGATGAAAAAAAAAAAAAGAAAATAAATCAATCCCTCCAAGATATCGCAATCGCGCCAATTAACGCAAATTCAACCAATCACCGAGGCTTTAGTGCGACTTGCAATTTGGACTAATCACCGCAGCTTTTCTGCAAATTTGACCAATAACCGGAGTTTCCCGCGACGTCAACCAATCCCAGCAGTCCCACGTGCCAGACTTTACGTCAACGTAATGTGACTCTGAGTGCCACTGACCAAGCGGGAGTGAGAAAGAGCTGGTTTCCGATATGAAGACGAGACTCGAACATCTCACATTTACCAACAAAACGTACAGCGAAAGACCGTGCAAAACATTTCAGACCGTCCTGCCAAACTGTATAGATTTTAACATCATGCATCAACAGCCGCTGCTGTTTCAACCTTGTCGGCTGTTTGCAGCGGGCAGGGGCGGGGCTGCTGCTCATACAGTTCCCCCCGCTACTGACGCGCACACACACGGTGGATGCAGGAAAAACCGGAGATGAGACGACACGATGATCTAAATTGAGGACAGCTACGCTCGTTATTGTAAGTGCAATGATAAGTTAAAGTCCAATAAGTACTTTATCAAACCGTATGTGTGTCCCAGGTTAGGAAATTAACAATGTAAATATCGACAAGCATTTGATTAATTCAATAAATTATAATTTTTTGTGTTAAATCCACCAGCCATTTTCATATTATATCAACATTTGCAGCATCCTGAGCCTTTTTGGTAAGGTTACTAGGAAAACTCAGCCCAGAGTAGTTTTATTCTCCCCGAAACAAGTTTCCTTTTATTTTTAAAGAACTATAAAAAAAGAAATACAAAAGACATTGCAACTTTTATCGCAATTTTTTTACAAAAGCTCCCGCAAAATCAGGAATTTTGGGCCACAAAATATAAAAAAAGGCCTCGAAATCCTGGAGGGACTGATAAATTAAAGGAAGAGTGCTCACTGTGGTAGTACGGAGCCCCCTGAGGTTATCATGGTTGAATATTTTTTTCCTGAACTACCCTGAATCCTTGCAATAACTTTTGCAATCCCTCGCAATATTTTGCCACATCTAGGAATACTTGCATTCCCTCTTCAAATCCTGCATGGCTTAACAATGCTTTCTTGGCAGTGTTTTAAAAGGAGGGATAAGGAGTAGATGGTGTACATACTTAGGCAATCAATTAGGGCTAATTATTTTTATTTATTTTTTTGTTTAGATTATTTTCTCAATGAATCGATTAACCAATTGGTCCATAAAATGGCAGAGGGTAATGGGGACAATCACGTTTTTCCAGAAGGCAGCATCTTTAAAGGTCCCATGACATGGTGCTCTTTGGATGCTTTTATATAGGCCTCAGTGGTCCCCTAATACTGTATCTGAAGTCTCCCGAAATTCAGCAGCAGAATTACAGCCACTAGAGCCAATCCCACAATGAGCTTTCCTTAGGATGTGCCATTTCTGTGTCTGTAGCTTTAAATGCTATTGAAGAGGAGAGGGGGGGGGTGTGGCCTTGACCAACTGCCACTTTGCTTGTTTGCAAACCATGATGTCTCTCTCTTTATCATGGGTGGGCCAAATTCTCTGGGCATGCAAAGCAGAGAAAGGGGAGGTAACCTTTCCCCTTATGACCTCATAAGGAGCAGATTCCAGATCGGCCCATCTGAGCTTTCATTTTCTCAAAGGCAGAGCAGGATACCCAGGGCTTGGTTTACACCTATTGCCATTTCTAGCCACTGGGGGACCATTGGCAGGTTGGGGGAACACATATTAATGTTAAAAAACATTTTCATGCCATGGGACCTTTGAAATTGCTTGTTTGGTCTGAAAACCCATCCAAAACCCAAAGATATTTGATGTATTAGCATAGGCCATAGACAAAGAAAACCAGCAAATCTTCACATTTGAAAAGTTGAAACCAGTGAATTGTTAAAAATGTAGCAATTGTTTTAGGTGAATTTTGTGTTGATTGACTTACCAATTTATTGACAAATCGTTTCAGCTCTAAAGTCAACAAAAAAAAATTATGCAATGTTTTGAAAATGGGTCGTTGGTAATGCACAACAGATACAATTTGTAGTGGTGGGGTAAAATGAAGGAAAACCAGGTTTAGGGTAATTACAGGTTAAGTTCACCATGGTCCCTGCTACGAGAAGGACTTATTTCTCAAAGTTTTTCTGAAACAGTGAGGGAGGATGGGGATGCCTCCTGATCTGTTTTATTTTGAGATTCCTTTGAAATCGGGTGGAGAGAGGAGGGGTATCTCTTACTGTTCCAAAACTAGATGGGTGGGATGGGGAGTACGCTACCGAGGTCAGCGTCACAATGTGTGGTACTTCTTCAGCGGATAATTAAACCCTTTGAGATATCTGCTATTTCTCTTCTCTCTGATATGCATGCACAGTACACAGAAACGCACCCAGTCAGCTCCTCAATATAACACAGACTCACTTGCAACACTATTCTTTTTCTCTCGCACATACTCACAATTAAGAACAAACAGTTCATTTCTTCTCTTGCATAATACAATGGGGACATGGTGAAGGTCAGATATTAAATCTGAAGTTGCAACAATAAAGATCTTACATACCACCTTTATTTACTGGATTATGCTAGTGGTTTTGAATTTTGTAGATTAACAAGAAATCCTGTGTAACGTTTCCCAAAGGTTCCCAAACAAGGTTTGCGATGAATTACCTAAACTTTCAAAAAGCCAATGAAAATCAACTTACAGAAGAACAGAAACTTGCTTAAGATAGGAAATCAATCAGGGTGAACATTTTGTCACCTTTTACTGTTTGTCAAAGTCATGTTGTTAGCAATTGGTAATGAAGTTGCAAACATTGGGTCATAAAGTCAGCTCCCAAACAACCTTTTTAATGCAGGAAATTACCTAATTTATACTATGTTTTTCATAACATGCTGTATATGCGATGCAATACCATACCATATACCAATACCATGATTTTAACATTATCTTAAGGCAATTAAAATGAGCAGAAGGAGGTTAGAGTTGCAATTTTGTCCAATATGAATCCGAGCCACTGTCTTCTGGAATTTTGGCTCCTCCATATCAGATTAGGAAGTACAGATGTTCGCTTACAAGATGATCAAAAACAAGCCCAGCCTAGTAGTTTATTTTTCTTTGTCTTTTTTTAAATTTATTTTACAGCTAACTTTTTATATTCTGCTCCTTCTCTCTAGAAACACTGCTCATATTAATCGCAATTAATTTCTTAATTTTTTTTTTTTTTTTCTTTTAGATTTCCTTTCATAATCACTTGGTGTCCTTGATGGAAACATGAAAATGAAAATGGCATTTAAAAATAATAATCCAAAGATATGCTTTTTCTATGACCGTGCGTCTACATGTGTCCAACATAAAGTATTTGTTCTTTGATGAATCTGGATCTATTGAGGAATGTCTACATAACTGGGCCAGGAGCGCATACTGTACACTGAAAGCACAAAGGCAGGGAAACTGCTTTCTTTCAGCAGCCTGTTCAATGAAAACAGTTCATTGTTGCTGATTCCTTTTTTAAGGATTTCCAATTTGTGACCTGAGAAGAAGCTCTCAATTGCCGGCATACCATTTTAACAAAAAAAAAAAAAAGAAGAAGCCAGGCCCTCTTTTGCTGGAGGAAATTCAGCCTCTGTGTCCTAGACTAATGTGCACAAACCACTTCTACACCACAGCTACCTTTTGTTCATTCTGCTCACCCACCCACGAACAACTAGAACGCTTATCATGAAGCAGTAAAACATTAAAGACAAATTGGAAAAAGGTCAAACAAATAGCAGCTGTTTAAAACCCATCCCCCACAAACCTTGATAACCTGTTCATCTGTGGACTTGCACTCCACTGACTCTGTTATATCGGAGACTGTTCCGTCTGGTCCTACGGTGACCACCTTTACTGGCACGGCAATGGTTCTCCCATTGAGGACAGCTGTGTTAAGGATCTCAGTGTCCTGCAGGGGAAAACAGAAAGACACAAATCAGTGTTAGTGCTAACAAGACAGGCCCTGTTCAGACCTGGCATTAACATGCGTCTCCTCATGCGTCTTGAGGGACCACTTTTGATCAGATCTCACTTCCCCGCTCTATTATGCAAATAAACACGTACACCATTTCCATTTGCCAAGACCAAATCCGTTGTTGTTTTTAACTGGTGGATGCAGCAATGCACTTCCCATGCCTAGTCTGCTGGAAATTAAGAGAAGAAAACATCTAAACAAATACTATTTCTTGTTGTGTTCCAGGCGAAATAAATCGGAAAACATTTTTGACGCACTCATAATATCTCTATGGGCATTTCAAAATTTTCAGACGTTGTGGACAAAGCCAGCTTACGCAATTTGAGAACGCTACACTTACGCAGAGGACGTCAGTTGAGGAGCCATTGAGCCATTCATCCACCCTGATCTCCTTCCTATGCATACTTTATGGCTCTATAATAATGTGACCAAGACTTCCTCCTTTGCTCCCGACGGACACCAGTCATAATATGGCTGCTAGAGGGCTTACTACAACATACATCGTTTTTGGGCATTTGCGGAAATTACTGATTTGGGGATAGTCTCTAATTAAGACACAGTTTCTAAATAACCTCAATACTGGAATGTACTTATTGGCAGACATATACATTGATACCTATATATTTGTAATACAACTGACAAGAACATTTTATGTTGATCATTAGTCTCAAAGTAATACTCCAATATTATGGGAATATGATCATATGCTGTTTTGCTAGGACTAAAATACAGTACAGCTTAGAGCAGTTCCTGGAACTACTGCTAAAAGAGGAAAACATTTTCTTCCAATGTAAAAATGTCCCATTTTCAATTCCTGCTTACATTTACACCTACAACATGTAAATTAAACAGCTGTGGAGAGTTGTTTTTATAAGCGTGTGTTTAATGGAACTACGTTAGCTAAGACACAGAAGACACAAACACAGAAAGAGGGGGAAAAATGTAAGACAACTAGTAAGTTGGCGTGTGAACAGTATTTAAGATTTTTAATTACCGTAGTTCATAATTCCCAATTAACATAAATAGAAAATTGCATTAGTATTCATCAGCTGCCATCAGCAGTTTCTTTCAGGTCTCACCATCAGTAGCTTATTCATCAGCTGCTTGGCTACCAGCGAAGTAATACCATCTAATTACAAATGTAGCGAGCGGCCCTTCACTTCTCACTATTACGCTGCTGATACCTTGTGCTAACGCCATTTGCTGCTCCCTCCACTAGCCACCTTCTCCTTTTATGTATATGCTAAGACAGGATTTTCATGTTTGTTTTTAGGGGAAGATTAGTTCCTCCTAATTAGTTGTTAAAGCAATTGTCTTGATGCTACTCACATTCATTGAAAGCTCAGAGTGCAGCTCATTTTTTAACAAGATTTAACTACGTTACCTTGACCTACCAAATGTCTCGAAACAGACATATTAAGTGTAATGATGATTGAGAGTAGAAAACACACACACACACACACACACACACACACACACACACACACACACACACACACACACACACATTCAGAGTAGTAACACACTTGCAATTGTGTGTTTTTCTGCAATAAACGGGTACAATATTTCCTCATTGTCAACCACTAGTTACAAAGTGCTTCATAAAAACACAAAACAAATAATGACTAAAGTAAAATAGAATACAGATATTACACACTAATGGTAAAATACAGCACGTACATTTTTAAATGACCTGGAAGAGTTGGTCTAAGTGCACAAAAATAGCAAATAAAACAGTCTCATAGCCACAAATTTAAAAGTCAAATGTATAAACAAGCTTTTAGCAAGTTTTTTCAAAGTAGCACTTACTCATCTGTTTAACCACAAACAGCAAAAGCTCAACCACCCATTTGTTTTCAAGCTGGACTGAAGAACATTTAATGTTTGTCAGCAAATCTGAGTGAGTGTTCAGTATATGAAGTTTAAGATTGGAAATATATAAGATATATAATATACTAAACTGTGTGTTTACAGTATAATGTATAGCAACATATGTACAAATAACATGCTTTCTATTTTTAGTATTGGTCTGTATCCTTGCTGCTAATGTGTTCTCTATACTCACAAAATGAATTTAAATACCATTTATTTTAGTGGGCCACATTTTCTGCATTTGTTGACGATTGTTGCCATCTGAGGCATCAGAAGTACCTTTGAAACGTGTTCAAGTAGCCCAACGTGGTGATGAGCAGCCATGAGGAGTAATACCTACTGCCACAGGAATTATATAAAACACACGGATGTTAAGTGTGACTGTTGCACTTAAACATGTTTCAAAATGACACTGTCCTACGAGGTAGAGCTGCAAAACTATTGTTTGTATTTGTCAATTGTTTTAGCTAATAATCGAGTAGGCAGAATAATGTGAAAAATGACTAACAGAAGTTTTGCAGAACTGGTTTTCAACAGTACAAAATATATGTATAACTCTGTGACGTGTACTAAATGACGTGTGACAGCAAAAAGCATCACACTTGAGAACCTGGAAACAGCAAATGTTTTTCTTGGTAAGTTATTTAAACAATTAGATCTAGATCTTTCTGTTGACTAATCGATTAATCGACTAATTGTTTCAGGATTGCTGAGATGACATTTTGTGGGTTACATCAATAAATGAAAAATAATGTGAGGAATGTTTTCTACATATCAACTTTTAAAAGAATAAAATCCACACGTTTTCTCCTTATGTTAGCAGTTAGTCTCGCTAGCTAGTCCACACATCATTCTGGGATGGGAGAAAAACGTGCTCTGGTTTATTGGCATTTCTTTAAATTAATCACAATCGTCTTAGGCTATGCGCCGCATGGAGCAACAGCTCCTCTGCAAAATAGTCTCGGGAAGGAACTTGTTTTAGTGGAACATGACGTTCCACTTCCAGGATTGCTCCGGTGCTGCCGTACAGAGGTTCCACCAAAACAAATTCCTTCCCAAGGCTATTTTGCAGAGGCGCCGTTGCTCCGTACGGCACTTAGCGCCGCCAAAGACGATTGTGATTGGTTTAAAGAAATGCCAATAAAGCAGAGCACGTTTTTCTCCCATCCCCGATTGCTGTGTGGACTAGCCAGACCCTCCTCCGCAGCGCTGTAGAGGAAGGTCTGGCAATGCAGGACTAGGTACAGCCTGACTCTGACCATTAATGTTAGCTTCACTGCGGAGTGTTCAGATCCAGTCAAATCAGTGCCAGCCGCATGTGTAGATACAGTAGTGGCTGTGTATGATTTTCAGCAGCCAGCCTCCCTCTCAGACGTTTTAGCGCTTGTGATTTTCCTTTGGTGCTGGCTAAAAACCTCTCTGGGGCACGCCAGAACTTCCTCTACGCATGAAAAACCCTATAAATGGGGGAAAATAACTTTGACAATAGTACTTTATGTCAAATTGAAAACATTAAAGAGTTATCACAAGATTCACTTTGGAATTGAAGGCCTTATAGAGGAGGAGGAAGAAGATAATGAGATCAATTAAGACAACGTCTGGTAATCCCTTAGCTCTCAGTGTGTTGGTTGTACAGAGGATATGCTGTAACAGGGGATCCTGCTCATCACAGCTTAGTTGCAATAAAAGACTACTAAGACGCCTAACCTTTGAAAGGCAAAATAAAACTGTTCTCCAGACAGCTCTTTGTTCATCAAAACTGGTGCCGCACTGTTTTGCTTTGTTTCTTCACCCTCATGCTCCTTTTGAAAAAGAAATCTATCATTTAAAGCTCCACTATATGAAGGAATTCCAAGCCTATTAATAAGATGCCTTTTCTGCCTTGTTTCTTTAGCACATCACATTATTTTAATAGCTCTCTCTGACATCCGTTTGGAAGTTATTTCATCCAGGATTGTCAATAGTCTTGGTATTCTTTGAATAATGTTTTTATCCCTCTCTACCGAAGGTGGCAATTTGTAGTACAGAGTGCTTTGCTTTCTTATTTTCTTTACAGAACGACCCCAAATCCAAAATAATGCCAAGTACGGTCCCATAAAAGGCTGAGGTTTAATAAAACCGTCTTAATTCTTTTTCCTTGCCCAAGCATTGAAATGAAGAACAAAACTATGGGCAGGTGGACCATGTGCTACCATCAAGGTTATAATCGTTAACGAAAAGGAACAAAGTAACGTAAAGTAGGTGGTAAAAAAACATTGTCGTTAACCGAAATAAAAATTTCAAAAAAACTAACTACTAACTAACTAAAACTGTATGCAAAGTTTGCAAAACTAACTACAATAAAATTATCGAGTAATTGGCCTTAGTTTTCATCTTTGTCAATGTCTTTCAAGGAGCAAATAACGTTATATCTTTCAGAGTTGACATTTCCGACCATAGACCTGTTTTTATACAGTCGATGCCATAGATATATATAGTTTCCGACTGGGAACCAAAACATTTTTTTGAACACAACATAGTCCATGCCCCTTGCCTGGCATCATGGCGGTACCAAAAGTCGCAAGAAAGCGGCAGAGTCCTATTTGACTGTCAGATAAAAGAAAGTGCCTTGCAGTGGAAGGTGGTAAAATATGTGGACAATTTATTAAAGGAAAAAATCCCACAAATTTGAAAGTACATTTGAAAAGCACGCACAAGGAATCTTAACTTTAACAAGGTAAAGGAGAACGCAAGTCTGGAAATGCAGTCTCTGGAGACAAATAAGCACCTATAAATATGTTCTATGTGTTCCGTACGTCTATGTGTGATGGGAAGTGTTTCTTTTCACTTAAGGAGTCATTAACAGTGGAACAACACTATGAAAAGAGAGTTCTTGTGTTATTGAGTGAGCTCAGATACAATACGATCGAAAAACACACAATCTCTTGACTGGGGTTAAGTGAAATGTGGCAAGACAGCTGGAGTGACACACAAGGCACATGGAATCTGCCCACCTGTCACCAGGCATCTCCTGGGGTTATGTAGGGCTGAAATGCATGTCCTATTGATGGAGGCCTTTTGTACGCAATGCAGATAAACACCTGTCTCCAAATGGCTGTATTACTGTATAAGCCTACACACACACATATGCTACATATACACCAACCCACACACTAGGGGTGGTGCTGTACACTGAAGTCACGGTTCGGTTCATACCTCGGTTCAGACATCACGGTTCGGTACAATGGAGGGAAAAGCATAACAAAAATGCAGAAGGCAATTTTTTTTATTGTGCATGTCTCAGGCTGTACCACCTAGTGTCATCCAGTCTCTCCCCTGAGCTAGCTGCAACAGCCTGAAGCTTATAAAGTAAGATGTAAACAGTAAACAATAAGTAGGCTATCCCACATCATCTCCAGACTCCATCTGGAACTTGTAAACAAAATAAGACAATCAGCTAGTAGTGTGATATGGGAGACAAGCGCTGCTCTCATATGTGAATGCCCAGAGCAGGGGTGTTAAAAGAGCAGCTTCGGTTACACAGAGCAGTTGGCGAATTGTGGCGTTAGCTTCACACGCTAACAGCGGAGCTAGCAGCAAACAGCGAAGCTAACGGCGGAGCTAAAAGCGAAGCAAATGGGCCTGGAAGCCATTTGTGGTCGAGGCAAGAAGGGATACAGCTACAGTACATCCGTGTTTGGTTGTATATGAAAGGGACTAGTTTGCTTTGTTTGGACTCACTGGATCAACTCGACATGTAGGCGGAGCTTGGCTACATGTTGAGTACGCTACGGCGGGGCTACATATTAGGTGTCCTTAAGAAACACGTATGTAACAGTAGTTCCACATTACATAAATTCATTTGGACGTTATTTTTATACTGTGTATTCTCCATGTAAATTCATGTACCGAACCGAGACGCCCGTACCGTTTCGGTTCAATACGAATACATGTACCGTTCCACCCATACCGCACACGCATATGCATACACATGCGTACACATGATGACCCACACGGAAACGCACTGTTGCTGCCTCATGCAGCAGCTTATCTTAACAACCTCTTATTGCAGTCCAGAGAAGAGAGCAAGAAAAGAGAAGAAAGACAGTGAGAGAGGGAAGAATCGATAAAAGGCCATTACACGCCTGTGCAGCGGGGCTAAAAGGGTGGAGTGTGTGGGGGCTGATATGGTTTGGATGAATGATGTGTAAGGTAGCAGACAACCTACAAAAGCACCTTTTTAGAGAAAAGTCAGTGTACAGTATGTGAATGTCAGCAAGCTCAAGGACATGACAGACACTGGTGCTGGGGAATAAAAGGTATATAACTCTGTGCAGTATATTCCTGAGATCTGTTGACTAGGTGGCCATAGAGGGTGTTTGAAATCACTTTTGAATTTGTCTCCCAGTCTGCATGAGGGCATTTTGATCCTGAAAACTGCCTAAAGAGCCACTATTTTAAACTACTGGGACCAAGCACAGGCCGTTAAAGGCGTTATGGCCTGGGTTTATCTATAACCACACACACACACACACACACACACACACACACACACACACACACACACACACACACACACACAATTTTAAGTTGCCATTTAATCTGACCTGCCTTTCTTTAGACTGAGGGAGGAAACTTGTGGTGCTTTCACACCTTACCTGTTTAAACGATGCAGTGTGTTTGGGCTGGTGTAAAAGCTGTCAATCAAACTCTGATGCAGACTAAACAACTAGACCATCTGAATAGGTGGGTTTCTTGTGCAGTTAGTCTGTGCTCTGCAAGCTAAGAAGACCAATAATTTGATTGTTTAAGAGATGTGTGATTTTAGCAAAAAGTTTAAAACAAATCTGAATCCATCTGCTTATCGTGTATTGATAAGAAAACGGTCTCCCGATGCATATGCAATTTATAGCCTATATTTATACACGTCAACACGAGTATAAAAATGAGTAAAATGTTAAAAATATCAAAAGAATTTATTTTTGCCCCATTTCTGTCTGTTAGTCACTATTTATGATATATGCGGTCCAGTTGCGGTTTCAACTAATGTTGCTCATAATTACTCCTAATAACTAGAATCAGATTTCCCCATGTGGGTCTAGCAATCATGATGCTGATGAATCAACAAGTTTCCTGTCAGTTCATATGCCTTGTTTCAGCTTCAGCTCTTGTTTCTTTTGCAAAAAGTCAATGTGAAAACAAACTGGACCAGAACTGTAAGGAAACAACATATCATCATCATATCATCGTTGCTAAATATAAGCAGTCACATAACCACCTTATGTGTGTAAAGTGCGCCGAATGGCTACAGTACACCCTGTACCAGAGAAGGTGTACTGTTACTCAAGAGGTGACAGCAGGGAAGACTAATGACACAAAAACAAAAGAGAAGCAGGGGAAGGAGATGTCTGAGATATGTTTAGCTTAGATCACGGCCCTCACCACTGCTTAACACTGGCCAGCAATTTATTATTCATTGACTGAACAGATGCCTCAGACCCACGGAGAACCACAACTCAACTATTCACTAACTGGCTGGGATTGACAATAAGCTCACAGGTCCCGTTTTATGTTGGCCTACAGCGCTTGTGAGTATGATTTATATTGCCGCTGCAGCACTCTCAGCTATTTGGTTCACATCAATTATCAATAAAAAGTCAATTTCCTACAGCACTTACACGGTGCCCTCCTGCCACTCACATACATCTGAACATCTCACAGCCTATAGCAGGAGATAACATGAAAGTAAGGGCAGGGAAATCAACCTCTCTGCAGGATTTCTTTCCCTACTTTTTTTTTTTTTTTAATACAGCGGGGAGAGCGGTGTTCATAGAATGTAATCTCTTTATGGTTATGGCTTGGGAAAAAGGCACAGGAGCCAAGTTATAATGCACTGCAATGTCGGAGAGAAGCTGGAGCAAGGTGCTGATAACTGAAATGACGAGGGATGTGATAGAAATGGGCAAAAAAAGAGAAAAGTCAGTCCTTTCAGGTGCAGCTGTTCAACTTTTTACCAGGTTTGAGAGAACTTTTACGTGTAGTGTAGATTAATAATTTACAGAATAATTTACTAAGATCATGTTGTCTCTTTCGCACGTTCACTGCATACTAAATAAAAAGTAAAAAGCATGTTAGTTGAATCTAAAGTTAGGATAAAATAAGCTGAATAATCAACTCCTGTGTCTCCACTGATTAAACAAAATTGGCAAAGCAGCTATAATTGCAGTATTAGCAAATAAAGAGTTGGGGGCATTTTGCCATGACCAGGAGAAAGAAATTCCAGTATTGATTATTAAATCAGGACCTGCAGTGATTTAATACCACCTCATTAATTAGATATTGATTCATCACGTAACCTGTTGGCCTGACAATCTGTTGTATTTTGTTATTGTGTACTGTGAGCTCTGAATACTTTTAGTGAGATTAAATATTAAGCCTGCGTTGTTTTTCCCTCCTCATACTTTCTCACCCTTTAACATCAGTCGAGGAAATACCAAAGTCAGCAGTGGTAAATCGGCCTGTCCATATTCTGAGGGCTCCTCTCCTGTTTCTCGGGGCCATTTGATTAGAATAAGCCAGCAGAGCTGCACTGTGCTGAACTCTGGCCCCAGCAGGCCGGATAGAAGACTCTCAAGCCAGACTGACAGTGGGGGAAAGGGTGATGGAAGGCAAGCCAGCAAAAAAATAAACAAATGCACAACAAATTACAGAATGGACAGGCTTAGCTTCAAACTAAAGCCTGACTGACATAGAAGCTGCATCCTGGGCCAGAGAGGGAAGAGAGAGATGTTGGGTGGCAGGAGTGAAACAAAGTTTGTGTGTGCATTAAAGAGTACACGCACATAGTGTGTGTGTTATTCATTGTGAGAGTGTTGCACTTCCTCTGCAACACTGCCTCATGCTCACAGTTACAAACGTGCACACTTGGAAGATGCCTTGACTTCTAGTCCGGCCACAGAGCAACTGCAATGAAGCAAATGAGCAATAGCTCGAAGGCAGCTTGGCCAAAGTTTTTAAATGAGAGGGGCAAGCCTTTGGTTTGTGTGATGTATGCAGGAGTCCAATCGATACATTGGATTGTGGATTTTCACATTTATTTGCACACTTTCTCAAAAATGAATAATGGACCTACAGTTGTCAGATGTCAGAAATGTGACTCAAAATTAATGATAATGTCCCTCTGCATTTGTGGTTATGCAAATAAGCAACTGTTAGCTAACAAGTGAAGATAAGATATATACAAGGGCCAGGAGGGCTAGCTTTTTTAAAGGGCTTGTTTCACATTTTATAGCCCAAACAACGAATTGCTAGCTCGAAAAAAATAAGTAGATTAATCAATCATGTTGATCAAATGAATCAAAATTGTTAATTACAGCCCTAAAATCAATATAGGTGAATATGTTGGTCAACTAGAAGGGCACTCAGAGGGCGCAGACCTCGCCAGTGCCTATCATGCCTTCTATGATATGCAAATCTATAAGCACAACTGTACAGTATACTGTATGTCTAGATATATTTCCAAAACTATTAGAATGATGTCAAAATATGGTTGTGCTTAGCTGAAGCCTCAGCATCTGTGCATGTATTATGTTATTCTAACATATATTTGTCAAAACCAGAAAACACTTTATAATTATGTGGCTTAAATAAATACAAATATGAAAAAAAAAACACCTTACACAAACCCAGTATCATGTAGCCGTAACACACAAAGTGAAATATGTGCTTGATACGAAAACGATTGAACACAAAAAAGCATTTTGCAGACTTAAAGGCGATGATACAGACATTCCATACACCAGACATAGTCTATATAACGCAGACCAGCCGATGCACATTCTACCACTCCTTAATATGAGTCACGACGACACTCTGTTTGTTTTGGGGACATTGCCCCCACAGTAACCCTCTCATTCCACAGGAAACACTGAAATGTCACAGAGGTATTTTAGTTATAGTGTCACCATTATCAAGGGATCCTTATCAATTTTTTTTAAATTTGTTTATGTCAGACAAATATTGGAGGTATCAGCCTCAAAACTCTGGTATCAGTCTGGCTCTAAATGCAGGCATGTTTGTAACTGAGAGAGAAAAAAATAAAGAACCCTAAAAATGTTGGGTTTCCTTATTTTGATCTCTCTCTCTCTCTCTCTCTCTCTCTCTCTCTCTCTCTCTCTCTCTCTCTCTCTCTCTTGTTGTGTTTTTCTTTCTGTCTCTCTCTCATGCAGTGTAGAATAATCAAGACTAGGGATAAGAAACGAGCCTGGTACATAAGGCTGAATCCACCAGGGGTGAGAGCGAAAGGGATAATTAATGTTGTCAAAATGCACAGGAGAAAGATAGAGCAGTGAATTAGAGGCCCATATATACACAAGAGGACTTAATTAAGCTATAAGGGGCATTATAGCCGCATGCAGATGGCTAATGCTGCCTTGAAGACACTTAGTATGCCGGTGGATAGCCGCACTGCACAGCCTATTAATGCTCTGCCAGGCCATTTCCAAATACAGTTTCTGACAGCGTGACAGTGTGACTGATGGCAGCCTGCTTGGATACCGCTGGCCGGCCCTGATGCTGTGATAGCACTGTGTTTAAATTACAGATATGAGGACGTCTTTCTTTTTGACATATCGGTTTCTCTGTGCCCACAGAGGACACAACTTCTTACTAATCCTTTTGTTTTCTTTTTGTTTTAGTCTATCACTATCTGTTAGACGCTGGTTTTCGAGTCAATATGGAGAAAGCTGCAATTTGGCCAAATTATTCTAGACAAAGGCGCTTTCACCCATGACCAAAAAGAATTGTTGAGCGTCCTGCTAATGGCTGTGATTATAATGCTATGGGAATGTGAGAACAAAGCGAATGTTATTGAGTTTGAAAAGGAGTGAGTTTTTTTTCGGAGGCTATGAATAAAAAGCTAATGATAGCATTTGGGTTGTAGTGTAAAGAGCTGTGGGGGCCACTGTCTCTAATGAGCGAAAAAAAAAAAAAAAAGAGACAGCTTGGCAGGAGATGGAGATTAAAAAATGTATGGGTGGATGCTTGGCATGTTCTCTGCTTGTACTTTCAAGCTTGTTAATGCAATGCTTTTACTGTCTCTCTCTGTAGTCTGCCTTGTTGGTTCCAGGTTTATATTGCTTAACGGTAGATTGAAAGTGAAAAATATAAACAGGCATTTGTCTTTATGATGGCATTCAGAGCTTGAGTTCAATACAGGCAAGAAAAAGAGTGCAGTGGCAGCAATGTCTCAGTAAGAACTTTCTCTTAGCTTCTTCTTCAGTTTACACTTTGGATCATTCAAGAGCTTTGGGGCTATTCAATTTATTGATTTAAAGAATTTTAAAGAGTATGTTATAATCTGAAACAGAGAACCACTGGAGGTTACAGAGTCTCTAAAATATACACTACAGTACAAAAACCCATCATCTGAACAAACTATGGAATCTGTTATTGAATCCTCAAAATGTACTCATCTGAAATCAATTGAAGTTTCAGCCTCTTTCCAGTACTTCCACTTACAAATGTTTCAATATAAAGTGTACTTTTCTCATAATGCAACAATCTCTCCTTTTCTGTTCTACTTGAAGATAATGATACGTTAAATATTCTCTGTCCATTGTTGCATGATGAATATCCAGTGCTTGAATGCCATAAATATCCATCTTTTTGCTCGCAGAGAATACGGTCACTAGGAGCCTGCATGTCTTGAGTTTAAGAAATAACGCTCTACAAAAACAAATTAACAAATTATTTGGCAGGTTATTTTCTAGACTAGCCAAACCTCTCACAATGTATTTTTTTGTGCCTAAAGCTGCCGTTTTTTTGTAGTGCTGTCAAACGATTAAAATATTTAATCGGCATTAATGTCATAGTTAACTCGCAATTAATCGCACATTTTTATCTATTCTAAATGTCCCTTGATTTCTTTTTGTCACATTATTTTTTCTCATTTTAATGCTCTTATCAACATGGAAAAGTGGATCGGCTTGCTTTGTGCAATTTTTTATTTTTTTTTTAAAACAACATTGGCATACTGTAGTGTTCAATTTCACACTAACATTCTCACTTGGAGCAGTCATTCACACTTGGAGCAAATAATCTCTCACACAATGTAACGGCTTTGACGAGGGGGCGGAGAATTCGCATCAACTGTGTGCTTGACCATCAAGTGGTATTTCAGACTGGACGTGCTGCGATGATAGCGCAGTTCACAACGACAAAACACACAGATCACTTTGGTCTTGTCAGTGGAACCATTTGGCAACTTTTTAAAAGTAAACTTTCCATTCAGAATGTTATTGGCATCCATTTCGGCGTCTCACGCTCGCCATCCACTCAAAACGTAACATTAACTCTTTGGCTGGCTTGCAATCCCAAACAAGTGTGTCTGTTGTTTTGTTTCTGGTCTAGCTAGATCTGGTGTGGTGTTGTAGTTTTTCTAACGTTACTAGTTGTTGCAACAGCATGTGAAAAAAAACTACAAAGTTTGCTAGGCCAAAAAGAACGTTAATCTCGTGATAAAAAAATTGACGTCGTTAAAATGGGTTTGCGTTAACAGCGTTAATAACGCGTTTAACTGACAGTCTAGTTTTTTGTACTTCCTTAGACTCTCCCCTCCTTTTCCTGCTCTCTTTTACCTTTAACCTTTCTTCATTGGCACTATTAGCAAACTTGTCACCATTTCAGTCAAACATCCTAAAGGACATTTACAGCAGCTGTCAAGTCAAGACAGAAATGAGTCCTGTATTCATGTTTGGCAGGCAGATACTGAATAAGTGTGTGCATATGTGTGCTTCTCTGTGGGAGTGTAGGCCAGAAGTGATCACAGAGAGATGAGTTTTATTAAACAGACGAGCTCTGTAGAGCCAGTAGCCAGCAATGATTGGTGTCTACCTACGAGTTCTGCTGCAAAGGCGCAGATTGATGTCAACTACTAACATTCAAACTATTTGCTGACTCTGATTCATCTGCCTTTAAAACTTGTACTATTTAGAGTTACAGTGCTTTCAATGAATGATAAAAAAATATTGTAAAAGATGATGGTAATAATAATAATAATCATAATAAATAATAATAATCATCATCATCATTATCATCATTCTATCAATTTCAACAGTGTTAGAAAAGTCCCTTGAAATACGGGCCAATATACTGTGTTAATATGAAAACATTTTCTGTCATAATTTTTCACAGTTGTGTTTCCGTTTTTGGATTACCAGAAATGTCCGTAAACTTAATGGAAAAGGTACTGATCTTTTTCTGCCAGGACATTATCTGTTTTTCTATGGATTATTTTTCTTAAAGTGAATAGGGCCTTTGAAAGACCAACGTTGTCGGTGCACGGGCCCTAATAATAAAAAGAAAATTAAACAGCTACAGAGGAATTCAGCACAGTTGGCATCATGAAATGAAAATTCCAACAACAAATCACATCAAACATCAAGCAGTTTGTGCAAAGGTGATTTTTAGAAGTTGTGTATGAACTTATCAGGTAGGACATCAAATGTCTTGGTGCTCGGATGGCAATGTTTGGGTGAAGCACTGAACATCTAAGGCTGCATGTAGAGTTAAAGCTGTAGTCTTTAATGTTTCTCTGATTTAAAACTGCAAAGAAGATTGTGTAATCGTATCACCTTATTGATGTGCGCAACAGTGAAATGTAATTTTAATTTACTTAAGTAATCATCCATGAATGATCAACATCCATCCATCCATAAGGACCACAATGGAAACAAGCCTATGGGCTTTATTGTGTTTTTATCCTTTTGAACACCTGTTGTTGATTGTTGTTCAATAAAGTTTTCATTCATTCATTCATCCATCCATCCATCCATCCATCCATCCATCCATCCATCCATCTTCATCCGCTTATCCGCTATCGGGTCGCGGGGGTAGCAGCTCCAGCAGGGGACCCCAAACTTCCCTTTCCCGAGCCACATTAACCAGCTCCGACTGGGGGATCCCAAGGTGTTCCCAGGCCAGGTTGGAGATGTAATCCCTCCACCTAGTCCTGGGTCTTCCCCGAGGCCTCCTCCCAGCTGGACGTGCCTGGAACACCTCCCTAGGGAGGCACCCAGGGGGCATCCTTACCAGATGCCCGAACCACCTCAACTGGCTCCTTTCGACACGAAGGATCAGCGGCTCTACTCCGAGCTCCTCACGGATGACTGAACGTCTCACCCTATCTCTAAGGGAGACGCCAGCCACCCTCCTGAGGAAACCCATTCCGGCCGCTTGTACCCTGGTTCTTTTGGTCATGAAGCCTTCATGACCATAGGTGAGGGTAGGAACGAAAACTGACCGGTAGATTGAGAGCTTTGCCTTCTGGCTCAGCTCTCTTTTCGTCACAACAGTGCGATAAATTGAATGTCACATCGCACCCGCTGCGCAGATTCTCCGACCAATATCCCACTCCATTGTCCCCTCACTTGCAAACAAGACCCCAAGGTACTTGAACTCCTTCACTTGGGGTAAGGACTCATTCCCTACCTGGAGAAGGCACTCCATCGGTTTCCTGCTGAGAACCATGTCCTCCGATTTAGAGGTGCTGATCCCCATCCCAGCCGCTTCACACTTGGCTGCGAACCGATCCAGTGAGTGCTGAAGGTCACAGGCCGATGATGCCATCGGGACCACATAATCTGCAAAAAGCAGTGATGAGATCCCCAGCCCACCGAACTGCAACCCCTCTCCACCCCGACTACGCCTCGATACCCTGTCCATAAATACTACAAACATGATTGTTGACAAAGCGCAGCCCTGGCGGAGGCCAACCCTCACCTGAAACGAGTCCGACTTACTGCCGAAAACCCGGACACAGCTCTCGCTTTGGTCGTACAGAGATTGGATGGCCCTGAGAAGGGACCCCCTCACCCCATACTCCTGCAGTGCCTCCCACAGTATCTCCTGGGGGACCCAGTCATACGCCTTCTCCAGATCCACAAAGCACATGTAGACCGGTTGGGCATACTCCCAGGCTCCCTCCAGGATCCTTGCGAGAGTAAAGATCTAGTCCGTTGTTCCACGACCAGGACGGAATCTGCATTGTTCCTCTTCTCGAGGTTCGACTACCGGCCGAACCCTTCTTTCCAGCACCTTGGAGTAGACTTTACCGGGGAGGCTGAGAAGTGTGATACCCCTGTAATTGGCACACACCCTCTGGCCCCCCTTTTTAAACAGGGGAACCACCACCCCGGTCTGCCACTCTTTAGGCACCGTCCCAGACTTCCACGCAATGTTGAAGAGGCGTGTCAACCACGACAACCCCTCCACACCCAGAGCTTTAAGCATTTCTGGACGGATCTCATCAATCCTTCTCCGAACTTTTCCCACACCTGCTGCTTTGCCTCTTTCACGGCAGAGGCTGCAGCCCTTCGGGCCATTCAGTACCTTGCAACTGCCTCTGGAGTCCTCCGGGATAACATATCCTGGAAAGACGGACGGCTTCCCTGACCACCGGTGTCCACCACGGTGTTTGAGGGTTACTGCCCCTTGAGGCACCTAAACCTTAAGACCACAGCTCCCCGCCGCAGCTTCAGCAATGGAAACTTTGAACATTGTCCACTCAGGTTCAATGCCCCCAGCCTCCACAGGGATGCACGAAAAGCTCCGCCGGAGGTGTGAGTTGAAAGTCTGTCGGACAGGGGCCTCTTCCAGACGTTCCCAATTTACCCGCACTACCCGTTTGGGCTTACCAGGTCTGTCCAGAGTCTTCCCCCACCCCCTGACACAACTCGCCACCAGATGGTGATCGGTTGACAGCTCTGCCCCTCTCTTCACTTGAGTGTCCAAAACATACGGCCTCAGATCAGATGAAACGATTATAAAATCGATCATTGACCTTCGGCCTAGGGTGCTCTGGTTATTAGCATCCCTATGTTTGAACATGGTGTTTGTTATAGACAATCCATGACTAGCACAGAAGTCCAACTACTCCAAATACTCCAAACTCTTGTTTGGTACATATGCACAAACAACAGTCAGAGTTTTCCCCCCCACAACCCGCAGGTGTAGGGAGGCGACCCTCTCGTCCACCGGGGTAAACTCCAACGTAACGGCGCTCAGCCGGGGGCTTGTGAGTATCCCAACACCCTCCCGTCGCCTCACACCTTGGGCAACTCCGGAGAAGAAAAGAGTCCAACCCCTATCCAGGAGTATGGTTCCAGAACCGAGATGTGCGTAGAGGTAAGCCCCACCAGATCCAACTGGTAGCGCTCCACCTCTCGCACAAGTTCCGGCTCCTTCCTCCACAGAGAGGTGACATTCCACGTCCCCAGAGCCAGCCTCTGCCGCCCGGGTCTGGTCCGTCGAGGCCCCTGACCTTCACGCCACCCATATCGCAGCGCACCCGACCCCAGCGTTTCCTCCCACAGGTGGTGGGCCCATGGGATGGAGAGAGAGGTGCCACGTAGCTTTTTTGGGCTGTGCCTGGCCGGGCTCCATGGCAAACTCGGCCACTAGGTGCTTGCTGACGGGCCCTCCATCTGGGCCTGGCTCCAGACGGGAGCCCCGGGCATCCTCCGTGCAGGGTCACTCTATCTCTTCCTCGATTTCTCATAGGGTTTTTGAACCATTCTTTGTCTGGCCCCTCACCTGAGAACACTTTGCCATGGGAGACCCTACCAGGAGCACAAAACTCCAGACAACACAGCCCTCAGGTTCATAGGGACAAACAAACCTCTCCACCACGATAAGGTGATGGTTCCCGTAGAGGTGAAGGATTAACATTTCTTAATAAAAAAAATTTTGGACAAACCACATCAAATGCTCTATTTTTGGTGCTTCACTAGACAGATGATAATAAAATAAATTTCATATTTACAATGCTATTTAATTGTCTGCTTTAAAAGGCTACTGTTTCATGGTTTGCTTTCAGTGTATGATTTGAAGTGACTTTGACTTAACAAAGAGCAAAGTAAAGTTACTTCTACTTGGCCAAAAGTCACAAAGAGCAAACGTTTTAAATAAAACAAAGTTGCAACAATGTAAAATTACATGTTAACAGAAAAGTCTAAGTTGGAAAAACTTCGGGGCAAAACTTTATGTTCTAAATTTGAATTGTCCAACTTTTAGCAAAGCTTGTTTTTTCAGTTTTTACACTGCAAAATCTTCCCACATTAGGAAAGGAAAGGTGAAGCACAAAAAAATGCTGCATGGGTTCCCAATTCATTTCAGGTAATTCAGTGTATTTCTTCTTCCGACACATAATATGAGATACTTTATGCAAATGAGGAAGCATAATACTATGCTTCACTATGTCAGTCTCACAGGCACTCATTCCAGTTCCCCCATACAAAAACAACTACGGTCAGAAATACTTTTTCTATATTTACACCAAAATTTGGAATGACATTCCCCACCACATTCGAACATTATCATCCATCATAAATTTCAAAAAGTCATATAAACTTGTTTTTTCTTGATAGTCATATTTGCACACACTAATTGTTGATGTATTGTTGTTAGTCTTTCTTTTTGCGTATTTAATGTTGTATTTATTTGTATCTGTCTAGTCAGTAATAATGTCCTGTATAAATGTGCCAAAATTGTGTTCATTGTTCTATGTTTCTGCAGAACAGGAACCTGTTGTAAACCAGTTTTTAAACTGAGTCAGGCCCGTTTATTGTAACTTAATTTTGCTTTTAAATTTTCCTGTATAATAAATGAAATGAAATCACACAACACGGCTCGTATACTTCCACAAACCCCCAGCTGATCTTCATGTATCTCAGCAGTCATATAGAAAACTACAGACAGACGATATTTTCCTATTTCCATCACTTGCCGCCTGATGTTTTGATATTCACCCTATAAACCTTTTTATTTCCTCTATCATTTGGTCAACCTTCTCATCTTTTGTGATTATGAGTCGGTCAGTAAGAATCAGCACAAGTTCACAGCGGTTTGTCTGAGTGAGGGTAAGCAAACAGCTGAGCTGTGTTGCTGTTCCTTGTTTCTGCTGTTGATGAACCAGATAAAGATTTAGCTGGTTTATGTTCTGTTAAGTCTTTAAAATTTCTATCTAAGACACTTACAGCAGCTGGCGATTACATTTTCAAATCAATGTTCAAATAATGAAAATACTAAAGATAATAAGCCTTTGATGTCAGGTAATCCTATCTGCTCTCAAGACACTTTTTATCGACTTTATCTTTATGGCTTTATCCATCTTATTATGGACTTCAGTATTGCTATTGCTTTTGTTTTATGTTATTCTCATTTTTGTTGCCTGTGCTTTTAATATATTGCTCTACTGTGACTATCATTAAGAAAAAGATGTATAGGTGTTTATCATTATTAGCATTATTACAGTAGCAAGGTTGTCTTTTTTTGTGTAAATCAAATCAGGATGTCCTTGTGGACTTAATGCACTCTGTCTGCACTAAGTTTATCTGAAACGCCACATTTCAAAATGTGGCATTTCTAATTAAACACTTCATCTATTTATAAAATTTGAAAAACTGCCATTCCAACATTGACAAAGAAAAATGTAGTCAAAGTCTAAAGGCTACTCTACTGGCCAGAAGCCATAAATCAGCGGTGAACTGTTGCCTCACCAAATTGTTACAATAAACGTTCATGAAGTGCTCGAGGGCATTTGATTTTTACGTGGTCATTATCAGCGAGGAAAATGAAAACTATTCTTATCTCTTTGCAGCATACTGAATGGTTTTCCTTTCATTTTGTAAAACAATTTACATTGCCATCATAATACAATTAGCAATCTTAAGCCACTTTCCAATTAACCCATGTTTGACTGTCTAAATCCAAACTCAATTAACTTCTTTGTCAGCACAGTCTGAGAGATGTTTAAACCATATTACTGCCAATTAAAAAAAGTACTTGGGCCTGGCTTTTTAATGTACCAATGGATAATAGTAATTTTCTTATATTTTCTTCTATCACTATTAATAAAAAGTCTTCTTATTGTGCCATGCGGAGGTCAAAGGCTCAGAACAATGGACAATCCACAACGAGCTACACAGTTCTGAAAAAATAACCCATAATCTAAGTGCTAAGAAGCCCTTAGTAAAGAGGAGAAAATGATTATTATAGCAACAGCCCACTACAGGACTTCAGCCCTGATTTTCCGCTCACCCACAGTTTTTGGAGCTCTCCGACAAAAGCCCCAAATCGGAGGTAAATCTGCATTGGCTCGATGTGGGAACTGTTCAGAAACGCGAGACAAGAGGCTCACTGGTGCCTTGCAGACACATTCCAGATATCTAGCAGGCTAATGGTACATGTCCATATACGCCTTGTTTTCACTGATGGAATCGCCCCGCTTCCCAGCATTACACGCTAGTGAGCTTGCCACCAGTGTCTCTTCACTGACCGCTGACAAGCAAAGAAAACAGTCTACACCCTCCTACAACCGCGATGGCTGCAGCTGATTGGACGAACGCTTCACGTGGGGCTGGCTGCTCCTGGATTTCAAAACGGACCATAATGGCGGCTCGTTCGGAATACGAGCTCGTATTTTACGAAAATAGTTCACTGAAACGTGTTTCTGAAAACATTTTAAGCGAGAACTAGGCCATACAGTTGCTGAATCTGTCTTCATTTTGGATCGACAAAGGTCAGTTTAAAAGATTTTCGTCAGCTTTTGAGAGGCAGCGAGCTCAGCCGGCTGTTCCTCATTTGCATAAAGTTGGCTGAATTCAACTTTATGCAAATGAGGAGCGGGCGACTCGACGCCCAGCTTCTCGCTGTCGGGGACTTTGCCGGGGAGCTCCAGCCAATAAGAGTCCAAGACATGGGCTCAGGGGAAACCAGGGGGAGGTTGCCTGTACTTTACTGTATGTGTTGACTTTACTGTATGTGTTGCATTTGTAACACGGACTAAAGATGTTGTTGCACCTAGTCTAGTGGAAACTGATAAATAATAAAGATGTGTAGAACATTTTGTGCACACGTGCCAACGACAACACCCCCTAAAAGCGCTTTGTCTGATCTTTCTTTTCTTTGTTTTATCGCTGCAAATCAGCCACCAACAACTCTCGCATAAGATATTATTACGCCATGTTCTGTGTCACTTCTCGCATGTTCTTTGTGGCAAAAACATAGTTTGGAGACTAGACTCTGGGATTCCTCCTGGTGAATGATCTAGCAGTGTGTGAGAACCTGTCACCGGTCAGTCAGGTAGTGTGAAAATAAGACAACAAGACAGAAAGTTGTGTAGTGTGAATTTAGTCAAAATGATAGTTAGTCATTGACGGAGGATTAGCCTGCTTGCATACCCAATATCAAATATAATCTTTTTATGTGTATTTAAATAGAAAGATTGTGTTTGTTCACTGTCTTTGTCAGCCTTTGAATAAATGTTACAGTATTTGCTCTACAACAAGTGGAAGAAGCTGTTGCTAAGTAACAGCCAAAACTATTATCTTTGGAAATATAGGATGCAATGTGGGTATTTGTTTAGCTGTTTAGCTAGCTGTCAAAATCGGAGGTTTTCTTCATTTACTATGCTTTTTCCCCTCTGTTTTCTATTGCTAGGAAGTTAGCAATAAACATTAGCGTTTAGCTCTGTTTTCCAGCACACTGCATTTGATGTGGAACAATGACAATGTGAAGTCTCAGCTTCAATTTGAGGGTGTTTATATCCACATCAGATGAACAGCATAGGAATTCTAGGCCTTTTTTTTATTATAGTGGGTATAGACGATAATTTAAAAAGTTAACAGCCTAAATAAAGCCATCCTATTTGATGTGCAGTAAAAAAAACATATTTGCATTAAATAAGCTCTGAAGTGTATGACTCCTAGATGTCAGAAGACATCGGTATCGTCTCTGGTGATGCTTTTCTTTTTGCCTTCAGTCTCATCTTAAGCATGTGCAAAACATGCTCAGTTGGATTTAGGACAGCTGACTCACTCCGCCAGTCAAACGCATTCCAAGGTTTAGTTATAAAATTATCCTTGGTCTGCCTTGTCTGTATCTTTAGGACCATTGTCATGGGGCTACTATACAAGAAAGACGTGAACTCCCTCAAACACTCTGTCAGGTGACACTTTAATCTATAATAGTTGTTGTTACATTTAAAAACCAATGGGCTTGAAAGGAGCCAGAGGAATGAAGAACAACAAACACTTGCACACCACACTGTATGTTTTTCCTTAGAGGTCTTCACAGATCCACTCGATTCCTAGTAACCCAGACCTGACCCAAAATGTATTTAGTCTAATCATGCTAGTTTGGTTCTGTTGTGTTGCCACAGGTCCACTGGTGGTTTGTAACTAACATTCACTTAAGTCCAAATTTAAGGTACCTAAGGATTTTCTTTTCATGCCACTTCTACTACAATTCTAAGGGAAACATGCTATTTTTTACCCCACTACAATTATTTGACATCTTTTTTTAACTAGTCATATTAGAACTTAAGATTTTTGCATGAAACATATTGAAGAGCTTAGAAAATATGACACTACACAATAATATATACGAGTAGAGCTAAACCAAGTATCTAAGAATTGCTTGACAGAAAATGTAATTGGCAAATGTTTTGATAATTGATTAATTTCATCACAGTCATTTGTTTAAATGCAAAAACATTTCATGGTTCCAACTTCTGTGAGAATTTCGTTTTAATTATTTAGATAATGTTATGTATTTTGAATGAATTTGTAGGTTTTGACTATTGGTTGGACCAAACTGTCATATTGAAGGTGTTACTTTGGGCTTTGGGTAATTGTGACAACAGTTCTCACTGTTCAAAATCTAATATAATTAGAGTTGATCCATAGTGACAATAATCCTTAGTTGCAGTCCTTTATAAAAAAAAAAATAGTTGAAAAAAATTGCTCCACCTCAACCACCTACAACACATAAATGCATGAGTAATAATAATCTAATGATATAGTATAATATTTAATATATAATATTACAGAATCAGTATGTTCCATGGTCATGGTGTAATCTTGAATAAATACAGACTTTACAGTCGGGGTGTGAATCTTCACTGGTCTCACGATTTGATTTGATTATGATTGTCCTGTCAACGACTCGAATCGATTCAATATCACGATGCACCACGATGCGTCATCTCCTCAATATTATTATATATTGCTACACATGGTTTTCATCACCAAATTCAAGCAGTCAGATATGTATAAACTCCCCTTTTTATTGTATATGCTCTTATTAAAGACACTTCCTAAATAAAGCGGAGTCTGAACACAACAGACAAAAGGCAAAATCCAAAAAAAAGCAGCAACAATAATCAAATAGGCAACAATTGATTATGGTCTGTCACTGCATCGATGCAGAATTGTCTAGGTCCGTATCGTGATGCAGTGATTAAACACCCCAACTTTACAGTACCACAATGAGCAATGTCTGCTACACACAAGCTTCCAACCACAGCTCAACCACCCCACTGCTCACCCTGGCTAGCGGCACGATGCCGCCCAGGTTCTGCGGTGCCAGGCGGATGAGGGTCGGCACCTCACTGGTCAGGGTGCGGGTGAGCGGGTACTCCACCTGCCACGTCACCTCCCTCTCCCCCGGAGTCATCATCAGCCCATTCACCTCCAGGTCGACTTGCAGCACTCGCTGGTAGCCTGGTGCCTCCGCCCTGCAAGGGCAGAAATGGAGAAGTTGTGTGTCAGGAGCGGATTTAGATCATTAAAAAAAAGCACGGCAGGAAATGGGAAGGAAAAGGAGGTAAAGAAAGATGGGTGGCAATCGCAAAGGCACAAGTGAAAGGATAGCAAGACAGAAATAAGGGGGGAGTCAAAAGGGATGAGAAAGAAACAGGGAAATAGATGAGGTAAAGGAAGGAAAAAGCAAAAAATAAAACCATGGAATAATGTGGAACAGGAAAGTATGAAGGGAATGAGACATGAGGAAAAGAGAAGATAGAAAAAGGGTGAGGAAAAACTAGAGCAGAAACAGGAAAGGTTAGGTTAGGTATCAGCTTAAAGAAGGTGGAAAGAGCGGGAGCTAGAGGGAAAACAAAAGAGAAACTGGTCTTTATCATCCACCAATTGTAGTGAGAAGGGTTGAATAATTAATTGAACATTTTAATCAGGTTTGAAGAAAACATGTAACAAATATTTTATACGTAGGGACTGATTCTGCTGTGTTACATGCAGATGTTGCACAGGGATATGCTATTTTTAAGCAACGTATCCTTCATCTCACAATATGATATGAAACTATAATCGCGGCGCTATTGAAATTCATTGTCACATCCACACAGAACCATGATGTTGGCAAAAAAAGCAATTTATTTTTTCCTCTTGCAATATGAAGCTTCTCTTTCAGAGATTGCCAGGGCCGAGCCAATAATTTTCTCTCAGCTGATGGAGATGCAAACAAAGCAGAAAAAACAATGAATGCAAATATAAAATCCTCCAAACTCATTTGATTTGTGGAGCGCTAGGTTTGATCAAGCTGCTGCCTCTCCCTCAGGTGTTCTTTGTCACAGTCCAAACTCGATGCAACACCTTTTTACAACAACCGCGCACAGATACGCATGCTGTCCTGAAAAATACAATTCATACTTGGGGATCTGGAAGGGGCACACATAGGTAAACATTTGTGTTGTGTAACATGACTTCTTACAGATTGTAGTAAAAACAAAAGTTAAAGGCAAGAGAAAGTAGATGCATGTGTCTTATGCTTTGGTATGAAGTTATTTTTTTAATGTATACCATACTCTTTTAATTCTGTCCCAAGCAGTATGTTGTTTGGTTGCCGCCCAATTAAAACAATCCTGGAGAGAGCCCCAACTAATTGTGAGGAAGGGGGATAAGATCCAAGGTTTTTCTTTAACATATATTTGGACAAGCTTATGTGTTTGCACTAAAGACGCTAGCCTCACTTCAATGTGCAGATTTAAGGACCTACTCTGGTAGAAAACTGTAAGAGAAAACTGTTTTGGAAGCTGGAAATCAGTGTGGATGAAAACAACTTGAATCGGATTTCTGGGTCAGGAGGAACGGTTTTTCTGTTTCAGATGGTAATATTCTGAATTATACTAATGTCTTTCCAAAGGCCACTGAAAAGCTTTGGCTTAGAATATCGGTGTGCATCTGGCCACACAGTGGGTGCTGTTGAGATATAATTCTGTTTGAACACAGAGGAGTTATACAGGTATACTGAGGTGTAATACATCACAGTTGATGTTTTGGATGAATTGATCCTACTAACATTAAACGTAATCTTCTGTGCCATGGACCTCCATTGTTTTTGAAAGCAATTAAAAAACACATGAATCCAACACATTGTTGCACTGTGCAACATGTTTCTTTGTTCTATAAACATGGGCACTGCAGTTTATTTTCAGATGCCACATACACCCAACTGTTGCCTTAAATACTCAGCAGAGCACCAACTGCGTATTAATCTGCCTCTGAACATAGTCCCCAACAAATGCAATATGTACTCCTGTTTGAATAATGCTAGCTAAAACCTACAGTGCCCAGGTGTTTTTTTTTTAAGATCATTGTATGGGCATTTTAAGCCTTTTTTGATAGGACAGCTTAGACATGAAAGGGGAGGGAGAAGGGGAAGACATGCAGCAAAGGGCTGCAAGTCGGAACCGAACCTGCGGCCACTGCGGCGAGGACTGAGCCTTTGTACATGGGGCACACGCTCTACCAGATGAGCTACACAGGTGCCCGGGTGCCCAGCTGTTTAAGGAAATTACTGAGCCTTCTTGAAAAATGAAACTATACATTTGTGCACTATTTTTAAAGATATACATTTTCAGTAGGAACAAATTGCCATGGGGCTAAGGCAGAATCTGGAAGTCGGAAAGTATTAAGAGACAGGTTCTCCAACACATTGTTGGTTTTGGTCTTTTAATGGGTCCCCAGTTGGATTTTAACTGGTAATGATTATATTCATGGTCGGGGTCTTAACCCCTAATTTACAGGGGTGCCCTTAATGGAATGTGCGGACTGTTTGGAAAATATAAAATAATGCCAGCCTTATCCTTTAATGTTTATTGGCCAACATTTTTCAATATACAATCAAGACATTTCATCCATCTTTTGGAAATGTCTCCCACACTCTCCCTAACCCTCCATCTCAATCCCATCTTCCCCCAACAATCCCCACTTTATTTACATTTACTTACTGTACAAAGTACTTTAGAAATAAATAAGTTCAAAATCTGCTATGGGATTTATTAAATAGTCAAAAGCATTGCCAAATATTCCTGCAAAATTACTGTTACATAACAAAAATTATGTTTACACTTTTTAAACCATGTTTTCATGGGGTGCCGTTTACAAATGTCTAGGCAAATTAGTTCTCTTTGAAATCCATTTCCTTTTCATCAAAGTTAGACATCAAATGCAAAATGTAGGAACTGCTGAGAGCAAATATCTCCCACAACACTTACTTGCAGTTCCGTATGTAGTTATATGTTACTTTTAGGTGTTGGGCTGTGGACCGTGACTATTAGTCACTTGCTGAAGCTCAAGTCCGTCCATCGCTCTCTTTTCCTTTTTCAGTTTCTTTCTCAGACAGAAATTCAGAGTACAACAGAGCCACAGTGGGGTCTGCTGCTGGGCTCAGGGGTAGTGACTGCACTGATTATGTGCTTTACGCTTATGGTGTACAATTACAGCCAAATCAATTATCTGCAACAGACAGTTGTGCTTAACAAAGAAGCAAACAATCAGGGCTTTAGTGCTGAACACTACAATACAACTCCTCTTCGCTCTCTATTTAATCTGTCGTTTTGTGTTGTCTTTATTGTGTCTTTTTCTTGTCGTTGCTCTTTTCCTTTTTCCCCTCCCTACTGCAGTGTTTTATTGCTCCCAATAGAGGGCATTCCGCTCTCTCTCTCACCCTCACCCCTTCAGCCAGCGTGTGTTTGGGATGATAAATGTCTGCAGCCTACTGGTCTGAGAGGTCTGCCTACTTTCTCCATGTCTCATTATAAACATAACTGCACTGTGTGCCCTTTTCTCAGCGAGATTACCATACAGTTTAATACGCTCACTGGCAACTATCACTTCCCCTGCCATGAGGTGGACGCAGAGACTGAGACAAAACACAGAGTGGAAACAGGGCTAAAAGGGCTACAATAAAAGCCAAATGTCTACTGGGATCATAGAACTGACTGTGCCACTACAAAAGTGAACAGTGACAATGGTATCATAGCAGCTTTGTTGTGGTGAAATGAGGTGGAAAATCGGTCATGTCATTTTGAGGAGGCTTTTGAGGTATCTCCATTTGTCAGTCCTATTGTTGGGTGTGAAAGCACAAACCGAAAAGGGTAAAGTGAAACCACTCAGAGGAGACTGCGCACACTTTGAATTCTGTAAGATACATTTCAAACACGCCCTTGTTGTAACAAAGGGGCTCTGAGCGGTAAGAAGTGGCATAACAACAAAACAAAATGACACGAATGAAATTCCATTTTTTTCCCTTCAAAACAGGAAAATAAAAGTGGAGCTTAGCACAACACAAAAGCCCTGTTAAACATACAGACATGTTTTTCCTCTTTTCAATCTTAACACCTCCGTTGGTATCTGGCTCTGAGAAAAGGTAGAGAGAGAACAAGTCTGCTGTCTGTTTTGGAGACCCGAGGGGGTTCCTTTCATGCACAGCAGTGATTTGGTTAGCACTGACAACAATGATACATCAACGACTTGAATCTATTTCGCTACAGTGAATCGACAGCGAGTCCAACAATAGAGGGAGACGGAGTAAGTGTGTGTGTCTGTACAGTATGTTTGTACGCACTAATACTTCAAAGTGCTCCATTCAGGTAAAAGTGGGTACATTCTTGTCAATTATGGGAGCCAGAAGACTACAGGATTTACTTCATGGTCAACAACTCGTTTTTTCAGTCAGTATGTGGGACATGCTGTACTCACTGGCCGAAAAAAAGGTCGCCCACGACTGCACGTTTTGTGTGGTCAGATTTCTGTGGTGAATTTTCCTGCCAATAGGAATTTGTTTGTTTGATGTGCTGAGGATGGGATGTTTGTGTTTGTGACATTTCACACACAGTTCTCTGTGTGTGTGTGTGTGTGTGTGTGTCTTGGCTGTGGGTCAGACAAATGAGAGAGTAGGACATCTGCGTGAAAGTGCATTCCAAGAAAGATGTTTTAAGAAGATGCATACCAGCGATTGATGTCCAACCTGCAATGACTGAAGACATTTTTTCATATTTTATCTAGCTCACTCTTTGTTGCTGTTAATCTAGCCGCAGATGGTTTATTTGCCTTAAGCCTGTAAAGGTCTGCTGTTGGCAAGCTTGATATGTTCCACTAGATATATTTGTTGTCTATGAATTACATGCTGTTATGACTTCACAGCAAGATGTTTTTAAGTCTGAAAATATTTTTGTCATTATTAGTTAGATTTGTATTTTATTTCAATTAGGGGTGCACTGATCCGATATTATCGGACAGATAATAGATCCTCGGGCTGATCCAGTTTTTTTTGTTTTCTTTCCTCCGATGCAGCACCGGGACCCCTGTTAACTGCGTACCCTTCTCACTCATGGTAGTAACTTTATAACACAACAATTAATATCCCACAACTAACTTTATTTAAAAGGCTAAAACACCATAGCACATAACAATTTGAGACTTAAACAGTTTCTAACACTAATAGTTTTACATTTACAAATGTAGCTACACCGCCGAACGGCATGTTGGGTAACATTATAGCTGCTAGCTAGCCAGGTAGCTAGCTCTAGTCACTACTGCACATTCAAGAACAGAGAAGAAAATTAGAGGATGAAGAAAGACCGGAGATACACCAGAACAACGTATGCTCAAGAGAGGAGCTGTCTGTTGTTGCAAGGTTTGTTGTTTCTAAAAAATCTGACATAATTTAGCCACTGTTGTTGCCCGTCGCTCTAACGTTACTCGGCCGCGCTAACGTTGCCGTGCTAACGTTAAAGACATGTCACTTCAAGCATGCAACGGAGCAACATTATGAACGCAATCCAACTACGGTCCCGCTACAGACCGTTGAGAAAGACGGGTTCAGAACAATGATTAAAACACTGGATTTAAGATGTCTTTCCTCGCTGAAATACGTCCGCCAACCTAAAGGATTGTATTAGAACCTAACATTATTCAAACGGCAAAGGAGGCTGACCGGGCAGCTACGTTCAGTCGCCAACTACAACCACACTACAGCAACCTTAGCTACTTACCTGTGGCCATGGTAGTGTAAGCAACTAGCTTACAACTATTTTGTTTTGAAAGGGAAACAATGTTAAAGTTGTTTGTATGTGTATTCATTCGATTTTAGTTTATTTTACTACTTTGCAGTTTGCAGAAAAAAAAATAGTTTAGATTCTGTAACTGTTTGATGGATTCTCCTTCATATAACGTTATTGTATAATGTTGATGAGCCAAACTCTTTAGTAATCACAGCTTTTAGTAAACATGATGACATTAACATGCTTTTGTGATATTCTATGTACTCCTGACAGTAGAATAAGCCATTATAAACCTATATAAAGGCCCATTATTGTTATTTATTAAGTTTGATTACGTTATATTTTCGATTTGAATGCACATTTTTTTTTATAAATAAGAATTCAATACATTACATCTATGTTATTTTGTCTTAGTTAGTAAAGTAATGTTTAGTTAGGAAAGTCTGGTGCCTTTAGTCTCTTCCACATGGTGGAGGGAAGGTATGAGGTGGAAAAGGTATACAGTTTATTATTAATTCAACAACAGTATTGGATCGGTATCGGGTATCGACAGATACACAAAGCCCTGGCATCGGTATCGGTATTGGGACTGAAAAAGTCGGATCGGTGTATCCCTAATTTCAATCATCTGTCAGCGAACAACAGAGATGGGGACTCGAGTCTGAGACTCGGACTCGAGTCGCACTTAAGTCACACAAACAGCTGACTTCAGACTTGACTCGGACTCGACCCAAAAGACTTCAGACTTGACTTGCGACTCGAACCAAAAGACTTCAGACTTGACTCGGACTCGAGCTTCGAGACTCGTCAACAACCTATTTTCATGCAATTATTGCTTTTTAAATCTAAATTGATTTATGTATTTCTATTTTCTTTTATTGGCGCATATACGTTGGGGAAACGCATGACGAGCTGCGTGTGCCTTGGCCTTTGCCATAATGTGCAATGTACACGTGCACTATGCGGCGCGCGCACACATAAAAAAATGCAGCGACGATGGCGACACCAAGTCCTCCTGCAGTTGTGCCTTTTCGTCATTAGTTTTGCTTACAATAACTTCATAAACAGTGGCAATAAGCGAACAGCTACATGCAAGGAGTGTGGCACCAAGATACATGACGCTGGATCAACAACATCGAACTTCATCAGACATCTCAAAAAGCACCCAGATAGGTCAGTCACTCACGCTAATGTGAAAGAGACGTTACATTTAGCATATATCGCCACAGGTAACAAGCTAACCATCGCAAAGTGTTGTGCTAATGCTGGGGACAGGCAAATTGTATTGTTATAGTTGTATCCATATGATGTGACAGACTTAGGTTAATATTTCACCAGTAGCAGAAGATTAGACTAAGACTAAGATTAGACTGTCTTCAGACTTGAGACTTGACTTGGACTTGACTTGGACTCATGGCAAAAGACTTGAGACTTGACTTGAACTTCCCCTCAAAGACTTGAGACTTGACTTGGACTCGAGCTCAAAGACTTGAGACTTGACTTGGACTTCCAAAAAAATGACTTGTGAACATCTCTGGCGAACAATGCCCATCACAGTTTCCCAGAACTCAAGGTGGTGTCTGTTTGTTTTGTCTAAAATTCACAGATATTTAATTTACAATGATACAAACCAGAGAAAAGTAGCAAATACTCAAATATAAAAGGCTTGTGTGTGTGTGTGTGTGTGTGTGTGTGTGGCATTTTAGCTTAAAAAATTACCTTGACATTTTCAGTTTCAGCACACTTTTTTTCCTTTAGCACGTAGACTTCTTGGTGCCACACACTTCTATTGGGTCATAAGTGATGATTGAGAGGGACTATTTTTGTATTAGTCTAAGTCTATACATAGTTTTTTTTTTTTAGGAAAATAAAAAAGCCGTTGCTGTTTTTACCTTTATGTGTGGATTAAACAAATAATATATGACAAGTTAATTAGCAAAAATGATTTTGTCTTTTTTAAATTCTTTGGACAGAGCCAGGCTAGCTGTTTCCCCCTGCTTCAGTCTTTATACTATACTTATAAGTATACTAGCTTTGGGAGGAATCATTGGAAAAAGCAAGAATCTGAAAGATATAAGTTTTCAAACTTATTCTAAATTGTTTCAAGCCTGTGCTTGCCCAATACTTGATTATATTGTGGGTGTTAGAGGATTTAGGAATATATTGAACTGTGAATTAGTGCAAAATAGTGCCATAAGATATTTTCTGGGTGTGCATTAATATGCCCCTCCATTGGCGATAGTGGGAGACATGGGATGGGAATCATGTGAGGTTCGCTGGAAGATATGTATGGCCCAGTTATGGAATTGTCTATTAGATATCGACGCAAATAGGTTGACGAGGAAAATATTTCTCTGGGACAGACACATTCTTTTCAACAATTTGCATAGCAACATATGCAAATTGTTTTGTAATTATGGTTTTGGTGAGTTGTTCCTTAATAATGAAAAGCTGAATATTGGTTTGTTTAAAGAATCTGTGTTTGCTAAAGACAAAAAGCAGTGGGCAGACGATTCATGGGCTAAGCCAAAATTGCATATTTTTGTGATGATAAAACCAGAGTATGGCACTGAGAATTATGTTGTATATAATTTGTCAAAAAGGCAAAGATCTTTATGTGCTCAAGTGAGATCTGGTGTTTTGCCTTTGACTATTGAAACAGGACGATATGTTAATTTAGAAGGAAAAACGGATCTGTCCCATGTGTTGTTTGAATGATATAGAAAATGAGTTCCATTTTGTTTTCGATGATTTATTTTTTTTTTTTTGTTTCGTAGGATAAAAGCAGAGATTGACTTGGTAAATATGGATGATGCTCAAAGACTGAGATGGCATATGAAACATATGAAACATATAAATTAGCCAATTACCTAGATAAAGCTTGGGAGAAGAGGAAAAAAGCTCTTTATCGAGATGAATAGTAGATGAGAATTTGTTGTTTGTGTATGTGTATGTATATACATATATGTATGTGTATGTGTGTGTATATGTATATATTTGTATTCATGTATTCCTCCGAAAGATTTGTATATGTGACAGGAAGATGTTTGTTAAATAAGTAATTTTGTGTTGTCTTATAATCCCATGTGGGATGGGCCAAAATGGTTGGCATGACACTGAAATAAAACATAACTAACTAACTAACTTAGCTTAGCTGATTGACTCGGTTTTAGCTCCATATATAAAGACATGAGCGTATGCATTTTACACTCTGCACAAAAGTGAATAAACGCACATCCCAAACTTGTTGAACCATTCCTTTAATGGAATTCTCATTGTGCAGAGAGGATGTTTTGGTAAGATGTAATTACTGTTCTTTCTTGCTTTCTGAATGCTCTGTATGTGGTGACATGGATGATTTGCTTTTGCAGCTGTTTCAATTATTTGTAGTTCACTTACCCTCCAGCTGTGCAGCTAAGTGTTTTCTGTATTTGGAGTCCGATGTCTCTCAAACAAATACATTGAGATTCTCATTAGTTCGAAGACCTCACAGGATATCGGATATCTCTAATGAGTGAAACCTTGTGCCAACAGGAGCTCCATCTGCTGCATATTAAAGTGTAGTTATAAAGGTCACTGTGCATTAATAGTGGAGACTACCTCTGACTACGGTAGTTCATCCCGATTGTGTGCGTAATGAGGTCTTTTAGCCTGATGACAAATCCAGGCTTTTTGGAGGGAAGTAATGGATATGATTTTACATGTCATAGGTATAAAGCTATTATTAGACGGCAAACTGTGTATCTTTGGCATTTTTCCCCAAAATTATAATCTCAGCAAGGCAAATAAATCTATGATTACTTTCTGTATCTTACAAGCTAAATATACCATAGCCAAATCTTGGAAATCCACTATCAAACCAAGTGTTAATCTCTGGCTTGCAGGACTGTCAGACTGTCTTGCACTGGAAAAACTCACTTTTACGTTAAAGGGTAAATATCTTGTCTTTGACAATATGTGGAGATTCTTTATGGTGTTCTTAGAGGGGAGGAAAGCATTGGAGGCATGCTCTCCGTGTGTGTCAACCATCAACAAATGAGTATTGCTATGTATTTAGTATGCGTCTGTTTGTCTTTGCTTAATTTTATTTGAAGTGCTTTTCACTTCGGGATAATGTCGGGATAAGTTAACATTTGGACCACCGGTGATTCTTAAGGATGACTTATGCTGAGGAGGAGAGAAAAAGCCGCCGGTGCGGTGCTCCTCTCCTGGGACAGAGACAGTCGTCGTAACGGGACTCGTAGTCCTCCGCCATTACGAGCTTCAGTCCTCCCAGCGGGGAGGAGGGGGAGCCGGCGAGGGAACCATCTTCGGGGAATCGAGTCAGCGGACTCATACCCACCAAAGAGGTCCCCTTCCCGACTGTCCGGTCGGATGCCATCATCTGCTGCTTTAGTTCCTCCGGTGGTAAGCAACTGCCAGTGGCCGGCGGGGTGCCGACGGGCTGGCAGCAGGGTGTAGCCGGTCGGTGGTCGGTACTAAGCGGACACCACTGTTCTTCGAAGTCGTCGCACTGCTTGTTGCTGAAGAAAAAATTGGAGCAGATCTGTGGTTGCGCCACTGTAATATACAGTATCTGTGGACGTAAGAGAGGCCCGTGCGGGGCACAGGGCGTGAAAGAAAATCTTCACGACTGTGCATGCACAAAGGGATAAACCCAATAGCGATAGCTTTTGGAGAGCGAAGCCTATACGAAATAGAACTGTCTGCTGATATTCCTGCTCTACCGCACTGGTGAGCAGCAGACCTGAGACGGTTAGAAGGTTGTTTCAGGCCAGTTACTCAGCCAGCAGGGCCTTCGGAGGGCCTGTGGGGCTTTAGAGGATTGAAGAAGCAGGAAAGGGTGACAGAGAAAAAAATCACATCTCTTATTCCTCGCAAAACAACTGAAATGAGCAAAATTCTCCCCCAAAGACAGCTCAGTAAGCCACGTCACAGCTGTAAGTAAATGTACGGCTCTCATAAAACACTTGCACTACTAACCTTGTGCTGTCTGGGGGGTCTGGTGGCTCTCCATCTAGTGATGCCTGTTTCATCTTTGTGGAATGGATGCATTTATGGAGTGTTAAACATCGACAGATGACAGACAGATAATGAAAGAGATCATAAAATGAACCCATGTCAAGAGGCAGATGAAACGTAAAATAACCAATTTATGTATGCTGGAGATTTCCCCCTGGATCTATCAAACCTGCGATGTCAGCCCTGTCCTTGTCAGTACAGATTAGTTTGCCTTCACTGTTGGGGGGGGGGATGTGGAGGGTGAAAAAACTGAAAGAGATATAATGCAGTTCTTCTCCCAAATTACCTTTGTGGTCTGCTTTTTCTTCAATATTTTTTTAAATAACCCCCCTCTGTTTTTTTTGTTTTTTTCTCTGCATCTTGCCTCTCTCAACTGTCTCTATATTCTCTCTTTCTCTGTGCCATATTTTTCCTACATTCCTCTCAAACAGTGTGTGAAATGAGAGGATTCGGGCTTCCTGCATGAAACAGATGCGGCTTCATGCATCAACCAATCAGAAGGAAGTGTCGCTACTCTACACCATATCGCACCAAAAGCCAATCAGAGCCTTAAACAGCGGCTGAGAAAACATTTCCCAGAAAATTGGAGATGTCAACATAGTAAAAAAAACAAAAACCTCTACTGTGAGCTCATCTTTTAGGAGTTGAATCTAAGTCAGACCATGTCCAGAAAAGGCAATCTCAGAGCAGTGAGTGAGCTTTTTTGTTTTACCCATATGACCAAAATCATCAGTTCAAATTGTACGTATTAAATAAGTATTTACAGACTGTCTCAACCTTTTTGAAAAAAAAATAGTATGGGTATTTTTTTCCCTTCAACATATTGCTTCTGAAATACACTTCTTATCACATGGCAACAGGGTGCCTGGAAATGTATATGAATTGATTTAAAAAACAAAACAACATATCAGGGAATATTTCAACTCCTCAAAATGTATAGACCTTCACCATCAAACTGATGCATTTCACAAACAATCCTATCTCATAAATATTAAGTTCATATGCAACTGAACATAAATGCAGCCCATATTATGTTTTTCTATCAACATAATTTACTTTAAAAATGTTTAAAATGTAAACACATTTTATTTCCATCACTTTCGTCCAGACTGAAATGCCTCAACAACTACTGGATGGATTGCAATGAAATGTTTTACGCATATTTGAAGGGCCAGAGGATTATTCCTTCTGAATTTGGTGATCCTCTGACTTTCCCTCTATCACCACCAGCAGGTCAAAGGTTTCACTTATTCTGTGAAATATTTCAATCTACTAGATGGACTGACACAGAAATGTTCATGTTCTCCCTCAGCATGAACTGAGATCACATTTGGTGATCCCATAACCTTTCCTCTACTGTCATCATCAGGTTAAAATGACAATGTCTTCAATACTTATATTATTATTTACATACTGGTTTATGACCAAATACCTGCAAAACTGACATTCCTATCAGCCTCCGTTGTACTATGCACTTTGAAAAGCAAATGTTAGCATGCAAACACACTAAAATAAGACGGTGAACATGGTGAACCTTAAACCTGCTTAACATCTGCATGTCACAGATGTCACAGAGTAACCTAGACCTAACACAGACACAGGATACAAAATGATCATATGTACGCCAAACCATCCATTCTGTACTCCAGTGGTTTTAGATCTGTAGTATAATAAGGCCACACTTCAAATTTAGAAAAACATTGCCAGTCAGTGTAATCAATGGGGCAGTTACGGTTCCTCTGAAATGTATAGGCCTAAACAAACTAGCAGTATATAAACAGATTGTGTAGGAGACAGGGATGTTCACAGTGTCAGTGGTTTAAAAAACTGTATCCCTCATATGGTCTCAATAATGTGCGGTTAGGTATAGGCTACATTAGAGCTGGGCAATATATCGATATTATATTGATATTGTGATATGAGACTAGATATCGTCTTAGATTTTGGATATCGAAATATCGTAATATGGCATAAGTGTTGTCTTTTCCTGGTTTAACGGCTGCATTACAGTAAAGTTATGTCATTTTCTGAACTTAGCAGACTGTTGTAACTGTTCTATTATTTGCCTTTACCCACTTAGTCATTATAACCACATTACTGATGATTATTTATCAAAAATCTCACTGTGTAAATATTTTGTGAAAGCACCAATAGTCAACACTACAATATCGTTGGGGTATCGATATCGAGGTATTTGGTCAAAGATATCGTGATATTTTATTTTCTCCATATCGCCCAGCCCAGGCTACATACACGTGCATACATTTGCAATTACACTTTTATCAATGGCAAACAGGGTATACCACAGCTAGTTTCTATCAAAAAGCTTTTAATCTCTGAAAACAGAAATAACTGCAGCCTCTATAAACTCTTTGACTATAAGTGTTTACTCGTATCTCTGATTCAGCTACACTGTAGTGCAAGATTAAAGAATTTGCAGAGGTGAGTGGAAATTTGTTTTGTCTCTCTGGATATGGAATATTGTGAGAGAGTGAATTGCTTGACAATCAAGGCGTTGAAAGCCCACCCAGTACCACCATCAGCTTTTAACGGCTGGGCAACTGCTGGTGGTTACGAGCCTCTCTTCAGACAGTGAATACTATACAACACAATCAATCAGCGTATAAACACCATCTTCTATCCCCTTATTGATTTCTGTGAGCTGTAGGAGTGTTAGTGAAATTCTCCAGAGGGCTATGGTGCTCATCCTCTTATCCTGGACAATAAGATCAACTCAGTGTGACTGGCTAATTCCTCCCCCCGCCCCCCACTGCAGAGTTTAAACTCTCCACCAGAATTGACACTTCTTCTCTGCCTTGATACTCACACATTTACACAAATATGACAAGGGATTAGATCAAGTTTTTATTATTTGCCTCTCAGTTGCTGCCTGCTACTGTTGAATCTCATGAGGTCCATGATTTTAGGCTTTTATGTATTGCAGCCTGTATCTGTTTGATCACACTTGCTGGAGTTTTTTCTTTTATGTTTCTGTCTTTATATCTCTCTTTTTGCTTTTTGCTTACCACTCTCCTGGCTTCATTCATTACCTCCTCCTTTTTCATTTTGTTGAGTCATTCTATCTGTCAATGGGGGAACAGAGGGGATTTCTTTCCTCTTCTGCTCTCATAGGAGCTTCTGAAGTTATATGTAGTTGGAACATCTACACAGACAAGCCCAAACAGAGCATTTGAATGAAACATATTTTTTACCTCTGCTCTCTACTGCTACTGATGTTCTGGACTCTAGCAAGACGATACAGTGTACATCATTGGTCTGTGGGGTGTGTCAACTTGAAAAAAAAAATTCGTCAACTCAGTGCTAGCCACAAGGCATATCAATCATTTGACTAATTCACAGTGTTGAACATGTCAGTTTGCAACTAATGAACAGGAACGTGAGTGTCGTTCACTCTAGCGACAGTAATGGCCCTCACACACCATGTTTTGCGGCACCTAAGCAACCTGGCAGCAATATTTTTTTTTTTTTAGGATGGAGAATGCAATACCAACTCTGCTTCTGATTGGCTTACCCTTGTATTTTTTTTACCCTAAAGCTGCCTACACATGACATGAAACCGCTCTGCGCTGGCTGTGCTATTGTTTTCCATTGGGGAGAGAGGTGCTGCCCAACTATGCTTCTAAAGAACTGTGAACAAGAACTAGTTCATTTTGGTCTTAACTAAACTTTAAACTAGCTCTTGTTAAGTGTGAACTTGCACAAAACTGCTGATACATTCCTGTGAGGGTCCTTCTTCTCCATGTTGATAGGACTTACATTTACTTTCTAGACTGACTTTGGAAAGCCTTTTGGATAATTTTAAATTAGAGGCGACAGTGTTTGCTTTTGTAGATGGTCGTGCCACTCTGCATTTATTCTGCATTAGCAATGCAGGATTTTTCAGCACATTTCCTTAGGGGGTGTAATGGTGAAACAAGGAACAGGCCAAATACTCTTATGTTGAATACAGGCTGCCAAGTGGCAACAACTGTGACTGAATGATGGAGCCACTGAGATGCAGATGCCTCTAGCTGCGAGCCTCAAAGTGTGACTTGACTGTGTTAAAGTTTTAGTGGAAATTATTGCTCAAAATGGTTTCTCAACATTGTGCAAACCATAAACACAAACTACGCCATGTCACGGTGTCCATGTTTTCCTACAGTTCATGTACGGGCACGTGTTCAACAATCAAAGATCCAATACACAGAGTGCACAATGTGGGGGGTATTTATGGACAAGTATGATCGGCAATATGACAACACAATGATGAGTGTTAAATCATTGCTAGTTACATGGTAATGTAATAAGCCCTCTGGCTATCATGTAAATGAAGTAGCTGTGGGGAGTAGTTTTCTGAGGAACTATTACTATTTTTATTAATGTTGAGTGGCGGACACTGGCAGTGTACTTACCAAGAGGTTTTGTGGCACACAGACATTCCCTGGTATTTTAGCTTAACATGGCATATACGTGCAACTAACTAACTAACTACTGTAGCAGTAAGTTTGTAACTTTTGGCTGATTTTACTTACAGTGTAACCCTGCTTGGTAACAACCTGAGAAGAGGTTAAATGGAAATTTACATTGTAAAAATGTAATTTCTTTTGGCATATTGCACAGTTCCTGATAAAGAGCATTACTGCTCAGTAATTCTACCCTGGTTAAATAGAGGCTAAAATGACTAATAACACATTTATGCATTTATATGCACTGATGCAAATGTTTTGCATGATCAACCTCTCATTTGGATCTTTGTTTTTTTTCTCTTAAATTTCTGGTGCCAGAGTCATATTCTCAACTGTGGTCACCAGAAGAGGACCTTGTTTAGTGTAAAATGCAGAAACCCGTGTGGGATTTTCTTTGAATACTGCAAAAAAGAAAAAAACTAAAATATCTACAAGATACCACAAAGGGAGTTCTGGGTGAAAGGAGCCTTTTGTATTTGATAATTCAGTAAATCATATTGAAATGTTTTTTTTAGGTTAGCCTGATTTGCTGAAGTGCAGTGCCTTAAAGGTTTTTGGCTCATTGTATTGTGGGTTATTATGCTGTTGGGTCATCACTTTTTATCTCACATTTTCTTTACTTGTGTCTGACAAGGTAAATCAATATGAGAGTAGCACACATTTCCTCCAGTGGAAGATTTTGGCTTGTGTGTTGTTCTTTTTTCTTCTTTTTATCTTCATTTGTGTATCATTAAAATGGTTTGATAAACTTTCAATGCATTTTTTTTTCAAAAATATCACTAAATAGTGGACCTTTTATCTTGGTTTGGATTGCTGTCTCAATAAAATCTACCAGAATCTTTTTTTCTATTTTCAGGATTTTACATGCATCATCAATTCAATGTGCACTTTTATATCCAGGCTTTACCCAGGTATGTTTTGTTACCTTGGACCGATCCAATTTAATCAGTGACACCTGCAGGATTTGTGACTGCAAGTCACATACTCTGAGGTAAACTGAATATAAATTACAGGCAAGAATCGGGCATGCATGTGCAGGCACCAATACAAACCTAAACAAACTAACAAACAAAGAAACTGCTCCCTGGTTCAGTTTATTAGATTGGTGTATCTGGACAGGGTTAATAAGAATGCTGGTCCCACCATGACCCCTTGCTGACCTGAGCCCTTATTTCTGCTCCCCTGCCTCATTAATCTGTCAAATAAACAGAGCCTTCTCCTCCTCATCCACTGGACGAGGGAGGGAATTGATGAGAGAGGGAGAGGCACACAGTTCCTTATTTTGCCATCACTTACATTTCTTTCACTCTTGTGTTTAACACAACAGTTGAGCAAACAACTGTCGAATGTGATAGTCTGTGGATGTCCCTCTGCTTCTCACTTACACACACACACACACACACACACACACACACACACACACACACACACACACACACACACACACACACACACACACACACACACACACACACACACACATTTGCAAACAAACTGAATAGATCTAAGCCAAATTGCATTTACCCCTCATGATAAAAATGACCCATTTGGCCTATACATTTTCTTGTTTGTTTCCAATTTAGTGTTAATTCTAGCATTAACCTCATTCTATTAGGGCTGCAACTAATGATTCATTTCATTGTCAATTCATTATTATTTTCTTGGTAAATTGATTAATTGTTAGGTCTTTGAAATGTCGGAGTGATGTCTTCAGATTGCTTGATTTGTCCGACCACGATCCAAAACTTAGAATCGTATATGACAAAGCACAGCAGCACATCCTTATACTTTAGAAGATGAAACCCACAAATGACATTTTTGCATTTAATCATTTATTAACATAGTCGCAGATTGTCTTTTGACTGATAAACCAATTAATTGACTGACTATCCGGTGCAGCTCTACATTCTAAACATTGTGTTTAAATTATTGATGAGTGTCTGTGTGCTGGAAATCCTTTGACAAGTCCTTGCAGTACCTCAGATATGAAATACACCTCAAAGAGAGCTCTAAAGCATTATCAGGAGCCAAGGATTCAGCGGATGATTTATTAGAAGATGAAGTGGATCAGAGGATGTGAGCCGAGGGTCCCAAGGCCAATAGGCCTGCTTATCAAACACCACCAGGCTCCATGGCCAATCTCCAACTGTAGGCAACTCTCCACCAACGCTGGCTCTGGTTACTGATAAAAGTCAGATTGAGGAACTACAGTTTTGTTAGGAGGAGAGAAGAATTTGATTTACTTTTATCTAAAAACTATTAATATCATAATATGATTCCTAAATACAAAAAAAAAAAACAACAACAACAACAAGAAAAGCTTGTTTTAAAAACATTACTGGTTGGGCTGGGAAGCAGAGAGTCACTGATTCAAATAGGGCTGCAGCTATCGATTCTTTTTGTAATCGATTAATCTAGCACTTAATCGATCGATTAATCGGATATTTTTTTTTATTTTAATTTTTTTACCTTTTTAAACAACCAAAACTAGACCTATATGTAAATATTAGTTATACTTAACCTATTTTCATTTATATATTTGATTATAATGTCACACAGCTCTGTTACACTTATGCTATTAGATCGTTGATCAGCTGTTTCTCCGTGGAGAGAGAGAGAGAGAGAGAGAGAGAGAGAGAGAGTTAGAGAGAGAGAGAGAGAGAGAGAGAGAGAGAGAGAGAGAGACTCACTCAACAATCAGCTGTTTTTCTGAAGGAATAGTCAGCGTGTCAGCTCAGATCGTGGTCACCACTACGTATTTTCTTGTCTTTGATTTTGGTAGTTGTTGTGTTTGATGTAGTTTCATCGTCCATACGACTCTGTGATTGACTTTTGTCGGTCCTCTTTGTGGAATGGATGATTAAGTTAGACTCAATGTTTTCTGTTGAGATGCTAAAGCACTGACGTCGTGCTATTATTGTGGTAAGCTAGTTTGATTTTGCAGTAGACACACTGTACAGAGTTTTAGTTTTAATTACGTTTGAACTGATTCCAAACTTTGGACCCTTCCTGTGGTTTCCTCCAGCCTGTCTCTTCTCTTAGCCCCTCACTATTTACGCTCTGGCATGTGTCGCCAGCAGCAGACTGAGCCGTCTGGTGTGCGACAGTAGCGGAAACACCGTCCGTCAGCGATACAACGTTAGTAACATTGATTTAACGAAGCTTTGAGGCAAGTCAATTTGCATCGAGGATTTTTTGTAATCGAATTATTCGAGTTATTCGAGGAATCGTTTCAGCCCTAGATTCAAATTCCCGTATGGACCAAAGTACGGAGTGTGGATGGGTAGCTGGAGAAATGCCAGTTCCTGGGCACTGCCAAGGTCCTCTTAAGCAAGGCACCGAACCCCACCGAATAAAAAGTTTAAATTATTATTATTATTATTATTATTATTATTATTATTATTATTATTATGAATATCTTATCTGATTTTGGGCTTGTTTACCTCATTACTTTACAACATGGAAAGACCATTTTACAGAGAAAAAAACACAACAAGAGGGACATAATACTGTAGATAACCCGAGATGTTAACCTCCTGTTGGTTTTCAGCTGATTTCATGCATCAGTGCCATTGGATGCATTACCTGGATAAGCCCCAGAGCCAAGGCCAGATCATAGTCCCAGAGGGCTTTACTTCACATGCAGATACTAATTCACTGACATCATGCAGGTCAAGGATATGATAGAATCCACAGTAAATGTCTTATTCATGTCTTGAGCTGTTAAGGGTGAAGGCTAGATGGAGGAGAAGGCAGTGCATATATCTGAGTAGGAGGATGTGGTATAAATCATTCAACCTAAGATTATATCCATCACATGTCATTAGTGGCATTTCGTCCTTTTTGATTTCCATTAATGTTGACCGGTTTTATTTTTGATCTTGTTAGACTAAGGGGGCTGTTTCCTTTTATGGAGCCTTTATGATTACATAAAGCATGAGTAGCCCCAGCAACACATAGCACTTGCATGCCACTCATGCAAATTAAATTACATACGATCAATATTATGATCCATCGGTAACATCGTTGCCTGCCTTGCAGTGCTGTAGAAATCTTTTTTAATATAAGGGAGACAGTGAGAAGAGAGCTTTCCACTAATGCATTAGTGGCCCTCCGGGTAAACAGGAAAATAAGATGTCTGGATGAATCCTTGAAAGGATTAGGAAACATATTTAAATATTTTTCATACCAAATTGTATGCTACCTGTGATGAAACAACTGAAGAAAACAGCAGTCCACAAACATACAAATTAGACCACCTGGGAGGGTAATTGCTTCCTCTCCACTATCCATTATCTATATCATTGTACAGTACAAAAGACCATTCACACATTCAAGGGCATGCAGGAAAATGCATGCCCAAATACACACACACATAAATGCATCTTATCTCTTTCTTTTTTCATCTCTTTCTACCACATACACACATACTCTAACAATCTTGGGTTTTGTGTGTGCTAGAGTTTTTGAACCAGTGTTAATTAAACAGATTACAACACAGAACTTATCAAAACTGCTACGCTCTTCAAGGCCCAAATTAATGGTGGTATATTTTTTAATTTCCCACTTAATCATTTACACATACATCGCACACACACACATTCCCCTCAGCAGGCAGGTCATAAACATCCGTGCTTCTCGCTGATGCATGGAGAGTTCTTCCATTGGAATCAGATTGGACTGAAGGGACCTTGGATTTAACTGCAGTCCCACTGGTCCTGCTTGGTCTGGCCATTGATTGTATGTGGTCGTTGGCCATGTAAGTTAAGCTCGGTGCAATCAGAAAGAACAGCACGTGGCCCCTCTGACCTCTCCCCGCGAACTGAAGAGGACTGAATATCGAACTCCTTTCTCGTTCAATCTGCACTCATCATTGTTCTGTCAATTATTCCAGCCCCTAACGACTCTCCGGCATGAAGTAAAGATGCCTTATAGACACATATTCACTAAGCCAAACAATGTACATTGCATTGGCTCACAGTTCATGGGGTGTAGTCAAATGTCAGCACTGAATGAATTATCATATTACACACACACTGCTGATGTATATAATATAATCACCAGATCCAATGCAGGATAATATTATTGCTTATAATAAAAAAAGCTATTATTTTCTAATGATAGGATTTCCATAAGAGAAGCCACATAATAACTGTCTTGCATTTCATATGAAGGCTGGAGAAAGTCAGGGAACCTGTCATTGAGATTGGGTGTGAAAGTGATGAGAGCAGGAGAAGATTGAGCTCCATATATGGCCTGAGGCTATTATTACCATATCTTGAGAACAATCAATTAATTTGGGTTAAAATGTACATGCTGTTTCAGGGCCATTTAGACATGCATAATGGAATCATGAATACGGCACAGCTTCCATATGTGGCACAGAGTGGGGCTCTTTACACTCCTGTGGCCCCAGGTAACCTACAGTATGACTTAGACTAGACTTAGACTTCTCTTTATTGATCCTTTTGGGATGACTCCCGCAAGTCTCACAATATTAATATGAACATTCATTGCAAAATTGCAAATGTTAAAAACAATGAGCTGTGTTTCATCCCTGCTTTTTACCAATGACAAGCAGCTGCGACATGAGCCGTATTCTTCACATACCTGCCTGCATTCTTTGCATGCATATGGAGGACTAACTGCCTCTCTCCCTCTCACTTTTCAAAATCCCATATTTGCCCCCCTTTTCTTACTACTTATGTATACGGACTGTTTTGAGTACACTTAATGTTGTCACGTTTTCAGTGTGAACACACTGCATATGCTAAACCTGCTTAGATTTAGTATGTGGTATGGCTTTGGGACACAGCTTAAGAGTCTACAGCTGTGTGTTTTTGTTTGTTTGTTTGTTTGTTTGTTTGTTTTTATTTGGATCCCCATTAGCTTCAGCATAAGCTAAAAGCTATTCTTCTTGGGGTCCTACAATCTATTATGTGACAATACAATTTACAACATCACATTACACACCATACGCACAAGACATTATTCAAATTATACAACATTTGAAAATACAAATCATATTTTACAATTAACACAATTAATCACACACAAAAAGAAAAAATACAAATAAATAATATAAAAGAAGTTAAAAAGATTACGCTACCCCAAATAGATTTTTTATTTTTATTTTTTTTAAATAAGATATAACGAAAAGCCCTATGACAGAATCTCTCTAAATTAATGTTAAATATTGAAATATCTTTGAAGGTAATATTTCTTAAGTGATTTTTTAAAACCATACTGAGTGTTTTGTTGTTGCTCTGTACCTAACTGAACATTGAATTGATTTGGTTTTCACTTTAGGTAAAATAATTTGTTTGTTATAACATTATGTAAAAAAAACATTAGTGAATACACAAATCTGTTTTTAACTTTAAACCATGAGAGGCTTTCATGCATTTTCTCAACATTTGATCTAAACCCACATGAGAGAGCCACACGTGTGCATGAAGTACTTGTTTAACGGTCTGTAGTGTAAAGTTTTTTGCACATCTTTTAAAAACAGACAAAGTGTTGCCCATTTTAGTTACCAATTTCTGAACATGTCTATCCCAACACAATCTATTATCAATCACCACTCCCAAAAGTTTAGCCTCTTCTCTTTGCTCTACATAATTTTGCTCTATACTGAGTTCAAATTTCGGTTTGGAACATAAAGAAAAAGGAGTTCCAACCACTAAACAGGTAGTTTTAGATACATTAAGAATCAATTTGTTACTCCTTATCCAGTCCACCACTAACTGTAGCTCTCTCTGTAGTTTTGTATTTAAATCACCAATATCAGTTCCTGCTAAATATATAGTGGAGTCATCAGCAAACATTGAAATGCTTGCTTTATCTAAAACAGATGGAAGATCATTGGTAAAGATTGTGTAGAGGAGTGGCCCAAGACAACTTCCTTGAGGCACGCCATGTTCCACAACCCTTACCTTTGAAAAGCTTACATTAAAGTTAACTAATTGTCTTCTCTCTGTCAAATAACTTTCCATCCATAATAATGCGGTTCGTGAAAAAACACAATATTAAAAAAAATTTAACAGTAAATCGTGATCAATTATATTAAATACTGCAGTGAAATCAAGCATTACAACAACTATCATTTTCCTTTCCTCCATATCCTTGAACCAGTCATCTACCATCTGAGTCAGGGCAGTGGCTGTTGAGTGTTTTCCTCTATATGCATGCTGAAAATTTGTAATTAAATCATTATTTAAAAAATAAGACTGAATCTGTTCATAAACAATTCTTTCCATTATTTTACCAAGAATTGGTAATAAACTTATTGGTCTACTGTTTGAGCCAGAGAAAGGCATTTTCTTATTTTTAGGTATTGGCACAACTTTACATATTTCCCATGCTTGCAAACATATATTTTCCATAAAACACATTAATTATATGAGCAATAGCAGGAGCAATGATTGAAACTATTGGCTTAAGCAACTTATATTCAAGATAGTCAACACCAGGTGGTTTGTTTTTACAATTCATCAGAAGTAATTCCACTTTAGAACCACTGACACTCTTGAATTTAAAACTACATGTTTTACCTTCCATCATCTTATTTATCAATGTATTTGATAAATCTGTCTTGTGTGACTGTGTAATATTTTTAAGATGATTTATTTTATTTATGAAATAGTCAGTGAGATGATTCGCTGTATCACTTGGTTTAGTAAAAAATTAATACAATAACCTGGAGTTGATTTATTATTTCCTATTAATATATTATTCAATGTATTCCATAATTGTTTACTATCATGTTTTATTTCTGTAATTTTCTTATTGTAATACAATTTATTTTTCTTCTTATTTAACTTAGTTACAAAATTTCTAAGTTTACAATATATTTTCCAGTCCGATTTAAATTTAGATATGATTGCTGCTTGTTTAGCTAGACCTCTTTCTTTCATAAGATCTTTTAATTCTTGATCTAACCACGGGGTGTTGACATTTCGAACAGTAAACTTTTTTATTGGTGCATGATTTTCTACAATTGTCATTAAAGTTCGATCAAAAAGCGGAAATGCTTTCTCTGGATCCTTTTGTAGAAATACCTCTAACCAATTTGCATTTCTGATATAATCTTCATATTGTAATTGATTGAATCTTCTAAATGACCTTTCCATTATTACTTTTGGACCCAATTTAGGAACTTTTGTTTTCCTTACAATTGCAATAAGATTATGGTCACTACAACCAATTGGCACAGATAAGCAATTTGAGCAAAGTTCTAGTCTATTTATAAACATGTGGTCAATACAGGAAGCTGATTGAGTGCCATCCCTTTTTATACATATGTTAATTACCTGTGATAATCCACATGCCGTTGCTGTGCTCATTAATTTGATTTTCCTAGGACAGTCAGAATAATTCCAATCTATGTTGAAGTCACCCATTAAGTAAGTTTCAAGATTCATACTACTAGCATGATCTAGCATATCAAATACTCACTATTAGCATTTGGAGGTCTATAACAGCATCCTATGAGTATTGGCTTAAGATGTTTCAAACTAACTTTTAACCAAATTACTTCAATACTAGAATACATTAAATCTGGCATCACTTTGACAGGCATATGATGTTGAATATAGATAGCAACTCCTCCTCCATATGCATTCCTGTCATTCCTAAAAATGCTGTATCCATCAATCATTAAAGTTGCATCATCAAATGTAGAGTCCAAATGAGTTTCGGATACTGCCAATATGTGCAAGTTATTTGGTTGCAGTATATCTGTTAAATCACTCAATTTATTCCTGAGACTACATATATTAATATGGGCAATTTTAAGACCTTTCTTTGGTAGTTTATGTAACATACCAAAGATCACTATCTTTTTTTTTTTATTCATACTTTTAGATTCTATGTTGGAGCAAAAGTTTAGAGAAAATAACTAAATTAAACCACAGATATACATTCATACACATACATTCAAACAGAAACATTTGTATTGCCACTCTAGTTGTCAAGGTTGCAATAACAAGTGAGCTGAACTCCTCTTGAATTCCATTTCCTTAATATAACTCTGTAATTCTCAACCTAATTAATACATACAAATGTGTAAGTTCCTACTATACATTGTATAATATCTTAGCTGATATACTTATAATGCTAACAACTTAGGCAAAAATCAACAGTCCTTAGTGAAATGACACAGCTGTATTTTAGTTGTCCACTGTATTTATATTTAATTAACATTAATCATTTACGTTAATAAACATTAACATAAAACCTTGAGTTCCTGATTTTTTTTTTTTTTTTTTTCCTTGCCATTCAATAATAAATAAATAAATCAACATAATATATAAGGCTATGGAATCAGTAATTATACAATACATTATGTCCTCAAGTTTATGTCCATATACCAATTCCCAATTCCTCAAGATGTATGTCAGGCAGTTCTCAATTCAGTTCAATTCATCATACCTGCATCCGATGCACTTGTTTCTGGTGCAAAGTCCCATCAATAGGCTACTTAATTACCAGACAGTGTTGGTCCAATCACTTGATTGTAGTAGATGTCTCCTGATTTCTGATCTTGGAAATATTTTTTGTCTCCAATAAATGTTATAATCGGTGTCGCAGGATGAATCAGACCATTTTTTATTCCTGCCTGATGTAATTTAATTCTCAGATCTTTAAACTGCGCTCTTCTCTTGAACACTTCTGCTGTTAAATCTGGAAAGATTTTGACATTCATCCCTCTGAAATGGAGGACTTTTTCTTGCTTTGCTATTTGTAAAATAGCCTCTTTGGCCGCATACCTCTGCATCCTGATGATCATCGGTCTCGAACCATGTTTTGTAACAGGCCCCAGTCTGTGCGCAATTTCCACTTTAAATACCTCATTGAAAAAGGACTCCATGAATTCAGTGGGTTTTCCTTTTTCCATATCTTTATCGAGGCCAAATACTCTGAGGTTAAATCTTCGACTGTGACTCTCCAGCTTTTCAGTTTTGTCCCTCAGTTCTTTGTTTTCTTTCTGGAGAGCTTTACACACGCGTTCCGCTTCATCCATTCTGTCGTGCATGCCGGACAGGCCCGACTCCACATCTACGAGTTTATCTTTACAGTCCTTCAGTCCGAGTTTTAGTGCATCAAACTGAGGTTGTAACTTATTCATTGCCTCGTTTATTTCTTCCTTTATTATTGCACGGATCAAGGCAGCTAATTCAGCTTTATTCACCTGCGCAGCGACACTTTCCATTTCACTCTCAGCTGATCCTCTCCCAGCTGAAACAGATGAGGTAACAACAGGGTTGGAGGTAATCTGCGGTGCTTTTTTCCTCGGCATCCAGTAACCCTTTTCCTCGTCTTAATCAACTGCTTTTCCCTTACATCAATAGTTCTTAGTCAGGAGGAACTTTGGAACCTTTATTACTTCATTTGTTTTAGGAGTTCAGCGTCCTAGGTGTTCCACGCGCTCACTCTCTGCAACCGGACATGACGGATATGTCTGTGCGAGGATGTACTTTGGCACAGTGATGTTTTAAGCTAACTGCTAATGCCAGCATGCTAACATGCTGACAATAAAAATGCAAGTCTTAACATGCAGATGTTTAACAGGCAGTATTCACCCTGTTCACCATGTTAGTTTAACGTGTTAGCAAGATTTGCTCATTAGAACCAGATTAACATTAGCACTAAACACAAAGTACAACAGAGGTTGATGGGAATGTCAATAGTTTTGCGGGTATTTCATGGAACAAAAAGTCAGAGGTCAGAGTCCGTACAAATGTTCATGGTAATCTCTCCAACAGTTCTCGTGAAATTACACCTGAAACCAAATCCGTCACCTACAGTATTGGTTGCTCCAGCGGAAAAAGTCAGGGGATCACCAAAATTATTAGGAACATGGGGAATAGGGATGGATACAGTTCACATTTTTATCGGTACCAGTACCGGTACCTCAGATTTGGTTCCAGTACCCAACGGTTCCTTTTTTTGGTACTTTCCCTCTCTAATAACAAAAAATAATTTCAGTTGTAAAAAATAATTCCAAACATATCCATACTATTAACATTTATTTATAACATTTTACACTCAAAACAAAATAAAGAAAAATAAAAATAAAACCGCTCCCTCTCTCCTCCCAAACCCATCCCTACAACCTATTAAATCAAATAAATATTCATTTCTTACACTGCACTGTAACTTTTATTCTTGTATTTGTATATTATTCTATTTTAGTCTCATTTTCATGACTGTTTTTAATTGCTCTTTAATGTTTCATGTAAAGCACTTTGAATTGCCTTGTTGCTGAAAGCTGCTGTAGAAATAAAGTTGCCTTGCCTTACAACCTCAGCCTGTCAGTCAGTCAACAGGGCACAGAAACCACTGCCGTGTGTGTCGGAGCTCCGCTCTCTGTCTCATGCAGAGAGGACAGATACGTTTGCGCTTACTTGCTCTCAGGTACCGAAATTTGGCACCGTTTGATTTAGCGTGAATCGGTCCACGGTAGTACCGACGTAATTCGGTCGGTACCCAAAAAAGTACCAAGTTCGATACCCAAACCTAATGGGGAACATAAATGTCCATATACAACTTCATTGCAATCCATCAATTCATAACCAATCATGTTGAATCATCGCCCCCCTAAAGACCACTATACATCTCAGCAGGTAATCTCACATAACAATCAAAAAAAGGATATATGGTGTAAGCCTACTGGAAGGAAATCTTGCATGAGACAATCTTATCTAACGGAATTGTGGCTTTCGTCTTACCCTGGCATGCTGCAGAGTGTGCTAATCACTTCAGTCTGAAACAAGCTTGGGGTTCCTTTTCCCCTCATTGATGCTTGCTTCCTCTGTTTCGCAGAAAGACCCTTAGAGGCTCATGGCGCTTCCCTTAGCAGATGGCTGGTGCAAACGCAGACATGCCTCGATTTCACTGATGCTTCGAACATGATTTCACCAACTGTTTGACAATTTGAATCTTTAACCTATTTTCACACTGGGGCTTTCACACTGATCAGACTTTCTTCATCAAAGGCTCAGCAAAACTCTTAGCCTTTAATGCAACTTCCCTGCAATATTTGTTGTTTAAAAAAAAAATCCTAAACCTATAACAAGTATACAACCGTAATACGTGACAATAGGATGGAACACACACTGTAAAGCATAGCCCACATTGTTGGCTCAAATTTAATTCCATTTATCCTGGCGTTGTCATTCAGACGTAAGACTGTGGTGGTGTTTTTAGATAGCAGCCCTAAGAACTTTGGTTTACAGGCTTGCATCATTGTGTAGGTGTTGTTAGGCTGTCTTGTCAGTCTTCTAGAGTAAGCCTTACTCCTACTCGCTCACAGCAGGAGTCCTCTCTAGCAACAGCAGACAAACTGAGTGTGGTGGCATGTTTCATGATCCTGTAGACTTTGAAGGTGACAATATTCTGGAGGGTTCTCTTTGTTCACTTGTTTGTTTGTATGTTTGTGTGTGTGTCAGACAGTAGGTGTGTATGCACACAGATGGGACTCAGTTAATATTTACAGTAAGGAAAACACATTTAGACTATTATATACTGCTGCAGACATGCACTTGATTACATAAATGTGCTGGCAATTTTACATGTCAGTCCAGTCTGAATAAGCACCTGAGTCACCTTTTCTGTAATTCGGCAGTAGTAGGTTGTACCTATAGGAACATCAACACATTCTCATGAACGGATCCGTAAGATAACGTACGAAAATGTATGTTAATACAGCAAAAAAAAAACATGGAACGCTTACGAATTATAGTGCTTAACTTCTTGTAGCTTTTTGAACGAACAGACTGAGGAACATTTTCGGTACACTGACAACACAGTACAGGTCTGAGTTGAATGCCGTCTCATAACAGAAAAGCTACAGTAGCACAAGCATATTCAAAGATACTAAATGGCTGTTCTTCTGCCTTTTGTAAGAGCGCTTTATCACTTAAAAAAATAAAAGTAATAAAGCATGAACTACTGTGAGTGGCCAAGGCGCTGAGGAGATTTGTCTCATGTCAGATCAGTCGATACAATTGTGTTTTCATTGATTTTTGGTCTATTTTATTGTCAGACCATCGGTCTCCCTCACTTAAGTTTTAAACTTTCATCAATGCCAATTGCTTATGATTATCCAGCAAATTTAGCATGCAAGCAAGGAGAATATAAATACATGTCATAATCGTATGCCTTGTCATTTTGTAATATATCAAATATAATTATATTCATAATGAAGAAATCTGCTGAAAAATTATGAAATTACAATTTTGATAATTGATCAGTCGCTTCAGTCTTTTTTCGCCCACCAGCAAATATGCCAAACATCCCAGAGTTTCAGCTTCTCAAATGTGAGCATTTGCTGCTTTTCTTTGTCATACCGTATATGACAGTAAACTGAATGTTATAGACTGGTTTTCTGACATTTTATGGACAAAATGCTTAAGTGATTTAAATGAGAAAATAATCAGACCAGGTGTCTCATTTATAAGTGTGGCGTACGCACAAAACGGGGCTGAAAATGTGCATACGACACGTCCCACGCAAAGGTTGTGATTTATAAAAAACAAACTTGACGGGAGAATGTGCGGTCCTCCACGCAAACTCTGACCCATGCGTACGCACATTTTGGAGACAAAATAGGAATTGGCAACGCAGACGGTGAGGTGGTGAACTGAAGTCAGACTGCAGAAAGTAAATGGGTATAACGATTACTCGTAATATTTTCAAGTATTGATGCTTCACGCAAATCTTTTCACTCCATATCATCCACCTTACCATGAAGATGAAATCCAGCAGTGTTATTTGCGCTTGTACTGAGTGATAATTGTTCCATAAACACCTTGTAAAATCCAACTCAAATCTTAAATAAAAATTTGTTATTAATGTTTAATCGGCGCTGTCTCACCGTCACATTGTCCGCTACGGAGCGCAGGAGGAGGCGATGGCCCGACTGCATGGATTACAGGATAGCATCAAATACCCTAGCATTAGATAACGGCCTAACACAGTGTAAATAACTAATATCTGTCTTTAATATGGTGCATATATCATCAAATGTCAAAGTCTGAAAATACAGCCGTTAAGCTCTCGCGCAGTCATTACCCTTAATGTCCTCGTTATCAGTCCGAACTTTAATACTGTTTGTGACAAAACCTGCATGAATAAAAGTGTGTTTGCCTATTATACTTTATTTCGTCTTCAAATTGTATCTCGGGGTGGGGATACCACTAGTTGATGCTGTGTTGGCAATAACAATCACAATTTGTTGTAAACATATAAATGCTGCAGTGAACCCGTGCGTAATGCTGCATGATGGCACTGCTGGCCATGCAGGAGGACTACGCTAATGGAAGAATCAGGAGAGAAAGAGACTTCAGGGACCATGACGATGACTGGCTAATATGCCGATTTAGATTTTCTAAAGCTGTGCTCTTGGATCTATGTACTGAATTGGGTCCAGTAGAGAGGACAACGTGCCGGAACCATGCCATATCCCGGTCCAAATACATTATTATTGTTATTGTTATTGTTATTGTTGTTATTGTTATTGTTTGGATATAATATATATCTGTTATATATCTTATTATATAGGCTACGTCTGGTATATCGAAGCTGTCCCTGAGTGCTGTAATGCCTGCTGTTGTGGACGTATTATTAATACATGTAGTTATAGATCAGCTTTCCCTACACTGTGCAAGAACAGGTCGAAATTATAATTCAATTTGCAGCAATTCATGAATGTCTGAGAAGTTTTTTGCTTTTTCTCTGCCAGTTATCATGATTCGGTGCTTTGCATTGACTATTTATGGTTAAAAATGGGCGTGCACAGGGCGGGATAAGAGGCTGATTCACATACGCACACTTGAGCGTAATCTGTGATTTATAAAGGGAACATTGCTTACAGGTGTGCGTACACACGGTTTTATAAATCAGACTTTTTTTTGGCGTACGCCATTTTGGGCTTTTGGGCGTACGTACACTTAAAGTAAAGATCCTATGCACAGTTTTATAAATGAGACCCCAGATCAGTCAGTTATGAAAACAAAGATACTTCATGTTCAAAAAACATTTTAAAACCCATCACTGGTGTAACATATGAGAGAATACACACTTGTCCTTTCTCATATTATTTTTCTTCTTTTTTTTTTTTTTTAATTTTAATTTGAGACAAAAAACCACAAGTGATACAATACATAAACATAAACAGACAGTCACATAAAAAAATATATATATTATTTTTCTACTCATTGCTGTTCTTCAGCAGTGCCACTGCTCCCTTTCGTGCACCAGATGCCAAATATTGAACGAGCATTGCAGCTCTATCCATAATGGTCCTGTCATGTTTAAACAGCCACAGCCCAAAAGATTTTAGCTTCCATGTATTTAAAAAAAGGGCTTACTGCTCTTGACGTTGGGCACGTCTCTGTACATACGTTAATTTGACGGAGTGGGCAGATTGAGAAATGAAAGCCATTAGATTCATTTTATTTTAATTAGTTGTTAGATGCCATGCCTCACCTCTTGCAATTACAAATCGAACTCCCTTCGCAGCTGGGACAAGCTACTGATTGACATGCTGAGTATTGGGCTGAAGAACTGCTACTGCGCTAACAAAAAAATCTTCATTTGTTTCCTCTTCTTAACTCTTCCCCTCAATCACACAGGAACTCCAAATTGTCTTAGCTTTCAATAAAAAGAAATAAAGGAGCCAGAGGCAGCTTGTTTACCTGACATGCATGGCTGATGACTCTCTTTTTGAATTTGCAATGTGACGATCCTATAGGAACATCACTGTCAACTCCATTTACATGGAGGACCCACCCACTTCACTCAAATCAAGGTAACAAGAGAAGGTATGTACATAATTCCTGAGTGTGTGTGCATTCCCATGCTTAATTATCTCAACAGCTGATGGGGATTTTAAAGTGCTCATATTATGCTTTTTGGCTTTTCCCCTTTCCTTTATTGTGTTCTATATTTTTTTTGTGCACGTTATAGGTTTACAAAGTAAAAAAGCTCAAAGTCCACCCCAAAGGGACTTACCATCTTCCAGAGAAAACACTGTTCACAAACTGCTCCAACAGCTCTATTGTAGTCCAGCCTTTACTTTCGTGACAAACGTGCATCACTTTGTAACACACGTTATAATGCTCGCCTAGCTGCTAGCGTGGCACGCCCTCATACTCTGCTTCTGACTAGATAGTTGTCCTTACCTAGCTACTGCACATGTGCGACTCCCAACAAAGATGGAATAGAAATGTGATGCCTCACTCTGTAACTAAAACAGAGAGCTAAACACACAGGGTGAAAAGAGGAGCGGCAGTACAACAAAAATATAGTGTTTTTTGAAAATTAAACCGCATAAACCTATTCTGGTACAACCTCTAAATATAATTATGAACCTGAAAATGAGCATAATCTGAGCACTTTAAGTTCAGTGGTACTTGCAGAAAAAGAATATGAATTAGCTTGACGTTAAGGAGAGGCAGTCTAATGCCATGCTAACAGTGAGGACACGGAAACAGAAGACTGGCTGGTGAAGGACAACTCTTAGCATAAGTGTCCTAATACATGTTCATAACAGGAGCGGGCAGTATTGTCTGATGACCATTGGGCCACTTTGATCTTGCATCAGTCAGCTTTATTACAGCCTGGAGACTTGCACAGTCATGTAGTAGCCTATTTGTGGCTAGATCTGCTCTGCTTGTGTAGAGGGGCACAGAAACTAGATTGGGGTCTTCACTTTATTGTTCACAAGAGAGAGAGATGTCATTTCTTGAGAGGGGCTGTGAAGAATCATGGCAAACATGCTGACTTCATTTGGATTACTGTGAGTCAACTGTTAAAATAAAAAGTGTGTATGTAGATAAGGAAAAAACAAGTGTAACTGTGTTGATGGGACATTTTCAGCACAGTTCGGATCAGGTCCAGCTCACTATAAGATTTCCTTATCTCATACACTATAGCCACTTCTGTGACACAGATCAGCATTTTAAAAAAAACCTCTTGGATTGGTTTCTAAAGTGCTTTTTTGGGCACGTTGAAGCGTGATGCTAACGGAAATCCGAAACATTTTGAGACCTTAGGATGAGTGTAAATTTACATGCTGTATTTACTGCTATGAAGAGAGTTTATTTACAGCATTTTATTGAAACCCAAACAGCTAAATATGTAATCCATTCCCATGTATGCTTCCATACGTACTGTAGCTAAATCAATTTGTCAAAAATATTGAGTGCGATTTGCATAAAGAAACTGCTGCCCGGAGATAGAGCTGCAGCTCGACAGGGAGAGAAAATGGTTAACACAATGAACATACACATATATGTTGGCTTGCTCGTGTTGGTCTAATTAAAGCATTTGGAGACTTTTATTTACTTCAAAAACAGCAATCTGCTGGTCTCTCTGCTGCAGTTACTTTCTTATTTTGGATAAAACAAGAACTATAATGAATGTGAATGCAAAAGGATATCACAGGCCGCGGCAGTAGACAATTGGTTATAGCTTGTCCAGCATGTGTTGATGGTTCACATACTGTAAAAGGGATGGTCAAATAACCTGTGTTGTGATTTCCCATGCTTTGTATCCCCCTAGACTAGAGGTTTTACATCTTTTCTAACTAACACTCCTGTCATTTATTTCTATTTTCACACCTCAACTCTCAGCTGCATCATCTTTCTGCGGAGCTCAGAAGATCAGTACAGTGAACATATGACTGCTGAAATAACTGGACTACTGTTCTGAAGCAGGCACACAAATCGTGCACACCTCTGGGACATGAGTATGTTTTTTTGTTTTTGTTTTGTTTTTTAAACCTCCCCGAAGTGCACACACATCAGCACACTGAGATAGAACTGCCTCTAAATCCTTGGTTGATTCTCACCTCTCCTAATTGGGTGCTTTACTCATCAAGCCTGTCGGAGTCTGTCACCTGGCAGTAACACTGTTGGCTTTAATGCCACACTTTCTACCACGAGCCAGGGGAGACGCATGCTTCTCCTGGTGTTTATCTTTCAGTATCTGGCAGTGATGCTGTTTTAATGGTCTGTAAAGTAAGCTTCAATTGACGTTATTAGAAATGTAATGTTTTAGGGCACTTGGCTTTTTAAACTCCTTGGCTTCCATCTCCACATATTTCCATTACCCCCATTCATATTCTGGCTAATGAAGATCTTTTGGCACTTAACCTGACTAATGGGGTATCTCCTACCCACAGGACAGCAGTAGAATAAAGTGAGTATGGATCCATTACTGGTGAGTAGGAGAGCGTATGTCAAAAAGTAAATCCTTGCAGATACCAGGGAGCCAAAAGATTTAATTTAAGTCGGAAAATTACTTTCACAGCTTTCAGACTCAGTTCAACAAATCTGGCTCCGTTGTAGCCTCCAAGCCTGTCTAAATCTTACAAGATTCATATTTTTTTCTATTGTAGTCTGGAAAACATCTAGAGAGAATGGGCACAGCCCTCCAGATGAAAGCTTGGCCAATCAGAGAGCTATAATAGATGATGTGACTGGGCACCTCAACTTCTAAACCCTGTTTTGGGCTCAGAAATGAAGCTGGATTCTGCAACGGTGAGGCCTAGTTCTTTCCTAAAAGTAATTCAAAAAACAATTTCAGTGGGACGTAAGATTCCAGACAGCTCATTTAGTTTCAGTTTGAAAAAAAAAAGCAAAGACCAAAAGCCCATCAAGCAGTGTGTTTGTCCAGTCAGGTGTATGGAGACCACAAAAAGCAAAGAGTAAAGTCAAGGTTACCACTTCTCTTCGGGAGAAACTTACACTGCACTTTAAAAGTTTTTTTTAAAGCATGTTTTTAATCTTTCAGTAAAATGACTTTGACTGCGGCTCTCTCTGTATTCGTTTAACGTTTTTATCAGCGTTTTGATAATCTTAGCATTTTGCAACAACTGTGAATGATGCTTTCCATTCATCGATGTGCCATAGTTTTTCAATTTAATATGTAAGCTTAAGAAACCTAAAAGCACAGGGTCAAGGCATCACCATTTCAATACTTGAAGGTAGTCTTTTGTCAAGCACAGAATTGAAGGACATAATACCAGCTATAACATATATGACCTTGATTTGAGCAGTCCTGTATAATTCAATGTTTCTGCTCCTCAGCGGGTCTGTGAAAGAGATGCATGTAAATGATAGATGACTTGTCATTCATCACTGTCATCACCTTGGCACCCAGGAGGAAATAACAGCGCAGCCAAGGTGTGTCACTTCCTGTGTGCAGCTACTTTGTCTTTGCCTAAAACTGTTTAGCTGTCGAGTTGAATGTCAAATACGGTACAATGACACACAGGCGTGCATGCACACAAATGCATAGTTATTAGTCATTAATGGAAACACCTTCATGTATGCAGCACCCACACATAAGCACACATCCTGTTGTCATAATTTGAAAGTTGCAGATGTTTTCTTGTACTCTGTAATGTTGAACCTTTTAAATTTGTGTAATCACCTAGCTGGAAATTGTAATATCAAATTTGGAAAGTTGAGCAAGTTTCTCAAACTTAAAAAATTACAGTATGATTCTTTCCTTAAACACAAGTGTCATACTTAAAGGATTACACAATATATTTTTAGCCCATGAACTAGACATTAGGTACATATGCATCTCATATTACTACAAGCCATTTTTGTTGGCTTACTTGATATATTTAATACACCGTAGTGAACATTTCTTCATCTCAATTTTTTTTTGTCAAAGTTGCATCAATGGAGTTACAAGTAAGGACTCTCTTCAAAATCATGTTTTTATATCCAAGAACTCACTGTCAACAGAGTTTTGAGTGTCAGCTAATGAACAGTAGCCTCTTTATTGTCGCAAACACAGACTGACATTATTCTCATCAGCTTACTTTTAACTTTTGGAGTTGATTTTTGAAAGCATCTTTAAATGCAACACAATGCTTTTGATAGAACTCTGACAAAAAAAAAAAACAACACCTCCAGGCTATATATACTGTGATGGATCGCTCATCTCAAGCAAGTGCCACATCTCTGCTGCTGGTTGATTTTCATAGTGTACTGAAATGAGGTGAAATGAACAACTTTACGGAACAAATTGAAATACGCCACGTTCCGCGCCACGTGCGTAACTGGAAGTGACTTAACATAACAAATGTAGCCTACTGATTTTAACCCATCCACAATCTTTTTCTTAACTAAGTAGTTTTTGTGCCTAAACTTAACTAAAATGCACCCGCTTCACAATGTCACCAACCGGTTTAAAACTGCGATTTCGTTAGATATGAGGACGGGAAACGCTCCTGAGGGTCGTATTTCCTGGCATGGCTTGGGGCGCTGATTTATGAAACGCTCCAGTGGGTCGTATGCGAGGGTAGGAATAAAAGACCTATATTGTCGTATGGTTTGGAGGACTTGTTGATGTCACTGCATTATTATAATTCATTTGAAGTTAGTTGTGTTTCTGGCAACTTGATGAATGTAAGTCCAATACTCACTCTCTTGAATCGCTCCGTTTTTTGGTCTCTACCAACTTCTGAGAAAAAGTATAGTTGCTAAATGCTATAGAGGTCTATAACTGTGTCAGTCCACCGGTTGATGTTGAGCAGATAATGTACAGTGGATTTTTAGAACTTTTTCCACCGAAAACAGTGGCCTACTGCGGCCGAAAACAGCAGTGAGAGTGAACTAAAACAGTAAAGTTACGGGCTGGACAGAAACTTGCTGTTAAGCTCACTAAAGCCCAGGGTGGCTGCAGGTTCAGCTGATAAATCACGAAGTTCATCAGTACTAGTGCCCCCTTTAACACTGTCACATTGTTGTCACATTGTAATTTGATACATAATAAAAAATATCAGTTATAACCGCTTTAAAAAAAAAAAAAAAGAGGAGGAAATTCAATTCAATTTGCAGGCACATTTGTAATGAAACGTAGGTCGGGAGCCGTACGAGCTGCAGCGTCCTGCGTGCTGCCATCTTTTGATGTAGTGCATTTGTTGGGGAGTATTTCCAGCCTCAAAACAGTGAATGTGGATTTGACTCAAAGTAAACTACAGTGCCCATGTTCATTGTAATGAAGGAACGTGTCACCCAGTGACATGGCTGAGGACCTGCGTGCATGGCAGTGCACAGGAATAAATGTCCTCTTTCATCCTCACTCTCTGCCATCACTCTCCACTGACAGCTGTCCGGGAAATGAACAAGTGTGCTGCTGCTTTCTGATTGTTCAGCAGGGTGTTCACTTCATATTTCATTCACACATTGATTAATTCTGTAGAAGCAAGGAGGGAGTCGGGACGTACCTTTGACTGAAGCTGTTCTCCTTCCTCCGACAATGGAGGGTGACAACCCTGTGGCCTTCACTTCTGACATCCTGACTCACCGTCCACAAAACAGGGTTAGTGGCTCGAGCTCCCAGGAACGCCACGCCATCCTTCAGCTTGACCCTGAAACGCACACGGACGTGCACAGGTTAGAGAAAAACATTAAATTAGGTGATACTGTAACTGTCACCAGAAAAGCTCACAAATGAAGTTTCAGAGCTTCAGAAACACAGCTGGCCTCCTTTTATTATCTTTCTCTGAAATGAAGAAAGGCTTTAACTGTGGTCTCATGGTCTTTCTCTCTCACATGCATGAAGGACATTACATTTTCTCCTGAATTTCTTTAATATATTGGACGATACCAACAGACTGATAAAAAACATGCTTTATGAATATCAAAGCACCAAACTGGAGCTACAAAAGAAGGAAAATAAAACTGTTGAAAGGCTTTTGGTGCTTACTAGATGGGAAAACAAGAACTACACTTTTCTCGAAACATTTTGTTGACGAAACAACCTTTTAATCTTTTGGCCCTCATCCGTTTTGGATAGTATATAATCATAAGTGAAAACAAAAAAAAATGCTTTCAAACGTTTCATGTTTTGCTCGGGATGAATGCCGCTTTAGGGAAGTGATTCTGGCATGTAAGAGTCAAATTATTTCAGTGATGAAATAATTACGAATCAGGGGGTAGCGAGTTCGAATGAAGGCCTGTGAAAGTGTGTTTAACCACTATGAGAGTACATATTGGATGAAAGAGTCGTTTTACACCTTGTAACATCCCAACATCAGGACTCTGGAGCAATAAATAGGCAGCAAGCTCTACGTCAGACAAATTTGGTCATCCTCCTCGCCCTCACACCTGGGGTTTCACCAGGACTCCAATCTCTGCAGCCTCCGTGCCTCCGTGCCACCTCTGCCCCACCCTTTTGTCCCTCTATCACTTCCATTACTTGTGGTCACAGTCTGTGGGATACAGGTGTTGAAGAACCATGACCTCCTCCTCTTCCAGTATACTGACTATGCTGTTGCTCGCCTCCTCCTCCGTCACAAGAAATTACCATGAAGTACATGAGCGGCTTTCAGTGCTTCCTTTTTCCAACATGACAAATTGCTCTTGTTCGAACCACTGACACGAATGCGGCAGAATATTTTATGTGGGGGAAATGAAGGAAGAGATGGCAAGAAAAGCTAGAGCTGAAATAAAAAAAACCCACAGGACAGCAAGGAGAAAGAATCATTTCTATTCAGTGAAACATGAACGCAGGGCATTTTTTTTATTTTTTTTGCCTGCATCAAAATAGTTGAAAACTTTCCTTATTCTGGAACTGGAAAAAAACGGAGTGTTAACGGGGGGATAATGACATGACAAACCATGCAGCAGTCCTTAGAGGAGCACAGTCATTACATCTTCAGTGTTCCACTGGTCTTCTTTGATCTTATCCATGCCGCTGAGGCAATATTAACTGGCCTTGTGTTGGCCGCTGCTCCTGACGAGCAAAGATAAAGGCCGCCGGTGTGGGAGACACAGAAAATAACTAGGAGGAGACGACTTATTGCTGTCTGTCCTCCTGTTACCCAGGCGTCACCTTAGCCACGGTGCAGTAATTACTACAAACCCACAAGCAGATGCAGCAGTGAGCGGGAGAATGATAATCAACTAATATGGACTAACAGAGCTGTATTTATCACATATCAAAACCCAATTTGAGGTAGAGGTAGAAATGCTTTAGGTCCCATGATGATGCAGAGCAGCACATTCTTTTACTTCTTTTCTTTTTCTGCTAACATGTACAGATGCCACTAACTTATTATGTATGCAGTAGTGCTCAATTTTGATTACCAATTGATGGTTTCAGTCATTTTAAAAGTCATTAATACTTCTTAACAAACGCAAAAATGTGCTTGTTTCGTATCATTATAAATTCAATTTTTTGTGTGAATATATAAATAATTCTGGCTTCTATGGTGTTTTGTCACTGTATTTGGCATTTATTAGAGTAAATGACTAATTGATTCATTAATTAACTAGTTGGTTGATGGGTTGATCAATACTAATGTAGAATGAAGCAATCCCCAACTACAGTGTCAGGGTATTATCTATGGTTTTGATACTCTGCAGTCTTCTTTCACTCTCTCTCTCTCATTCTCTAAATCAAAAAATGTGTTCCTCATTTTCACACGTCTCATCCTTTTATCTCATTCTCTGTTACTTCCTCCTGTGTCATACTAATTGTATTTCTCTCACACACATGTTGGACAAACCCAAGTATGTACTTTAGTCAACAAGCAAGCTGGCACAATTAACAAATGGCATGGTTGTAAATGAGATTGGTTTGGCTAATATGATTTCTGGTAAGGGAGGAGGAGGAGGAGGAGGAGGAGGGAAGCAATAAAGCAAAGCAATTTAAAGGAAGCCACCCTTTCACATGCATCAGCACATGAAGCTGCCTCATTAATTCCATCAAAACCTGCATCAGTGGGATGAGTATTTACAGATGGGATGAGGTTGTCAGAAAAGACAGTTTTCAGCTCTCCGCTGATTGATGCCCCGAAATGACATCCCAGGATGGCCGCCCAAATAACATGTCAACACACCTTGCACTCTGGCATACTGCTCTTATGCTGCATGTAATACCAATTTGCATTAATATTAATGCACTTTACACAGAAGGGAAATAAATGGAATAAAAACAATTTTGAATTAAGCCGTGTGAGACCACACATCTCAACATTTAGACACCATGTTGTTAAGCTGTCAATGTAACAATAAGTAATACAATACCAATAAACTGAAAACCAAATTCTACACAATTAAAATACTGTAAGTTAAAAGAAAATGTTTTAGAAATTTTATAAAGTCACATTTATAAGTGTCTCTTGAAAAGAGATTCAAAATGTTAAATGTAGACGACTGCAGATGAAAAGATCAAAAGTGAAAGTACTCACGGTTAAAATTATTACACACAATATATCATTTGATTATTGGATTACTAGCACTACTGCATTAATGTGTTAGCAGCATTTTTATGTTCTAACTTTTGACCAACTTTATATTGTTTTTTGGTGGTTCTCAGTTACAGAAATGATAAGTGATCTCAAGTCGATCATATGTTTTGAATGGAAAATCTGAACTTGCAAAGTAACTAGTAACTATAGCTGTTAATGTAGCGGCATATGGAAATACTAATGTAAAGTTCAAATTCTTCAATAAGTACAGTATTTGAATACATTTAGGCCACTTATTTCCATTCCACCACTGTATAGTAAGTTGTGAATAAGTGAATGCTGGGCACAGTCCTAGAGTCCTTGGGACCACATAAGGAGTTAAAGAGTCAAAAAGTTCCAGCCTTTAGCTATTACAGTTTCTAGGTTTTTTAATGATACAAATGACCTAAACTTTGCTTATGTATTTAACAAATATGCTTTGTATAACTGCACTATATATAGTACTGTACACACAAACACATTCAAAACTGGGGCAGGACAAATCTGCATTGTACTTGAAGACAAATGAAAAACAGCATGTTTTGGGCAAAGGAAGTGAAGAACGTACGTTTCGGTGAAACCCAATTTCAGTAAACATTAAGATTATAATGACTTGATATCATTCATCCAAAGGGAAAATTGTGGGAATGATTACATGCTTTCTTTCAAAAGCACGTTTTTTTATTTGAAGACTTAATGGGCTCTTGTGGTTCCCATGGCAATAAGTGAAGATGGAGGTAAAAAAAAAATATTGAAGAAAAGGGATAAAAAAACAAGGGAGTGTGTATTGGGGGTTGGGAGGTTGTGTAAAGCTCTCTGTGGTGAGCACGGGGATGGAAGGATAGCTTGGTGTTTAAATGTGTTTGAGCAGAAAGCGGGGATAGTGGTTTACAGTGACCAGCCAGGCAGATTAGAAAAGACAGGCGATGTATTAGTGTGGATGAAAAAGGACAGGATGGGGGAAAAACATTCAAGAGAGGAGAGAAGTTGAAGAGAGGGCTTTATTGGTTAAGCGGCTAGGAACTTGTAGTCAGCACTGGCATTTGCCGTCCGTTCTGGTCTTATATTTCCAACAATAAAAGAGAGAGATATAGGCCTCAAAATGTCAATGTCATTCTTAAGAAGCCATTTTCAGCAAGGTTATGTCACCCAGTAAACTTAAAGTTAAAATAATAATACATGAGAAGAAACAGTAGGAAAATGGTTCTCTGTATTGCCATCCAGGTGATAACAGATAATTACTCTGGCCAAGATGGATAAAAATAGAACCAAATAACTTGGACAAAAGTAACACACACACACACACACACACACACACACACACACACACACACACACACACACACACACACACACACACACACACACACACACACACACACACACACACCTTGGTCCGTCTCTATATCTGATATAATGTAACACACTGGAAGAGAGTGGGTTGGTGGTCAAAGGTAACCTTTAGTGAAGATAAATGAAAGCGAGTACAATTGCTCTGATATCAGCTACGCCACAAAGAAAACCACCTTTGGTTCCTACATCACAGAAAGGCTCCTGCAAAGGGAGAGCCAGATGGAGAAAAGCTGTAATACAACAAATGAGTCACAGCACATTCATATACAACCTGCAACCAGGTTCTGAGGCATCATTAACTAACCCCACTGAAACGTTTGAAAGAGGAAAAAGCCCCATGCTGCATGACAAACTGGTCTGGTGGTTACTTGGATAAATCTAAAACACATGCTAACTTGTGCTTGGGCATATTTTCCAAATTAATTAAAAAAATAGTAGTTTAGCTGAATTGAATTTACTGACGGCTGGCGAAATTGGCCTTATCACATTGAGCTTGTTTAGTTGGCCCGCGTCCCAAAATTCTCAAATACCTGCAGCTAAATGCAGTTATGAAATAAACACACAAGCTGTTGGGCATAGAACCCCGGCATTCTTCATGTTCCCTCCCTCTATCGCTTTTGCTCGGAAAACAAATAATCTCTATCACCATGGGGTGAAATTAAATTAGATAGTGGCCAGTGACGGGTGAACCAGGCTGAGAGCTGGTTCAATAAATTAGTAAGGTGAAACAGGCCTGCGCTGGAGTCAATTAGCTGAGGAATAGTTGTCGGTGGAGTGGTTTTTAGGGGCGAGCAGACACAGGCAGATGCGGAGATAAAGAGAGAGCTAATTCAATTAATGAGTTTGATGCTGTTCTTCCTGTTATCAGAGCTAGTTGAAAGTGCTGGTGCGTGGCAACGTTGCAAACGGAGGGCAAGATTAACACTATCAGATAAAGAGGGCTCGCCAGACAAAGCTCATCTCCACCCATGCATTCTGCTACGTCTCTCTCTGTCTCACCCTTTTGTCTCACTTTCACCATGTATCTTATCCTCTCTCCCTCTGTCTGTCTCTATCTGTTTCCTCGGAAACACTCTGCTCCCCTCACTGTATCTGCACATCCAAGCCTTACTCCCATCGCTCTCTATATCCTTCACCAGAGCTCAATGTCTAGCTTTGGTGCCCTGCTGCACTATAGTTTCATTTATATCATTTTAAGGGAACCAGATATCCTGCACACTGTTGGTCACTTTAATTCACGTTATTTAATTATCTCATTTCAGTCGGTAAAGCTTCATCGGGTAATTTGAAAATCTACAGACCAAAACGTCTCAATTAAGTAAAGGGAGTCCAAGTGACTGGCAGTGTGCAGAAATTCTGGATCCTTCTCACTTTACAGGTTAGGGTTAGGCCCAACACACCTGTAATTGAGACTTTATGGTGGACAAGAACTCTGTTTAAAGTTTTTAGCAACGCCAGCAGCTAGGCTCAAGGGTCAGTCAGTTGGTCTGGACTGAAATATCTCAACAACAATTGGATGTGTGCCATGACATTTTGTAAGGACACCAATGGTCCCCAGAGGATGACGCTTCTAGAGGTTTTCATCAACCATTTGTACATGAAAAGTAATGCACCGTCATTTTTATGTATTTCACGTTTTTATTACTTTAAGCCCCACACTAACTGCTGTAAGGCACCGACCGCTAGTGGCGTAGTAGTTATGACCGGAGCACCGAGTATAAGGCTGTGAAAACACAGGACTTTTAAGCGGGAGAGTGGATATCGCCTCCCAGAAGAAGTTAGGGGAAAACACAAGACTTTCACCCAGGAAACAGATGTTTGTGTCCGGAAGTACTACTTAAGTGTTTTATTCCAAAACACTGTTGTCACAACTATCACCTCACGGTGACCGTTACACACATCACAGTCAAACTGTCAACGGTGGCTAAACTTAACTGTCACGTAGGCATTACAGTGAACGGGCGCCGTAATTGTGGTATTGTTGTGCATATGTTTTCGTACGATATACAAACCCATTGATGAGAATGCGTGGCAGACTTTGCTGATCCCCTCACAATTACTCTAGCACCACCTGCAGATTGACCATGGTAGTTCACAGTGAAAACAACAGTTTGATGGATAACCATGCAATTTGCGGCAGACTTTTCGTCTTGTTTCCGTTTGTCCAAACCATTTTTCTTTACTCTTAGTATAACTTACTTTTACTAAAGCTCCACTTTCTTTCTGTGTGCCCTTTCTGATCCTCACTACTGAATGTGTTTGAAAAGAACTCAATGAACAAATCCATAAACTTTTAAACTTCAGATCAAGCTAGAAATGCAGGAGATGGACGGTCTACATGCATTGACACCTTCAGTATACAGTGCAATCCAATATAATAACCTTGCAAAAAATACTTCTCCAAGTTGTAGATACAGTCTGGGGTACTTTGCTCAGCTTTTTAAAAAAATAATCTGAGTTGAATTTTTTTCTTCACAGAAAAAAAGGAGGACTGAAGGACCATCTTGTGATATATTCAAGCAGGCTATCATCATCTAACCTTCACTCACACCCTCTTATTTCCTCGGGACATTTCCGGAAAAGTGCTGTTGCCTTGCATGAGGCTTATCTGGTCCTTTGCTTTACCCTTGTGAAATATCAATTTCACTTCTGGCTGCCATTTACCGCCTACTCATCTCACCATTCTTTACAGATCAATATCTGTGTGATCCAAACCAGACTGTGAATGGATGTGCTTTAAGGGTATCGAAGATGTGAAGGGTTAAAAGCTATTCATCTACCAAGGGACGACGATGATCAAAGGGAGTACTACTTATAATGCCTAGTAGTCATTTTAACCTCAAGTGGATTGTATTGAGTGCTACATAATTGAGGAGATGCTGACTGTCACCAAACACTAGACACATTTAAAACCAGGTGGCTATGCAAGGAACTGTTTGTACTGTCCAAGAAAAAGCACAGATTATTTGCTTTTTACTTGGATGGGAGAGGACAGGTAAGGAGTTGTTTGCCTTTAGCCAAATTCTCTCCTGAGAAACGCACACCAACATTTTTTGGCAGTCTTTTCTATTAATTAAAGGGGAAAAGCAGCCAGATGACTGATATATGGAGCTTGGACCTGAGGTCTGGGAACAAACTCCCGCCTTTAAAAAAGAAACTGTCAGATGAGAGCAGCTGACTTCAAATGAGACAAGGTTCAAAATGCGAGCTGGCCATAGCCGAACGAATCCATGACAGATCAAGAGCAATCATATGGACAGGAGCACTGAGAAATGAGTTTGAGTCAAATTCAGAGAAGCCCCTGAGATTGTCTGAGGAAAGGAACATTTCATTTGAAAACCTGGGCAAGGTTTCATACGTACAGTACGCAGTACATCTCAGTGGTGAGGATATTTTTAGTTTGCTGTCAATAAATAAAGAAAACCCATTATTGGGATCCCATAGTCCTGGTGTTTTATACAGAGGCTTCATTGTAATCTACAGTCATTATGATTCTCCAAAAATGGGTGTTTTTCACTCATCAAATGAGAACAGCTGAACAAAATGAATGGTGCTATATATAACTGTCAGGAAATGTTGTAAATGTCCGCACCCGAACCATCAGGTTCAGAGGAAGCTTCTTTCCTGTGTCTATCACCCTACTGAACTCTAGTTCTGCATCTTGGTGACAATTAACCTACTAAGCCCCCAACTGTGTATATGGTTCATACTGAATATCCATATTTATTCTGTTTTTCTTATAATATATTCTGTTAATACACTGCATATATCTATATTATTCTTACTACTATTATAATACTGCTACTACATTGCACCTATCTGTACATGTTGTTCGTACATTCTTCATATTACATAGCCATATTTATTCTGCTCTTATAAGGTAACTGCTAATACACTGCACATATTTATATTTAATTTAGATTACTCTAAACCACCTTCTGTAAACCAACTGTACACTACTGTCTACATGGCACTATATTTCTTGTCCTGTCTATGCACCGTCTGTCTATACCTGTCTATACTTGTATATCGCATTGCGCTTTTCCGCCCTTTTCGCACTTCTGGTTGGACGCAAACTGCATTTCATTGTCTTTGTACTTTTACTCTGCACAATGACAATAAAGTTGAATCTAATCTAATGGCTGAAAAACAAATGACTACTTCAGCAGGGGGGTTTAGAGAAGTGCCATGCTATATGAAGGCTTTAACATTAAAAAGGACAAATTAATCTTACTTTGACCACATATTATTGAACATAAACAAATGAGGCTAATGGAATCCTTAAAAACATTATTTTGTTAGCAACGTCCTCAAGAGGGCTATGATGATGATAATAATATGATGAGTTAGCGCTTATGTGGAGCCCATTTCTGCATATTGCATGACTGCTGTTTTAAGGGCAGAATACATAAGAAACACATAAGTTATAATAGAGGGGGTGCGAGATGTAATTAAGGCATTATTTACTCAAAAACTGGAAGCAGAGGGAGATGATGAGAAATGAGATGAAATTGTAGCTCATAAAAAGTGAAATTTACCAAAGCCAATAGCTTAGAGCAGTCAATGACTTTTTCTTTAATCTGCTCCAAGCTCTCATTATCTCATGTCACATTATATTTAGCCTATTTCCCAAACTGTAAGAAATAAATACTGTCAAAGAAAAACGTAACAAAGAATTCATGATATTCTGAATAAAGAAACAGGCTGGATGTGGGTGGGTATTGACTGAAATGACAAAAGAGCGCCGTGTGTGCGCAGCAACTGTGTACATGAAAGCAGGCCAACGGGATGATGACACTGAGGGGTGTGACAGCGCAACACCAAATGTGGCCAAAAGCAAGTCCCCTCCAGTAAATCGCAGCCCGGCTCTCGTCACAACCCAAGACTCAAAACGTAATATTCAATAACATCTCCAATCTGGTGCCCTACATGTAGGATATTTCGACCCCCATTTAAGTCGATGCATTTGTAGCACAAGCACAGGATTTCAGATGAACGCAAATATGAAATATGTGTCACAGGTTTCCTTTTTAATTTTTCATAAATACAGAAATGTACGTCAAGCAGTGTACTAAAAACGTCTAATTTTACATTTGCTTTAATGCTGGATTTCAGGAACTCACTACTACTACTGCTGCTGTAGATTAGCTGAAGAAATGAGGTCATGTTGTAGCAGACAGAGGCTTGATCTCTGTGGCTGCCATTTGAATGGAAGCCGAGCCAGTTAAATAGGGGATAGGGCAAACACATGCAGACGCTGCTTCCAGTAAAACCTATTTGACATGAGGTTGCATGCAGAGGATAAAAATTAGCATTTGCACGTTTGCATTGGATTCGTTGAGCTGAATGGATGATCCAGGACTGATCCAATATTTGGATGGATGCAGAAGGGGGCCAAGCAGTATAATCTCAGGATGTAGTAAGACTGATTATGGGAAGTTGGTAAACCTGATGTAGGAAGGTTTACACAGATTAACAATGATGCGACTGGGCACATACAGTAGTCATCCTGATGAGCCTGATGAAGGCCACATGCTGAAATGCATTGGTCTGACAATAAAGTTGCTCTTTATACTTCAAGTGTTGCTTACATAAAGTAGCACTGTAGTGAGTAGTCAAGTCAATTTCAATTATATAGCCCCAAATCACAAATTACAATCTGTACAGCATACGGCACCCTCTACCCTAAGACCCTCGGTTCGGATAAGGAAACCCCTCAGGAAGAGCAACAGATGAGAGATGGAATTGAGGGTGGCTGACATTTGCTTTTCAGCCATGCTAGCTTTATGGCTGCAGGGATGGCAATGTTGGTCTGTCTTTCGGTCAGTTGGTAGATCTACCATTTTGGTCCAGACTTAAATATCTCAACAACTACAGGATGGATTACCATTGATTTGTATACAGACTTCCGTAGTCCCCAGTAGATGAATCGTAATGATTTTGGTGATCCCCTGACATACCCTTTAGCGCCGCCATTAAGTTGACATCTGTGGTTCAGTGTAAAATAGCTTGTTGGACGGATTGCCATGAAATTTGCTACAGATATTCAAGGTTGCAAGAGGAAACGTTCGAAGGTCTCATTCAGTGAAATATCTCTACAGATAGATTGGAACATTTTGGACATTTAAGGTTCCCGGAAAATGCAGCATGTTAACATGCTAAACTAAGATGGTGAACATGGTAAACGTTATATTTTCTAGCATTGTCCTTGAGAGCGTAATGTTAGCATTTATCTCAAAGCGATGCTGTGCCTGATTACAGCCTTGCAGAGCTGTTAGCATGGCTGTAGACACGTCTGTCACACATGCACAATTACACAGTTGTACAATTGTTAACATAAAGATATGTCAGTATCCGTCAGCATGCTATCTAATGAACTTCTACACTATGTCCATATCATTGACTGAATGAATGAAAGAAGTACTTTGAACTTCATTCTGCTGGTAGTTTGGATATCTTTTACTAAAAGTTTTAGTTGGAAATTACTTCCTGTCTGAAAATATACAATACTGTCAGAAAACAGCTTTTTCAACATGCACATTAAAGGGAGGAAGAACAAAAATTAATAGTTGCCATATGTATGCAAATTACATCAATCTTAAGCCATTACTGAAACAATTAATCTTTGGCAATCACTAAAACATTTTAATCACGATCGTTACAAATGGTTGACTATTCATTATGCCCTCTAATTAGATCATAAATTGCATGAATACACTGTTGTGGGAGGTTTTGAAGGATGTGACACACCGGGGACAAACACAAAAGCCAGCTAGAACTGATGAAGTGTGCTGCATTAATGGCACTAGGAGCTGGGGTTGCTGAGAAGGGACTAAATGTCTTTTCTTTCCTGACTTCATCTATAAGTGATTTATTGACTGACTGACTGACTGACTGATTGACTGGCAGTTTGAACCTGCAGATCTGTGGTCAGTTGATGCAGGTGATCACGATCAGGGGTCAAATGTTACAGTATGTCATTCAGCTGTCTTGACATTGAGGACAATCAATATTCGTGAAGTTATTGATTAAATGCTTCCTGCGTGTGTTAGTGAGTCAGGTGAGCCATGGCAACAGTAGACAATTTCTCGGTCTAGATGTCGTGTGTTGTTGTATTTGTCAGCGTTGCGACATTTGTGCAGAGCCGTGGGAAGGCAGTACAGTAAGTGCTGGAGTGTCAATGTGACAAGAAAGATGTCAGCCATCATGCTAACCCAACATTTCAGATAATGTCTGTCTAAAAAATGTCACACTGGTGCCACAAAATGTTTTTAAAGTGTGAGAGAATGGGCTCTTACTGAGAAACTATAAAACAAATTCAATCTTGGTTTTATTCACAGTCCCGAGGTTATGTACACATACAAGCACAGCAATCCTCCATGGACAAAATGAAACATCTGTCTGAAATGTCTGCACACTCTGCCATGTGCAGATTATTGGAAAATGCAGAGCTAAAATTGCAGGTAAATCAATTCAGGCCTGATCTGTAAAAGCTGGCATGTCAACCAGTACATTAGCCCCATTTGCACTTAATTATGTGCACCAGTGGGCACTGCTGAAAAGTCACCATCAGCAGCCTCCACTACATACAGGAGACAGGGAAAAGACCTAAGTCACTACGTAGTCATCTGGCGGGGGTTGAAATGTGTGAAAGAAAATGAGGAATGTGAAGGATGATGTGACGGAGCGAAAGAGAGGTAATCAAAGAGAAGATAGAGGGATGATTTAGGGGTATAATAATTGACTTTGAGGGAGGCTTAGATGGGAAAACAACAGATATGCTCTGCTGGCTGCTGTGTTTTTCTTTTGTTCCAAAAAGGATACAAAAAATGTTGATGTTGATTGTTTTTTAGTAAAATGCTACCTTACTGCTCTCCTCACAAGCAAAACAAATGTTGAAAATCATATGGGGATTTTTTTAATTTGAGTTTTTATTTTTTTTTATTTTGCAAAATAGAGCTTTATCAGTAGCATGACGATAAATATACTTTCCAAATATCTTGTTTTTTCCCATTCCAGACTCTTTTCCACATCATCCCTTCCTCTCTAACTTGTTATTTTTCTCCCACTTTCCCTCTCAGGGCCCTGATCAGAGATCTGAGACTCAGTAGATCTATAAAGAAAAACTAAGCTCATCACTATGTGTCTGTGTACAAGTAAATGCTGTGTTTTTCCCCTCTCTCAGGAGCTAAGTCAAACTGCACAGCATGTATTTGTGTCAATACAGGATTTGCATGTAGCTTAGAGCAAGTCACAAGTCTTAAAATCCGACCAATGCCGGATTTCTAAATCTAACACACTATGGAGGTACAGATGTAAAAACTACCTAACCTTCTGGTCTTCTTTGACACCTCTTTGCTGTAGACAACTTTAAATGCTAACATAATAATTTAAATCAACTGAACAGATAGAGAACTGTCTGGTCTAACTGTCTGACCCTGATGCATAACAGATGCTAGACTGGTATAACTTAAACTCAATAACATCTTTTTACTGTGTTAACAACCTTGCAAGATAACTTTATCCTTACAAAATGGTTTCATCGTGCACTGTTCATGGTGTGCATTTCAGATAGGCTGCAGTGTCTTATTTTGCACTCGCTGGAGAGTGCATGCCTTACATCACCAAAGAAGCAAGCAGGGGGAAATACTATATAGGGCTGATATGCAAGCTGACCGTGGACTTAAGGGCAGTCTCAGACTTGCAGAAAAACACATACAATCGATTAATATGGTGAGAAAATATTGCGTCCCTCTTTTTTTTTTCTTCATCAAAACATAAATACAGACCTTTGGGCAGCTTTATTTAACATTTTATGATTTTATTAAAATCCCAGAAAACAAGTATTTGCTCATAATGTGACGGTCACTTGTTGCATTGTGTAAATAAGCAACCCACCACTTTCTCTAACAATCTAAGACTGTGCTCATCAGCCCTTCATCTCTGAGTCATACAAAATCATCTTTCAATAATGAGCATGTCCTCCACAGAGATTTTTCCACAGCTGGTTAGGACAACATTTCGTGGATGTTTGTTTTAGTAAATCTCTGGGGCACTTTGATGCAAAGTTTGCCCTCATTTGCATAAAGTTACATTCATCCTGGTTGTGGTTCAGGCCTGTGTTGCCTTCTATCTTATAATTCCCTAAGAAGAGCAGCACGGCTTACTTTAGAAAATAAATGGGTGTGGACATTTCACACTGCCAGTAGGTCTTCACCTTGACTAAGAGATAACAAAACGTGTCTGGAGATAATGGTAAATATACTGCACTTATACAGTGCTTTTCTACATTTATGGACAAAGCGATTTACAATTTGCCTTTCATTCATTTATTAACACACACCATACTAGGCACTGAGCTGGCCGGACCACCAACCCTGCAATATATCGACAACCCACTCTCCCCCCGTGACACAACCTTCCGTAATGAAACAGCCGCCAATATACTATTTATTGACAGACAGGGTATATCATACAGTGTGCCACTGCGCTGTTTCAATCAGTTAGTCTTCCAAACTTAATGCCGAGAGGTGGAAGGAGTACTAGAATATTGTACTCAAGTAAAAGTAAAATTACTTGGGTACTAATTTACTTAAATAAAAAGTAAAAAAGTAGGTCAGTTAAAATGTGCTCTGAGTAAATGAACTGGCCGGTGAACGTATACATTTACCACATGTATCTCTTTTGGAGTGTCAGCTGAGTGCCTTGTGATAAAAAGTAATTAAGTAAAATTACCATTTTAAAAATAAAAAAAACTCAAATAAGCACAAGTACACAAAAATGACTTTGTTACAGTAACGACAGTACATGTACATTTTTATTTTTTAGATTATTTTTTGGGAATTTTTAAGCCTTTATTGACAGGACAGCTGAAGAAATGAAAGGGGAGATTGAGGGGGAATGACATGCAGCAAAGGGCTGCAGGTCGGAGTCAAACCCGGGCCAGCTGCGTCGAGGAGTAAACCTCTATATATGGGTCCACCCGCTCCACCAACTGAGCTATCTGGGCGCCCAGTAAATGTAAATCTTTACATCTACCCCTGTTTAAGACAAAAGGGATTTGTCATTTCCATCAGAAATGATCCAGATTTCTGATGTGACAACCCTATCATCAGGAGAACATTGTTTGTCTGTGCCATTCAAAATCCATGCGACTATTTCCCGATCTAGCACCTCTATGGTTAAGGATTGGTTAACTTTAAGGGTTAAGATTCTGACCATGAATGCAAGGTCCCCTGGTTTGAGTCCGGGCAGGGACCTCTGTGGCATGCTGTCTCCTTCATTTTCTGTCATCTTTCTACTATCGCTATGTAATGAAATGTCCCCCAAAAAGACACTGTGGGTTCTTGGTATGAGACAGAATGTGAACCCAGAGTTTTTTGTGGCATCTCGCTACTTTCGCCTCAGCAGTCATTATTTGCCCCACCCGAGAGGTCCCTTGTCAACACACACACACACGCCGATGCAAACCTGTACCATAAGTGCACATTTCACTTCCCTTGCAGGAGTCTAAGCTTCTCCTCAGTATGCTGCAGCAGTAATATGGCACGAGGGAAATGGGTGGTTGCTGGTGTTTTAACGGGGATGACCAACTCACTTCTTTTCTGTATGTTGGTTGTGCTTATCAGCCAGAACCATGCCCTCAGCACTGCTTGCACTTCACAGGGCCACCATCGTCTCGACTGCCACTGGATGTTTACACTGATCCCTTCATAGAGGTCTCCCTCGGGCTGCTGCCTCTGTTTGTGTGTGTGTGTGGGTGTGCGTGAGAGAGACTCCCTAGTCCACAACACAGCTTTCCTGCATTGAGCCTCGTGGAGTGACAATGCCCAGTCTGTTCCTCCAAACCACAGTCAAACACTACGTGCCAGGAGTCAAGCAATGAAAGAGTGGACAAGGACAAGTGTTCATTCAGGCTTAAACCACCTTGATGTTACTAAATCCGATAAAGCAATGGATCAAACTTTTATGTTTTAGATAATATATTCAATATATTCAGTTCAAAAGCAGCAAGACTCACATAGTGCTTTGAAATAAGGCTATGGCCATAGTCATATATGAGTAGGACATACATTAACTTTAATAGCACATGATTGTTGCAACAGAACATAAAATTTAGGGTTGCTTTCATGCATAATGTGTTTGGAGCAATTCAAACAAACTCTGCTGCGGTTGCGAGTTTGGTTCTGTTTCTTTAGGTTAGTCTGACACATACAGCCCGTGTAGTGCTTTAACTATATTCTAACTAACTGTTTTGTTTTCCCCTAGGGTCCATGTAGCACTGATGATGCATGATGAATGAGTTATAGGGCGGTGGGAACACATTATGGACCAGAACCAAAAGGCAACAATATATCACTTTTTTGTCCAGACCAATGGAACCAAATTTAGGTTTGGTTAAGTGTGAAAGTGAGCTAAAGAAACATAGCTCCACATACATCACCTTCTGTGAGGATTTAGTCATTCCTCGTAAACTCATTTCCAAATAATAAACCGTGGGTCTCCAAATCTGTTTAAAGCATAATTAAACAATGAAATATTAGCTTCGACCAATGTAACATGACTCAATATAGAGTATTTAAAAAACAAGCTAAAAAGGAACTTAAGCTTGCAAAATGTAACTATAAGGACAACATTGAGAACATGTTGAGCACAGGCAACTCACATCCTGCATGGGAGGGTGTGAAAGCCATGATGGGGATGCAGTCTAAGAAGTGTCCGATTTCCCTCAATGGCATGTCAGACCTTGCCCTCTCAAATGAACTGAACACTTTCTATAATCGTTTTAATACTTATGACTTTAGTGAGGAGTTGTCAGTCTTTAATAACGTTCCCCCTTGGCAGAGTAATGTCCAGGTTGACAGAAACAAGGTCCTGACACTCTTCAGAGGTATTAAGGAAAGGAAAAGTCCCGGCCCCGACGGCATTGGAGGTCGTATATTAAAGCTCTCATATTATGCTCATTTTCAGCTTCATAATTGTATTTTAAGGTTGTACTAGAATAGGTTTACATGGTTTAATTTTCAATAAACACCATATTTTTGTTGTACTGCACATCTCTCTCTCACTGCTGTAGCTCCTCTTTTCACCTTGTGTTCAGGTCTCTCAGGTCTTTTCTTCTGTACTATCTTTGTTTACACTCGCACAGGCGCAGTAGCTCAGATCATAGATCATGTCAGCTAGCTCCATAGACAGTAAAAGAAAGGCTGTTTCTCCAACTTCGGTCAGTTACAAGGCAGGATTAGCCGGGAGACTTCTTCTAAACTAGGGTGCACATGTAAGTAGTTCTTTTGTAGATTATGGTGAACTTGTGTGTGTAGCAGTGCTTTGCCATTGAGAACGAGGTAGCATGCTAGTGCTAGCATGCTAATGGTTGCGGTTAGCCAGCTCATTTCGGCTAGTTACGTAGAAAGCCGTGCAGATTTTGAACAGCTCGCCCAGAGACTGAAGGCAGGACACATTCAGAAACCAGTATCTCACTCAAAACAACATGGATGGTTTTTTTTCAAAGTTTGTATGCGTGTGGAAGCACCAGAGACACAAAATCACACCCCAAATCCCATAAAAAGTGATTTTTTTCATAATATGGGCACTCTAAAGAACTGTGCTGAACAGCTGGCAGACTTTTTTTGCTTTATTTCTTAAAATGTCCTTACATCTCCACGCTGTTCCTAACCTTTGGAAAGACTCAATTATTGTTCCGGTGCCTAAAAATAAGGCTCCAGAGTCTTTTAACAACTTTAAGCCTGTGGCACTCACGTCCCTCATTATGAAGACGTTAGAGAAGATCGTTAAGGACGATTGTACAGGATCTACTAGACCCGTTTCAATTCGCCTACAGACCAAAATGGGGAGTGGAAGATGCAGTATGTACTCTTTTTAACCTGATCTGTACCCATCTTGAGGGTGCAAAGAGCTTTGTGTGGCTGCTTTTTATTGACTTTTCTTCAGCTTTAATTGCATCCAACCACATATTTTAGCATGGACTTTAAAGAGTAATTTCAATATTGATCCTAGTCTTATCTGTTGGTTGATGAACTTTTTAACTGACAGGTCTCAATAGCATCTTATCCGATGTTCTCTTTTCCTCCACCGGTTCCCCCAGGGCTGCATCCTCTCCGCGATCTTATTTATTTTATATACAAATGCATGCCAAAGCCAGCACACCAGGCATCATATCATTAAGTTCACTGACGACTCGGTAATAGTGTCGCTGCTGATGCACAATGACCCTGAGTATGGTGCTACTTTAAATGATTTTACAGAGTGGTGCAAGTCATCTTTTATGAACATTAATGTGGCAAAAACTAAAGAAATGCTGATCGACTTTAGGAAGAATCCCCCCACCCTCTCTCCTACCCTTATTAACGACCAAGCTATCGAAATGATGAAGCAATACAAATACCTTGGTATTATAATAGACGACAAACTCACCTTCGAGCCACAAGTTGACGCTGTCTGTAAAAAATCACACCAACGCATGTTTTTTTATCGTAAACTTCGCAATTTGAATGTCGATAAGACCTTCATGAGGATGTTTCATTGTTGTTTTATTGAAACTATTCTTTCTTTGCCTTTGTGAGCTGGTTTGGGTCCCTCACTCTTAAAAACAAAACCAGGCTGCAACACATAACTAAAGTGTGTGGCAAAATTTCCCACAACTCTCTGGCTGACTTAAAATCTCTATATGAGACAAAGACCCTGAAGAAGGCCCAGTCAGTCCTGGCTGATATAAGCCACCCCCTGAACAGCTACTTTGTTGTTGCCATCTGGCCGCAGATTCTGTCTGCCTAAAGGCAGGACAAACAGACACAAAAACTCTTTTGTTCCTGCTGCTATAGGCTTTGTTTGTAATTCAATGTGAGATGTGGACTTCTGTGTAGTATGTATTTATGTTTGTCCTTTATTGATGGTGTCTGCTGTTTGTATAGCCTATGTGTTGTTTATGTTGCATTTTATTGCTGCACAACGAATTGCCCCTCGGGGATAATAAAGACTCCTTGACCTTGACTAAGAACATAAATTAACTACTTTTACAGTAGTTTATTTAAGTGTGCTAAATAGCAGGGTATTGGATCGGTGCATAGACTTGCATACTCCCTGATACCAGCATTTAGGCCAGTATCTGAGGCATTTTCGATACTATCGGAACAACTCTAGTTTTCAGGAATGTGAAAGCAGAAAAGTACATAAAGCAACTATTATTTTTTTCAAAAACTATTGAGCAAAGATATAAAACAAGGACATCTTCATGACTTCTAAAAAGGCAAATTGTGCCAAAAGGGAAATCGTTGAAGATGTGAGGTCATCTTGTAGCATTCTCCACAAAGCCTCGCTCAACATATTGTCAGAGTGAGTTGAGTAGTGTTTTCTCTTATACTCACTGATACCTGCTTTTGAGGCTGTTAAGAAGCACTCAGTAGCCCTTCACTAAGCACTGAGCAGTCAATACACTGCAGCCCATATTAAAAACATTTTTGCCATGCTTAAAAATTATTTAATTCAGCAAAAGAAAGAAAGAGAAACAGCAAATTGAAGCCTCAAATGGCCACTCAGTCACTAAGACTGCATTTAGTTGTTTCTGCTTCCTGCTTCCTCATTTCACTCCATGTCTCTTTCTGGCCTTGACACTAACCAGCAGTGGCCGAGACAGGCCTGTCACTTTCTTCTCTGGCCCAAAGGACTCATGCGACCAGAACAAGATACGTCACAATAATTGTACTTTCACACGTGTGCCTTATTTATTAGTTTAGCTGTGTGACACATACTGTAGTGTAGGCGTTTGTACTTACATACAGTCAAACCAGTCTGCAACTTTCAACATGATTTTTTTTCACTTACTCATTAAAGCTGAGAACAGTTCTCACGATTACTGAAATCTGCAAAGACACCTCAAACTTTTCCCACACCAGTTCCATTAAAAAGAGTCAGACTTGCTAATTTATGCAGCACTTGTTGAGGGAAAAACATTTGGAGGAGATGGTGGGTGAGGAGACGAGGGCAACAAGGGATGAAAGCTCTGCAGAAAGAATTGAGGGTAAACCTCAGGCGAGCTGTGGCTCTGCACTGAAAACCTGATTAACTGAATTTTAAAATAATACACTATTTGACTGTGTTCTTACAGCAGAAGCAGCTGGAAATAGCAGGGTAAGACAATTGATGTTTTTGTGTGACTGCACGGTTTTGTGTCAGTTTTTATGTCAGGAAAGCGAGACAAAGAGAATCAGAGTGAGTCCTCTGGGCAATAACACAGCTCGTTTGTACTGAAAAAAGTAGAGTGACACTGCCAGATCTCCTGCAGTCACAAATATTGTGGGTTACAGAATGGCCAACTTGAGAGTGAAGAGGGTGAAATGGTCATGCAGGACTTAACAAGCCTACAAGTGTTTAAACAACAGAAGAGCAGATAGAGAATGTACATCTGTACATCACAATGCAGGTTTGTGCAGCAGGATTTTAGCCTCAAGTGCCTGACACAGATAACAGTGGAGGCTGAAAGACTGCTGTGCAAAACACAGAGATCATCACTCCAGAGTGAAGGCCCCTATGTCATTCAGTAAACACACCCAAAGTGTCTTTTCCTCTCTAAAACTTTAACTGCATCATCTGCATATAAACAGACATCGCTGTCGCACAATAGTGTTTTTTTTTTTTTAACTTTTTTTTACTTTAGACTACCATCCTGTAGTTATTAATCTTTAATGCAGGCAGCATAACACCTTTATCTTGCAGAATTATTTTATCAAAATGTTTATGGTTGCTATCCCTTAAAAAAAGTGTACCAATTCATAATTCTAATATGAAGTCAAATAGAAAAATCTTTACAGTTTCAACGAAAAAAATGTATCTGTTTTTATGATATTTAACCTTAGTGAACACACACAGAAACTCAACAATTACCAATCAAGAAAAATAGAGCATTTTATAGCTTATTTCTTATTATCCAATACTGTATCTCTGTATTAATATAGTCTATACTTACTGTAAATGCAGCGAATCCAAAGAATTATGAAACAAAAAAATGTAAAGTAGTCACACAAAAACACAAAAAACAGTCTTCAGCTTTCATAACTGAATTTGTTTGTTTGCAGGCTTATCTGTTTGCATGAAGATGAATCATACTGATGGCCCCTTGATATTACATTACAATACATATATTCTGTCTTTAATGAAATACATTTTGTTTGAACTCTTCTGAAAGGGAAGTTCTCCATACAATGATGACAAATCTAGCAGCTCAACATATGGTATACAAAGCAGTTATTAATCCAAATTCACAGGAAACCAGAGTGATTCTAAGAAATCTCAAAGTTGTTTAATTAGTTCCCAACTTAATCTTATCCATGATTTTTAATCTTTTAACACAAGGGGTTGCATCACCTTCTTTGCCTTGTTAATTAGTTTCTCAGTCTCTACTCTCTAACTAACTATAAGGAAATTGGTAAAAAAATAAATAAATTCAGCCTTCTAAAGTCTAAAGTTTAAACAGACATTTACTCTTATCTGATACATTATTATTATTTGGTCTCACGTGTTTCAAATAATTTCCCCCAGATTCAGTACTTACACACATTTGTTAAATTCACCAATTATTGCAGTAGCACTGCCTATTTTACAGGCACACAGTGAAGTTTTTGAACACTCGTTGAGTGTTTTCATGAGCGGGTCCTTGTTTTGTTTATCTAGTGGGATACACATGTGAGAGCATACAGTTGATGGGATACACATACCTGCTGCACGCACACACACACACACACACACACACACACACACACACACACACACACACACACACACACACACACACACACACACACACTTCTCTGAGCAGATCAAGGCTTAGCCACCCACAGTGGTGATAGCACCACAGGATGATGAAGGCTTGCATCCAAAGTACCAGCTTATATCTGCAGATCAATGGCTGACCTCCCAACCAGCCACAGCCAGACTGACCAACACTATACAGCTTAAAGCCCAGCCAAAGGCACTGCTCCAAGCTGCATGCTGAATATTATATCAGCCTAATGATTCTCCCCAGAAGCCCAGACTGTCAGTTTGTCAGTTCGTTTTTTTTTATCACTTAGTCTCTCTAGGTCTTTGTCTTTTTTTATGTTGTCACTGCCTCAAAGTCTGTATTTCTGCTGTGTCTATGAAGCGAAGGCGACCTGTTCTGGGAATGAAAGACAAACACATAAAAGAGTCATATTTTTGGAGGAGCAGGAGGTGAATTTTAACATTCTGTAACGTAACTATCATTTTCAAAAGCCAAGAAAGTGCTTTGAAATATGTGAAACCAGAAATGAGAACGCAACTGTTAGACTATGTCAGGTTTCCTTCAGGCATTAAGATGCTTTGAACTCCTTTGGCCAAAAGCATTGCTCTTGTTCAGCCATGCATGAAGTGCATAAACAGTCACTTACCATCTGACTGGCTTCAGAAAATACAGATACAAGAAAACACACAGGTGATCACATAGGAGTAAAAACACATATATTGATCATTTAAAAATGCAAATTCAACAAACTCACAGTAAATGCTGGGGAGAGCATAGCTATTATGATTATATTAGCCAACTGATATTAATGAGACTTGTTCTGCCTGTTTCTTTATCTGCTGTCTTTAATAAAATGTGCTATTGGTAGCATGCTAACACTCAAAACTGAGAGAGTGAACATGGTACACATTATGCCTTCTAAACATAAGCATGTTAGCATTGTAATCGTGAGCATCTTACGGTTGCACGCTGATGTTAGCACTTTGCTTAAAACACCACTGTGCCTAATGACAGCCTCAGAGCTGCTAGAGTGGCTGTAGACTCTTAAAGTGATGGTTCGGAGAAAATTTCACCCTAGGCTGCTTTGCACCTTGACCTCGAGCCAAACAACCACCCATAAGCTTTTTTCCGTTGGTCGAGTTAGCGTTATCAGCTGGTTAGCTTAGCGCAGGTGCTAATGGATCCACGTTTGTATCTCGTAAATTACCCCACTAATAATGCCCGGAATGATACCAAACTTCTACAGTAGTACAAATAGTTTCTTTACTTATAAAACGAGGCATTAGAAAGTTTCTAACTACACCAGAAGTATATTTAAATAACACTTGCCTGATGGATACTCCTCTCAGCTGCTATCGCGCGAGATCACGCACAGAGCACAACATCTATTTCTGGAAGAGACTAATGGTAAAGAAGAATCAAGAAGCGAGTGAACAGCAGAAGCAGCTACTGCAGCGTGAGGCGATAGGACAAGATGCCACACAGTTGTATATATCCCGGCTGCGGTATATATCAGTCCCTCCGGAAAAACGAGATTATGCGATCGCATAATCAGCCAAAGTCCGCATATTTATGCGGAGGCCGCATTTTTTCAAATACGCCGCACTTTCGCCGCATAAATTGCCGATTTCCGCGCAAAATATGCGGGGCTTGCATGATTTCACAATGCCCGCATTTTTGTTGCAAAAAAGTCACATATTTTAGCAGAAAGTTGAAAAATGTTGTGTTTACTTCCTGCAAGTTACCGCAATTTTTGCAAGTTCCCGCAATTTCATCACATAAAATTCCATAAATATCCCGCATTTTTGCAAGCAAAAAATAACAAAAATACTGCGCATTATTCTGGAAGGACTGATATATACTCCGCGTTTAGAAGAGCGTTATGGGGGGGAGATCTGCGTGCATATGGTGACGCAAAACTGTGTGAAATGCGATCCACCAAGTCTGCGCGCCTGCGTAGAACCGTCCCTTTTTAGTTGTCTCCCTCTCCTCCTCTCTCCCTCTCCTCTCCCTAGTAGAGCAAAGCGAACAACAAAAGCTGACAAATTTTGTCTGGACAGACGAGGAGGTGGAGTTATTGCTCCAAACAATGCAGACACAGACACACAGACACACATGCACACACGCGCCGCACGAACACACACACACACACACACACACACACACACACACACACACACACACACACACACACACACACACACACACACACACACATACACACACACGGCACACACACACATACACATGGCACACACATATACACACACATATACTTGCATAGTGCGTTTTTACCCTTTAAACATGAATTAGACGGCAACGCAACGGTGGAGCGTTTTAAAGATTTCCACTCTGGAGGGTGGTTTCACTTTTTTGCGTTTTTAAGCCCCAAAAATGCTGTCGCCGTCTAAACGAAAGGCACATCTGATAAAATATTTTGTCGTTTTCACCCGCGAAAAATGGCTAGTGTTTTTTGATGTCATCAAGGCGGCGCCTGCCTTTTAATGACTATAGTCTGAAAAGCTGAAAAGCTCCCCTCTCTGGTTTCCACGGAGATTACGTTTTATGGTTTCAAATTTGAAACACTCACTCTCCATTGAACACTCACTCTCCCTCTGTTCCAATATTTGTGCATCTCTCGAACCCATCTGTGGGTGAAACAATTTCTTGTATAGCTGTGATGAGTTAGAGCATTTTGGCTTTGCGGCTGACATTTTCTAAAACAGGCTCAATCACAGCATTTCATCATTTCTCTCTCTTTATTTATATGCATCAAGTCCACATTAAAATATGCATGGCTCTGAGTTTGTGTTAAAGCTGTCAAGTCTGTAGGATCAAACTAATCAAAGTGAATCCTTATGAGAAACATCCAGGATAAACAAGTGATTAGAAGGCCAAGCTTGTGATTGTCTGAGAGAGAGAGAGAGAGAGAGAGAGAGAGAGAGAGAGAGAGAGAGAGAGGAGAGATGGCGAGAGAGAGAGAACGAGAGATGGCGAGAGAGAGAAGCAGAGAGAAGGAGAGAAACCAACCCACAGTAAGCCAGCAGAGTTTATTCTTCAATACCTAATCCCACCCTGTTTGTCAACCCTTCCAGCTCCACATATATCATCTTCAGCTCAGATTGCAAGAGCTAGAGTTAACAGTGTTGCAGAACTTGGAGTAGAAGTGTTGCCTGGAGATGTTAACAACAGCGCGATAAGTAAAGTATTTGAAGAAGCTGCCCACCAAAAAAACATCCCTCACGACTATCTCTTCTCGTGTGTGGAGAGCAGTGTTCCATTTGGCTTTAACAAAACTGAAAAAAATAATGATTGCTAATGTCATGACCGGTGATTTATCTTTTACGCTCAGGATGAATTCAATGGGTCTCTTACGACCTCAGCTGCACATAGCCACTATATAATAGAGAGCACTCAGCTAATTAGTTTTTTTTTTTTCTACGAACCTCAAAACGTGATATTTATCTTATGCACAGAAAACTTTCAAAATATCACTGCACAGGATTTTGGGGAACTCTGAGATTTTCAGATGTCAGCGCTTGTGTGCTCTGAGCTGCACAGTGCATTAAGAACTCGTGCTGTTTCGTTATAGATTTTTTTCTTACCGCAGTGAAGATGCAACGTACCCCCTTACGAGAGTAGCGTAAGTTAGAGCGAGAATGGCAGGGTGCCTTAAGTGAGTGACGTCTGTGCCTGTGTGGTCTCGCAAAGACAGCGAGCGCTGAGAGTGGCGTATGAGTGCAGCTGTGATGAAAAACAAGAGGAAAAAGAGACAGCAAGGATGATGTAAAGTGAGTTAAAAGTGAACGATAAAACAACAAGCTTGAGCTTCTCAAGACACAGTGGCTTTATCTGTTGTCAAAACTGCCAGTAAAGTGAAGGGCCTTACCCCCGAAAAAGCATCTGCTTAAACCTTAACGTACCACATACAGTATGTTGCAGCAGAGTGTTTCCATTTCAGCTCAATGTGAGTCATTACAGCGTTTTGTCATTTTCACCTGCGCTGCTTTCTTTCCTCTCCGTTGATCCATTTCAAAAACAGTTCAGAAAACTCCATTGTCAATAAAGTAAAAAAATGTAATTAAAAGTTTGACAATGCCGAGGGCAGATTCTTCGCAGCACAGCGGTCAAGCAGCTGAGTAGACAGAGAGCAGAGAGGGCGTCCCGGCAGTCCACTTGTTGCTCTCTCTACCAATCAGGGGCGTCGGATTGGGGGGGAAAAGGGGACTGAGTACCCAGTGCAAAATATGCTGGAATAAATAGCTGTGGATGCGGGGACGGGCCCATAGAAAATGACTTTCTGCAGGGCCCAGAATTTTGTGCTACGCCCCTGCTACCAGTATAAGCTGCTCTGTTTTAGGCTACAGAAACGCGCATGCAAGCTGAAATTCAACCGTGGTGTTTTGTCGGGATTAAGCTACCAGCAGAAGGAAACTGCTAGCTGCTAGGCTAAAGTGCAACAGTAAAACACTGCTGTGGTAACCTTAATGTGTCTATTTCAGCTGAGAACAGAGAAATGTTTTTGCCTTCCCTAACGTGTATTACTGAATGTTTCCTGTAGAAATGATTCATAATAATTGGACACACAAGAAGAAGGAGAAATCCCCCATATAGTTACTGGACTGTCCATCCTCTTGTGCAAAGCTAAAGTGACGAGCAACTTAAGTTTTTTCCCCTCCATAATCTCTTGAATATATAGAAGACAGTTCATGAGGAAAACTAAACAAAGATTATTGTTTTCATTATATTTCATATCACATGACATCTGTTCTCACCAACTTTCACCAGCAAGAAAATTAAATAAAAAAATTAAAAATGCTTTGATGACGGTGATGATGTCATCACCGCGGTAGTGTCACGTCACCGCCAGTATTGCGGTGATGCGGTTATCGTCACAGCCCTATTCAGAATATGGTGGCGTGTAAGCTATTTGCTACCGAGCTGTAGTTTAAATAATCAATTTTGTTTAAATGACGAGGAGCTAAAATATTTACTAACAATGAACCATTATGTGCAATTATCTAATGGGCCAGAGACTACAATTTTGGCTTCCAAAAGTTATGTAGAAACTTCATGAAAACATTGAGAATCTCACAACTAATATGAAAGAGGTTTAAGATCTTTGGGAAAATTTTGATATTTTATTCTGTGTTATGTATAGCCTGAATCAAATGAAAAGAGATATTCAGTCTTGCATTTGGGAAACATCTCTGAGTGATTTGGAGTATTTTGTTCTTGCTGTTTTCTAATTCTCCCTTTGTCTCAGCCATGACAATCTGATTCCAAATGCAGAAGATTAATGAGACAATGAGAACAATTCTGGATGCAACACAAATTAGATCATTATATGTGCAGACTACTGCTTGTCTTGTAATGTAATTACATGTAATTGGGAATCAATACTCTACTCTTCTAAACATTTACAGTAGGGGTGGGCGACATGGCAAAAATATCATATTAAGCAGGATCACAATCCACGATCTAATTCTTTTTCATGCTGGTTTTTAAGACTGTTTTACATGTTACTAAACAGTACAACCAAACCGTATTTCCTTTTTAAAAAATTTCCCTACAAGGTAACAAAACCGTGGACCAAAAACAGACCATTTAGGCCAAGTACCTTTTCAAAGAGGTTTTAAACAAGTGTGCAATTCTGTAAGCTCCCCTGTGTGGTCTTGTTGGAAGTATGTTGTTTTAAGTCGCACTGCACAGCTTTCAGTTGTGAATGAAATGAATGGTAAGACTCAAATAAGGTTGTTGTAGCAAAACACTGGACATTTAGAATTTTGTGTTGAATGTTGGCATGGCAGTCGGAAAAAATATTTTCGGCTGGATGGATCAACTAAACTATTTTTATGGGAATCATATCTTTGGCCAGGTAAAATGTCACTACATTAGTTACTTCTTTCCAGGTCTTGTCATGTCATACAGAGAGAGGGATCCTCTCAGGTACACTTTCAGGTGCTTTCTTTTGAGGTGGTTAAAACGTTCGTTGTGTTGCCATCCAACGTGTGAACCTTATCTTTGCGATTTTGAATTGTTTTTAGGAACAAACTCCTCTGTGTTGTCATCAATGCAAATACAGGGTCTCTAATGCTCTTTTTTTCATTCTGTGGCGTGGTAGTTATTTCTTTCGCTAGTCCATATAATTTTGCTGTATTACGACTACAAATGAGACTAACGTGCAACTTATATTGCAGCCAATCAGCTTTCATGTTATTGGCACAAGTCTCTTTCGGAATCTACCACAGACATAAAACTGCTTTTATTCTTCAGCAATAGGGAAGTGCAAGTTAAGCTATACTTACTAAAAACTGAATTTAGGGCTTAGTTGATGTTGTGATAAATGTCCTAAATTTCATTCATAATGGTCTTGAAAAGGTCTTAAATATGAAGTGTGGAGTTCCCCAAGGCTCCATTCTGGTGCCTCTTCTGTTTAACATCTACATGCTTACACTGGCTCAGATTAGGGAAAAAAAGAAGATAAATTATGCGGACGACACACAAATTTACATAACCTTAACGCCTGGGGACTATAGTCCAATACAAAAACTGACATTGAACAAATTAACGACTGGATGTGCCAAAATGTCATAGACATTAAGACAATAACAAAGTCAGCCTATTACCACCTTAAAGGGATACTTCACCAATTTAGCATTAAGCTTTGTATCAGCAGAAACACTGTAGTATTCTTTAATGACCGTGCTTCCCTCCCTCATGTCCCCCTGAGAGAGGAGATCTCTGTATTGTGGGTCTGGAAAAAAAATCTTCCGATGACGTAAAACGACGAAATTTGCGTCATTGGAAGATTTTTGCCCAGAAGCAAAGGACTACAGCCAGTTCTTCCGCATAGCCCATAGGGGGTTGGACTACGGAGATTCACGGAGAATGCCGAGGTAAAAACGAGTGTCAGCCATCTTGAATCGTCGCTTAGCTTCTCAGCAGAAACAGATTCATTCATCCCAAAGGAAATTTTAGAACAACAATTATGTGCATTCAAACTAGCGCACACATGTACCACCGGGATACATTGCTAGCCGGAAAAGGGGACATCCTCAGCGGTGTGCGGCAGCGGGAGGTGGAGAGTTCCGTGGCCAGCGGCAGCGTCTCTTTCCCCGGGCAGGAACACAGCTTCGCCTCGCTGCTGCGCCGGGCGGCCGGATAGAAGCTACAGCGGGGCAGCCGAGTCAGTCAACCTGTTGAAGTTTAAATCACAGGTTTCCTAAAGGGAGTCTGGCGGGACTCAGACTGTGGACGACGAAACATGACTTTAAGTCTCGTTAAATAAATAAATATGCGCAGAAATAAATGAATCAATAGTGGAGGAGTGAGCCTGGACATTTCGGTCTGTTTAAACTTCACTTTGAAGCAGAAACTCTTAGTTCAGAAGGGTGAAGTTTTCGTTTGGACTCATATCTAAGTGGAGGTAGGCTTTTTTTAACACGGACTGTTGCAGAAATGGGGTGCTTGTATCCAAGTAACTGCTAACCGCTGGTGGAGTTTGTGACTGTTAGATGAGACCATTCTACATTCCACGCAAATTTTACAAGTTTATACTCTGTTTTACAGCCCACCAAGTGGCGTGACGAAATTCAAACTGTAAATATACTCAAATTACGCCGAAAATGAAGCTAACTAGCTGTTACCTATACACATAGGATTGGAGGGACAGTCACAGCTAACAAAACCCCTAATGTTCACAAAAATTCATTAAATTGAAATCGGACACCATAGTTAGCTTTATAAGACCTTGGGGTATATGTTATGTAAGTGGCATGACGAAATTCAAACTGTAAATATACGAAAGTTATGCCGAAAGCGTAGCAACGATTTTTCCCATAGGATTAAATGGGACACATAGCTTAGCTTGCAGCTCCGCGGAGCTCCGAGAAAAGGTGACTTTCACTGGGTATGGAGGTTGCCGCTTTCTCGTCAGATTGTGTGGAGCTCCTAAAGTCCGACACGTCTTACCAAATTTGCAATTAGCCATCATTTTTCGTAAAACGGTCCATATTTCAGCTTTATATAGTTGATTTCTCGCTTAAAAAAGTATCAGAAGTGAATTTAATAAATGAAATAGCCCGACAAACGATGTATAACTTCGCAGTGTCTGAAATATGAGACCTGCTGTCTCGTCTCCAATGTGTTTTACAGCCTACCAAGCGCTAATGCTAGTATGTGTTAGCTGAACTTTACGGAGCATATAATGTGTTTCGTATGTCGTTTTTATATATTTGAATTGTGTAACCACTTGAGCCACGGTGAAACGTGTCGTGTATATGGTTGAAATGACAATAAAACACAGTTGAATCGAGTTGACCGTCTCACTGTCTGTCTGTAAACGGTAGGCGTGGCTTGGGTGTGTACTCAGAGCAGCGAAGCAAGTGCATTCTGGGATTTGGTGTCTTTCATCCACATGAAACAAAAACACATTTCCTTGCTTTTCTCAGCCTAGAAAGTAGCAATTTCAAATTTTTTTCACATTTATACTACATAAGTGACCCAATTTAAAGATATATTCAGCCTTCCAGTGGTGAAATATCCCTTTAAGAATATATCAAGGGTTAAAGGACTTATGTCTCAGCAGGATTTGGAAAAACTTGTCCATGCTTTTATCTTCAGTAGACTTGACTATTGTAACGGTGTCCTTACAGGTCTACCTAAAACATCAATCAGACAGTTGCAGCTGATTCAGAACACTGCTGCTCGAGTTCTCACTAAGACCGAGAAAGTGGATCACATCACTTTAGTTCTGAAGTCTTTACACTGGCTTCCTGTGCCTCAAAGAATTGATTTCAAAGTACTTCTGCTGGTTTATAAATCACTAAACGGTTTAGGGCCAAAATACATTTCTGATCTGCTATTGCACTACGAACCACCCAGACCTCTCAGGTCATCTGGGACAGGTCTGCTTTCTGTCTCCAGAGTCAGAACAAAACAGGGGGAAGCAGCGTTCAGTTTTTAGTCTCCCAGAAAACAGCAGGTCCGCCGCAACTGTTCTTTTAAATCAAGGCTGAAGACCTTTCTTTTTGATGTTGCCTTTCTTTAATTTCTTATACTGCACTGTGAATTTTATTCTCATTTTTATTAGTTTTACATTTTTTATTTGTTTTTAATTGCTCTGTAATATTTTATGTAAGGCACTTTGAATTGCCCTGTTGCTGAAATGTGCTATAAAATAAATAAAATTGCCTTAGTCTTAAATTTGACTTGGTGAAACCTGCAGAAACCCTGCAAATTAAAAGGGGTAGGGGAAGAAATCTTAGGTGCTATCTACCGCATGCTATTATTGGTGTGTCTTGAGTGAAGGCGTGTAATGGACTAGCAAATATTGTGATTTAATAATTGGCAGAGAAAACAACTTTGGAGGCGTGTATGAGCCAAAGAACTGCAACTGTTGGAATTTGCACTGTTGCGCGATACTAACGATCTCTCTGTAAAGGCAGATCATGGAGACATTTTAATTGTCCACAATCTTATATAGTCATATCACACACCCCTAATTTAAAACTGTAATATTTTGAGAAATTTGAAAGAATATTGTTGCAAGAATAACTCAACTGTACAGCTTCAATGCTAGTCGTGTACGTCTGTGCTATTCCCATTTGTTTTACCAGCTATGGGTATTAATAATGTCTGAGGTATGAATCTCCGACAGATCAGAATAAAAATTCTGTTTGAAATTCAGCTTTGATTCAGGGTGAATCAATCATTATGAAATTATCCATATTGTTTTTGTATCAGATTGTGGACAATGTATCTTGATACAAGTTGAAACATCTCAGAGCGATAGATACTGTACACTTGCCTACAGAACCTACCACACATTTTACTTACCTACTCAGTAATCCTATCACTAGACACGATATAGAGCAGCGCTCTCTAGGGAGGACCCCACTCCAGCTCCCTTCATTCCCTCTGCTGCCCTTATAAAAAGCCTGCAAGACTTTCACAAGTTCAAAGGAACCAGAAAGAAAAACCGAAGCGACTTCTGACCCTGTCGATACCCCAAAGTCTTGGAGGCATGTGTCACTCTGAATAGTATGCTGTGTTTATACAACCCTCTGTCAAAGTGTGGGATCACAAAATTCCCTCGGGGACATGTAGCCTTTTCCAAAAGGCAGATAGACAGAGCGAGAGCAAAGAAAAAAGGACAGGCAGCAGGGAAGTGTTAGAAGTGCAATATATTCTGGGCTTCCAATATCCAATACATTAATCAGTTTAGACACAAACTCAAGAGGAGAAATGTGATAGAAAATCATCAGTGTAGAAAGTACAATGATTCAAATTACTTGCTGCAGGCAACTGGTGATTGCTTTGTGGTGGCGGGGCCCAATAGTGGGTACTATCTAAACAGTGAACTCTCCCCCCTAGGCCGCAAATGACTAATAACCTATTAATGAGTAGATGATGAGAGTATGTGCTTTCAAAGTAAACACTGGTGAGCAGGCCAACTGAACAAACAGAGAGAGAGAGGGAGCAGAAGGACAAGGTACACTGAGACAGAATTTACTTTCAATTTAATGCAGTCTTCCGGATATTTAAATATAAAAAGAAAGGAGTTTCAGCACAAAGAGGAGGAATGTGTCAAGCCCTGGGAAAGCAAGAGTATGACAGAAAAGGAGAGAGCGTGTACAGAGAGAGAAAGGTTAAACAACACAAGGAAGGAAAAGAGACCAAGACAGAGAGGCAGATAAAACACAAAGAAGAGCACAGATAAGTACAGAAATGGAAAAGAGACATACCTGTCTTGGGTGACCTTTAGCAAGAACTGATTCACGAGTACAGTCAAGATAAGGCTAATACACTGAGCAGGACGTCTTTATTCCAACCTTTTCTCCTGTTGATATTTCAGCAAACAATAGCCAATAACAAACAGCCAAAGCACACGACCGGTAAACCTGAACTGTGTAAAGGATCAGAATCAGCTGACACGATGCACTGCATCATGTCTGAGTATGACTCCAAACCAGCCTCAGCTAAATCCACCTCTTTATTTATAGCCCAAACACTGACCCTGCCTCCTTCACATGCTAAATCTCTGAATAATAAAAACAACTCTTGCTGACTGTTTGGGCTGGCACAGCATGAAGAATTCCATACTTATACCTTCACACTCTCAGATATTTAAATTCATTTAAATTCATCAACAACACTTCCCTCGGGGGGTTCTGTGGGAATATGTCGGATTGTTTAGTCAAAATTACAATACAGCTGGGGCGATTTATCTTTTGAAAAGCCTGTTAATTTGCTCAGGAGGAAATGGTGTTTTCATTTGCATGTTGAATGAGGAGAAGCTGGAGAACCCTTTCCCAACCTGTTCCGCCACTCTTTCCATGGCTAATGAGGCAGGGAGCAGGGAATTACTGATTCCACCGGGAGCCCTTAGCATGACAAACACACCATGACTTTACAGTTGGCTCAGGGCAGGTCCGTTCAATGTATGTGTGTGAGTATCAGTATACAGTATGTGCGCGCACATGTGAGTGTATATGTGCATATTCATGAATCTGTGTGTGCACAAATGTCTGTGTTTTTCCAGCGGCTAAGGTTAAAAGCCTGCAATTACATTCAAAATAATTAGATTAGTTTGGATTAGGTCAAACACAGCCAATTACATAACAAGACGAGAGAGAAAATGACCAATAAAAAAGCCCTTCTGTTTAGTGTGCTGATTTGCAAGCAAGGTAAAGACGCTGGCCTAATCCTGTATGCTTCTGATTTCCTAAGAAGTCCAGTAAGAGATGTTGGTTGGGCATCAACAACTAGTGTTAATTTACAATTTTTCCTGGCTGATAATGGGCCTTTGGAGGGACAGGAAATCCCCCAGGAAATTTTGAGCGTCAAACACTACATTTCCTGCATTCTGATGCATTTTTATGCAATTTATGGTGAAAACATCTTTATTTATGTGAAGTGAAATACAGGTGACAATTCAAAATACTGTATAATGTAATGTAATAAGGGGGCTTTTACTACTAGTGTATTCAGATCAGAGACCTGGGCCAGGTCCAAGTACACTTGACCCCATGTCCAGTTCGTTTGATTAGTGTGAACATGATCTGAGCCCAAGTCCACTTGAAAACGTGTTCTTAATACAGTTCATGTGTATTCCTGTACGGTTTGCATCAGGTGTAAAAACCAACTGTACCAAAACACAGAAATGGTCTGCTATTTACGACGACTACGAGACGTTTTTAACCGGTTATGAAACTGTCTCAAAATGTCATACTGATGCCGCAATATCAGACGGCATTGCAGCCCGCTGAGGACAAAGCCAGACCCTAGCCGCTTTGCTGCCACCTTTGGGAGGCTGAGAGCGCCATGCCCGACCGCGCGGCTCATCCTCCCGCCAGGAGCAGAGCTTCACCTCGCGGAATCACTTTTCTTTCTCCAATACAGTTTTTCAATTATTAAATCCTTGCCTGGTGAACACTATCTCTGTCATTAGATGCGCCAAATTTGCAACTGGAGAAACAGAAACATGAAACTACTGTAGCTTTGTAGGTAGAGTACTCCAGCCACAGTCTCCCACCGAACCTGCTCGGGTTTATGCACGTGTAGTCTGGCCAAAAGTTCCGCTTTAGGGAAAACCTACAGACTAGAAAAGTGTGTCTCGTTGTGTCTCCCTGTTTTGTTTATTAGTAAAACATTTTATTTCCATGTGGCGTTTTTATGATTGGTTGAACCGATGAGGACAAAATAAAATAGGCAACTTGCTGATTTTATATGGTGCTCTCAAAAAGGCAAACAAAGCAGACTAAAATATAACATAAATTGATGTATCTTGAAAATATGTCCTCACATAATCAATTAAATAAATCTCTTATTTTCTCTGACTGTTGCCACACAACACTAGCAGTGATAGTTGATTTGCCTTGACATTTTGGAAAAGCAAAACAAAATGGAGGCATGCCTTGTCACACTTTAGGTTTTCCTGGATAATAGGCTTGAACAATTCAGGTGCTCTGTGCGGGCAGAATCCTACGTCAATGCATCTTTTTTAACAACTAATTAAGAGGATTACACACCTTATTATTTCACCAAAGTTCTAAAGGGTTTTACAGTCCTATCGAAAAAGTGCAGAAAATAGTCAAATTAAAAAAGAAAATCTATGTTTTTTTTCCATCTGACAGCAGCGTATGTAGGCCTGTCCAGAGAGATTCTCAGTATTCTTTTATCACAAGTTGGACTGTAGTGGAGGAGAGGGGGGATGGATAAGGGCGGAGAAAAGATAATGGTGATGAAAAGAGAGTAACTCCAGAGAACATAAATGGATAATGATGCCTTAGCCGCTGGGACAAACTCACCAGAGCTACTTGTAAAGTAAACTGTCCATAAACACCAACACCGGTGAATAGGCCAACACATGTACAATTAAGGAGTTACAGTTCAGAGTTTTGGTAAGCTGGCAGTCAAGTACTGTAAATTAGTTTGTGATTTTCAAATCTTTAATATTTTGGTTGCTAACAAGGTATTTTGGTTAGTTTAAAGCTATAGTGCATAGTTTCTGTCTCCCCAATGAGGAATTCTAAGTAATGACGACAAAACTGTTTTAAGCCCCCAACGTCGACTTCAAGGCAGCGCTGCGACCGTTGACTTCAAGGCACCTAACCTTACCCCCCAGGCTTAATATTGGGAGAGATGGTTTTATATTGTGACGCTGGGGCATTTATTTTCATAATTTTAAATTTTTTTATTTATTTTAATTTTTAATTTTTTTTCATCTCTCTCCAGGAGATAGGCCAGGGCAGGTGTGGAGGTGACCTTTTATTTAAAGTTTTATTCTCACGCGGTCCCTCCTGTCCAGTGGTTCTTTTAACCTGCTTTTAATATCTGGCTTTCTTTTAAACAGCTTTTATATAACCAAACTTGTTTTTTTAAGGAGGTTTTAAAGTGTTTTATTCACACCAGTGGTCCCCTTGTGCCCGTGGCTCTCGCAGCGCATATCCCGGGCGTTGTGTTTTAACCCAAACCTAACCCTAACCCTAAACATTGCGTGCCTTCCAGGTAGTGCTGACTGGAAGGCACTAGGATTACGCAACAGCGTTGGGGGCTTAAAACACCAAACACTGCACGTCCACATGATACAAGCCTTATGTGATTGCGCATGCTCCCCCACCCCTCCTCCACGCAGTTGCTAATACCCAATGAGGACACAGAGGATTAAAAAAACCTGACGGACTCTTCAGAAGAGGTAATTATCTTGACTCTAGCTTCGGCATGGGAAAGTCACCGGACGACACAATCTTCTGAACATAGCCATACTGAGAAATACAGAGAGAGTTGTGTGGAGCTGATAGTCTTAATTAGCTTTGTATCAACTACTTTGGTAATGGCTTGAATGTAACCAACGTTTATTAATATCAAAAAGTTACGCACTAAAGCTTTAAGTTTGTGCTATCCCAACAGAAAACAGAAAAAAGATGAACTTCTGAACGATCGGGGTGCAACACTGGAGCAAAAAGGCACTAAAAGTAAAAATACCGCCTTTAAAGTTGCCATTTACACACATGCTGACAAATGTGATAAACACACACTGCAAACGCTAATACTTCTTTGGAGTTCATCATCACTGGAGTGAGAGGAAAAGCAATGAGGCTTTTTGGCAGATTTCCTGCTCACCCAGGGTTGACAAATTGCCAAGGTTCTCTGTCACAGCTCCACTTTGAGGCTGCTAACTGTTTCATCTGCCGTGATTTAGATCTCAGGCATAAAAGTAGCCCGGCGGAATGCATATTCCTTACACCTTAATTTGCATCAAACAACATGGAGCAATTACAGTCACTTTGAATGGTAATTTGTAAGAGACAAAGCTCAATGAAGATACAAAATTTCCTCAAACAGGCAATTTTGAAGGTGCGTACAAGAAAACAATCTTCATGAATAGCACAAGGGCGTAATTAAGGTGTTATATCCAGTCAAAATAATCGCCGTTTGAAAGGTGTTAAGCACGACAGTATATCTCTACTGTATCTCCAAAATGACTTGGAAGGTTACGATAAACACAAACAAACATTCTCTGGGAAACACTGCATCCATTGCAAGTGGTGCAATAATATTTCATCTTCAGCATCCAGTAAATCTCTTCTAAAGGCCGAGCTACATGTGGTTTTTTGGGGTTGTATTGAGAGAAAAGATCATCATTTTGTGTAAGCAAGATAGTGGTATGAATAAAAAAATACACATTCTGTAAAGGTGATACCAAACCATACACATGAGCCCTTTACTGTAAACAGAAAAAATATAGTACCATAAATGAACAGACTTTGCTTTCAGGTTTTTTTTTTTAAGTTGAACATCACTGAATTAGCTTGTGGTTCCACTTTCCAGAAAACTTTGAAATAAATACCAATAGCTGTTGAGTTGGTCCAGAGCTAAGATTCGTCTTGTGGCCAGCCCTTTCTTCGGCATTGAAATAATGTTATTTCACAAAAACATCTGCTAAAAATTAACATTTACTCGGCAAAAGCAGGAAAAGGATCTGAGAGTGTTATCTGTTTGTGTTGTTTGACTCCATAAAGCCAGGTAATTGATTACAAAGGGGCACTCTTGGTTGCCACTGTCTTGTTAACGTTTCTTTTCATTTGCGATATTGTATTTTTCTGATGAGTAGACAAACGACCTAAATAAACAAGCTTAATGACATAGATGCTGGACAGTTAACTAGCAGTGTCATGGCAACGTTGGCTGTGGACTGGAGTCTGGTGTGGCAAATCAAAAGCTTATCATACACACATTTTCTAATCTGTAAAGCTAGAAATTAATCCCTGGTTTTTGCCAACTGCAGATTAATTTTGTAAGAAGTAATGTTTCCAATATACAACCGTATAGTAAATACTGTATATGGTAGGACTATAACTGTTGCCTACAAACAGTTGCCTACAAACTGTGGTTTATTATTATGTTAGAAACCAAGAAGCTGTCCTAGATTAGTTATACCCTGCATGATTAATTTCAGTGTATTACTCGGACATACAATAACTAAGAATTTCCTCCTGTTGTATGCCTCAACACAATTTTACACATAAGTCTAATTTCTTTTTGTATAGTTCTTTAAAAATAAAAAGGAAACTTGTTTCGGGGAGAATAAAATTACTCTGGGCTGAGATTTCCTAGTAACCTTACCAAAAAGGCTCAGGATGCTGCAAATGTTGGTATAATATGAAAATGGCTGGTGGATTTAAGACAAAAAATAATAATTTATTGAATTAATCAAATTTGAACTTATCTGTCAGTGGCTTGTTGATCTTTACATTGTTAGTTAATTTCCTATCCTGGCCCAGGCTGGGACACTCATTCATACGGTTTGATAAAGTACTTATTGGACTTTAACTTATCATTGCACTTACAATAATGAGCGTAGCTGTACTCAATTTAGGTCATTGTGTCGTCTCATCTCCGGTTTTTCCTGTGTCCACCGTGTGTGTTTGTGTGTGTGTGTTTGTGTGTGTGTGTGTGTGTGCGCGTCAATTGCGGGGAGAACAGAACTGCAGCCCCACCCGCTGCAGAGAGCCGACAGGATTGAAACGGCAGCAGCTTCAGCGACTTTAGAGTGAAAAAAGCGTACATTGATGTTAAAATGTATACAGGTTGGCAGGTCGTTGAAGTCGTGGGAAACTTCAGGTTATTGGTCAAATTTGCGGAAAAGTTGCGGTGATTGGTTGAATTCACATAAATTGGTGCGATCGCAACATTGCGAAATCCTGGAGGAACTGATAAGTGACTGACAGATGTGTATACTGTAAATGTTGTCATGCATTGTCAGATATGTGGTTGTGAAGTGTCTATCCCTGCTGCTTCCTCTAAAAGTCTACCAATGGCTTCTTTTTACTGCTTGTATGCCCAATGATGTCTTTTTAAATGAGTTTGGAGAATGAGAGAACATTAGCAGAGCAGCAGAGTAAACTGTGTTCTCCCAGAAGGAGGATGACTCACCTGAGGGTGAAAATTGGCACTAAAGAAAGCGTGGACAGAGCCAGAAAAGTAGAGACGGTTTCTCTCTGCCGGATGGGTTTGGAGGGTGCCATCACCACAAAGTTATTGTCCAGCTTCAGCTCTGACAGTGGCTGAAACAGCCTGACGCTCCCAATGCGCTGCATAGGTGTATGCCCTGCGAAATAGCCCATTGGCCTCTGCTGGTCTGGGCGAATGGATCCGCCTTTTCTTGAATCCTCTGAGCTGCAGTCTCCACTGTCCGTGGTTTGAACCATGTAGTAGAGCTCCACAGGAGTACCCTGGGACTGCTCAGAGACCCTCTGCCTACCCGGCCTCACAGTGGGCAGGCTGAACCAGCTTGCGAGGGGTTCCAGCTCGGCAACACATATCCCCAGCTCACCTTTTAGCCTGCATGTCCCGCGCACCTCTTGAGTCTCATGAAAGGCGAACATCCTGACGCAGGGCAGCTTGTGGATGGTGCTGTAATCATCCCAGTCCCTCCCTGCAATGTAGAACAACACTTGAACCTTTGGCCAACTGGGGTGAATGCTTTCGCTGATAATATAGGTGTGAACCTTCCAGTTGAATGTAAAGAGAGGTGGCGATGATGTTGATGTTGGCACTGATGTTGAAGAGAAAGAGGGCGTGTTAAATGGCCCTGGCAGCGTCTGCAGCAGCTCCATAGGGACAGGCTGCTGGACAGACAGCGGCCCGTAACTAGCATTGACAAAGGGCATCTGCCGGGCCTGGTGGATAAAGAAGGACTCAGTGCGAGCCTGCAGGCTGGAGTTCCTCATTAAGTCCTGGTTTGCCTCCTGCAGGAAGAACACTGACTCAGCATTGAGGATCCGGTAGCTGACAGGCAGATAGATTGGCGTGGGGCCGTACCTCTGCAGGCCATCCAGGATCCCCTTGCTATCCACCACTGAGACAAATAGAGAAAATGACAAAGAAGAGATGTTAGCTACCCGTTAACCTTTGTTTCAAAACACCTGGAGTAATCCACTAACTGTTTGGTCATGCATCATGGTACTTCTGGCTATATGATGAAGATTAATTGTCTAAACCCAACAAAACCTGAGCCAGGCGTGAAATCAGAGAGCAGAATGAGAAAAATTGGAGGAAATAACTAACGACCTGGAGGCCGGCACTTCACATTTAACATATTTGCATGCATTGCCTGCAACTTGAGGCAATCATATCTACAGTCGGTTCTAGCAGTGAATGTTAAATGGTTTGTTAGAGACATTTCCATATGATATCACCTTCATGATACGCTGCTCTTATTTAAGAGAATTGGTTAGACTCAATTCAAAACACTTGCGTCTTTCTGAGTCACTTGCTTATCAGTCTTGTCCACGTTCCCTCCAGCTCTCGTTCCTTTTAATAATGACAATCTGCTTTTCTCTCTCCCTCAATTTCTTCTATTTGCACTTTTGGAAAAAGGAAAAAAAAAGGAAAAGTAGGAGCTACTCCCAGCTGTGAAACATCAAAACAAATTGTGGATGATGGTGAGACAGCTTGTGGAAGATATGGAAAACAATCTTGCTTTCTCTTTGTGAAATTTAATTGGCAGTGGCCTTTTAATGCTGCCGTGTGATTGATGCCCACTGTGTGTCCATAATGCATAATTTCCTGTTAATACAAAATGTTATTGCTGCAAAAACATTATACTAAAACAGTTGGTGCATAGCATACACTGTATGGAATTGGGAGATTGTATTTTTCTTTCTTATCCTTTAAACGAATATTTCCTGATCTATTTTACATACTTCTACTTGTTTATACTTCTGTTTGTATTAAGACAACATTAAATTGACATTGATGCACTGAAAAATGTGGCAAAAGATGTTTTCAGAAAAACCTGTTTATATTCCAATTCTGAATTGCAAAAACAACTGTGCCCCCCACCACTGCCTGTCATGTTGCCGTGGAGTGATTGAGGAAGCTGTGGGCTACAAATTGAGCCCTGTTTTTTGTAGCCTGTCTTTGTTTACATTTTGGCAAATTGGCACCATTAAAAGTATGACGAATGAGCTATTAGCAGTTCTTGTTTGCAGTGTACTGACAACTATCATTACTTTGATACTGATGAAAATAAAATAAAAGGTTGAGTTATATATACTTTTCTATGATTTTTTTTGCGATAGACAGTAAATGATAGTGATATCCTTGGAATGTGTAAGTTGCAGTGAATCAAAAAAATATGTGTATCATGTCTGTGTGTTCCCTCTTAACTGAGTTCGGGCTCAAAGGGTTTTTAAAGTACCTGTATTTCCCCTGTGAGCTGTTTGCCACTGCTGCTGCTCCAAGTACTGACCGTGTAGGTGAGCAAGCCAAATCAGAGGTCCAAACTACAGTAACCATCTTCCTGTAGTTTTTAGAACACCAGCATGCACCTCTCCCTTTCATCTCTCACACTATCTTTGCCTCTCTTCTCTGCCTGCACGCCTCACCCTTCAACTTTGTGCTAAGGTATTGAAAACAATTATCTCTTTGGTATGGGTAACATAACTTATCATATTGGCACTGGTATATAAAAAAAAACGATAAGCAGCATTTGTTGTATCTTTCTGTCTTGCTCACAGCCACAGTCCGCTCCTGTCTTAACCAACCGGCTAACGCTAACCCATCCAACCTCACCTAATACGGCCCTAAAACCTGCTTCCATCCCTCCCTCTCTTCATCCTGCAAATCCTCCCCACCCCCTGTTTTTCTTCGTCATCAAGCTCCAGATATTTGCAGTGATTGAGTAGCCCATGAGAGCCCATTGATTTTATGTCCAGAAAGTCTCTGTGCTGTTGGAGATGTGGCGTGCCAGTGATTTGTGACGATCCATGGCAGCGAGCAATGACTGGCTGGCCAAATGGACAGAATGGGCATCAGGCACAGGAGCTGCACTTCAGAAAGAACTCGGCTCTGACACAAAGGAAGGAGGAAATGAGGGTGTAGTGAAGGTTTAGCCCACCTCCTCAAAACCATGTTTTATCTTAATGTTGAGGATACAAATAAAAAAGCTGGTCCTTTTTAAATAAGATTATTACATCTAAAGTTCTCCAATTTTAGGGAACATCAAAATATTATAAATTGAATGTACAATACTGTACATTCAACAATATATACATAAGGTGTACTGATGCAAATGACCTTCTACATATATATATATATATATATATATATATATATATATATATATATATATATATATATATATATATATATATATATATATATATATATATATATATCCATCTAATAATCCAAGGAGAGTCATGAAAAGGGATGTCATGTCTGGTTCTGTGCCATGCACCTATTTACAGTAATACTATGGAGAGCTCCCAGTGCTGTAACAGCGTTTTCATTATCTACCTTTCATTTGTATGTCTTTTGGCGCTGTATCTGACTGTAACCCAGCCTAATAGGGGGCCTCGATGAATCGATCGGAGGGTTAATATCTGATCCTTCTTCATCTGTTTCAACTTTCAGGTCTAGGCATATGCAGCTATGTCTATTTTGGTGTGGTGGACAGAAACTTCACTGGCCGTAATAAAAAATGATCTCCATAGCATCCGTTTTTTAAAAAGTCCATTATATTCCCAAATAAACACAAAAATGTTCAAAATATGTCTCTAACGCAGCTGGGGAAATTAAGTTGGCTGCCGAAATGAAAGACAGCCACACAGCTGAACCTAATTACAGACCTCTATTCTATATAATGATATGCATTAATGTTGAATAGTCTGACACTGATATGGGTAATAAAGCCATGATAATAAGAAAAACGAATCATAAATATAAATTAGTTGCACTATTTTGTAAGCAGTTGTTTGTTTTCATGTTACGCACCTTCTTCAAACTAGACTTCAGAGCTATACTGCATTTTCGTACACCACTACATCCCTGATGGGGAGGAATACAAAAAAGATGAAAACACCCACTGAGGCAGTTCACAGTGAGTGTCTGCTGGTACACAGCTTTGACTGAGAGAATGATGTTTACCCTTAAAAATGACAAAAGAAGGAGCAATGTCAAGAGGGGAGCAGGTGCTTGGTTGGTGCTGGATCCTGCTTACAGCACAGTGAGAGCATTTGTTGGCCATCTTTTTCTTTGGGGGACACAGATGAAACGAAATACCCCATTACAGCTGATAAAATGTTGTAATTTGTAACTTCAGATTTAGAATATGTCCCTTCCCATGACACCAATAGGAAGTCGTGAATAGAGAAGCAAAGCTGGTGTGATTTGCAGCTTTGACTTGCCCTTGGATTTCATGTCTGCAGCTACTGTACTTGTAAATCATGTCTGCAGGACTGTTTCTGCAAATGAAAAAGGGGATGATTTGTGCAGATAACTTAACCCCTGCGGTAAATCCTATCTGTAAACTCTTGTGCAGGATTTCTTGGGCACTGCCGACCCCTCAGGACGCAGGGGGAGGAGTCTGCTCACATATCACACATGCGGCCGAACCGGACTGGCCTCATCATTAGACAGATGTTAGGTTCTATATTTAATTACTTAATGTTATATTCATGTATTGTGAGGGCAGGAGGCCCACATGAGCATGGGCCTTCAAATTAAAATGCTTTTAGAGTATGTTCCATGGAATTCCTACGACATGCAGTAACCAACTTCTAAAATAAACTCTCAAAATTGTATTAAATCATTCATGTCCCCAAGACAGCCATGTGTGGCTTTGAATCAAACCGTTTCTTATATTCACCTGTTCTCATCCCTGGCAACCTGAGAATAACTTCACCCAAGAAATATAATCCCTTCATCTTGCCTCCCTCCTCCTCTTCTCATCCTATCTTTATCCTCTACCATGTGTGAATCTTGCAACCTCGCCCCTGATCAAACATATTAAGTTGGCTTGATTTCAGTAATACATTAATCAAACTGATTTTCTTATATGAAATCCATAGGGAGAGAAGTGATCGAGGTAAGTGGTGGGAAGACGAACAGCAACAGGAGATGGAGTTGGAAAGTGGGAGGTGGTGATGATGTTGGATTGTCTGCTTGTTCGGGTTCAGAAAAAGATGATGTGCATGGCCCACATGCCTGCTTCATTTTAGGAGTCAGTTTAAAATTAGACTTGGTTTTCTTGTAGAACCATCACAAACACAGAAAAACATCGCTCTCGTCTGCTTTAGAAACACCTGTAACTGTTGAGGTGGCAGTAGCTCAGTCTGAAGGGAGTTGGGTTGGGAACTGGAGTGTCTCTGGTTCAAATCCCCACACGGACAAAAGTATGGCAGTGGACCGGTAGCTGGAGAGGTGCCAGTTCACCTCCTGGGTGCTCTTGAGCAAGGCATTGGATCCCCAACTGCTCGGGGCACCTGTCTGTCAACAGCTGCATCCCCCCTACTCTGACCTTTCTCCATTAATGCATGTATAGGTACTGAGCATGTGTGTGTAATTCAGGCCTGTGTATAATAATAACAGAGTGAAAACATTGTAATTTGAGAATTACTAAAGTATAAATGTAAGTATTTAAGTATAAATACTTATTACAAGAGTTTACTGCTTTCCAGCCTGCTGATGTAACTCTTACTGTCTCGTTTCTCACTGAAAAAAACAATGTGGTCACTGACAAGGCTGACAAGTGAAATCTAAATCTGGTCCATCTGTCTTTCCATCCATTTTTTTTACAGTTCTGTTATGTTCCATGACAGGCTCAAAGGAAATGTCCGGCAAGGTTCTACATGTTTCTTATTGTCGAAAACTCTGAAAGACCAAAACCAGCGATGAATCTATCCTGCTAACAGGCGCACCCTGGTGTAATTTATTCCTCTGAGCCACATAGCTCAAAAACACGTCACACACTTTTGCAATAGGTGACATGTTCCTTTCTTACCATGACCACAGGCACTGTATTTAGACTCCCACATTAGTGCCCAAACTAGATGAATCCACAGCTGACAGTAGTCCTCCACTATTTCTGTTTGAACATTTGCCACAAAGTTTAAGCAAACTTCCTAACCTTGTAGACATTATGACGTTAACATTTGCAGCTTTGAGTAAAATGTTTCGTCAAGAACTGCTAACTAATGACAGTGCCATCACCCTAAGCTGTACTTTGTGTGTAGTGCTAATTAGCATATGTTAGCATGATAACATGCCATACTATGATGGTGACCATATAAGCATTATACCTACTAAACATCAGCATGTTAATAATGTCTTAGTGGCCATTTTCCCAAGCTAGCAATGAGCATTTCAGAGATGAGCATTTAGCTCAAAGCGCCGCTGTGCCTATAAGCCTCATATAGCGGCTAACATGGCTGTAGACTCTTGTTGCAAATTCAGACAATATGTTTGTCACTCATTTTTGAAGATTTATGCTTGAGGAACCAACGGGCTTGCCTGTAAGTGTTTTTTTCATTGGATTAATTCATAAACCTTAGAGTATGAATGAAGATAGATGTTTCCAAACTTTGATAATTTTTTTACAATGTAATGTTGACCGCAAAAAGTTCTGTCTTTCATGCATAAATGAATCCCTCAGTAGCCTATCTTATGAAAAAAAAATCTTTTCAGCTTTAAACCAAAACTCTGATGTAAGTCATCTTTTCAATCGCCTAAGGCTTACAAAAGAACGCAAATGGACATAAGCAGCTTTTTTCAGGCATTACAAAATAAAATAGAGGGTCAGGAAATGACCCTAGTACACTTTAAACTACAACATGCCATTTTCATGTTTCTTGCTGTTATTCATTCTTTTCTACTTCCACTTTTGTATCCGGAAGCGCCAAAGCTTTTTACTTTATTGAATGTGTGTTTTAAAGAGAGAAGCACACCTTGTTTTGTGTCTTCTAATATTGGCATATAAAAAGCTTTTGAAATCCCACATTTTCTTAAGTCCACAAGGTAAAACATCAAGATGTGATCTTTACCTGGCATTTTTCTTTTGTTAAACATTTGCTCTATGTGGGAGCTTGCTCTGTAGAGGAACTGCTTAGTGGACTTTGAAGTCACCATCAGTGGAACTACTGTCGGTCAGTTTGAGAAGCCACTTTTTCATTTTAAGCCACAGAACAATGGAATGAAAAGGGTATTTTGGGCTCTTGGAGGGCTGGATATAAATGTCAGCTGCTGCTCAGATGGAGAAAAAAAATGGCCATTGGCAAAGTCAAGAAGTTTAAACCTCTTATCAGAGACCGTTTCTAATAAAGTCTTGTGTGCGCACAAAAGGGAGAACAGGCTGAATGACTCCAAAACCTCTGAGCAGCACGACAATTACCTAAGCTATTGAAAACCCCTAAAACTATTTTAATTGCTGCATTGACGGAGGACTGGTTTTAACAAATTTAATCAAGCATTATAGTATTATAAAACTCTACCACTCAAAAAGACATTTTATATATATATATACATTTATTATCAACCCTAGAATATTGCCGCAATATCGATATTGAGGTGTTTGGTCAAGAATATTTTGATATCTGATTTTCTCCCCATAGCCGAGCCCTAATATATATATATATATATATATATATATATATATATATATATATATATATATATATATATAAATATAAATTGGTGCTTTAACAAAATATCTTCACACTTAGATTTTAGATAAATAATCATCAGTAATGTGGACATAATGTCTAAGTGGGGAAAAGGTAAATAATAGAACAGCTAGAACCGTCTGGTAAGTACATCACTTTACTGTAATGCAGCCTTTAAAACCAGTAAAAGACAACACTTATGTCATATCACAATATCGATATAATATCGATATATTGCCCAGCCCTAATATATATACATAATGTTTTCTGTACAAAACAAATACCAAATTTAGCAAAAAAGAAGAATGTCCAATATGCATATATTCATAATCCTTAGGCCCATCCATTTACAATCTCAAAAGCACACTCTGGGCCCTCTTAAATTCAGTACAGGCTACTAGATATTAAACCGTCTTCAGTGGCTGGCAATATAATCCCCTGGTTAGTGAACTGTCCTGGCTGATAGCTCAATACAAACAAAACACACAGAAACACTAATCCTTCTAAGTGCCCATCACATGCACCCTGACACTGCAGGAGAGCCGGGGCAGAGCAGAAAGCCCACTCCCAGCTGGAGGTTAATCGGATCACATAAAAGCAAAGCACACCTCATCTTTCATCACTAGGCAACACATTTATGCAGCAATCGATAGGTGGAATCATATTTTCCCCTTTCAGTGAAATGAGGGAAAATGAAGTATTGTGACCCAACCAAGATGGATGGGGCAGGGCTTCATACCTTTCTGATATCAGCAATAAGCTCAGGCCTCGTGTTTCTTCAAAAACTTGAATTGTTTTTCATTTCTGACAAATCAGATAGTCTCTTTACTTCCCAAATGGCCTTTGGGTCTTTTCTGTCAATAAACTCACAGAGACTGAACATAAGTAATTTACAGCACGCTCGCCATCTCTCTTTCTCCCAATCACCTGCTTCTCATCTCACCTTCCAAGCACACACATCACCAAAACAGATATATTAGCAGGACCACATGTCACATTCCTTTGGGACTGTTAAACTGCATTAGGAGAGTGAAAGACATTCCTCACTTACACATAGGCAGCCATAATCCAATAAATAAAGCCACTGGCAGCAAATGCACGTTACTTAAACAATAAAGACAGATTCATCACAAATGCTTGATTATTCATTTGCATATTAAAATGTTCTTTAACATGTTCTGAGATTGTGGGTTCAGTCGGGATAATGTTAAATACTGCCAAGACAAATAGAACAATTATGCCTTTGTGATGAATCCCTCTTTATGTTAACATATTTGAAATAATGAACATTTGCTGCCTCTGCCATTCTTTAATAACTGATTAAGTAAAATAAAAGAAATGAGGGTTAGGATTAGAAGAGAGTTAAAATAATTTTATTTTAACTAATTTAATAATTAATTTAATAACATTTTTTTGTATACTATTAGTGGGTCTACAGTAGGTGACCATTGTCTTTGTGTAAGTCATGATCACCCCAAATTTGAAAACTGCACATTTTGTATGCTCTTTGATACCAAATTAAAAAAATTAAATAGAAAATTCTACATTATCTTTGAGGTTGCTGCAAGACAGAAAGTTTAAATGTCTTCCTTTTTTCTGCTGAAATGGAGTTGCAGAGTAATTACATATTACATGGTCCAAACAATGCTGAAAGTGAGTTGTTTGTAAGCTGTCAATTCTTAAACAGACAATGTGTTGCACCACAAGCTACCTCAATTAGATCCAAAATATAACTGCTGCTAAGAATGACATTTAAAACCCACCCTCTGTCTCTGCTTGCTTGGAAATAATGTATTTCAGTGTTACCGGAATCTTAAAGAAACACTAATGGAAATGAAAAAGATACATCTCCCGTTTGGGCATTAGTTATGTCTGACTGGGGAAAACTTCCAGCAGCTTCCAAACATTTCTTTGTCTGCGTAAAGAACATTTTTTTCCCACTCATTGTGAGAGGCATCACGTCTCCCTGGTGGGGTACTGAGCAACAGCAATGAACAGCACTTCGCCAGTTGTGCAGAGAGGAAATCAACCTCCAAAGCTTTCTGCCTTGAAGACACAGTTGGGACATGAATGTGCTTTTTATGACACTTCAATTCTACCCATTGCCTGTGGGCCCAGTGTCGTGCATTGTACGGTGTCATGAAGAGAGGAGGTGAATGGAGGAGCAGGGATTCTCAAAGGAGCCGGTGGTTGTTTAGACGAGATGAGGAGACGAGAGCTCTTGAAGGAACGGGGCCAAAGTGCTGAGCAGAGCAGAGAAGCAGTTAGCCCTCCTACGAGGGCACCCACAGGGGTAATTGAAGGCTTCAGCTTAAACATGTGGGCTCTTTTGTTGTCATTTAAGACCACAGATTGCCTCTGTGCGCTTATGAATGTGACCAGCTCTCTCTCAGTGAAGACACCGCACTTTGAAAGTGAGTCAAATAAAAGAAGTGACAGTGACAGATGATGCGGCGCTGTGCTTAGACGGAGGGACACCTACGTCATAAATAACAACGACTCTCGGCACATAGTTATCATATCCAAGTGAATCCATTTCAGGTTTACTGGATATTATACACTTTTGTGTGTGTGCAAATATATGAAATCAGATGCAGTTAAGTGGGTAAGAATAATGCAGTGAGTTGGCAAAACGGTGCAGGGTGAATAATGTTCTGGCATTTCCAGCAAGGTTACATTGTGAGAAAGTCAATGAGCCTTGGACATCAGGCACTGCAGCTGCTCCAGGAAGTCAAATAATGCAAACTACAAAAATAACTATGTTCAGAGGAAGGGATGGGCAGGAATTCAATGTAATTGCATACTGTCTTCTAACACAAATGCACGTATAGGGAGAAATAATGATACAGTTTTGTTTTTGAAAAACAGTTTTATATTACCAAGTTAATAAAATTAACATCTGTTAGATTACTTAAACTAAACTAAAGGTGCAGTGGGTTATAGTACATTTAAAGCATAAACAATTAGGCTAAAGATGAGAATAACACCCAGGATATTGCATGTGATCAGATGTTTACCAATAATACTGCAGTGTGATGGGCAGGTTTTTATGTCTTCATCTATTAATAAGAAATCAGTCTTTTCCAAGCAAATCCACAACCGACAAATCCTTGAAAACGAGTACATTAGTCATTAGTTTGTGGTGGATGAATTATTTCCCAATCAATAGCTAAAGATAAACTGCCCAAGCATTGAATAAGGGATAGAGAAGCGTAAGCAAAAAGATTGTAGGTGAGCTGTGCCTGATCAATATTCCTCACTAGAAGATGCCATTTTTACGAGTGAAAAAATAAAACACAAGTGCTCAAATGTGAGAAATAAAGATGATAGCAGGACAGGAAGTTTATTTATCCTATAGACAGGTAGGTAATTCAGTCTGTTATTTCATCTTCTATAAAAGTGTGACTTTTGTCTTATCCATATCACACTGACAGAAGGGCAACTCTGTCAGGCCCTCCATTTTAACAAGTTGCAGAAATTGTAAGTAAAAAGGGCCATCGAGGTAAGTGACTGTGTCGTCAGTCAAATGCTCTTGAGTTTAAATTTCCGAGTAAGTATGATGGGTTGTGCAGTGAGGCTGTAGAAATTACATGGCACTACTGGAGAACAGTGATGTAAAACAATGACATTTCACAACACTGTTACTATAAAAGTAGTCTAAGATGATAGTGATCTTAGACTTAGTGGATGGCTGTAATTGCACATAGCTCCTGCAGAAGTGAATCTTTACAGCTCAAGGATCTGTATCTGCTGCCTGGCGAATGGGGGATTTAAACAGAAGTTGGGGGGGGGGGAGTTTTAGGGTTTGTGTGCTACAGTATGAGTGCTATACGTGTGACAGCCAGTCCCTCCAGGATTTTGCGGCCTTTTTTTTTTTAGATTGTTGCGGTCCAAAATGCCTGATTTCGCGGGAGCTTTTGTAAAAAATTGCGATAAAAGTTGCGATGTCTTTCGTATGTTTGTTGCAATAAAGTTGCGGGAGTTGCAAAATTGCGATTTTTTTGTTTGTTTGTATAGTTCTTTAAAAATAAAAAGGAAACTCTGGGCTGAGATTTCCTAGTAACCTTACCAAAAAGGCTCAGGATGCTGCAAATGTTGGTATAATATGAAAATGGCTGGTGGGTTAAAGACAAAAAATTATAATTTATTGAATGAATCAAATCTGAACATATGTGTCAGTGGCTTGTTGATCTTTACATTGCTAGTTAATTTCCTATCCTGGGTTGGCCTGGGACACACAATACGGTTTGATAAAGTACTTATTGGACTTTAACTTATTATTGCACTTACAATAACAAGCGTTGCTGTCCTCAATTTAGGTCATCGTGTCGTCTCATCTCCGGTTTTTCCTGCAGCCACCGTGTGTGTGTGTGTGTGTGTCTGTGTGTGTGTGCGTGCGTCAGTCGTGGGGGGAACTGACCTGCAGCCCCACCCGCTGCAGAGAGCCGACAGGAGTTAAAAAACGTTACAGCGTACATTAATGTTAAAATGTATACAGGTTGGCAGGACGGTCTTTCGCTGTACGTTTTATTGGTAAATGTGAGATGTTCGAGTCAGTCACACACGTCTCGTCTTCATCAGAAACAAGGAAATTATCAACCCGTGGCTGTTTTCACTCCTGCTTGGTCATTGGCTCCCAGAGAGACTGCTGGGATTGGTTGAAGTCGCAGGGAACTTCAGGTTATTGGTCAAATTTGCAAGTCGCACCAAATACGCAGTGATTGGTTGAATTGGCGACATCGCAAAATCCTGGAGGGACTGGACCGCATGTGTGTTGAGGTGTACATGGTTGGAAGTCCAAATTCAATGATCAGACCATTCAATACAAACATGGAACGCAAAGAAGACTCTATAGGAGAGATACGTTACAGATGTGCCTGTGTACATGTGTGCTTGGGCTGTACATATTTGTAAATGTGTGCTACTTTACCATGTATTTATGTGTATTTGAGTGCAAGCTTATAAGTGTGTGTGAGCGAGTGTGACTGAGCATGAACACACGTCATACTCCCATCAATAGAAATTCTGATATTTGAGCCAGCATGCACCCCACTGGTCAAACTACAGATGATCAAAAGTTAAGCCTCTAAAGCTCCAACTGTAATATCTCTCAGTACGGCCAAAATGCATGTTTCGAGTGCTGTGGAATGTATGTAGTGAGATGCCTCTGGCACAGATACAGTGGACTGTGTTGATCTGTGGCACTGGAAGAGAGTCGTGCGCCTCTGACAGCAGCGAAGTGGTAAACAACATGGAAGAGAGGAGCCTGGTCTCCATGGCCCTGAGGAAGTCCACTGCACGCTCCAGCAGGAGCAGAGGGAGAGAACAGACAGTCATTTCGCTGCTGCTCAGAAACTCTGAAATGAGATGAACTCAGAGGTCTCTCCCTGCACCAAGCAATGCTCACGGCATGCATTTCTTTATCCATATCCTCCCCCATAAGTTCCACGGAGAATTTAGATTCTTTGAGTGAGCTTAGTGGTTAGGGAAATAAGCGGGAAATGGAAATAAAGATGCCAAGAGAAAGGCTGTCTATCATTTTCACTCAATGCTCAGACCTAGTTTTATTTATCAGCCTCATCTTTCTCTTGCCAGATTTTGTGACTAACAGAAGTTGTGAAAGGTTTAGTCAGATAATTACCTCGCAATCGCCTTGGGTTTTTGCTGAGAAAAAGCTTTTTAGAGAGTTTCTTCATTTTTAACAGCTGGTCATAAAATAAGATGCTGCACATCATAAAATGTCTCATCACTGTGGAAAGCTGTCTTTGGTACATCACTCATAGTTGAAATGTGTTTGATTCAGAGGCCCAAGGTTACCCATCACATAGGCAAGTGGAGTAAATCTATCATAAATCTTAAGTAAGAGATTGACAATTTGTTATTTCATCTTCTTTTGGATGATACAAGTATACAAGAGAGTTATTTTTTTTCTGCTTCTGGCCCCATTTCACACGAGCAAAAGAACAACTCTAATAACAGGTGGTGGAAACCCAGGGAGAGGATGTTGAGATAGGAGAATCTTCAGGTAGAGACACACTCTTGAGTTTAAAAAGTCTTGACTTCCTGAGAAGTCTGATGGCACAGTGAGGCTGACAAAAGTAAATTACCTTGTAGGAAAAAAAAAGAATAAGGATTCTGCTTCCTATCTTATACATAGGAGAGAAACTTTTTTGCCAACGCTTATGTACTTTAAGCTTATAACTTAGGTTTATTTTTATGTCTCAATAAGACTGTTATCAAAGAACATAGACAACATTTGAAATGCAATGACACATTATAACATCAACAGCAACTAGACCACCTTGCAAAGGTCAGTGTGGCCATCAAGGCTGAAAGCTGAATCCAATTTGAAAGTGCTTCAAGCAGAAGTACAACAAATGGCCAGTAGTAGGTCGGTCACTTTGAGCCAGTAACTATTGGATGGATTGTCATGAAATTGTATACAGACATCCATGGTTGCCAGATTATGTATTATGTATCCCCTGACATTTTTTTTTTGAGTGAAATAAATGGCACAACAGTTATCGGATGAATTGCCATGGAATTTGGTACAGACATCCCCTTCAGGATGAATTGTAATACCTTTTCATTCAACACCAACATTAGGTCAAAGTTTTACTTTGTCCAATGTGGTTTATGAATTTGACTTATGCTGCTAACCTGAACATGGTAAACAATATACCGGCTAAACATCAGAATGTTAACATTGTCATTGTGAACATGGTATCATTTAGACTCAAAGCTAGACTTATAGCTCAAAGCACAACAGTGTCTTAAAGTACAGCCTCATAGAACCGCTAACATGGCTCTTAGTCTAAGCCTCTTAGTTTCTCTTTTTCCATTGTAGTTTCAATTGCTTATTCACTTCTTACTTTGTGTCTTGATGGTTTTAAAATGTAGTTTAATTTAAAAGACATAATGTTTTGTGGTGAGCTTGCTTGAGTGATAAACCTAGCTAGTAACCTCCAATGTGCTGACTACTGGACAGTAAAGGTGACATAACAGTTTTTGTTTCTAATTTCTTTTTTTTGTAACTCTGCTGCCATATAGTACATTCATGCTTTTCAGCTCTCCACAGCCTTTCCTCCCCCTTGACTATGTGTATTCACTTTCATGACATATATACCAACGTGTAACAATTACATGTATGTAAAATCCTGGCACTTTCACATCGATTGGTGTCCTTGGAAATTAATCTTAAAAAAAAATACAGACTAACTTTATGTTCCCTTTGGCTTGTTCTCATGCTGGTGATCATGCAGATTTCATCAAGCTCCCCATATGTTGATTACTTGCCCTCTCCTCAGCTCTCAATATTATTATTAACCTGTCTTTTAAAGGGGTAAAAGAGGTTAGCTCTAACACTGCTGGTATGAAAATTAACAGACGGCTTCACACGCCATAATAGCCTGTGAATCACCAAGAACTCTAATGGGTGCACTTCTTGAATTTCTCTATTAGCATGTGCGTAAGTGCATTTGTACTTACAGCATTGGTATTCATACCACATGTCTAGGTGTCCAGAAAGCAGAGAAGGCTCTCAGAGAAAAGCACTCTGTTGATGAGAGCAGATCAATATCTAAGCCACCATTATCACCTCTGACCAAACTGGGAACTCAAAATGATTCTCCATTCAAAGTAAATGACCTTTCCTAAAAAACAACACGAGGGAACTCGCTTGTTTATGTTAGTTTGCATCGATCTGACACCAAGTGTGCGGCCCTGGACAAATTCTTTGTATTCACACAGGCCCTGTTAAAACAAAGACTCTCTCCGACTTTGATCAAGGCTCCCAGGAACGAGATATAAACCAGAGTAGATGGCCAGTGAAGCAAGACAGGAGGTCCACTGAGGAAATAAACAAAAAGTATTTTTTCATCAGTAATTGCAGCTGATTTACCACCAATGTCTTTACTTAAGGCCTGTATTCAATGGCTAGTTGTGTTTTAACAACCCAGCTGAGCAGTTCATGAGCACCATATTGGGCATCATGCCTCGCAACTCTTGGCAGCTTGGCATAGTTCCCCTGGCCATTAGCGAACTCTTGTTGTTTTATATTCTCACTTCAGCAGCAAGAGCCATCAATGATAAAAGCACAGTTACTCTTTGTCATACAGAGACAACAGTCATGAAAGTTTAACAGCTAGAAGTACAGATCTGGCAGTGGAGACAAAACTAGTCCCTGAGTAGAACTCAAATTCAGTGACACAGATTCAGGCAAATAAAATGCAGAAGCCAGGCTAGTTATGGTGTCTCTTAATGAGGCATGATATAATACAATGCATTTAACAATTTGAATGACCACATATAAAATATGTACAGTATGCTGTATCTACATACAAACATTAAATCATTCTTACTTTTAGGAAACACTACAGGACTTTAACCACCAAGAGGATCACTGTCTGTATGAATGAATTTTAAAAAGCAACAACACAAACTCATTGAGCTGTCAGTATAATATCTTTGAGGGAGTAGCTTACAATGTGGATCAATTTGTCAAACAGGACTGCAACTAACAATTACTTAATTATTGATGAATTTAATTTAGTCATTTATTTGATCATTTATTTTTTAATTAAGTTATGTATAATTTGGTCTATAAAGTCTCAGAAAATACTGAAAAATTAGTGATGTCTCAAAGTTGCTTGTTTTGTCTGACCAAAAGTCCAAAACCCAAAGATATTCTTCAATGACATTACATAAACAGGTAATTTTCACACTTGAGAAGCTGCAACCATCGATTGTTTGGCATTTTTTCTTGATAAATGATGGAAAATAATAATGTATTAAAACAAAAATGTGATTGTTTAATTGTCTGTCCATTTACTAATTGAACAATTAATTGAGCAAATTAATTTGTCATCAAGAAGATGAGAAGCAGAGATAGGAAGACGAAACAAACAGATAAATAAACAATATTAGATCTTTTTAAACAGATAGTTTTTACAAAACTGTAAACCATGCATACCTTCCATACCACCCATCTATCACAGCATATTACAGTCTGTCAATGGCCGCAGAATTCTGGCCAGAAATCCCCATAGGAGGGCTCTCATTCTCAACTCGGCATCAGCGTGAACTCATTTCTCAGCCACACAGGATGTTTCCCGCTCCTCATTCAGTCAGAGATTAGATGGCTTCAAAGGTCACTGTTTTCGGTATGATGGGTCTGCTGTGCTGAAGATTGTGTGTGTGCATGTACTGTATGTGGGCCTCTATATGTTTGTGTGTACATATACATAGGTTAGCGCATGGATGTGTAGCATTTGTGTAAATGTGTGCGTGTGTGGTTGTATGTTCCAGATATGTGCCCCCTGTAGAGATCAGTGGGGCATGCAGAGGAGTGCCTGTTCCTAACAGTATACACTGCTGCTGAACTGACAGCACACACTGTTCAGTGGCTTGGATATAAAAAAGAATATTGGGCTGCTCAAGAAAGAGTGGTCTTGGAATTCTACACACACATAGGATAGGATCCGAATATCCGTTCGATCTGGTATGTATATTTTCAATTTTGGGATTTGAATATATATATATATATATATATATATATATATATATATATATATATATATTTTTTTTTTAAGAAAAGCTGAAATTCAGTGTTTTGTAGAGATTAAGCTGATAGCTAAATGTCCGTTGGGGGTATGATGAACAGTGGCAATTATAGTCACAATAAAGATTATGGAACTATGACTAGAAATAGTAGTTTTACTAGTTCATGGCATAGCAGGGCATTGCAGGGTGTAGCAGGCACCGAGCAGGACCACAGCAGCAGCTGCAACCATGATTTAGGTACTACACTAATCCAAGGAAAAACTGTGAGGCGAGAAAACATAACCTATAGCTGCTACAAAAAAATTTTAAACACTATGAGGGTAAAAAACGAAACACAACCAGTAAACTGCCCAGGATTTTGTATAACCACAGGTGACTGTGTCCTGCAACAACCTTGCAGTCGCTTCATCTCTCACTTCGTCTTTTTTCTCTCTCTCTTTTTCCGTGAAATAAAGCTGCTTTCATGTGCGGTCGGAATTGTTGGTTTTGCCCGCCTCTGCTTCCGCCACTGAAGCTTCTAATATTCACTGTTGAAAAGCACTGAAGCTTTGAAGCTCAAAAAATGGTATTCAGTACAGCACACACACACACACACACACACACACACACACACACACACACACACACACACACAGTCCCAGTAGTTATAGTGTCTCTCTTGATCATACTGGTGGGTTGAAATTAACAGTGGACATGTCTGGGGTTCCACACTCACTCACACACCAACTAGCGACAGGGGGATATCACCCAAACATTATTCACTTTCTCTCTCTTGAGTTCAACTTCAAATTCTCTTAAAAATTCTCTACACCTTTCATGCAACATTTACTTTCCCCAGGAACATTTCAACAGTTCCATGTGTTGGTAACTATTGTAGAAAATAACATAAGAAGCGTGCAACCTTAATGATTCCAGTTTTTCCGGTGCAACATTGATTTGATTAAATGTGTGACCTCCTATAGGGCTGCTACTAATGATTGTTTTCATTTTCATTTAAACTTTCTATTTTTTGATTGAGTTACCCTTAAAGCGTAACTCTCACCAAAATTCAACCTAGGGTCTTTTTTGTGAATATACCCGAGTCAAACTTTCGTTTAAAAGCATAATTAGGACGGAATCGCCACTTTTAAGATTCACCGTGTTCTCGTTTTCGGTCAAATGGCCTTTGGAATGTGAGAGCTGGGGGCATTACTATGATAGCATCAAAATCGCTATTTTTAAAACACTAAGAAGGCTCGACACAACATGAAACTTTGCTCGAAGTATCACCAGGGGTTCTACACATGAACTCGAGCATTGAGAACATTGTTTATGTACACAGAGTTTACTAAAAAGAAAGGTTTTAAAAACTCACTAGTTTGTTTTTCTGGTCGCCGTCCATCTAGCCAGTCAATCTCCGATTTCATATTGCATTTTAAAAATAGTGATTTTGATGCTATCATAGTAGTGCCCCTAGCACTCCCATCCAAAAGGCCATTTGACCGAAAACGAGAATAGGGGCAATCTTAAAAGTGGCGTTTCCATCCCAGTTATGCTTTTAAATTAAAGTTTGACTCGGGTATATTCACAAAAAGTCCATAGGTTGCATTTTGGCGAGAGTTACGCTTTAAGTTATAACATTTCAGAAAATAGTGACAAATATCCATCTCAATTCCCTAGGGGAAAGTGACATCTTTAAATCAACAAGCCCTTCAAACTAAATGACAAAGTATGACATCTTGTTTTATTCCATGCAATCTTTGTCCTTGTCAAAACCTGCTGCATACATTACCCACAATGCAACATGCCCATTGGTCTATCAGAGATTAAGATGTGTTATGCTAGTAGCAGCTATTGTAGCCTCGAGCCGCTAGCCTCAAGCAAAGATGACGAGCGGGCTACAGAGTTCTGGTAAGCTTACTTCTTTCTAACTCCGCACCCTCAGATTTTAAAATTTTTTAAACTTGTAGTTAACTGACGCTAACTCAAGTGACATCACTTGAGGCGATTTATCAAATTTCAGCCCGCTACGAATAAGGAGCCAAAAAAGGCTTTATACAACATTTTACACATACTACCTTAGACCGATTAACAGACTGTGATCCAGGTACTTGGTAATGTGATAACATACTTTAGCTTCTTATCACAGATATTCAGTACAGCATTAAATACAAGGTCACAACAGATTGAAAAACAACTTAAAAATGACTTAAATCATTAACCAGTCATTAAAATAGCTGAATCAGTTATGTCAGTTGACTTACTAATTAATCAGCATATCCTTTCAGCACTAGAGTGACTGTTCATTTTAAGTTAAGTAATTGTAAAACAACATGACTAAACAACATAGTTTTTAATCCTGAGTAAGACAAACATCACAGTGTTGGCTGACATCAAGGAGAGGTTGAAGAGAGCCTTCACTATTCAACATCAAGAGCAAAGGCTTAATAAAGATGTAACATGAGATCAGATTAAGTTCATTCAAGTCTTTATTATGCCAGTACATTGGCAGCTAAAAGTGAATGGCACGCACACATTTTATCTGCCCTTCAGTTTTCCCATTGAATTGAAAGTGCTCACATTCAAATGGAGTTTTGACACATAAATAATACATGGACAACCTGAATGTGTGTGTTTTATCTAAAAATATATTCAGTTTAGCAGACCGATTCAGATAAGCCTCCGGTGTGGCATTTATAGCTGGGCATGGTCTTGAGCAGCATTGCTCTTTAAAACAAATGTATAAATCTTTACACCCTGCCGGTTTTACAACTGACACATAATTAAATCCCTTTCCATTCATTTCATAAAATGCATTATTTTTTATTCATCTTTAAATGAAGTTCATGTTAAGAAATTCATGCAAAGTAAATAGGCACTTTTGATCAAAACAACTTCTTTTATCTGTCTTTTGTCTTCCGTTCCTATGAATTCAATGTATCTTTTTTAACCTTCCCTCCTCCATCCGTCTCTCTTCTTCTTCTTTTTCTCGTCTTCCCTCTCTAACTCAGCCTGCAGCTAAACCCTGGAGAAACAGGAAATCGACTCCCTCAGCACCACATTACAGAGACACTGCAGTGACACCCCTTCACAGTACAGCCTGACACCCTGTCAGTCACACACACACACACACACACACACAAAAATGCACGACTCATGCATGTACTTATGTACTGTATGTATAGTGCATGGTACACACTGTTACACACAAACTTAACACCACAGGCAGTATCATACAACCACTTTACATACGACCACATAGAGAGACAGACAAAGGCAAACACACACTCACGCATACACAGAAACTGAGGTGTATCCGTCCCCAAACACGAATGACACTGACTATGTACGGCAAGCTGAGAGGAAGTGACAGCGGCTGTCACAGCTACTGTTACGGTCAGCTGCCATTCCTGCTCACTACACCCAATCTACAACAGTCAATATTTACAGCCCGCCAGAGGAGAGGCTCCCCGCCACCAAAACCAACCATTTTACTGCACCTGCTGCCTGGCTAATTAGACACATTTGTCTTTCATTTAGCCAAGCTTCAAGTGTGGGAAAGGCATCAAAGGCAAGCAAGCAGCATCCTTCATGTTCACTCTGGGCCTGTGCCAAAAAAGAATACAACTGTTTGGTTTTGTTCTTTTGTTTTTTGCCACATCTGAATATGTGAAGAAAAGTTGTTACATTGACTGTCAGTCTGGTGTTTTCCTGTTTTAATGCTACAATTAAGCTTTTAAATTATCCTTTCCATGATGTCCCGGTTTGTTCATTGTTTGTGTTCTGGCAAATGGACAGCATAGCTTGTGAAAGTTCTGTTGTGACAGCTGTCTTCTTTTCAAATCTTGGATACCAGAGTCCACCACTTTCCTATACCTACATTAACATTAATATTAATTATATAACTCAAGGTGTCAGGATGTTCACTGATGATTAACTTTTGACAAGATTGTTAAAGCTCCATTGATAGATTTTTTTTTTGGCCACTTGAAGGCATATTAACTCCCCAACAAGCAGACAAACATAGTTGGTAAGGCTAACATGGTAGCATACAATGGCCTATTTACACATCCAGCACAGAGCAACATTGGCATTAATCAAATAAAATCCAATATTTCACTTTACTTTTAAATCTGTTTTGGTCTCAACCAATTCCTGTGGGAAACATCTGGCTCTTTAGCTGCTAAAGGCTCGACGATGAGTGATAGGAGACTAAAGAGCTAAACATAGCTACAGAGTTGGCTTTGTGGTTTTGTCATTTGATTCATTGCTATAATGAAAATATTGGTAACTGTAGCATTAACTCTCTGAAAATTGATTTAGAATTAAACTGAAATCGACACATGCCATGGAAGCGAGGAAATTATTAAAAACGAACAACAAACTGATGGAAAACGGTCACTAGTATTAAAGAGTGAACATGGTTTGTCTTCGATAGAGTCTAGCATGCTGAATCACTGGTATAATCTCTTTTTAGTCACATAATAAACGCCCAGACTCAGGATGATGGAATTCTTTGTCAGTTAACGGTCCAGTTAGCCATCCAGGTGGTTCGAGCTCCTGCTTTCCGCATGTCGAAGTTTGCTTAAGGAAGACTCTAAACCACAAATTGGTTCCACTGTGGCAGGAAAAATGTAAGTCAAAACCATCTGCCTAATGACTGTCATGTACTGATGCCAGTTCTGATCTGGACTCCTAATCCTAACGCTGCTACTATTTCATGCCCCATTGTACAGAAACTTACATGCCAAGTTTAAACTGATGAGGAATGTTGTATGACACATAATTTGCCTTTATTTAAAACCACACAACATTACTGTGTGATAGAGCCACTTTGCCATTTCTTATAATGTGAAGAACAAGCTGAGTTTGAGTCTCGCTGATGCAAATTGTCTGCTTGAGTGAACGTTATTGTTGTTGTTGTTGTTGTGGTGGCTGCGAAACCTCCAGTTCAATCTCTTTCTCATCTCTCGTCCCTGTGTCTAAACTCTGATTATCCATTGTCGATGCCACTCTCACATTTCAGCCTCAGTGAGTCTTGTACCACTTCACACTACGCAAACCAGATAAAATCAGACATGTTTGAAAACATCTTGTCACCCCGCAGTGCCACACTCTGCAGTCCTGCACCTGTTCACACTACAAGGTAATCTGCCCAGGTCGCTGGGATGGCCAAATCAGGTTTAGAATTACTGTTAAAATCATCTGGTGTGACCTTGGCTCCAAGCACAATGGGTGGTGTGTGTGTGTGTGTGTGTGTGTGTGTGTGTGTGTGTGTGTGTGTGTGTGTGTGTGTGTGTGTGTGTGTGTGTGTGTGTGGGTGGGGGTTCTGCAGTATAATAATCATGCGGAGATTGTGGGGGCTGCAGTCTCTTTCTCCAATGTTTCCATCTCTTTTCTCTCTGGTATCTCTTATCATCCAACACTATACCCCCAAAGCCCAAATGTTTTTTTACTTTTTTCATTTCAAATTCAGATTTTTCTAATTGTGGTGCGAGCTGTGGGCACTAGCAGTATATATGCTTGGGGGGAAGCTTTCTTTGAGGACTAATTTCAAAAATTGACATCTTTGAATTCATCTTATGGGCAAGGCAAAACAGAATTTAATTTAAATTCCTCATTCTTCATGTCCAATGTGTCCGTAATAGAGCAATTAGCACAGGCTACTTAATTGCTGCAAGCCATTAAAGCTGTGAAATTACATGCTCAGATAGTGGGATCACACTGGGAACATGATTTAGCTTAATTGCTCGTTATTGAGGACATTATCTGCAGTATCTCAGGGTTATCAATCAATAAAGATGCGTAGGTGAGGAAGAATCATATTTAATATCGACTTTATAGAACATTTTTGCTTTTTAATTTTATGTTAATTTCCCTTATTTCTCCTCTAATAATATTTTATTCTAATTGCGTGCCCGACTGTAAAATGTGCTGAACTTCACAGCGGGAGATTTGTGCTTGCAAAGGGATGTGAACATACTAATGAATACACAAATCTCACACACTCCTGCAGCTCTAAAACCACACTGATGGGGGTGATAATAATGGAGAGCTGTTGCTAGTAAAATAAAGAGAAGACAAGTGTAGTCGTAAAATGGACAGCCAAAAAGGAATGGTGCTTACATGTTGTAAATAATTTCCCATTGATGTCACTTGAGGAACATTTACTTTTTGTTTCTTCAGCTAAACTATAGGAGTTTTCATCACCCTACATAAAATATTTGGTACTTCCACTGGAGGACATACACTCACATGAGTGAAAGTTGGAAAAATGAAAAGGAGAGGAGGTGTGGCAAAAACACACTACCAAGCAGAATTACTGCAGCTCCACTGACAGCAGCCAGCAGACAATCAGTCTGTGCAGCTACAGTAAACTGACAGCATCCCATCCTTCGATCACTGCTCCTAGTCGATATCACAGTCGGCCCCAGAAATATTTATTAAAGTTGGGAAAAGAGCTGGGTTTTTTTTTTTTTTTTTTTTGCTACTGCACAGTGGAAAAGAGACACAGAGAGAAGGCTGCTGAAAGAAATTGGCACTCTCACAAACCTGGATGGATTCTGCACAGTTAATTAAGATAAAACGATTCAATTCTAGAGAGATCGAGGCAGCGATTCAGTGTGCGCGGCACGTGGAGGCCATTCTGATTAGCAGCCAGCCAGCGCATTCCTCGACATTTTGATGCGAGACAATCTTTTGCATTTTCAATTACACACTCCAACAGCCCTCTAACTACCAAAACCAAGCTCATTTGCATGATTGAAATATAATTATGGTGTGCCAAAAAAACACAGTTCTGTTTTGGTTCCTGTTACAATCTCCGCCCCCCCCCCCCCCCCCCCCCCCCCCCCCCCCTTTCCTGTTTTCTTGCTGAAATCAATCTCCAGTGACGGGCCTATAAGCAAATGCATTAAGATACAAGTTTGACTGTGAGGAAAACAATGATTGCATTAGGGTTGAGTATATAGCATACAGGATCTGTTACTCACTGACTTATTGTTTACAGATAGAGCTGAAATGTCTTCTAATACAGACTCCTTTTCTAAATCTATCTTGAAAATGTACTTTTTGTTTGCACAAACAGAACTTTGCCAAAGTTTTGTAAGAGCTTTATTAAAATTGTACTTCTTGGCAGTCATAGAAGCCTACCAAATCAGTGGTGCAACACAAAAGTATGAAATATTCAGAAAAATACATTTAAGGAACACAGACGGCATTTTATTCTAGATATTTTTGGGGAGTCACACTCAGCTTGGGGCCCTGAGTCACAATGCACACATGACAGCTGGTGGAAGAGTCTCTGTGTGTGTGTGTGTGTGTGTGTGTGTGTGTGTGTGTGTGTGTGTGTGTGTGTGTGTGTGTGTGTGTGTGTGTGTGTGTGTGTGTGTGTGTGTGTGAGGAAGACAGAGGGAGAAAAAGTAAGCAAGAGGAGCTTCTGACATGTAACTATTCTGCATGCCCCTCTCGTCTTCTCCTCTGCTTAGTCAGGAGATTTATTAATAGAACCAATGGAGGCAGACCAGATGGCTGTTATGACACTGTTATATCTTCTCACGGGTCACAGAGCCGCTCCTGGGCATAAGTCTGTTGTCTGTTAGCAGCATGCCGGTCATTTCCCTGCAACACACGCTCCTGTAAAGGTTCTCACCTGAACCACAGATAGTATTTCCGCATCCTGTCAGTTATCAGCAGCTGGGACCGCCGCGTCCATGATCACTCACACAGCAAGTGCAACATGCAGAGTCAGCTTTTGTTTTTTTTGTCTTACACTACAGGTTAGGATGCAAATGTTTATACTGAATAAGCAACCAAATGCTGCTCATTTACTCCCAAGCTGGTGATAAAAGTGATTAGCAGCAAGCAGCGAAATCAGCGGCTATCATACAGTTTACTACATGAATAGTAGCATGTGGAATAAATAAGCACAGCTACTGTACATACTCCCACACACTCTGGAGTGGAGTGGACACAAAAGATGTTTGTTCCATTGTTAAATTGTATTTTTTTTCATGATGCACAGTTATGTTTGCTGCTGTTTGGTTTTTGTCTGACAAGCCAAAAACAAAGATGATCTCTGGCTACTCACCCTCACATTTTGTCCATGCACCAATACTGGTGTGTAACTCACACCACCTGTCAGAAAAGCATCACTTTAAAGTTGTCTAATGGCATAGAAAAAAAACTTAAATTTATTCTCCTGGTTCCTTTCTAAACTGTCCATAACATGCTGTCAATCCCGAACAGTGTTAAACTGGATCACTGGGAAAATACAGTGAATGCAAAATGGTGCACATTAGGCTGCTTAAAGGGCTAAGTACAGACCACAAACTCACCCAAATGAGCTACAACACACTCCACATTTTCAAGTTCATAATTGTATTTAAAGGTTATATCAGAATAGGTTTACATGGTTTAATTTTCAAAAAACACTATATTTTTGTTGTACTGCACATTGCTGCAGCTCCTCTTTTCACCCTGTGTTGTGAGCTCTCTGTTTTAGCTACAGAGTGAGGCATCTCACTTCTGTTCCATCTTTGTTGGGAGTCGCACATCTGCAGTAGCTAGGTAAGGACAGTCATTAAGAAGCAGAGTATGAAGGCGTGCCATGCTAGCAGCTAGGTGAGCATTATAACGTGTGTTACAAAGTGACGCACGTTTGTCACGGAAGTAAAGGCTGGACTACAATAGAGCTGTTGGAGCAGTTTGTGAACAGTGTTTTCTGTTGGAGATGGTAAGTGCCTCTGGGGTGGACTTTGGGCTTTTTCACTTTGTAAACCTATAACGTGCACAAAAAGATATATAACACAATAAAGGAAAGGGAAAAAGCCAACAACCATAATATGAGCACTTTAAGTTATATCTTGACTCAAGTAACCCTCAGGAAGCTTGTTTCTCTCCTACATGTTATGTATAAGAAGCAGTGAGTTCTAAGCCCATTCTTAAACACCACCTTCATCCTAAAACACATCCTGCATCCACTATGTGTGTTGTTGGTGTGTGTGTCTGTGTGTGTTTGTGTCAAATTCTGTGTCCTCAACATTCTTTTTTCTGTCTTTTTAGACCATTTCAGATTTTCCAATTAAGACGTCGTCATTAAACATTACAGCCACAATAACAATATATAACATTTCCATACAATCTGTGTTTGAGGCAACGAAAGGTAGCGTGAGGTGTGTGTGTGTGTGTGTGTGTGTGTGTGTGTGTTCTTGTTTAACTTCATTCGTGGGGTCCAAAAACCGCGAGTCCAGTATACTTGTGGGGTCTAGGACAGCTTTGTGGGGCCAAAATGCTGGACCCCACAAGGTTAAAGGGCTGTTTGAGGGTTAAGACTTGGTTTTAGGATTAGGGTTAGAATTAGGTTATGGTTAGGGTGAGGGTAAGGGTTAAGGTTAGGCATTTAGTTGTGATGGTTAAGGTTAGGGTAAGGGGCTAGGGAATGCATTATGTCAATAACAGGTCCCCACAAAGATAGTGAGACGTGTGTGTGTGTGTGTGTGTGTGTGTGTGTGTGTGTGTGTGTGTGTGTGTGTGTGTGTGTGTGTGTGTGTGTGTGTGTGTGTATCTTCAGTGGAAGGATGGGAGGCTAAATAAAGACTAGATGCAATGCAGAATGTGGACTGGCTCTTCCCTGCTTTACAAGTTGAAACAACACATACTAGGCCATGTCACATTCGACAGAGCAGCTGTGTGAGGGGTCCTGTAACCCAGAAGCCTCATCACACAGTACTCCTGGAGACAGTGTGGCTACTTTGTGCAGGCACTGTGAGACTAAAATGACTTCAGGTCTAGGTGAAGTCATTTTAAGAACTAGGTGTTTGAATGCAGTTGGCTGTACAGCTGGTTTCTAGCTCTCTTTTGCCAACACATTCTCACACCCATCTCGTAAAATAAGGAGGTTTGGTCAGGTGCCTTTGTCGTTCTTATTGACCAACGCTTAGCGTTTTATGTAAACGTGCTTGGTCAGGACTATTGCCGTCCCTTTAGCGCTTTAAGTAAATGCGCTTGGTCGGGACTATTGCCGTCCCTTTAGCGCTTTAAGTAAATGCGCTTGGTCGGGACTATTGCCGTCCCTTTAGCGCTTTAAGTAAATGCGCTTGGTCGGGTGGGCGTACGGTTCCGTGACACGCAGGAGGAAAGAAAAAAGCGACTATAGCAAGAAGAAGGAAAGAAAAAAGCGACTATAGCAAGCGGGAGGAAAGAAAAAAGCGACTATAGCAAGAAGGAGGAAGGAAAAAAACGACTATAGCAAGCGTGACAAAAGGGACGTGAACCCCGCTCTCCTGGGTGAAAGTCCTGTGTTTGACCCATCCACCACCCCAGCCAACTTCCCAGCAGGGGAATTCGCCCTTACATAGTACTCACTAAATCCTATCTAACTGCTGTACGCTGAAGGACGTCTTTTACGTCGCATCAGACGCTGACGGCCACTGTCCAAACGTCCTTATTTTACGAGTTCGGAATGAGAACGGGTTGCTTTTGCTGTAGAGAAGCCACACACGATACTGGCACGTTCATTGTTATTTTCTTATTGGCTTTAAGAGGCATGTGGCCTTGCAGGATCCTCTTTTAATCAGGTGTTTTTTTCATCTTACATATGATCCAATTATAGCTAATCATTTTACTTTGCCCTTGTTGGCTAAGAAGCAACCCTGCATAATTATGACAGGCTGAAGGGCGTGGGTCAGGAAAAAAACACTCTAAACATGACAATGAGAACAATGATGTAATGATGGTCATTGTGTGACGAGATTTATTTGAGTAAGCAAGTTTCATTTGTTCCACGATCTGCTACTAGGCTACACAAAACTTAACCAGACTCACTCATGCATATCTTAAAATGCAAAACAGAAGCCAATAACGAGATCTAATCATCTCATTTGTTTACATTAATTACACTAATGTCTCAAAATTAATGTGCCAATTCTTTACTGCTGTGAAATTGCTAAATGCAGCGCTTTCAAAGTTTTTGGTTTTATTTAAAGTTTTAAATGTATGATCGCTGACATCGATGGACAGCAGTTTCTTTATCCATTAGGCCGTCTTGTTGTCTCAAAGGGGGGCAGAAAAACAAAATGTTTTGCCTGTGATTGGAAGAAAACACTGACACAAGAGTAGTTAACATACAAAATCATGATATGAGAGCAATTTATGCAGAAACCCTGTTTTCCATGCAAGTAGGCTTTCTTGATGCATATTATTGTGACTGGCTTTATGTATATATGGGTTTGTGTGCTTAAACAGGGGCCAGGTCACTGAATGCTTGAATAACTATATAAGACTGAAGACATTTGTAGGGCTGAAACGATTCCTCGAATAACTCGAATCATTTGATTACAAAAAATCCTCGAAGCAAAATTCTTTGCCTCGACGCTTCGTTAAATCAATGTAATAAAGGTTGTGCGGCTCACTGTGTTTCCGCACGGAGGATAATTACTAGCGCACACAACAGGTTGACGCTTCTGTTTATATACTGTCTATGCACAAGACTGACGGCCCAGATTACAAATGAACGAAGACGAAAATAGCGAGGGTCTAAGAGAAGAGACAGGCGAAAACGAGAGAAAGTTTGGGATAATTTTAAGCTGCAAACATGCTGCTACATCATCTCTGTAGAAAACATCCAGTCTACTCATCCATTCCACGGAGCGAACCCGACACAAGGTAGCTAACTAACGTCTGCTGCTCTCGTCCACCACGCTGTTTTACACAACTAGCCTACAGCATGCTGCTCTGCAAATAGCGATGATTTACCAACAAGCGAAAATGAAAGCTGTCTGTTTGTAGTCTAACTGTTTATTAGTTTGCTACTAATCTTTGGAAACTTAGCTGCTGCCGGAGACAAACCGGCTCCTCCCCCCAGCATGGCCACTTAATATGCGCGTGAATGACGTCATCATGCCGGTGATGTCTGCATTCTTTATTCTTTCTCCTCGCTGTGTATTAGGCTTCTGAAAATGTGTCCCCCCAGAACAGTGTAGTTGAATAGCCCTGCTGTAAGCTTTGTACAGTCACATTTACCCTCTGGTTAGTGAACAGCTCTTTTGCATATCCAGTGCAAAGAGCCAGAGGCAAGAAGGGGAAGGGGGTGAAAAATATTAAAATAACAAATAACATTTGGGCCACCAAAAATGTACTTGGAATTTGGCAATAAAAAATGTTGCTTTTCAAAAAGTTTTTAGTACACAGCAATAATAAATATTTACTATTGCTGTTTACTAAGTATTTCTTAGCCGATTACTCGTTTAATCAATGGAATAATCGGTAGAATACTCGATTACTAAAATAATCGATAGCTGCAGCCCTAGACATTTGTTCATATGAGTGTATTTTGTATGCAGATGTCCTAATGTTTGTGTGTTTGTTCGCACATGTTGCACATACTAAACCAGCGAACATGTTTTCAAACGCGTCCAAACTCACATTAATCATTTGTGTTGAGCGAGCTTTCCATGATGGACTTATTTCCCATTCAATAGCGAGCAGAACCTGCCGGGGGCATTTTAATGTTCCACCTCCTCAACATTTCTCAACATTCTTCTTTATTACAATGCCGCAAAACCACAAACACGACCTGCACCAATAAAATGTTCCATTAATTTCATCACGGCTCAGAATAGATTCCCTGCGATCCTTGCGCTGAGGCAGGGATTCGGCACAATGCAATGATGCACTGTAGCTGGCCTAAATTAACATACAAAAGAAATAAAGACTAAGATGTCTTATTTCACCCAGGCCCCTCATCAGACACTCATGCACACACACAGCTGCATCAAAGCAAGAAATCAATTTATTTTCTGTTCTCCCTTATTCAGTCACCGCATGCAGTCCCCAAGTTTATGAAGACACACATTATAATTAGTCTACAAAGACTCACTGAATATTCAGTGGTCCAGATCCACTGTCTCATTTTACCACAATGTGGAATGAAAATAGATGAGTACATAACACAAGTTTGGGACTGATTTTTGATTAGCTGAGCCAAACGTTGTGCAGCACAAAAATAGATGAGTAAACAAAATGAAAATAGATTTATTTTTCCTTCCTGCACTGCTTTGAAGGATGATCCATCTAACTGTATTACATCACTAATATAATGAGCTTGTTTGAAGATAATGCTATATTTACTCGGATAATAGTTTTGGCCACAATAAACCCTTTTCTCAGTACAGTGAAACTAGTCTTCTTTGGCCTTTTCTTCTCTAACTACATTATCAGCCCATCATTTCTCTTTTGTGTGTGTTATTTTGCACTGAAATGGAGAAAGAATGTTGGCTTGGAGAAGATTTCACCCTGGCAGTGCTGAGCATCCACAGCATCACAACCACACAAAGCACGAGAAGTACTCATGCCCCCCGCCCCCTTCTCAGTGGCCGCTTGTCAGTGTCATGCAGCCAACAGACCGTGTGCCCTTCACTTTGTCCCAGCTCCCAGTTGTGGGAAGGTGCACTGGGATTATATACTGTACAGAATGCTCTGCGCAGTGCAGGAGCTTATACTACACCACAAGGCTGATTCCCATTGAGAAGCCTGTAATACCACACCTGCAGAGCCAGATAAGCCCTCAATCCTGCCTTTTATTCTACTGCTTTTATTCTCCTGTGTAATATCACATCAGCAAAAAAATAAAATCATTATGAAAGAAAACGAGCAAGCAAATGGAAATACAGCGACAATTTATGATGTTAATATCCATACACATACATTTTTCCTGCATGTATTGCATGCTGTATGCACTGCAGTGTTTGGCAGCGGATTATTCATCCCTAAATGTTGAACAGAGAATCTTAATCGGCAAACCACCACGCTAACGTCATAATCAACAGGCTGATCATTCGTCTGACAGCTGGAATGACAAAGTGTTCTTTTCCTATCAAATTGCAGTCGGGGGTGGTGTGATGGTGCAGAGGTAATTTGACAGCAGGAAAAAACGAGGGTTTGTGATTGATGGCTACCTCTCTATTTTTTTCCCCCTCACGATTAGATCCACTGCTTTCTTGAAACAAGCTAACCTAAAACAGTCAGTCATCCTGCAGATGTATCCATAAACAGCCCAGCTCAAACCCTTAAGCAAAACAACAACAACTTAAACAAAGACAAATTGTGGTGCAATCTTTCTTTGGGAAAGTAGAGATTTCTGGTTAATGATGAAAATTAACAATTACAGAGTTATTAAATCAAAGCCTGATGGCAGACAGGATGAGTGAAAGTGTCCCATCCCTGACTGACTGACACAAATTTGGTGTCCTGACACTTTTACAGCCGATACGGTCCAAAATACTGACTGTCTACCAGAGGCCTTTGATCTGCTTTCTGACCCAATTAATTAACATGCTCGGCCCATTACAAAACCATGAGAGTGTTTAATATAGCAAAGTGAACCATGAATTTGAAAGCAGCATGGCGCCGTTTCCTAGCTTTGATGAGCACAGACGACTTTGTAAGCGTGCAGCGCTGCGGCGGTGGAAAAGCCGGCCAGGAAATGTCAGGTCATCAGAATCCCATGATTGCAGTGCTGGCGTTGAGAGGGTTCAGGGGGGACGGAGCACAAAAAACATCTCTAAATGTAAATCCACTCTAATGAGCTCACCATGGCATAATTTAATCAAATCTACATATGAAAGAACCTCTGCCCTGTATGACATTGGGATAGATGTGGTAGTAATTAGCTTTACAGATTGGAGGTATATCCTGGCTTGTGAGGAAATCCAAAACTTAGAATGGCAAGATATATATTTGCAATGCGTTCTCTCATATGCATTATAGGCAAATTGAACAAAGAAAAGATGTTTTAAAGATGAGTGTACAAATAAACATACTACAGATAAGTGTTTGATGCAAGAGCTTCAAGGTACCAGTCTACAGTTGTTGAACAGCAGGTTCCCTCAGTATGATTAAAGGTGTTCTGTCATTTTCTCAATATAGATTTTGGCTTAAAAGGATTTGCAAATGTTTGCTTTCTCACTGTACTCCAGGATATTGTATTTGCAATGCACACATTAATACATACAGTGCTTTTTAAAAAAAATACCTTTATTTATTTAATAAATCAATAAATGTTGACTACGAGTCTACCACCACACTAGCGGCTCTGTAAGGTTTTGAGCCCATTATTAATCCCACTACATTTCATGGCAAGACCCTCCCTGCATAGCAGCCTGATTGGTTGAGGTTAGACATTGATCTTGAGTGGTTATGGTGTGATAGCCCATTGGTTGATTCCTGTACCTCGCACAAGCATGGACACCTGGCAAGTCCTAGCGCTTGAATGCTAGGCAGAGTGGGCCTTGCCAAGAAACCAAGTAGGATTCACAATAACGCTTAAGGGGGTCAGTAAAGTCATTACTGTACATTATCTGGGAACCATGAATGTATGTACAAAGTTTTGTGATAATCCATTTTGTGTACATATTTTGACCTGCTGGTGATGCAAGGGGAAATGTCACTGGATCACCAGCATCAGTACGTTTTGTCCTTTAGGGGCCATGAATGTCTAACCAAGATTTCATGGCAATCTGACCGACAGACCAACTGATGGACAGACAGATTTGAAGCATCACCCTGGGCTCTGGGAGCTTGTGATGAGCATTTTCTGACATATTAAAGGCTAAATTAATTGATGAATTAAAAAAAAAAAATTTATGAAAATAATCACTGCAGCCCTACTTGATGTGCCTTTAACAATCCTGCCACTTTTAACAACCTCTGTAGTGTGCCCTATGCTGTGTGTATCTGACATTGAGTCAGAGATTTCTGTCTTCTCTAACAGACTGTTGTTTAAATAAAAGCACAACTGCTGTTGCAGATAACTGTATAAGACAGACACTGCATGGAGAAAAGCTATCTGATCCTGCACCCTGCATGCGAGATGTAGAACAAAGATTGCAATGCAATACAAGGACAAACACGTTGCATACTCTACTGTCGGTTCTTGTTTACTGCACTTCAATATATTGCTGGATTTCTCAACAGTTTCTGGCTCCTAAGACTACATTAGTTTTGGTCTAAAAGAAATCTCATGACCTGAGCAATTAGAAAAATGGCAAGTTGTCAAGTGAATTGGCGCTCAGCATATTTGTCTATTCTCTTCTATAAAACATGGGGGAAGCTCCACAGAGGTTATATCAAGATGATGATATATCCCCAGCCTATTTTTATATGAAATTATTTAAAGCAAAAAATCCACAACAGTCACTGAATCTCCAGAGAACCATAAAGCGATCCCACATGGGGACCAAACCAGAAGAATGAGACGAAAATGAATGTGCTGATAGAAATCACACCTCAGGCTGAGAGTGTCAAGACATGAGTTGACCACTTCAATCCAGTTGTCCACCTCATCAGTTAACTTTAAATAAAAATGACATGTGTCCCTCAATGCCTACTGTATCCTCACTGTATTCATGGAGAGCACACACACGCACACACACACGCACACGCACGCACACACACACACACACACACACACACACACACACACACACTTGCACAGAGAGGCCCAATTACCTGCTGGAAAATGCTGGCACTCAAGAGGCCCCAGACTGGTACCAAGAGCCCACAAAAGGCTCACTCACTCAGCTTCATGCCCACAGCGAAACAAAAGGGATTTCATGTCTGTTTAAATCCTTCAGCTTTGGATACTTTTCGGCTCCCCCCTATATGGACCTTTTAAGAACTGATTTATCCTCTATTACTGATGCATTGGGCCCAGATCTGGCCCTGGGCATGCCCAGAACAGCACATTATATTGTTCATGTGGGAAACAGGCACAGGATGACTAAATAAGAGACATTGTAAAATCACTGTTATTGCCTTGGGTGCAGGCACATGCTAAACGCAGATTAAAGCACTCAAAATACACATTATGGCCTATAAGTGATCAGATATTAAGGGTAATCTGATCAAACTGTTTGCCAAAGCCTTCAAATCTACTGTGTCGACAAATGTTGGAGCAGTGTCTAGATGAATAAAAAAAATGGAGATTTTGTTCTATTTACATATAACCCAGTAGCCCTTCACTGGAGGCACATAAGGGAAGGCAACTGGAAAATCAGAGCTCAGCACGGCAAGCTTGGCTCTCTTCACCGTGTCTGTTGGTGGAGTCAGAGCAATCAGGCTGAGCAGGCAGTGGATTGACCATTTCTCTTCTAGATTGGTTCTGGTGAGAATGTATGTTGGTTGGTCCAGATACCCGTGGTAATTAAATTCTAAGGAGAAGTAAAGGCCACGGGTGGCAGGAGAGTAAAAGTAATGAATGCACAGAGACAGAGCAGTGGATGCAATAGAGAAAGTGGAAATGTGGATAAAATATCTTTCAATGGATTACAGAAATAAAGTGTGACGTACGGGTCGGCAGATTCGGCCAGAAAACGGCAAGTGATCTGTGGGGTAATGAAATAGGGCATCAAGCATAGCTGAGACGACCATAACGATGATGAACGAGAGAGTACGAAACTCTACAGGTCACTGGAGGCACAGGCACAGGCCGACGTTTATAGGTCATTTCAACTGACAGGTTTTAAGAGTTACAAGGCGATGGATACATTTCTGTGTTGCATTTGTAGCATTTTACATGTGATATTATGTTTATTGACAAATTACTTGAACTCAGTAAATCCATATAATACACAACAAACACAAGATACACCAGCAGTGGTTCAACAGAGCATCATGGCTTTTAATATTCAAGTATTAAAAGTTATTATTCCGTTTTGAAGAAAAACTGCAGGCAATTGTCGTTAATCTTTCTCTTCAATTTGCCAATGATGTTTTTTTTTTGTATATTTAGCTTTGCTCTTTGATGGAAGAAACTGTCAATTTAGAGGGAAGGAGAAAGGTGGAGATGAAAGGGGGAGAAGAAAGATGATGAAGATGTTAAGGAGAGGGGGAGGATGATAGGAAGGGAAAGAGGGAAGAAGTAGGGGAAAGATGAGTAGGATGAGAGAGGGAAACGAGAGGATTACAATAAAGGAAGACCATATGTGAGGATCCACATTTCTGATTATTGTGAATCTGATCACAGATATGTTCATTTTGGCAGGCTACGACCAAACCGAGAAGCTGACACTTTGTACGTCAATACACGCACATACACAAATCCAACTGTTGATGCTCAAAAACAGTTTTTTCTCATTCTGTGGTAACATCTGTTCCTCTGCTGCACAGATTACAACCTGATAAGGCCTACCAACTGGCCCTATAATTAGAAATTGACCAATAACAGTTTGTTAAGGCTGCTCGCAATTTTGAGCTCAACTCTGGCCTGTAGCCTACAGATGGATCAATATCTGGGTCTAATTCTCCTGCCCAGTGTATTACTCAAACAGGTAAACCATACATACAGCCACTGAAAATCAATCCACATAAGAAACTGTGCCTGACCCTATAGCTTGTTCCTAAAGTTAGCCTATATACAGTTAAAATGTCTTGAAGCAACTGTGTACTGTGCATTGTCGGCACATTAACATATAGAATACAAACCGTCAGTGCTTTAGTTGGCATTGCCTATCAGAAGTTACATGCACAACTGCACATTTCTGATAATCTGAAGCAAATATAACACAATTATTACGTTTGAAAGGTGAAGAGGCTATTCTAATCTATTTATCACTATGGTTGAAGTGTGCCTCACCTTGGCTTACTGCATGAAAAAAATTAACACTTATATGGATATAGGTTTGGAAGAAGTTCTATTGCTAATACATTTTTTTATTGGCTGGAGCTCTCAGCAATGTTTACCTCTCTTGAGGCAGTGTTGCTGAAAATTGGTAAGGGAATTGAGTCTTGGTTGGGAACCACATTCCTAAAGGTGTGGAATAGTTTCCCATCAGGTTTCAATTCGGAAATGTCTATCAAGTTTGAAATTAAAATTCACCTGTATGTGTGTGTGTGTGTGTGTGTGTGTGTGTGTGTGTGGGTTTTTTTTCTTTTGCTGTTGTTGTGCTATAGGCTGAACTCTTTGAGTGTTTTTTTCTCATTTCTTAACATCTGATAAACCGGGTGGTAAATCAATCAATGAGGAACAGCTCTTTACCGTAATCAGACACTCAGATGAACCAAGCAATAATGAGACGGCTAGATAGAGCGAGACTGACAAACAGACTGAGAAAAGTTGCAAACTGTGGCCTACAGAAACAGATTTCACGAAAGTGTCGCCCATCGGGACCGCTTTAACTGTTATCAATCATGTTTGGAAAAAAAAACAAAATCACTAGGGCAATAGCTTCCTGCTCTGACCTGGGCAGATAATGCCAATGCCAGAAAACTCTCCCATCCCCACTGTCATCATCTCTACCTCGGTGCCTGCGGCATTCATACACAAAAGTGACACAAAATGACAAAACTCTCTTCAGAAATACAAGAAAAGAAAAAATGTAATTGGCTTTCACTATCAACTTATTGCAAAACTTCCGCACCACTCTTCCGTAGAGTGATGAGGTGCGAGGCCATCTCAGCAGGGGGTTGAAGCCAAAGCGACTTGTAAGAAAAAAGAGCACGTACTGTACCTCTACTGTCTTGTGGGACCAAAGCTGGTGAAGCGAGATAAATAAGTGATCTCTCGCTGTCAATCTTTCAAACAGGAAATGACAAAAAAATGCTGTTAACACTCTTTCTTTGATTGCGTAGGTCCTTTTTCATTTCCCTCTGATTTTCTGGGAGTGCGCTGAGTATTCTGTTATGCTAATTGTCTCCAGACCCCCCGCAGAGTGCGATCCTTACCCAGTTGGATGGCTGTGAAGTTGTTTGCCCAAGCAGATGAGTCTGGTGTGCCTCTGTGTGTGTTTACAGTGCGCAGCTACAATGTGTCACAAAAGCTTTAGTGATGCTGCGCACGTGCGTTTGTGTGTGATTATGTGTGTTGGGGTGCATCAGCACGGATCTTTATGCTCCAGCCATGGTTTGGCACGGTGTATTCCCAATTCTCCGAACACACTGAGTGAAGAAGGAAAGGGAGATGTTTTATCTTAATTCTGTCATATATCGATTATTCTTCTTTTCATCCTTTCTGCCTTTGATCCTATTAGTAAAGCAAAACCTGAGGGAAAAGAAAGACACTTTTCGCATTCTTCCCTCCCAGTGGATTACATCCTATGGATTTCTGAGAAAGCAAATGACCATGTCCTATGACTGAAGGAATAGTTAGGGAGTAAAATCCTCTCATTTGTCATGCTGTCTAAAGCCCAAGTCTTTCTGAATTCTCAGGTTTAACTCAATGTATGCCTCGGTATTTTCATTTGAGTTGAGCAGCCCCACACCTGCCTGGCCTTTTTCAGTCGTCATCAATAATTGCCACAATATTAGTTATTAGAAAACACAACTAAGATAGCGACCACACTGGACACACTTGGAGAAAACATAGTGCACCAGTATGCCTGTAATTTGAATTCCCTGCACAGAGACAAGTGCCGGACTGTCCTTGTACAGTACAATCACTCTGCAACATCAAAGTCATTTCCTATCAATCACTTAACATGCACAGCTAATGACATCAGCTAATGCCATTAGCTAAATAAGGGGGAAAAACCCTCAGCATCCATTTCAGTTAATCTCCAAGCCTGACACTGTTTATGCCATTCTCTGCTGATTTTTTGTCTTTACCACAGACAAAATGCAACAAAGACCCACTTCTGTTTGTAGTAAATTTGAATGGATGGAAAAAGCCTTGGATATATGAGGTGTGTTCCTGCTTGTATTTGAACTTTGGATGCTCAGAGCGTTTCTCCATAAAACACAAGGTCTGCCAGGTGGATGAAAAGGGGGTAGATCAGCAGGGGGCAAGATTTGCCTCAAATGCACAAAATCAATTAAAATATATTCTGTGCCAAAAAGGCCGTTAGTGTCAGCACCACTAAGAAGAGCAGCTTCTCTGGGTTATCCAGGCATAGTCTCGCTTTGCCAGACCCCCCTCCAAAGCGCGCTGAAGGAGGGTCTGGCTACTCCACATAGCATTCGGGGATGGGAGGAAAACGTGCTCTGGTTTAATGGCATTTCCTTAAACCAATCAGAATTGTCATGGGCGGTGCTAAGCTATACACGCATATGGCAGAATTTCCTGCGGCACCGGAGCAATCCCGGAAGTGGAATATCAAAGATATAGACTATCCAGGCATGACTCATATACTGTATGCCTGTGTTAGAATTTAACTTGTTTCCTGATTAATATTTCACTTAAGATTTAAGGATGATGCAATAGACAACTCAACAAATAGTCTTTATATTACATCAAATAGTGAGTTTTTTCTCCAAATTCAATACTGTATTTCCATGTTTGCCATGGTTAGGCTTTTAACATTATCATCCTGCTATCAGGGGAGAAAGCATGTCAACTTAACTCTGTTACATTACATTTATACTAATAACAGAAACGTTATATAAAGCTGTCTTGTTTATTTTTATATCAATAGAACATGCAACTGTTGTTAATGAACACATCTGCCAATGTTTTTTTTTTTGGTTATGTTTAGGCACGCAGAAAAATCGTGGTTATGTCACAGTCCTGCATTTTATACACCCCCCCGCCCCGACCCTATGACTTGCATGTGGAACAAAAATGTAGACTTCCTATACTGGGGAAAAACGTTGCCAGTGAACATAATTCCTGAAGTAAAACTTAAGTGAAGACAATAATTCCTGCTAGACAAATGCAACGGAAACTCAAGTTTTACTAACCTCCAAGGAGAATTGACTGCTGCTGAGCTCTCATGACTGTAACTAATCATCTCTTACCATGAGGTCCATCTGCTGCATCCTGTTGTATCTATTCAGCAACACTCTCACTAACTTCTATTAGTCTAGTCTTGTGGACCTTGTAAAAAAAAAAAGAAATCATAGTCCTAAAAATATAGCAGTTATCTGTGTCACAGCTAGTGCCGGAAAATGGTATTCATAATCTGTCATCATAATAGCTACTTATTTTCTTTTACATATTAGGATTTTCTTACTTTTTAGCCTCTTTTACCTTATTGTTTTGGTTTTTAAATTGTATTCAATTAACTTTACTGCAGACCCAGTACTTGGTAGCTTTTAAAGCATACACAAGTTTTTGGGTTTGTACTACACATTTTACTTAACACTGTTCTTTACCTGACCTTTCACTTTATGACTTGTGTCTGTGTGTTATGACCCATATAATATGACATATGGCTCCCTGGTGCAGAGTTTCCCTCTTCTGCTCACTGGAGCCTTGTGTAAAATACAGCGACATACGGGGGAAGCCAGTCTTCATCTATCACTTTATAATACCGCATTAACTCAGTAATAGTACATTTCTGCACTGGATTTAACAAAATTGTTGCTACATTTTTGTTTGTCGAGAGGGCTTTTGCTTTACAGACAAAATGTGTGTTCTTTTCAGTGTAATAAACTTTGACTTTGCCTCTGGAAAGTCAAACGCTTTGTTCTGCTGTGGAAAGACCCATGATGTTTAAGAGACCGACTCAATTTTAGCTTCCCGGTTGAGCCCTCCAGTGACAAGTATCCTAGTGCTTGTTTTATGGTAATGAACATTACAGCTCATAGAAATGCCTTTTGGACCATTTAAGGCGAAAACAAGAGTGAAAAAAAAGAGAGGGGGGACACATTTTTCATAAGAGTTTTCTACAAAATCAGCTTATTATCAGCCTATTGCTACCCAGAAGCACCCAGTCCTGCCAACCTCCAAGAGTGAAACCAGGAAACGCTCAAAGCCAACAAGTAATATCCCAGGAGACTTTGCTCTCCTGGTGGAAGACGCCAGTTTGGATTTCACAGCCTTTGTGTTTGCAGGGTTACTCCGGGCTCTTCCTCTCTCCTAGCATTGGCATGAGATAATCTGTTTTAAGTCTCATGTTTTCTGCCTGTTTCGTCAGTAGACTGTTAAACACTTGCTGTGGAAACTATCCACAGAATGACCTCAGTTGTGTGAAATCCACTGCAGCCTTCTAAAAGTGTACAGATGTAGCAGCACTAGTAAATCCCCCCTAAATTTTGGTAATCTGTTCTTTTGAAAAACAGATTTGACCCGTTCCCTGTTTGAAGCATGGGTTTACTTAAGTATCAGTTGATTGATGGTGATTTAAAAAAAATGATGGAAACGTTTTAAGGAAATCATTCAAACTGAAGCACGTGGAAACAAAAGCCTTTTAAAGTTGGTGCAAGCATTTCAGAAGCATTACCTTCAAGTGAAAGAATATTCATCAAAATAACAAACTGTGCAGCTGGAACGGTTAACAAGGACAATTCCTTTATTTGATTGGTTGGTGCCAGGGACAAACCAGGACTAAAAACATCCCTGAACTTTTGAACACACTCAACAACCTCCAACAGCACAATCATGATAGCCGATAATAAAGCTGAATTGACTAAAAGGCCTGATGGAAGATATTGTGGAAACAGGATCAAAGCTTACTGTGCTACGGTATGCAGGGCTGATCACATGGAACTTGCTAATGGGGCTCATTAACTCTTTATTCATTAATCACCCAGCAGGTATTAACTGTCCACTGTGTATATTACATGTGTATGACATTCAGGCTTCACCCTACAAGTCCTACAAACCATTCAACAATATGTAATTTTTTCATTCCCTCTATTACAAACCATAGAAGTATTTCATAAATAAGCGCCCCTAGCAGTGGCAGAAAATAGGACCCACAGGAGCGTTTTCTGTTCTAATACCTAAATGTAATGGTCACACTTTTAAACATGTCATTTACGTTGTGTAATGGTTGCAATTTGGTTACATTTAGGCATACAAATCTAGTAAAGTTGGTTTGGGTCAAGATTTTCTGTCTTAACTTCTGGTGATGCACATAATGCAGAATGTGACGTAGTTCACAGTGGCGGTTTTAGACAATTTCAAATGGAGGGGCCACATGTGATTTTAGGGGTAGAAAATATATTAAGCACCACCAACTAGGCATAGGCACTTTACATAATCACATCATTTTATATAACTGCAATTAAAGCATCATTTTTTAAATGAGATTGAAAATGTTTGACACAGTTAGGGGGGCCACAGGGGGGTCGAGGCTTAATATTACGGGGGCACTGACCAACCTTGAAACACCACTGGTAGTTCAGTTTGTTTTGTAAAGTTAACAAAAAACTTTCTCTATTTTTAAAACAGGACACGAGCCCCGGTCTCTTGGGTGAAAGACCTGTGTTTGTTTGACCCATCCACCACCCTCCTTACACATCATTTGTTGCTCTTATACTTAGTCACCTTACTGCCTATTTTGCTCCCCTATAATAAAGGTAGGCCACTAGAGGGCTCTGCCACTGTAAAGGTAAATATGAGTCGCAATTGCTGCTGGAATGAACAACTTATGGGTGAGTTTTTCTGGGGAGGGTTCACCTGACGAAAGGGATACAAACCTGAAGCCAAATGACAAATGATTCAATTTTCTGTTCACATCACAAAACACTGCATACTTTGTGATCTCTGTTTTTCGTCATATTTTATGTTAAAATATTCAAGAAGAAACTGGAGCAACACTGTACTGTTATTATACATTAAAAACCAAGCCCAGTATCGTAGTTCATATCAGACCTCAGGATTTGCCAACATTCAGTTCTGATGCAGGAAGGAATGTGCCCTTTATGTAGAGAGGCAGGAAGTGAGGGTTTGCAGGTTGGAGTGCTAGATTAGTGTGTAGTGTGTTTGACTTTCACTCAGGTGACCAGAGTTTACCTCCCTTCACAGACATGCAGTAAATGCTTTTTTATTCATCCCCTAACCACTATCTTTCCCTGACCTTAACCACATCATACTTGCCAAGCACATATACTTTTGAAAGCAGCATGTGACATTTTTTTTAAATTGGACATAAAAAATCCTGTACTATCTTTAGCACTCTGACTAAGTAATTAAACTCTGGTGTTTAGGTTATAACAAAATGAAAATGGCTAAACACAGTGGAGATCTGAAATTACCAGTTGTCAAATGCCTTTGGCTACTGTGATTTTGGTTAGGGGTGTGTGTGTGTGTGTGTGTGTGTGTGTGTGTGTGTGTGTGTGTGTGTGTGTGTGTGTGTGTGTGTGTGTGTGTGTGTGTGTGTGTGTGCGCACGCAAGAGAGAGAGAGAGAGAGAAACCATGAGAGCTATTATTAAATTAAGGCTAAATGTGTTTTTTGGTTTTGTAACTTTTCAACTTTCCATCACAATCCACTCTGACCGGGGCCCACACATAGAAAAGAGCAGGCGAGCTCCAAGTGGGAATCCTCCCACTCTTGTTAAGCACAGTGCCATTTATCCCAGGCCTTCAAATACTTTTGTGGTGATGAAAACTACAGACAATTATAGATATAGAGAGAGGGATATATCTTTTTGTATACTTCACTTATGTAGCTAATGCCGTTATAATAATTAAATAACACTTTTGGGTTGCCACATTCTTACCAAATATAAGCAAAACATCCCTTTGGTTGGTGCATTTTTATTAAAGGAACACGCCGACTTATTGGGAATTTAGCTTATTCACCGTAACCCCCAGAGTTAGACAAGTCCATACATACCCTTCTCATCTCCGTGCGTACTGTAAGGCTGTCTGACGGTTCCAGCGGGATCAGGCCAGCACAGAACATGCAGGTGAATGGTTCCAGCAATCCTACTGCTCCGAATAAGTGACAAAATAACGCCAACATGTTCCTATTTACATGTTGTGATTTGTAGACTCACAGCTTGTACAAAAAACAACGTAACATGAGACACAGCCATCTTCTAACCGTAAACAAACCGGGAACTATATTCTCAGGCGGAAGAATATAGTACTTGGGAGGAGTGATATGCTTTGCAGCAAGCCTTTCTGAGAATATAGTTCCCGGTTTGTTTACGGTTAGAAGATGGCTGTGTCTCATGTTACGTTGTTTTTTGTACACGCTGTGACTATACAAATCACAACATGGAAATAGGAACATGTTGGCGTTATTTTGTCACTTTTGTCACAATTTGGAGCAGTAGGATTACTGGAACCATTCACCTGCATGTTCTGTGCTAGGCTAAGCTACCGGTGGAGCCATATCGACTTAAATTCCCATAAGTCGGCCTGTTCCTTTAACGTAATAAAGTTGTATAATAACAAAGTCTGCAACTTTTATAAGTTTGCCTCACTGTGAAGTGGTAACTAGGCAATTTTTCACCCATGAAACTTTTCTATCTGACTAAGAGATGACAATCCTTCAATCTGTCATGTTTAAAAAACTGCATTACATCCTAAAGCATGCCAGGCTATATGGAAAGTTTCCAAGTGATGGCCAGTTTGCCAGTATGAGTGTGTGTAGGTATACTCTGCAGTGTGTGCCTGTCAGTGTGTGTGTCTCAAAGAGACAACCTGAAACCTCTTGGTGAAAGCAATCAGATGGCTGTAGAGTTATAATATCCTCTGAGACTCTGCACACCAGGGGGTTGACTGACAGGATGGAATCCGTTTTTTTCCCCTACTTCCACTTTCACCTGCAAAGATGAGGTGGCTGACAAGAACCAACGGGATATGGATCAGTCTTTGGCCAACCTGTATATTTGCGAAGTGGCTTTAACCTGGTGAAAAGAGCCACTCAACTGAATTTTTCCCTCCCTCAATACATAAGTATATTCTGATAAACTAATTTTCCACACCACCTTTACATGGTTATAATAGAATTTACTTATCAACTTGATTGCTGAAATTCACAAGAAATAATTACTACCAACAGGTTGGTTAAAACAAATCCAGCATTTAACCAGAATCACCCAGAATTGCATCTTTAAATATTATAATATAACTGTGTTGCATGCACAACCCTGCTCTGGTAAATCTGAGCGATGTTTACAGCGGAGAGTTTGGATAATCATTTTAATATGAACCGCTGTTTTCACTTCCACATTAGCAGAAGTGGGTTATAACAAGTTCATTCACTCCATTTTATGTACTAATGGTTAGACATTTTGGTAAATACACGTGTTAGATGAGAATACTGACAACCCCCAAGTCTGTCCGTCAGATACGAAGTTACAGACAGGAGAGCTTACCGTATTAGGTCAAAGACTGGAAACAGGAGCAAACTGCTAGCATGTCTCCGTCCAAAGGTTAAAAAGATGTGCCCACCAGCACATTTAGAGCTCACTAATTAAGATGTTGTATCTTCTTGGTTTAATCCATACAAAAACAGAAGTGTAAAAACATTCGCTCTTTCTGGGGGGGGTTGTGAGCAGGATTATATTTCCGTATGGAAATATGGCCGTGTTCAGTGAATACCTTGTGTGTCCTGTCGTCACCATGAGGTTGATTATTATAAAGAAAGTGTACTTTTACTTAAGCACAGTTTTTGGCTTCTCTGTCCACTTCTGCAAATAAGTGCCTCAGATAATACGGCTGAACTGGCTGTTTGTTTTCAGTCTGTCAAATAATCTGGCTGCTCTGGTTGCTAATGGACCCAAGTTTAACGAGGCTGCCCAGATCAGAGCAGTGACGTTTTTAAATGAAATGTGACCATAACCAAATAGAAGGATGGGCAAAACTACACAAATAACATAAGAAATGTCCCATAAATACACACAGTAGACTAAGTATTTCTCCATCATCTAACAATGACAAAGCTATCTGTCTTCAGTTAGTCATAGCCAAGTAAGAAAGGCTACTTTTCATCGCTTTTGATTGGCAGGAAAACAGCGAGGATGAAAACACATGATTTTTCCTACATATGCATTTTTTTTGTAATCACTAGGTGATTTAGGTCTGCACAAGCCCACACATCTTGCAAAAACACAACACCCGCACATTCACACTCTCACAGGCAAATATATACACCCTGAAACGTAACCACATGCAGGTGCACACGCTAAAAAACACACACAGATAGATAGATATTTTCCACACACACTTTTTTTTTTCCAAGTGCACAACTGCTCAAACTTAGTGAAAAGGTGCACTTGTCTTTTTCTGGGTTGTGTCTGCAGCCTGTTGTTATTCCTGGTGCTCTGCAGTGCCATGCTCATATACTGCATCCCATTTAAGTGCTGCTACACAACACCCAAACCCACACACTCCCTAGGCAACTGTCACAGTTCATGTTAATATTAAAGTCATTTTGTTTTCTGCCACAGCAGCTTACAGCTAATTATATGTATCATAAATCAAATGTGTCCTCTTGGATGAATGATAATAATTAGCATTTGATAAAAAAAAAAGTTCCACACTGAATCAAATCACTCTAAGGTTGATGCATTTATAGTGTCTCCTATTATGTGACCATAACCTTTCATCTGTATAATTCTTGTTCGTGTGGACACAAGTGTTAATTGGCATTAGCTGAAGTGTTTCTGGGGTCTTACCTGTGCACAGGAGAAGCACGGTGAGTCCCACGCAGCGGAGCGGCCCCACGTCTCGCCGTGGACTCATGTTTATTCGGGGAGGGGCTGCTGGATAACTCCCTCAGCTGAAAGCTGCACAAGTTTGCACGCAATTTATCTTCTGTGAGCAGTTCTCCATTTCAAACAAAACAGCTGTATTCCGTGCGACATCACCTGCCAGCACAGACATGAACGCACAGTCAGTAGGCTACCGTGCCCTAAAAACACACTTACGGTGGGTTAGAAGAGAAGTCCACATCTGTCGATATTTTATTTTTTTACTCCCAAAATGTATAGGCTATAGCACATTAACGTTAATTCATCAACTTATCATATGCCTCTTTTTGACTGATGTCATTCCTCACTGTACATGTTGATTTAATTGTTAATTTCTGAGGATAAAACAGGTGCCTCCGGGGTGCGTAAAACAAACCGTGTCATCAATCTCACCCTACAGCACCCAGGATGTTTAATATTTGACAAATGTGTGCTGAACGAGTCAAACATTGTAGGCTATTGTTCGTCTTTTTCTCTGTCTCTGGGCTTTGCACACTTGTAAAACAACCAGTACAGGCTACAAAAAGCAACATTATGGAATTAAGAATAATTCTGTGAAATGTATGCAGTGTTTTTGTGTCTTTGCTTCTTACCATATTTCTCGTATAGCACAGGATTCGGCGCTGCGGTCTCATCCAATGCTGACATTAAAATAAACCCGTCTCTTCATCCAGGCTGGAATAATTTCATCAACGATACGAGCCAAAAAAAAAAAAGAAAAAGTCCTCAACAATCTCTGTTTTTTAAAGAGATCTCATAACACGCGCAGCTATTTGTTTTTCTTCTTCTTCTTTTTCATAGAGTGGTGGTTCGACAGCGATCCACATCACCTGGCAAGTGATATGTGAGCACATGCGATATCTGACAAATAGTCCTCCAACTTTCCGTGCGATGGAGAAGCGTGCACAGTGGATCCAGGAGCTGCTGCCGCTGTGCAGCCTGTGGCTGTGTGGACACGGACAGTGCTGGTGCTGAAACTGAGGATGGGAACGGGACGCGCACTCCCGACTGGATTGGCAAATTAGATGCTTTACGGGCGTCACGTCGGCAGGTATTGTGCCAACCAATTTCCGGGTCATATCACATCCGGATTACTTTTTTTTAGTCCAAAAACCTTTGGAAAAAGAAAGTTGACGGCAAATTAGAAAGGGGCTCAAGTCCGTACCACATATTTTCAATGACATTTTGGGTGGAATGGTAAAAATCAGCATAAGACTGCGACTCTACAGGTATAATCTCAATTTAAACAGTAGAAAACAACCACTCTATTAGGTGTATTCATACAGCATGGAGCAGCATTATTTTAAATAATCAAATAATAAAGAGAAGATTGGCATATGGAGCTCTTTGTCATATGCACTTCCAGTATAATCCACAATATAGGCATATAACGGAACAGAAACAAACAGAAATCTGAGGTCCAATGCATTTTCATGATTAAATTGCTCTAAACTCAGGTTAGAGTGGTTATCAATAATAACAAAGCAGTACACATTACATTTTTATTTTACCACTCCCATAACCTGTATGGATCATTAGTGTCCATTGAGTGAAGAGAGGAGTGGAGCAGTGCAACCTGTTGTTCATCAGCTCCTTCATGAGAAACAACAGTGCCACCTATGGGACACCTCTGACTGCAAGCTGTTGCCCTCAGTCAGCTTCATGACTCATGACTCAGGAAATACTGCATAAATACCAGTTGTCTTCAGCACAACTGTGGGCTGAACATGGGGATATGCAGAAATGAGCAGTCACTGCTTAAAGCTGTGGTAGGCACTTTATTTTTAGCATCGTTTTGGGGCAAACATTCCATTATAACCTTTCAGCATATTGTTATGCAAGTGGTCTGAGAGAAAACTGGACTTCTGCACCTCCTCTTGGCTCTGTATTCAGCCTTTAGATAATTTAACCGAGACGCAGGTCATTTCAGAGAGAGAGAAAGAGCGTTCCTATTGGCTGTTCTGTACATTCGTTGCCCGTGCGACAAAGCAGTGAGAGTTGCAGAAGAGGTTAACCTAGTCTTGCATTGCCAGACCTTCCTCCACAGCGCTGCGTAGGAGGGTCTGGCTAGTTCACACAGCATTCCGGGATGGGAGAAAAACATGCTCTGGTTTACTGGCATTTCTTTAAACCAATCACAATCGTCTTATTTAAACTGTTAATACATTCAACAAAGCACATTACAAATTACCTAAATAAAAGGTAATTGGATGCTCACCTATAACAATGTTGAGGACACTGCGATCTCGGTTGTAAGAGGTTTCGTCGACAACGAAGATTTTCTTTCCATGGATCTCTTGCAGCACTTTTTGCATGTGCTGGTCAAAGACTGCCTGAGGCTGCTGGCGTTTTCTGGGAGTACGCTTCCCTGCTTGCAATGTTTAACAAGAAATGGACATATCCTCTTCATTTTCTCAAGCGGTATGTCAGCTTCAGCACACATTGCAACAAAATCTTCCACAAACTCACGCCTTGCATCTATCGATTTAGTCGTTGCCTCAATGGTAACCTGGAGGGATTTGCCCGCTGTGGAGTTCTTGAGATGAACTTTTGATTTCAAATGGTCGTTACATGTGTCTTTGCAGGTCCAGTATGTTGACAGAACTTACAAAACAGTTGTTGTCCAGACTCATAGTAGTCGTTGGGGTATTGTTCAGCCCGGTATTTGGCAGTCAATTGAGAGTTTCTTAATTTTTTTCGCCACCGTTGTCTTATCAGGAGCCACTCGCTTCAACATTTTTTTCCCCACGCAATAAACTCAACATGTACGTGAGGACGTATGCTTGCTAGGTAACATGTTTAAGAAAGCCTTTTGGGTAGAGGACCTTTCTACGCTTGTTGTTTTAAACTGAAAAATGAGAAGGAAGTAAAAAAAATTGTTTATTTAATATGTCAACAAAATATATGCAAATTCCGTGTGATTCCGCGTGTATAAGAGAATTCCGTTTTCATGTGTAGATTCCGTGATTTGGTCCACGTTTTCGGCATCACAGAAATCATAGGGCCCTAATACTGACTAAGGCTAACCTGACGCGCCAGACGATTTGTTAACACAGAACCATCTGAGAAGCCGTCATTGGAAACTGTTTGGAAAAGGGCAGGCACTTTCAAAAAAATATCTGGCAGGTGATTGGATGAACCATCTGTCTATCACGTCCACCGTGGTTGTTTTGAACGAACAGTCATGGCCGTCACACACACCTAAACCATGCCCCATAGCTGGCAGTAGCTCCTCGCGGGACACTGATTGGTTTGGTCCGCTGCTGTTGGGACACAAACACATAACTTGAAGCTTGACAAGATTGATTTTCGTGTGACAAGTGATCCTGCGATTTTCGCATGATTTGACCAGAATCCAACTGCCATGAAAGGTAAGAAAGAGGTCTCAGTCTTTCTGGTGTTATTTTTTTGCATTCTGCCTACTGCAGCTTTAAGTGGCATCAAGACAAACAATAGAAACATGTATCTAATGTGTATGCTGAGATAGACAAAATAAAATGAACACCTCACATAGGAAGTCAATACAAAGTTGGTCATTGTCTCTCTGTAACGTTTATTAATATAGTTCAGAAGTTTCACAAAAATAAGGTAAATGTCCATGAAAAAATCAGAAGAACAACAGAAAAAGAAGAGCAACATATGGCAGTAGTACAATTCCTATATTATAGGGGTATTATAGCAATTTACTTCCATAAAGTTGGGGGGTTTACAAGAGACAGATTGTGTTTAGTAATGTTTAAAAGTGATGCAACAGAGACCAAGATATCCTGACTTTAATCTCTAGTATGTGTCAAACAGTGGATCCTACAAATCCCATGATGCAGCTCAAAAGTGTCTTTTATTAAACCCTCCCTGCCTCCTAAATGCCCGTTCAATCCCTGCACCTCAAGTAATTTAGGCTTTCTGTTAAAAGTGTTAAGACAAGATAACTCTGATAACACCATCAACTGTTTTCACAGGCTTAGCAGCAGTGGTGGAAGAAGTACTCACATCTTTAACTTAAGTAAAAGTAGCAATATCACAGTTTAGAAATACTCAGAAGCAAGTAAAAGTACAGAAGTTTAAGGATCAAAATATACTTAAAACACTAAAAGTATTAATTATGCAGAATGGTCCATTTAAGAATAATATATCACATTACTAGATTAGTGATGCATTAATGTTATGTTAAGCATCACTAATGTTATAGCTGGTAAATGTGGAGCTAATTTAAAGTACTTTATATACTGCTGAGTAGCTTAATCCATAGTTATGCATTAGTTGATTGACATCTTTGTAATAATAATCTGAATCTACAAATTAACTATTGTGGTATACTATATAGTGTCAAATCAATGTGGGCGAGTAAAAAATACAATATTGGCTTCCAAAATGTAGTAAGTTGGCCTATAAAGTATGACATGGAAAGTGCCAGTAAAGCACAATTACCTCAAAACAGCACAGTAATTAAGTAAATGTACTAACTTACATTGCATCTCTGCTAAGTATTACCAACCATAAAGTAAATAAAAAGGTACAATGTAGATAGTAATATATAAAAAAATACAAAGTGTATTATAGTTCAATAATCCATCCATCCTTCAGAGAACGATGGTTTTGCTTCCTCTACAGACTGCTGGGTGAAAAGCCTCAATCTGCCAGCATACACCCGCTATTCCTCAGGAGGAGAGTGAACAAGCCGCAATGGGACACAAAAAGCAATGACACTTAGAAAGGCAGCCAGAGGAGCCACCCTGCAGCTGAGGCCTCTCCACAACAGCACTAAACACCAATTACAGGCCATCAGCGGCGAGGTGGAGGAACCCTGTGGGTTTGGAAGAGAGAGAAAGCTTCCTCCTTCATCTTCTTGTCTTCTTCATGCTTTTCGCTGCACCCGCAACATTCAAGTAGAATGAGATATCAAATGACCGCATTCCAGGAAGGCCTCCCTTAACACATAGCCGATTCTTGGAGTTGACATAAAATATGGATGGTGCGTGTTATTGTTGCTGTTTTATATACAGTTCTGATTTCCATAATTTTGATTTCAGCTGCTTTCTTGGATCTGGGCCTGTCACTCAAGCTGGCAATCCAAATATATAATTATTATGTTTCCTGCACAATATTTATGGAACCCAGTGTGTGTCCCGCAACACGTTATTACTTAAAAGTTGAGGTCTGAGTAATGGTAAGTGAATGCTTTGCACAGAGAGAGAGTGACAGAACGTGGTTAATAATAATAATGTAAAGCAGCAGCTATCAAAACAGTGTCACCAGCTGAAAGCATATTATTTAAATGATTTCTTACATCATCAGGATATCAAATTGGCTTCTGCCCCTTATTTTTACAGGCTATGCTTCTGCCCACGTCAACTTGCTTAAAACGCTTGTTTTCCTTATACTTCTATTTCTTTTCACAAAGCTTCTCCCTTACTTCATTCTACAGTCAGAGATATTCTGAGGACGCCATGGCTCTGACCTTTACTATCCTCCCTGGCTGCTTGTAATGTTGGTGATCTAAGAGCTTAATTTTATTGCAGTCAGTATAAGTTTTACTGATGAGAACATTAGCTGCGTGCTTAAAATACAAAAATGTTAAATGTCTGTCTTGAGCAACAGTGAAGGAATTTTTTTCTCAATTATTTTTTACAAGACAGAAGACTTACTGTATATATACATTTATTTTGCAAATACCCAAGACACTTTTGACCCTTTGTATTCCTTTATTTAACTCATTTCTGATTCTCTGTCTGGACCTATTTGTTCAATTCAGACATAAGTTACAGTACTAGCGCAAAAGACGTGAACATAAGGTACACGCTGCAGTTTATTTCACAATCCTGTAGCCTGTTTCACCTAATAGTTCTCACAGTGAGGATTTAATAAGATACTAATGAAAGAGGCAAAAATAGACTTAAAACAGATTATCTGATGGCCGTGTTAGAGGAGGGGAAAGACTCGGCTTGACCCCGCGCAGACACAAAATCCTGGCTGTGAAATTTAAACTGGCTTCTACCTTCTGGTGAGCAGAGTCCCATGGGGTGTCACTTTGTTGGCTCTGAGCATCTCTTGCTTTTGCTCTGGTATGGGTTGTTACAGCTGCAAGCTCCTTGGCAGTTGCTAAGCTTGCAATGTGGTGAGAAGTTTATACTGTAGATGGAGCTGATTTTGTAGAATTCTCTCATAGAAAAGAAATATCTCAATTTTCTCTTCTCATAATTACATATAGGGTTATGTAAGAGGCATACGCAGAGAGCTGAACTGTAAACGGTGTCACAGACCAGATCGTCCTCACCCAGAAAATGACTGTATAGGTCGATTGTGCAAGCAGCTCATAACTACCGATGCTTACGTTTCTTGTTAGACGGCGACCTCTCGTGGCTGTAGTAATTATTCTGAGAGCAAAAGAGAAAGCGAGGTGACAAAGTATAAGAGCATCAAATTCCACATTAGCAGGTAGGTTAGGGTAGTGGATCGGTCAAACAAACTCAGGACTTTCACTCAAGAGACCGGATTTGTGTCTCATGTGAAACCATAAGTCAAGTCACTTTTTCAAATTAACCGAGTTTTATGAACTTTACTCTGTGACTCAATGATATCTGTGATGTCACGTTACGTCCTCATTTTAATATTTTTACATGACTTATTTTAAGCCAATACCTGATGTTTTAACCCTAAGTATTTTTGTTGCCTAAACCTAACTAGTTTTACACCATTTCACAACGTTATGTCTTAATAACTGCGCCCGTTACGTTAAATAGAACGATGATGTCACATGATTGACATTTTCAACATGGTCGTGTGTTACGGTCACATGGTTAAAGCAGCCACCTTGCGGCCGTATTACAGCGTTCAATAGAACACTCATATTTGTTGTTTAAGGAGTCATTGGAAATCGACCAATTCTGTTGTTTAGGTATGAGGGCGTGTTGCACGGACGGTGAAAGTGTCCACTGAACTGACTTTCCAACAGTAGTCAAGTGTGGAAACTCCAGAGTTACACACGTGTAATTTAATCTCACACACACACACACACACACACACACACACACACACACACACACACACACGCACAAGCACAATATACATGTCTAATAATGGTTCATCTTTTTATTTCTGTCTGTGTTTTATTCCCATATTGTCTTTTTTGTTGTTGTCACACACACACACACACACACACACACACACGCACTTTTCTTACTTCAAACAAGGCAGCAAATTAAAGCTAGTTGATGTCTTCTCTCTCAGATGCTGCAGTTTTGCATTGGTATCGGGTGTGCAGGAAACCAAACTTACATGGTACTTTTCCTGAGCCACTATCTTGCCATTAAAGCAGATCAATATTTTTTTAATAAAAAACGAATGGGTTAAATGACTGTGTGTGATGTCTTGAGTCTCAGTTTGGATATTAGCGTTTGATTGCAGCTTTGTATTTGACAGCCTTGGGTAACACGCCATGATCGATCTGTTTGCCGTAACCTGTTGGCATTACAACTAAAGAGCCTGTGTGCAGAGATCTATTGGTAAACAGCCGATGCAGCATTTTCCCTGTGTGAACTAGTGTTGTCAGTTAAGTTTGTCTGTTCCTTTAGGCAGCTGAACAGAAGCATCTCCTCCAACAGTGACCCATACATCAGCACACAGCAATGTGGAGGGAATCTTAAATGAATGAGTAAAGTATTAATCACATTGATCTTTCTCTTTAAATGTTATATTGAGCAGGTTAGCTGGAGGCCTAGCTGTTTACAACAAATGATTTAGCCGTTAAACAGTTTTTCTTATAATGCATTCGATATTGAACTCACCTACGTAGGGAGTAGAACAGAGAGCAGAGGGATGAGTCAGTTGATGCACCGCCGATATCATTTTGTCTGTTCCCCTTCCATGTATCTCTCCCCCCCCCCCCACCCACCCCCACACACACACACACACACACACACACACACACACACACACACTGTACATACACACACACATGTTTATTAAGAGGTAATTACCACTAGCTGACCTGATTAGAGATTTAAAAAGAAAATCGTTTTTTGCCCTTCTCACAGCATGAGCAACACATACAAAACAATATCATAATGTGCTGATGAATCAGAGTAGAGAGGCACACGCACAATGATATGTTATGAATAGAAGATCAGATGCTGCTGGGAAACACGTCTTCATCCTCACTGTGATGCACCTTTTTAGATATTCCTCAATGCACTTGAAGGACCAATGAGGTTATAGACAAGAATGTCACTAAAATTCAAGGAATGGGAACAATTGGAGAGGACCATTAGTGTAGTAAACATGTTGTCAAGCACGCTGAATTATCTCATCAATCAGTAAATGACAAAGCTGTAAAGCTGTGCTGGGGGGTCTAAAGAGTTCTCACCTGCTTACAACATGACCATAGAAAATGCTTATTAACTGACTGGTTGGCAGGTTTTCATTATAACGTGTCCATAACAGGACATCTCAGCCATAGTTCTGGTCAACATTTTAACTTTTCTACATCAGGTATAGAGTTGCGAAGCAGGAGACATTGCCAGTTTCAGAAGTACTTTTTTTAAAATGATTGTCTGTCACATATCTATTTACTGCACATAGGTGTCTTAAAAGATAATTGGCCTTTTTCCATCATGCCATGAGAAACTGAAATCTGAGTTGTTTACCTTGCTGAGGAGCTAGAGGTGTGCAGCCTGTCGCCTGCAGCTCTTCAGCTAACAGCAATACTGGAAATTGATCAAAAATCAGGTTAGTCTTGTTCGGTAGGCATATTTTTGATGACGATTGTGGTCAAACAATAATAAAAGCCCCCCTGTGTTTTGCCAGTTGAATGCTTTTAATGTGAGGCAGCAGCAGAAGGAAATGTTGGGTCTACATTGGCAGTAACTTAATACAGCTGTGGTATTGCATGAGGAGAGTGAACTGTAAACAGTGAATCTGATATCAAGTCACGCTGGATTATATGCGTGCATCATTTCCTGTGAATCCCTTGTGTGCGTGAAGGCAATTTGAATATAGCACAGGAATGGCGGACTCCGCCACTAACAATTAAAACTTAAAAGGTATACAGAATGGGAATACCATAAATAGAGCATAACAATTATCAAGTACGTGGTTTGATTCATAGGCGCCGATTTATGTTTTCCTCCGTGGGTGCTCACGGACACATGTCCTTTTAAAAAAAAGTAGTCAAAAAATGTTTGCATTTCAGAACCTTAGGAAATGGACAGCGGCCGACACGAACACAGACGCCTATTGACTTGATAATAAAGCCGTAAAGTAGGCTTTCACCTCAGGACAACGCCACTTCTCACAAATACAGATAGGATTGGAGATGAACACGTAACCACGATCAGCTTCGTGGGAAATTAAGACTCAATTCCACCTGTCTAGTAGCCTAGGCACACAGACAGACGCTCCACTTAGCACCAACTGCAATGTTTAATTTTAAATGAATGTAGCCTACTGGCAATCTGGCACTGGGTGCTCAGTATTTTCCGTGGGTGCACCCACAATATTGGCGCCTATGGTTTGATTGAAGTATTCTACCTTTAATGTTCCTCAACATAGAAACACAGGAGTTTCCTGTGCAATTTCACCATACCACAGTTTTGTTATAGCTATCAGTTTTTGAGAAAACATGTTTCTTCTGTCACTCTGGTATGGCGAATGGCTCTAAGTACCACAACAATAACATCCCTCAGCTGCCAGTTCTATGGAGAAGAAGCCAACAAGAGGTGGAATCAGAGGATATTATTAGCATTAACAAGTTTATATATATTTATCTATATAGCATCTTTTCGCCTTTTAATTATCAGTGTAATCTTTAGCTTCTGCTCACATGCTGTTCACATAATTTAATGACTGGGTGTTTCAGGCGAAATACTGCTTGGAAGTCATAGCTGACATTTATTTTTTACATTCACAGGCTTTTATCTTTATCTGCTTCTTTTTCATCAAAGAAGCAGATATTTTCACGGTTGATAATCTTTTATATTGATAATTCAGCTGAGAGTTTCCTCACCATTCAACAGCTCCATCTGCAAGTCATTTTGCGTTGTATAAGCAGAAAATGAATGGGACCTTTATAGAATGTACTGCATTAACACATCCAACCCTCCTAAACTACAGGTAACCATAGCAACAGTACTCGGGCTTCATGCCATGTTACAATAATGTATCTTTCACTGGTGGATCTGACCTAAGCATGAGTTGGCACCATAAACACATTTAGACACAATTTAGCCCTGATGATAATTTTTATAAACAATCATAAATGTCTAATAATGGTTCATCTTTTTATTTCTGTCTGGTTTTTATTCCCTAATTGTCTTTTCTTTGTTCACACACACACACACACACACACACACACACACACACACACACACACACACTGGCTGCACCAGGTTTTGAGATAATGTGTGGAAAGGATTTCTCCTTTTGTGATTCCAGCTTTTCTCTATTTAGTATTTCTCGAGGCTACATCAGCTGGTTCACACACAGAGCATGTGTTGTCTTCCAGATCACTGAAGTATTGATTAGCTGTATCACATCCTTGCCGCTGCCATTGGGCTGACTTGGGGCGAGGCTGTTAGCTGATTTGTATTGATTAATGAGGACAAATATATGGAGAATATCTAAAAAAAAATACTTCTTATGTTGTGTTGTTCACATTTTCTTCATTCATTTTTAAAGCTCCTGAGTTCTCTGGGTTTGCAGTGAAAATCCCCTGACAGCGACACTCCTGCTGCATTTGTTTTATTATCAGTCCTTAAATAGGACACAATAAGGATGACAAACCACAACTTGGAGATAAAATACTGGAGGGAAATTGACAAAAGGAAAACCATGTTTGTATAAAAAAAAACCAGGCCAGCAGTAAACCAGAAAGCAAGAGACAAGCAAATACTTTACTCCACTTGTCCAGCACTTGTGATATGTTTGATAAAAATAAGAACCAACACATACAATAAAGTTCTGGTAAAGAAAAAATAAATGTGTCGGTCACACCACAGGAAAATGTGTTACCAACCACCGAGCCAAATCTGAATGATTAAAAAAATCACCAAGTTAATTAGGTTTTTAAAATTGTAAAAAAAATTCACAATTCTCTACTGTGTCCGCTGAAGGAACTGAGCCAAAGAGCGAGCCGCTGCCAAAGGCCGCAGCGCATCGGCAGACTCTTGTTAGCAGCAGCTAACGAGCACAAAGCACATAACCACATAACCACAGCAGTGAGCAGTAGCTGCCAGCGGGCCGGCTAGTCGATTCAGGTTGAAAGACTAAAGTGACAGCTATTTTTCTTGTGTTTATATGATTGTGGCATTTAACAGTGTTGTTTGCTCACGTATTTATTAGACTGAAAGAGCTAATAGAGCTTGTGGAACATAGCAAACTCGTCACTCACACAGGGTGAACAATACAACACTGATGCTATGCGCTGTAACGTTAGTAGTTATATCATTTTCATATAGAAGGGGTTGTGTTAGGCATAGTCTCACATTGCCAGACCTATCTCCACAGCTCTGCGGAGTTAGGTCTGGCCCCTTTACACATACTGTACATTCTAGGATAGGAGAACAAAATGCTCTGGGTTGTTTACATTTCTTTAAACCAATCACATCATCATCTTGGGCGCAGAAGCTCCAGATGCAGCAACGCTGGCTATGCAAAAGGAACTTATTAAGGTGCAACATTTGCATGCCGCAAAAAGAAAGCGCCACATAAAATATTAAATGAAGTTAACTCTTCACACAATACAGTAACCTCAGCTATATAAATTAGCTGGATTCATGGTTAAACATAATTTGCTCTTACCAGTGTATTGCTGTGTGTATTTTGTCAATAGCAATAGTAAATCTTTACAATCATTCCCTAAAAGAACCAAGCAGGCCTCCAAATTTTCTTCAGAATTTGCCATTTTCAACGCGTGGCTTGCTAACTCAAAGTTTGTTGTTTCCCAAAGAGAACGAAGTTAGACAATGACAACACACATCTCAATTATTCAAGTAATGAATAATCGTTGATCCAGACTGTGTTAAGCATGACTCCAGTGCTGCAGTGCTCCAGTGCTTCATCGAATAATGATTTCAGGCCGCCTGAAAGATCCTGGACACAGAAATGGTGAAAAACAGTTTAATGGTCTAACTCCACAACTGAGTATGCACCATAAGAAAGGATATCTTCCATTCCTGAATAAAAAGTAAATACCTTTATGCTCACACTGCCATCCATGTGGTTATTGGGTCTACCACATTTAGTGCACTGTGGGCAGACTTGCATAACATTTCAGTATTATATTTGACTATATATTCTTATGGTAGTTACGTGTAATATGGGCGTTTTTGTTTTAAATAGAAGAACCATACAGTTTGTGAGAAGAGCTTGTGCAATGTAGAGCTCTATTACATACAGTATCTGAATTTGATGCAGTTGTATAATATATGCCTTTGACCATTGCTGTGGTATTTCATTCTTCTTCACACACACATAGCTAAGGTACAGTCAGGATAACGATACATAATTGAATTGATAAGCAAAGACAACACAGCCATCCAGCTTCTACCATAAAATATTAAGCCTCAAAGGTCATATAGTAGCAGTAACTCCGTCTGTAGGGAGTTGGTCCCCATATGGACAGAAGTATGGTGATGGACTGGTAGCTGGAGAGGTGCCAGTTCACCTCCTGGGCACTGCCAAGGTGCTCTTGAGCTAGGCACCAAACCCCCCAACTGCTCGACCCGCCTGTCCATTGACAGCTGCAGCCCCCTCAATCTGACATCTCTCCATTAGTGCATGTACAGGTACTGAGCATGTGTGTGTAATTCAGACCTCTGTGTAATGTGAATTCTAACAACAGAGTGAAAACATTGTAATTTTCCTTGCAGGATTAATAAAGTATAAAGTATTATTATTATTATTAATTATTATTATTATTATAAACATGGTTATAAATGTAAAGAACTTCTCTATTGAATAAAATATTCATGACTAAATAAGCAACAAAGTTATCAGAACATTCTTTATTTGTTTATTAATAGTTTACCAGTCGGACTAGCTAATCTGCTTCATCAGGATGGTGTGGGTGTGGTTTGATCAGCAACAACCCCACAACTGCCACCAAATCTGTGAAAATCCCATGACATCACATTTTAGTTCCGCCCACTTCAAGCCAGTGAGAGGAGCACAAACAAAAACAAAAAATACTGACATGTTTCATGTGAAATAACCAGAAAAGTGTGCGTTCATGTAGGACGCACAGTGTGCGTTCTCCTATCCTAGCTCCAACTTTTATTTGAAGCTAATGTTTTTATGTCATAATATTTCAGCCCAGTCTCATGGCAGTTCGTGAAATGGTCACGTTATTGAATCTATTGATTTGTGAACAGGACACGAATATGTAGTTTTTTTCGTGTAGTGATTACGAATTTTAATTTAATGTATTTAAATTGTAAGCATATTTTGTGATCACAGCACAACAACGGTAGGGACTTTCACCCCGGAGAGAGGGGATCGCCTCCCGCGTGTTGCAGTTCCTTTCCGCGTTATTAACCACAACCGTCCCGTTGTTGTGGCGTTTCATGTCCCCGTTGTTGCGTGCCACAGAGACCGCGGATCGTGTCTGTGCGCCCGGGGAACACATCCCCGTGTGGCGGTCCGTCCGTTGTTGTTGCCGGCGTGTGGCGTTTAATTTCCCCGTGGCAGTACACAAAATGAAATTCGTAACCTGTACACGAAATTAAATTCGTGATCTGTACACGTATCAATAAATAAAAATAACGTGACCATTTCACGAACTGGCGTGAGACCGGGTTGCAATATTTACACTACATGAAATATTAAAACCAAAGTCTCCCGTGTTTTTTTCTAATTCATCAAAAATAATCCAGATGTCTTTTGCTTCAGTTGCATCAATTATTACCACTGGTTTTATTGCTGACTGCCACAATTTCATGCAGAACTCTTATATACAGCAAATCGATAACAAATAAGAACATAATGATTCCTTCCACAATGAGATCTCCACATTTGAGTTTAATGAATGTATACTCAACGGAGGTGCGCCTAGCTTTGTGTAAAGAAATGAATGAAAAACTGCATTAATTATATGGACTAGCAAGGGTATCATTTTTAGGCACAAAGTACACATCACCTTTGAATTCATGTGTAATTTTCTCCTCTTCTTTAATTGTTTCCAGACTGATTCCATAAACCTTGAGTCGGAGATTCAATTAAATACTGCTTGATGAATCATTGTTGTGAAGTTATTCACAGAGTCATAAAAGAAAACTTAACATTTTATAGCATCAGACAGAAGGAGATAATCATCTGTATTTGATTTGTATGCAAGGCAAGGCAGATACACTGACAGTGTTACTGCAACTACAGGGGTTGGACAGCTACCTGGAATGTATGTTAATAATGTTTAAACACCCTGACAGTATCACGGATGTGAAAAGAATAGTGATTGTTTTCTGATCACACAGCATATAGAAATGGGAGAGGGGTTGGGGTGGGGGGGGGACCTGCTGACATATCTGGTAATAGATCAACTTGGTGAGAGGCTTCTCCCAAAGCCAAGAGATTTCCTTTTTCAGCCTTGTGACATGGAGAATGTAGAGCTGTAATTCACCTCGGTGGCTAAAGCCCCTTTAGTGTCTTTGTAATCCCACCCTTTGCAGCACTGCCAAACATCAGCACCCCATTGCAGTCCCTGGCTAAGTGGGAGAGACAGCAGCAGATTGCCCTGCAGCCCATTTACCTGCAGTGCTAAAGGCCTCTGTGATCCACTCCAAGCTATTTAGAAGGCTAACTGCAACACTCTGTATGTAACCTCCAGTGGAAACCATGGGACACACTTCAAAATTGAATCACTTACCTTTACAATTCCTTTTAAATCTCCAGTGGTAATTGGTAAACATTATCTGTGATATTACAAGGGGCACTTTGATTCCTGAGCCAGCCATGATTAAACTCCATGCTAGAGTGCTAAACAGATATATTTGTGATTCCAATGTGAAGTATTATATTATATTTCACTTTGAAAGAAAAAACAAGATCACGGTAAAGCCTCAGATTCATGTGAAATCATTTAAGGCCAAATACTCTCAAAAGGAGATGTTATTGGGGGGAAATAGTGTTGCCATGTTTGTGTCAGTTTGACTCTAGACAGGTTGATACAAGGCCCGCTGTCCACCCCACTAATCATGACATCAAACGGCATCTGATGTAATGTCTAACTGTTGAAGCAATGGCCTGCCAAAGTGTTTACTCTCCAGTCCCTGGATGTGTCATAGTGACATATGAAAGTGCTTAAACTCAGAGAGGCGCTGGGGCCATTGAAGATGAGGTTGGAGAGGTGTTTAAATGCAGGAGCAGCATGTTTGTAATGAGAAGAGAAGAGGGAGCACTGCAGCAGCATAACGAAAGAAGAGCTCTACTGCACATTAAAGTGTGGGATGTTTTACAGAAGGTAATAAAGCCCCCGGCTAATCACATTCGCCAGGAGCGTACTATCCTTCAACCAAAGACCATGTACAGTCTTCCAGGTTTAGCTTAATAAACAATATATATCTTCTTTTTGTCTGGTGTGAAGAAAAAGAGGATGAACAGGGATTTGACATTGCAGTAATATATTTAAAGTTTGTCTCTCATCTAACCAGATACAAATGTAAATTACTTTGATACAGTCATGCTTGAATTGCAAAAAAAAAAATTCATCGGCTGAGGCTAGTTTTTCACAGTTTAGAAAAAAAGGAAATATCAAGAAGTACTGCAGTAGTGTTGTCAGAGATAAAGGAGGTTATACGTATATGTAAGCTAGTTTATTAATTAACAGGTTAATTAGCTGAGATTTTATAAAACAACTTTGAGTAAAAGAAACGCTCGTTGATCAAAGCTTTTGAAACGTAAAAATATCACCTGACACTCATCTCAAATGTCCTTTTTTTCCACTTCAACCAGGATGAAAAACGTCTTGTACTGAAGAGGTTACCATGCAACCGCACACCAGATCACCATGACATAAATGCAGCCAGCCTATTGTTTAGTCAGCACTGTGGTGACACAATCACATATGGATGTATTTTATGATTAATTTGGCTCTGGAGGACTCAATTAAGAGTCTCATTCATTGCGACTAGCATCCTGCTGAATAGTAAGAAGCTCTTGGGGGAGGAAGATGAAACAGGTTTCCTGCTTTAGACTGACACACACAAAAAGCAAGATTTAATCAGACAGTTTATTCAGCATCCCGTGCAATTATCATCACTGGCAACACTTTACCTTTCACTGCCTCTTTTTAATAATTTTAGCTTGTGTACTAACTTAGGGATTTATGTACCTTTGTGCCTAATGTAATATTCTAAAATGCAATTATACATTATTGATAAACTATTTAATTAAATGGGTAAAAAGCATATCAAATGTAGTTAGTTTTTGTCTTGTATCTGACATTAATTACGTACCACTATTGAGCACTATACGTACACTGAAATGTATTATGTCTTGTATGAAGGTGATTAAGGCTTTTTGATTTTAATTGAAATAATTCACCATATGTCGTTGCAATTCAGAAATTCATGAGTCTTCCATGCAAATGCTAGTTTTGACTCTGACTAATGAAGGTTTACATCCTGCAAGAAACTGTTTATATGCAATCATACACATTTTGCACTTCTATGCAAATATGCATTCAAGCCCATCGCTGTTCTCCACCGACTTGTGTGGTATTTTAGCTATGCTAGTAGTATGGCTCCAGGGATGGTGATGTCGGTCAACCTTGGTACAGACTGAAATATTTTAACAACTACCAGATGGATTGCCATGATATTGAATAGAGATATTCATGGTCCCCTGAGGACAAATCCTACTGATTCTGGTGACTTTGTCTCAAGCGTCAAGTGGGTTGAAATATTTAGCTTTGAGGAAATATCCAGACAACTATTAAATGGGAAATTGTATACAGACATTCATGGTTCCCATATGATGAATCCTACTAACTTTGGTGATCCTCTGACTTTTCTTCTTGTAGCACAATGGGGATGGTATTTGTGGTTTTGAGTTAAATATCTCAACACCTATTGAATGGATTGCTATGGCATTTGGTGCAGACATTCATGTTCCCCTCAGGATCAATTGAAACACCTTTGGTGATCGTCTGACTTTTTGTCTAGCAAATGTTAGCACACTAACATGTTAAATGAAGATGGTCAACGTGGTAAACATTATACCTGCTTGACATCAGCATGTTAGTGTGAGCATGTTCCATGCAGACATTAACATTTAGCTCTGAGCACCGTTGTGCCTGAGAACAGTCTCACAGAGCCACTATCATGGCTGTAGACTCTAATCTTATTCAAGATATGTTGTCCACTGCCTTATCAAACCTCATAAAATTCTCTTTTGTTGAACTGTAGATCTGATTAAACATCAGTGTGCCTTCCTGAGAAGGCTTTGTCCTGAAAGGCTTTTTCTGGCTTCTTCATGTAACATGGTAACTCTGAGGTTGGGTATCAGATTCATTATAACTTTTTTTTTAAAGTTTTCTTGTCTTTGCTCCACTGCCTGTTTGTTTGTGTATCTTTCCCTCTATGGGGAAGGCTTTCCTTGTCTTGAGCATTTGATTGCCTCTGCGTCTTGCATCTGTTGTTTTTTCAAGTAAAAAACTGAAAGTAAACTGAAAACTCATCTTTTTAAATAAGCTTCCCCCCACCCGGCTTTTTAATCTGCATATATAAAACTCATCTTGAATTCTTTGACCGATCCACTTGTCTTGTTTTCTGTTTTTTATTTTCAGTTTGCTTGGTTTTCTATTGCTTGTATCAATTTGTTGACCTTTGATTTTGATTTGTACATGTCCTTGGCTGTTGGATAAAATGTCTCATTATTATTCTAAACTGTGGAAATGTTTATGTATTGCATACGACAGTTCTAGGACAGTGTGAAACAATAACATGAACATAACCGTGTTTTCGTATTTTTTTCAGTACCTTTGAATTGCAGTAATATGTAAGGCAAAATAGTACCACCTGTTCTTGTCCAAAGTTTGTCTCAAAGATACCAAGACATACAGTAAATAAAGAAATGCTTTGTGACAGCATAATTCAAAGACAAAGAACACAACTAATGACTAAAGCACAGCCAGTCACAGCTGTGTGCCTCTCTCTCTCTCTCTCTCTCTCTCTCTCTCTCTCTCTCTCTCTCTGTGTGTGTGTCCTGGCTCATATCTGTGTAAATTATGTGCTTCTGCTTTTGTACACACATAGGCTCTTCTCATGAACCATTCGTACATATAGCTACGAAAAGTAATGCACCTTAATTTGAATGTATTTCACGTTTATTGCTGTATGGTCCACGTAGGGAGGATGTCAGGGTGGATGGGTGGGTCATAAAACGGGCTTTCAAGCGGGGAAAGCGGAAAGGAAATGCATGTTTGTGTCCCGGGAGTATTACTTAAGGGGACCATTGTTTTAATCCAAACCACAATCTTTTTTTCAAATCTTAACTAGTCGTTTTGGTGCCTAAACTTAACTCTCTTTGCCGCATGACAGTCACCTTTTGCTGGCTAAACTCAACCGCAATGCCGCTGAAAGGACCGTCGCCTCGCGGTGCACTGTCCCCGGCTCACAGTCACCTTTTGTCGGCTAAACTCAACTGCAACGGCCTCTAAAAAGACCACTCGCAGTGACCTTTTCTCTGCTAAATTGAAAAGTAAAGACCGCTATACTTGTCTGTCATGTGACCGGTCGTCACGTGACTAGCTAGCAGTCAACTAATTTGACAGAATATCATACGCATTGTTGTGCATATGTTTTCATACGATATCATACAAACCCGTTCGTGAGAATGCGTTGACACACAACATAGTCTGTCCGTCCAGGGACAGGGATCCCTTCTCAGTTGCTCCTCCTGAGGTTTCTTCCATTGTTTACCCTATTAAAGGGTTTTTTGGGGAGTTTTTATCTTATCCGATGTGAGGGTCAAAAGGACAGAGGGTGTCATATGCTGTACAGATTGTAAAGCCCACTGAGGCAAATGTGTTATTTGTGATATTAGGCTATATAAATAAAATTGACTTGACTTGACTAATGTATACTGTTGATGGGAAAGTTGTCTTTTTTTCTACCTCCAGTGGCAACTGCCCAAGTCAATTTTGACTCAACACTTCACATCACTTCTGTGCAAAAGGATGCCTTTCCTCCGAATATCCCACCAATTGAAGGTCACCAAATATGATACCCACTCAAGTGGAGAAAAGGTGAAAAATGCATTCAGGTGCATCATCAGCCCCCAGTCTAATGGAGTCCTGTGCCAGTTATGTAAAGCAGGAAAAAATAAATTGAGAAGTTTATGGAAGCCTATGAGGTTATCAAAAAAGTGGTTTATTTAGTTTAGTTTAGTTTAGTTCATGGTGAGGAGCAGGCTGCACTTTGCCCACTTGATGATAATATGAAATGACTTGTTGTGGTGCAGAGGCACTCCTTTATATAATTTGATTCATTGAACAGTGGGAAAAATGAAATTGGGATTATTTTCCAGGATTTTATATTTACACATAAAACACATATAGTGGCATCAAATTCAAAATCAGCCAAAGTGGAGGGAAGAGACCGCCATGTTGTGCACTTGTAAAACTTGCCAACGCCTTTGGCTGAGTATCACGTAACTTCTGGTGGGAGGTTTGGACTTTTCAGTAAAATGAGTAAAGGCAGAGCATATTTAAAAGAAATATTCAAATGTGCATCACAATAGCAGAGTTCAGTACAGAAGGGCAGCATATGCAGACAGGCATCAAAACAGAATGAACAATTTCCCCTCTGGCAATCAGTAGTCCATCATAGTGGGTTTAAGGCAGGGAAAAGGCCACAGTGAGGGTTGCACCTTCCACGCAGTTGGGCATATATGATTAAATCCTATCACAAAAAAAAGGTTACCGAACAAACTACGTAAACACTGGATGTAAATTGGACCTAGAATAAGCCTTTACCAAACACTAAGTCAAGTATAATGAAGATACTCTTTTCTATGCGTAACAGCTCCACATAGAAGGAGAAAACAATTCCAACTGTCTGAGAAAAGACTGTGTGATGCTTAAATGACAGGAAACAGCTTCGGGAGATCAGGCAGGAGACAGTTAGAGGTACAAAGGGATTATTGAGGGCACCTGGCAAGTTAAATGAAATTTCTTTTCCCTTTTTTAAATTCTATATACATCATTGCTTTGAGTTTTTTGACATTTTGATAACTAGTCTAGGGAATGTGACTATGTTGCTAGATCAAAGTCTGAAAGGGCAGAAAACACAATTTGGATGTTTAAAACTGTGGTGCTTACCTTTCTTTTTTTAAATAGCAGAGAGCCAGAGAGCTTAGGGGCTGGTTAGTTTATAGGGTAGGAAATGATTTGGAGTCCCATCACTACAGTCTCTGCTTGGGCAAACTATTTAAGCTGAAAGAGGACAATAGTAACACTGAACATGAAGCAGAGACAGTTTAAAGACCTAACTGTCATGACTGTAGTCCCAGCATGCAAACAAGACCCGATTCAGCTGCTTTGATTGATGGGTGCAGTCAGCAGAGAAAGAGAAAACAGTGACCGATCCATTGTCCTGATTTCTCTTCCCTGCATGGCAAAAAAACACATTTCACTGTGTCGCATCAAAGTGGCCCAGATGTGTTTGGTCTTGAGTCAGCAGAATGGACTCTGAAGTGCGACTGCCCAGTCTGGGCTCCACAGCAACTCTGCTCTCTAGCTGGTGAAGCTCTGAGCCAGACAGGCAGGAGCTTTTCCCTTCAGAACTTACTTACATTGCGTGAAAAAATAAAATTCCTATAATGAAATACAGATGAAGTGCAATAAAACTCTTTTACTATGAAAACAAGACTGGTGAATTATCATTTCACAGTAATGGGTTGAGTTCGAACAATTTCATAAATTGTTTCACTAGTGATTATTTGTCTTGTTTATTCAGTCATTTTGGAGTTTCATACCTGTAAGGCTATACAGTTGAGCTATAAAAATAAGTCTAAAGTTATTACATATGTTGTCTTGATTTAACCCCTAACGTCCAGTTTCCTTTAAATTCCCCTTTAAGTAGTGTTAAGGTTGGCTCTGTCAGATGTTTTACAGCTCTTTGTAGAAGCTACATGATTAGTATTCAAAACCCAATACTCCAAAGAGTTAAGTGTTTATTTTCTGAATCTGAAATTCTTCTACGTACACCCGTTAATGTCGATTTAGATTGGGATGTTAAAACTCGTTTTCATACTTGGATATTGACATCATGAATATAGTTTTCTTGTGAACTTCAGGGATTGACTGAAAGTCAATCATAAATGTTTGTGTCTCTGAGAGAGAGACCAAAGTGACTAATGAACAGGCAGATCCACGCAGACCAAGACAAAGACAAAACTCGATCATGCAGTGTATAGCCTCATTAAGAGCAGTGCGGTAAGTTCATTTTGGTCATTTTACCAACTGTGTTTTTTACATAATTGACATTCTGTCAGTTGTAATCGTTCTGGTGTGATCCTTCTGTCAATAAAAATTACAACTGCCACTGACTCATTGCCCCAGCACTGACATTAGATGGCTTATCCTGTAGAAATATCAATCCTAGAAAAAAAGTTTTTTTTTAAGATATTAGGAACATAGCAAAGCACCTTTTGATGAAAATCTCAGAGATAACGAGGCTCCATGAACCTATACGTTTATTCAATTCGATTTGATAACATGGCAATTCGGTCTGAATCTGTGGTACTGAAATCCTGTTTTCAGTTCACTGAGTGGATATGATGGACTTTTGCAACTACATCATTCATAAGTGGCAAATCTGTCAGTAGAACATTGTGTTATTTATACAGAATTCAAAAGGTAGAAAGATATCACACTGCTATGTGACAATATGTAAAGTCCTTCACTGTACAGTAATACAAAACTCAAGGAAAATTAATAGAAATTAAATTGTGGTACAACCCTTTCAGATCGATCCCACAACACCCAACACACTTTGGTAGATTAAGTTCCTTTATGCATTTTGTCATCTCTGTCTTACTTCTAGTCCCAGCGTCCTTAGTCTCAGTGGGGAAGCTGGTGTTTGGCACTTTCAAAGAGAAACACCTGCTGTCATACATGGGTGCATTAAAAAAAATGAATAAAACATGCAAGCAAATAATTTAAAGGCATGCTGATGTTTTAAATATGCTGTACAACCTTTTAACAGTCTAACAGATTTTTTTCTATTATCGTTTTAAGTACTTGTTTATTGATTGGTAATTTCGGTCAGTAGGTCGGTCAACCACTTTGTTCCATACCAAACTGAAACTGCCAGTCGGATTGCTATGAAAGAGAAACATTGATGATGCCCAGAAGATAAGTCTTAATGACTTTTTTGATCTCCTGACTTTTCATCTGGAGCTACCATCAGGTTATAGTTTTTACCAATCCAGTCAAATATCTCAACATCAACCAGATAAATCGGCACAATATTTTGTACAGACATTCACGGTTCCCAGACGATGAATCCAAATGACTTTTCCTCTAGTGCCACCATGAGCTTACTTATTTTGCAATATATCCTTTTCTGATTTTGATTAACATTTGTGGATTTTAGTGAAATGTCTCAACACATATTGGATGGATTACCATTAAATGTGTTCCAGACATCCATGTATCCATCTGGATGAATTGTGGTAACTTTGGTGCTCTGTTAACTTTTCACTTAGCACAGTCATCAGGTAAAATGTTTAATTTGTCCAGTACTTTGGTTTGGTTTATTACCAGTGGTGTAGTCTATATTTTTGTAGTGAGTATACTGTGATTTTCCCCTCCCAACCTTATACTCGCCTGTCCCAGAGCGACACCCCATACACTAAGCACTGTGACGTTTCCCTATACCAACTGTACAACGGACAACTGACATTTCAGTATTGATGGCGTTTAATTAAAGCCCTGGAAAAACAACACTTGAAGTTGAGAAAAGATGAGACAGATTTAACTTTTTGAGAAACGCAACCGAACTTGAACACAACAGGACATCACACAAATGAGCCATTTAATCGACACCCCTACACTGCCACACAAAATCATGATTAATAATTAGCATCATCATACAAGTTTTGCATCTATTAGTAATAACATCTGCTGAACAGGTCCTACATTTACTCAAAATGATTTAATAAACTGTTTACAATCTTCAACACCATGGCTAACAAATGCATAAAAAGCAGATGAAAGGAGAAAAAAGCTCCACTCTTTCTATTTTAGTTAATTATCTGACCAGTGATAACTAACATTACCAGTAATTTAATTGTGTAAAGTAATGCAGTTAAGATTGAATAATTTACTCTAATTTGCACAGTCCTTATGAATTTCCATTGCGTATATCAGCTTTGCATGTGTGCTGATATTTACCTAACTTTCTGTCCCTCCACTCTAACCAAGGATGCCTGTTTTTAAACTCCCTAGCCTGAATTTCAGTCCACATTGCTGGCCAGGCACACACACACACACACACACACACACACACACACACACACACACACACAGTGCATCTCACTATCTTTGTGGGGACCCGTCATTGACATAATGCATTCCCTAGCCCCTTATCCTAACCCCACAAGTATACTGTATTCCCGGTTTTTGGCCCCCACTAATGTAGTTAAACAAGAAAACACACACACACACATACACACACACACACACACACACACACACACACACAAACACACAAGCTACTCTCACTCATCAGGTGACAGTAACGTTGCGGTAGAATTTTCGGGCTGGTTTTTTGTAACGGTAACGTTAACGATCGGGTCATCAGGATCTGTGGCAGCTGCAGTGCAGTGTCACCCGACGCAGCAGTAGCTTCAGGGACAGACTTTTGAAAACGCTGAAGTAGTGTTATTTGGGTCTGTTTACGTTTCATATAGTTACGAGAAGGAAAGACCGCGCAAAAAATGCAACTTGTTGTTGCTTAGTAACATTAAGTGGCATCACATCAGACTCAGGGCACAGCCACGGAAACCCCAAAGGTCCAAATGTCAGTGCTTCACAACACAGACGGGGTGAATTTATGAATGAAAGTGAGAAAGTTCTGTCAAAAAACGATGTTGTTACGTATCATTGCACTTTTGTAAGTGGGTATACGGAAATCCTTGACTTTTCCTAGTGGGTGAACGTGTATACCTGCGGATCACGTAGACTACACCATTGTTTATGACCAAACCTGCAAATCTAAGCTTTTTCCACTGGTGAGCAAACATGCTTGCACTTCCCTTTTAGATAGCAAATGCACGATCGAAATATTTGTCAAAACTTTTCAATGCCATTTTCAACGTGTAGCTTGCTAGCTTGGAGGTTGTTGGTGTTGTTTGCTGTAGCCAAGGGATTTTGAGAACAGTAACACACAGATAGCAGAAGGGGACGGTGGCAAAGCCTGACATTGGCAGACTTTATCCTGGCAACGTATATATAGTGTACTTATAGGTCAGGGGGGGAAAATGGATCCATTTCTCTCTTCAGAGAGAGAAATGGAAAGATACTGATCGTTCTTGCTTTACTCTGAAACCTCATACAGTGCAATTTTTGTGTAGTCCACTTTAAAACACAAACTTTTTCAACTGGAACGTGTCATTGCCTGAGATGGATGACTTCTGTCAAATACAGCCAACCCATCTTTGAACTATGGCCAAAACCCCACCTCATTTACATGAAAGTACAGAACAACACCCCCAACTTCTCATCATTTCTGTTTTTTTCCACATAGACACATTGAGCCCCTCGCTGACTCGCTCCTGACAGCCTTCAGGTCTTAGCTGGGCTGGGGCCACCAAATCCATCATCTTTCTCCAACTCTGCCGCTGCGGCTATCTGATCAATGATACCACTAATAATAACTGCCATGCTGTCACCTCTGTCTCATCATCCCAACTGGCACAGCCAGGGGCAGCTCTTTGCAGATTGCCTTCACAGATTAGGACTCCATTAGAGAAGCTATTTACCCACCTTTCCTCCCCTAAGGCTCCGCTTCACTTTGTTTGCCCACCAAAAGACCCCATGGAGGACATTATAACCTTTTTCAAAGTGAGAAATAACTGCTTCGTGTATATTTCTCCAGAGGCATCTGATAAATCCAAACTCAGGAGTTCTGTTTCGAGGTACCGCTGCAGTGAAGATCGTCAAAGTTTCCCGCTTTGGGGCTTATGGTAAAAAACTGCATCCAGCTTTTCTATCTGTGAGCACCATTCATCATTTTGCCAGCACACACCTCCATGGCTTCACGCACACGCTCAGTTAAAGGTTAGCTTGGAACAAGGCCACCCCTCTCCCTTTCTCTCTGCGATAAATATGCACAACCACACTTGAGTTTTCAGGAACTAAAAGAGTAAAATGCATACGTATAAATCTTGTAGGAATGTATATTTTGTCGGATATTATTGCAAAAGAATGGCTAAACTCTCTGGTTCACCCCTCAAGGCTGCCTCAATGGCATGACGACAGGAGTCCTGTAAATCACCGGCCCCAGCACCACAGCCCATTACAGCACTCACTTAAAACAATCATTAGAGAAAGAAGACCCATTGCATCCCTGCCCTCCTCTGCCATTACCATTACCATATTAATCATCCACTTCTCTGCAGAAGGAGCAAAAAAGAACAAAGGTCCTCATTCACCCCAAAAACAACAGCAGGGTTCTTTGGGGACCAATGTAAGCTGGTTTGAGCCTTGGAGTTGAAATGCACTGTTGCTAGAATAAAAACTGATGTGTCACTGTGAAACCCTAATATAAGTGAACATATATAACTTTTGGGAATGATGAAGGCTCCCACTGGCTGCTTTAATTAAGCGCAATGAGCCTTGTAAATCCAATATTCATCCAATAGAGAATGATTTGTGGAAGAATGGCTTCCATTAGACAATAGAAAAAAAAATAGGTATTTAAGCAGATACAAATGATCTATTATGATAATGTAACTCCCCTGTCTCTTAAGTTTCCCAAAAGGGAGTAAAAGTGTTTTGAATTTTCAATGGCAATCTGCCCTTACGAGCAGAGAGAAATTACAAGAGTGATTCTCGTCTCTGGCTTTCCATTATTGTACCAGCTTCTCTCCAGGTAATTTCACTGGCAAGCAAGTAGTCCCGATAGACAGAATGGAAAAGAAAAATGTCATATTTCCTACACCACTCTTTAATTCATGAGTCCTCTGCCTTATCAGACCACTGGAGTCCTGACCTGTTTTACTTTCTGCAGGCTTCCATTGTGTGTGTGGGTGTCCTTCCCCCTGGAGACTTCCGTTTTCCCCTTCCTTAACACTGTGCAGGCCAAGGTTCCCTTGCTTCTCCCAAGGGACTGATAACACCTCACAAATACTGAGTCAAGGGGATGGGGTGGGATAAGACTTTCAGAATTCAGAATTGAATTCAGAATTAGCATTTCATGGTGCTCCATTTTCTCCCTCTGCACCAAGGGCAGGCAGTGGGATTATGCAGTCTGCTTCACATGTGCCAAATATGTGTAAAAATAGCATTAGCAAAAATACTTTGCATTAATCTTAAACTGCTCAGGGCAACTGTAAGGTGGTGTTATCCATACCAGACCATACAAGAAGTAGACCGCTTCACTCAAAAGGAAATTCCAGTTTATTACAACTTGGGTCTCAATTTCGCAGGTTTGGTCATCATTTCTATCGGCAATAAAAACATTGTAGTCAGCAGGTTAATTGCTGAGATCTTGGAATGCTGCAACATGGCTAAAGGGAAGGCCGACCATCATGCAGGCGTAACACTTACAATAAGGTAGACAAGATTTTAAGTAGTTAGCAGGGAACAAATGAGTCATGAATGAGGAACTAACAGCTAGTGAACCACGAGTTAATGAGTAACTTCTAATCCAATTTATGGATTAGTTAATGATTAGTTTATTGAGAAATGAGTAAGGAATGACTTAGGACTTGATAATTGATGAATCATTAATAGGTACTTCCCTAATCATTCCTAATGGAGGACTATAAAGTAGATCATTACTAATAGATAACTACTCAAAATCTTGTGTTAGCCCCAAACACTCCTTTGTAACCATCTGTCCATGCCATTGTTGTACTGTACTGGTAGCTTGTTTATAACCTGTCTGTCTGATTGCTTATGTTTCTTGCCCCCATCAGACTGTTGTGATTTAGCTGTCTTCCCAGATCTCTTTCCATCTATCCATCCATCTTCGTCCGCTTATCCGGTATCGGGTCGCGGGGGTAGCACCTCCAGCAGGGGACCCCAAACTTTCCTTTCCCGAGCCACATTAACCAGCTCCGACTGGGGGATCCCGAGGCGTTCCCAGGCCAGGTTGGAGATATAATCCCTCCACCTAGTCCTGGGTCTTCCCCGAGGCCTCCTCCCAGCTGGACTTGCCTGGAACACCTCCCTAGGGAGGCGGCCAGGGGGCATCCTTACCAGATGCCCGAACCACCTCAACTGGCTCCTTTCGACGTGAAGGAGCAGCGGCTCTACTCCGAGCTCCTCACGGATGACTGAGCTTCTCACCCTATCTCTAAGGGAGACGCCAGCCACCCTCCTGAGGAAACCCATTTCGGCCGCTTGTACCCTGGATCTTGTTCTTTCGGTCATGACTCAGCCTTCATGACCATAGGTCAGACAGATCTCTTTGACAAATATAATATTATTATAACCTTTATCAAATAATGGCCAGAAATATTGAAAACAAAAGTTGTGGGTGTCACACAAAATTTTACACAAGCAGCTTTTCTGCTGTCCTAATATCTCTGGTGCTTTCCAATCAGCCCAATGACAATAATACATCTGCATGTAAAGATAATTTCCCTGTCTCTGATTGGGTTAATTACACAGTGATTGAATCTAATCAAGTAAGAGCAGAGCAGTTGAAACATAATTAAGAAGAGGATTAGATTGTGGATGGGCTTTTAGTTAGACCCATAAGTCTAAGAATTGATCAGAGAGAATGAGCAAAGATGCCGGCTGCCAAGGAAGGGAATGATAGATCACAGGTTAGACAGATCACTCTGTGTGGCTGTCATATGCACTTCTGCAATCAACACTTGTCGACTTGTCATAACTTTTGACCTGTTGGTGAATGGATCTTGCTGTCAATGTGAATCAGCAGAGCAGGGGGAACCATCAGTTTACATTAGTTTTAATATAGAGGGAGCAATATTTACAATACAATTTATATTATTGATACAGATAGAAACACACAGTTGGATTATGCCAGTCAGACAGTCTAGATATCTCACCATTACAGATAGCTGCTCGTGTAGAATATGGCAAGAGTGGGGTATTACCTGAATACAGCTTTCCATCAATCATAGCAGGCTGACTAATGTTCAAAACTAGGGAGGCACAGCTGACAATACTGCACCCATCTGTCTTGTCCTTCATTATGGTCTTTCTCTATTTGCATTGATTGGCTACAGAAAATGAATGTGAGCAGTGAGAGGAAAGATTTAGAAACATGGTGAAAAAGAGACTGTGTGTGTGTTAGAGAGATGGGGAAGAGACAAAAGCAGACAGAGTTTAGAAAATTGAGAGCTCACAGTAATAGAGGTGAAAAACAGACAGCAAAGGCATGTCAGGATTGGGAAAAACGAAAGAGTAAGACAAAGTTAGAGTTTTCAGAGTTTTCAGAGAATCAAACACACGCATGAAGCCAGATAATGATCCAGGTTAAGCATAGGTTTGGCTCTAATCCAGCAGCCCCTGGTCACAGGGAGGTCAAGCGGGCCACATCCATCAGCAAAGAAATGCAGGATAGTCCCTTAAATGGCCTGGTTTTTCCCCTTCCAGTCACTACAGAGTGATGACGGCCTTGTCTGAGATAAAGGCCGATCCATTGGTCTGATTTGTGGCCAGTAGGGCAATTTCAATACCCGTCTTTGGCTTGATAGATGAGGCCCCTGTTTGACAAAGGGCCAATTTGCCACGGGGCCAATAGGGATGAAATTGCAGCAGTCGCCTTTATTTTGTCCTCTCCTCAATCCACAGCAAACGTGGCTGGAGGAAAAGAACCACGTAATGCAAAGCAGGCACAGTAAAACAGAGCTGGGTGGAATTTGTCTCTTTTGACTAGTGGCAGAGTCTGAGCTGATCTTTGATCATGAGCACACAGCCTGTTTCTTTAAACAGCAACAGTCCAATTTGAACATATGAATGTCAGAAAATTAAAAAAAAATTTGGGGAAGGACCTGGCTGTTTAACACTGAGATCGATAGGCCCAATTCAGCTGCAGTAAAACAAGACACAAAAAAGAACCACTTCAGACACCTGTCGACCCCAGACTGACGCTCACACAGGATAACCGTTAATGACAAGTAGGGAGAAGTGTCAAACGCAGGCTGCCAATCAGAAATCGACACATGGTGCCTAGGCCATTCTAATTATGCGCTGCAGGATGACGAGTATACCCGCCATTACTGCTAAAGTACCTGGATCAAGCGCCCAGATTTCAAATTGCACAAAAGGCAACGGCATACTGGCTGAATCTCTGGAGAAATGTAGTCTAGAGGCCGCGTATGTATCTTTTCAATTTGAAGAAGTCAAGCACCCAAAATTACCAAAAGCCTTCGGGAGCACAATCTTGTTCTTTGTTCAGTCCCAGGACGTCTTCATACTAATTAGGAGCATATGTGTTTTAACTGGCAGAATTGAGGACAAGGAAGACTGGTAGGACAAGGTAATGTCAGTCTTTATGCAAGTATACCTAAAGTTACTTTTCCTCACCTTTTAAGCTTTTTTAGGGGAGGTTACCACTACACCTACGCCACATCAAAATATGTAAATCGTATCTCGGTACACACAATCATCTTGCTTTAGAGAATATGAAGATGCAGACTGACAGAGTTTTGAAATGTGAGGTAGAGTACACACTTGATGTGGGTGACAGAGTTCGTGTGGAATCTCTTCCTGCACAAGAAACACTAAGTTGTTGATCACCAGGAGTTGCAAGCGTATTCTAGACTCAAGGGAGACTTTACAGCTCACATCAGATGATGCAAATAATTTAGTTAATTGATTTTTACTATTCATCAGGGATTTCCAACCATTTTTAAAGTAGCCTACCCATTCATGGACACGACCTTTACAAATGTGTTCATTTAAAGCTTTAGTGCGTAACTTTTTGATATCAATGGACATCTGTTACATTCAAGCCATTGCCAAATGAGTTGCTACAAAGTAAATTAAGACTATCAGCTCCACACAACTCTCTCTGTATTTCTCAGTATGTTCAGAAGATTGTGGCATCTGGTGACTTTCCCGCAGAAACTCGAGTGAAGATAATTACCTCTTCTGAAGAAGATTTAATGGTATAACATAATAGTGGATGCTAAGCTATTTTCTTCAATAAAAAAATACAAATTAACTGTTAGTGTTCGCATTCTTCCACTGTACTGCAGTGCGTGAACTTTGTTTCCACCCAGTTGCAGTAACATCTTTTCGGTTGTACATGAGACAAAACAATCACTACCAGATCTGTTTGGTTCAGTTAGGCCTAGTCTTTATGCTCTTTTGGTTTCTTCATTCACATAAAGCTTAATAAACACACTTTGTGTGAATTATAGGCCAATATATTATTAAATATTGAAATAATAAAATACTTTAAACAATTAAGCTTGTGGCATAAAAGTGTATATATTGGTTAAATTGGCTTTCATCAGAGAAGAGAGCAGTTTGGTTTTAGTTGGCTGATAACACTTTCATTTCATAGCAGGATCTGCCCAGTATAACTTCCGTCATCTTCTGGCTTGCTAAAGTACACTACAGCAGTGAGTGAGTGTGAGAGAGAGAGAGAGAAGATTTATCTGAACAAACTGTCTCAGTAAGTCTGGGATTTTCTCTCTGCCTCAAGGCCAGTGTGTTCTGTTATCATGTTATTTTTTATCTGTCTGACCAAGACTGGTTTCATGCTGTGGGAACCGGCACCCTGAGAACCAACAAAATATACCCAATTGATTACATCTACTGGGAGATGGTAAATGTTTCAACAGTTGGTACACTGTGTAGGAATTTCTCCCATCTAGCGGTGAAATTGTATTTTGCATTCAAACGAATAGTGCTCTCTAGCGCCTCGCTTTTTCAAATGCGTGTTGCAACTACGGTAGCCGTTATGTACCAAGAAGTTATGATAACATGTCTTCCAATTTTCGCTTTTTTTGGCGACAGGTAGGCTAGTGCTCTATGTCCCTCTCAGCGATTATAGTTTTTCATGGCGGAATGACATGGAAGCCTCCTTGGACTTGCCCGTCCAATGTAAATACAGATAAGAAATTCTTCGCTTACGAGGATAAGTCAGATCATTGGCAGAGGTAATTTTACACAAATGACGACATATTTATGAATGAAGACATTGCTTTTAGCTAATAAAATACTTAAAACACTACACAGTGTACCTTTAAAGCTAACTATTTCAACTGTTTACCTTTAGTTATTATTTCAACAGTTTATCAATTTACTTTAAGCTAACTACTTCAACTGTTTATTGAGTACTTGCTAACTATTTCAAGTGCTTACTTTTTATTTAAATGCGTATCCATGATTAGCCTACTTTAAGCTAACTATTTTGTTTATCCATTCATTTTACTTCATTTCAACCATTTACTTTTAGCTAACTATTTAAACTGCCTATGCATTCATTTTTAACAATCTTTTTTAGCCGTTTATCCATTAGCCTACTTTAAGCTTACTATTTCAACTGTTTACCCATTCCCTTTTCTCATTTCAACCACTAATCCATTACTTTGGGCTAAATATTCTGTTTATTCATTAAATAGCCTAGAGCAATCTATTTCAACTGTTTATCCGTATAAATTTAGCTACTGTACTTTCTAACCGTTTGATTCATCTATTTGAATCATTTATCCATTGGCTACTTGTAGCTGTTTACCATCTTCAACTTCTGGCAACTGCAGAAGTTCCCCCTTATGAATCACTGCTATGCATGTACATGATTTGGGAGTCCCCACAGAAAAACATGGGAGTGGAATGATTGGATAAATCGCACAAGAAAGGCAAATATGATGACTGTGTGTGAACAACCACACATCTTAGAATAAAGTGATGAATAAAAGGCTACAGACATACGCATGTGAGAAGAGTCAAAAACAGGTCAGGACAGGTGTTAAATGAACATTTAAATCCGTAGTATGCTTTTCTAAAATATGATAAAAAAATGCACGGTTTTCATCGGATTTGTACAAACCTTGAGAATACATTGAATGCAGACAAATTGTTGCAAGAGACAAAATGCAATTATATCAACCATTGTTCTGATTGCACCACCTGTGTTCACTGCAGTTATGTTGCGGAGCAATAAATCAAAATTCAGCTTCTCAGACAGAGATTATCAGTAACCTTGTTTCTGCCTCTGTTTCTCATACTTGAGAATTTCCCTTGTGTGCACTCTAAAATGTAATATGGTAAATTAATTTTAGGAATTGGTCATTGAGCCTATTTTGGATGCAAATAACTCTTTAGGACTTAGGACTAGGCTTTTCACAGAAGAAAAATAAATACATTGAAGTGCTTCGGAACAATCATTAGCCACTGAAACAAATGTCTACTGAAAACTGCAGCAAGTGTAGGAACATCTTATATTATCTTCTCCGTTAACAGGGATTTGATTTAAAACATTTGAAGCTGGAAGAAACTTTAAAAAGAGAAGTCTTCTATTTAAAATCAATGGTACTTGTGCACCCAAGATCAAGAGCTTTCTCCTCAAAACCACATAATCATCTTTTTCCCAAAAGTAGATTAAAGTGTAATGGGGGGATATTAAACTAATTTTACACACTCAGCATCTCTTTCAACCTGTTTGCGTGCATGAGTGGTCTCTGCTGGATGTTGCGTTATCCAGGCCAATCTTGTTTTTATCCTGCAATCTTGTTAATCAATTCTGTTTTCCTTTATCCGTATCATGTGAATTAATAGGAACATTGGTGAATATTGAACACACGAAGCCTCTCATTCACGACCACCAACTGAGAGGACAATCAGAACAGCTATTCCTGGTCATGAGCCTGAGGGGACCCTGTGCCTATTACTTTACTAGACAATGTTCAGTGATAAGGCAATTGGTTTTTATAAGCACAAAGCAGCAAGTATTGTCCCAGTTTTCCCCACTATGTACTTTTGCGGTTTTAAAGTGGACATATTATGCTTTTCCGTATTTTCTGTCATATATATGTTATAACGTCGGATTTGGCCAAAACTTCAAATAATGAGGTAAACATATTTTAGACAAATCCCTGTGAGCTAAAACGTTCAGATTTTCTGAACGCTCCGGTTTCAACAGTTTTTTCGACTCTCGGCTAAGTGTTACACAACTCTAAGCCGGCCTTCTATGATTGGTCATCTTAAGTAGGTCCTGCACTGCTTCCCAACATTTGTGGCTTGTAACCCCTTAAAATGAAGCAAAGTCTGCTTGTGTCTCCTTATCACAGGTTATGGCTTTACTGTAGGTTGTGAGTAGTGTTTATTTTTGGTATAGTGCTTAACAAGCATAATTTAATTTTGTCCAGTTGTGGCCTGTTGAGGTGTTGTGTTATTTGTATCGATCCATTATATAAACATAATATCTACATACATGGCATTTGATTGGAGGTTAGTCTCACTTTGTCCCACAGCAACATTAAAATAGTTTAGATTTGTGTACATTGTTTCTGTTAATAACGTATCGTATTAAGTGTCCATTTCATTATAATATTCAGATTTATCATAAATAATTGAACATGCACATGTATTTTAAGTTCCATTAAAGAGGGGTAGATGGAGGTGGGGTCACATTTGAGCATTTAAAAATGTCCTTGAAAGTAACGTAATAGTTACTTTCTGAAGTAACTAGTTACTTTCATAATTTGAAACTGAATAACTAATTTAGTTACACACACACACACACATACACACACACACACTCAGATTGACTTAATAAGTTTAAGAGACCCAAGGTGGTGGAGATATAACGCTTTTCACAAGAAAAAAGCAACAATTAGAGAACAAAACGAACAATTTCATGTAACAGAAGTCCCCCCCCTCCACCCCCAATAAAAGGTCTTGTCTCTGAAAGATGCTTTTCTTTGAAGATTTCTGTGAATATTGGGGAAACCATTATACATGCACACATCTTTTATAATTCTGCCCTAATACGAACTAGGAGAGTGTTATAGGACCTTTGAGTGTGATGCTTCGGCTGTACAGTGACACAATCAGATTTATTTACCAGACATTTATTAATCATTTGGACTGGCTCACTAATTTCCGGGCAGAACCGGGGGACTCCAATGATGTTAGTGAGAGATGAGTGCATTTAAATCAAAGCATGATGTAATCAGCCATGCAGGGTGTTCAGCTGTCCCTGGGGGATGAAATATGTCATTATTAAAAGCAGGGCATATCACTGTGAAAAATAAAACACACACTGGCAAGAGTTACACAGAGCTGTCAAAACATCAGACTAAAATTTGTGATTTCACCAATTATTAGATTAGTTATAATTATTATTATTATTATTATTATTATTATTATTATACTTTTTTAATTGCTTCCTTGTCCCTTTGTCACTTTGTATTGGAAGTTGGCCTGTAAATACATTTGGAATTCAATAATTTTGTTATAAAAATGATTGTACTTCCAAATTTGTATAGTCTTTTCTCTCAAAATGCAGTCTCTCCTTACGGATTCTTGTCATAGATGAATTCTCTAAAACTGATTACAGGATTTCACAGAAAACTGCACATTTTCAGTTTCACCCGGAAGAAAGGCTGTATGCATATAAATCCGGTCTAAAACTGTCCAATAAAATTGTCATATAATTAATAATTACTATCTATCAGAAGATAATGAGCCTGTTAGCCCTGACCTATGGTGAATCATTCTGTATAAATTTTCAGAATAACAGGAGAGTATGTGTCATGGAAAGTGGGGAAAAAATTGTGCAACTGCAAGATAGCTGGTGCAGTTCCCCAGATGATCAGAAAGGATGTTGAACAGGGAAAGTGAGGTACTTTTTCACACATTTACTTTACAGGAATTGCTCGTTGCTGCAGTGTAGGCTGCTCTTGGGTGTGTTTGTCTTGCTAGATTGTACAGAAAATTGCACGCTCAGCGACCTTCTCTGGATAGAAAAAAGAGATAAATAGATAAACTGTCAAACAATTCAAATCACAGAAGTGGCAAGTTATAGTCTTAAACCCATCCATATTTGAAGACACAGACACTTTTCATTTAAAATGTGGGTCACACTGCCATCTATTGAAAGGTAACATCAACCGTACCTGCTGCAGTGGATCTTTGGAAGTGAAAGTGAATCTATTTGTCTTTCTACTCTTCATTCACTTGTTATTTTTATTCATCTATATATTATGGCAATTATACATCCCTGTGTGCTTTTATTTCACATCATAGCAGATTTCTAAGTATTATTTATATTAATCCCCTTTTTCTTTTGAAGTTAATTCTGTGGTAACTACAGATACGATTATGAAAACATGACTGTTGCCTATTCCCAGAGATGTTTATCTTCTTTGCTGGCGGTTGAGTGGTGAGATGGGTGACATGCAATCTTCTATAATAAACACAATAATGAATTTCACATTTACAGAATAAATACAATTTTTTCCAACCCATAGAAAATTCAGTTCCTTAAATAAACACCTAAAAACAGCAAATGAGCCATTTTGATGTTGTTGTTGGAGACAATATTGTATGTGTGTGTATTGTTAGTATTTTATAAAGATAATGGTGTTTACGTGAGCCAATACAAAGCGGCTCAGGTTAACTGATGGCTGCTGAGTCTTTATATTTGTAGCTGTGATAAAGTCTGTATAGAGTTTATATCATAATCAGTCTTATTTCAAAGAAGGTGTGGCATGACAATGCAAATAGTGAGGAAATACTAACTTTTTGTCGATACCATGTACACTACTTTTTCTTAAAATCACAATATAGACTGTTGTGCAATACTATTCCTGTCAGTTATGGAGCAAAACGATGATTATTCCTTAGCATATTGTATTGATTGAATATTATGTAGAGATGGTAGTTCAGTTAAAGTGCTCATATTATGCTCATTTTCATGTTCATAATTGTATTTAGAGGTTGTACCAGAATAGGTTTATGTGGTTTAATTTAGCAAAAAACACTACATTATTGTTGTACTGCACATTGCTGCAGCTCCTCTTTTCACCCTGTGTGTTTAGCTCTCTGTTTTAGCTACTGAGTGAGGAATCACACTTCTGTTCCATCTTTTTTGGGAGTCACACATGCGCAGTAGCTACAGTAGGTAAGCACTACTAGCTAGTCAGGTGCAGAGTATGAGGGCGTGCCACGCTAGCAGCTAGGCGAGCATTATAACGTGTGTTACAAAGTGACGAGCGTTTGTCACGGAAGTAAAGGCTGGACTACAATAGAGCTGTTTGAAGCAGTTTGTGAACAGTGTTTTCTGTTGGAGGTGGCAATTCCCTTTGGGGTGGACTTTGGGATTTTTCACTTTGTAAACCTATAACGTGCACAAAAAGATATATAACACTAAAAAGGAAAGGGGAAAAGCCAAAAAGCATAATATGAGCACTTTAAAGCTTCAATAAATCCCCCTCTATGTCTCTCTCCATGGTGCTGAAAACATTCAAAGAGTTCTACAGCATACAGCCCATCCCTTTCCTTCAGTGAGCCTCGTTAAGTGATACAATTCATCACATAAAAGAAGTGAACCCCTTCAGGTCAGAATCAGAATTGACTTTGTAGTCATTGTACGTACATACAACGAAATTAAAAGTGCCACTCTATGGCGCAAACAAGGAATGAACTGAAGTTAAAATTAAATGGTCTCTTTACAACCAACCAAGTACTAAAATGACTAAATTCCACGTGAAAATGTCTTTCGTAACCTTCATAAAGTTTAAATTCAAAACATTTCAATTCTAAACAGAGGCCACTGGTTCAATACATTCTGATAAATAAAGCTACATTTAATGAATAATGGTTGAGGAATTAGTCCACATCGATCACCTTATTCAGTCTAGAAATATTGTTGTATGGATGTCTGCTGAAACATACATTAATTGTGTTCTCATTGGCTGGCCAGAAACAGTCATGCCAGTAATTGGGACTCCTGAGCATAGAAACTGCCGTACTTGTAGATGCACTTCACAAACACTGCAAGAGGGAAGGTCAGGGGTCACTTAAATCAATCATTTTCTTCCTGCTGGTGCTCAAATGTGCGCTGCGAATTTCATGGCAACAGTTTTGATATATTTGTGTCAAGTTTTATAAAAACAAACAAATGGAGATAAGCACACTGTCTCTGCCCCTCTGATGTTTTAATATATGAATTACTTCACCTGGCTTCCTAAATAATAAGGTGTAATAAGTTCAAAATCCCCAGTGGACTGGAAAAAAAACAAGCACTGTTGGTTCCAACCTGCAAATAGTTGTGACCCCTTTTACAACTATCATAGTCCCAGGAGAGTGAGTAATCCCACTAGCTCTCGGTTTAACAACCTTTCCGCAAATTGCTTTAGCACCATGACAATGACTTTCTCTGACCATGCTATTTTGCAGTTTCATGAGTAGTATCCCATTTCCACTAACAAAAAAAATTATGTCTACATACATTATAGCATCAACTGTGAAAAAATAGCATCTTTTTAACACCCAAGTTCCACTTTACATCAAAACAACAATATCAGCAACAGACTGCATTAAACAAGACCGTTTGCAATGGGTAAGTATAAAAGACTACAGTGACATTGTCAGCACATGGGCAGAATATTTTGCTAACAGTACCTCTTTTGATTACTGCCGACATGAACAAACTTAGAGAAACAAGCCATCAGGCGCATGTGGACAGGGTTAATTCACAAAGTCAACTAAGATTTCTGCAGTACACTCGACAAGAAATGAAAAAACAACAGCACACAGGGTCAAATTCACAGGTGAGACATAGTTTGTGCACAACGTTGGGAATTAACTTTTGATTCCATATTATTGAATGTCTGTTACATTCAATCCATTGACAATTTAGTTGATTCAAAGCTAATTAAGCCTATCAGCTCCACAAAACTGTCTCTGTATTTCTCAGTATGGCTATGTTTACAAAATGGTGTAGTACGGCAACTTCCGCTCGCAGCAGCTCAAGTGATGCGTTTTACGTCACTGCTGAGAAAGGACAACAACAGCGTTAAGCCATGGAGACGAAAAGGACTGCTGCAACAGGTGAAGGCATGGCTGAAAACCCAAAGAAGCGCCCACAAAATGTCGTTGATTGTACTGCTAAGAAAAGACCTACACGTTTATCAGAAGGACTACAATCCCAAAAAGTGACCGACAGCTCAGACACGGATGTCGCCTTACTGCTCTTTAACAGGTTAGTAATGGGTTTTGTAACGTATTAGGAGTAGGAATTATGCGCCAACAGTGTTGTTGTCATTACTTAGAATTCCTCATGGGGGCAACAGAAACTACACACTATAGCTTTAAATCCCTTATAACAGTGGTTCCCAAACTTTTTCATGTCAAGGACCTCTAATATGACAAATTATTTCATTTTCATTTGCTTCATTTATATAGCACTTTAAAAGCAAACAAGTTGAGCCAAAGTTCTTCACAAAGACAAACACATATGTATACAAACATAAAACACACATATATACACATACTGGTTTTCTTTCCATTTATTGTATATGTATAAAATAAAAGAAAGAAAGAAAGAAAGAAAGAAAGAAAGAAAGAAAGAAAGAAAGAAAGAAAGAAAGAAAATTGGGTAAACGCAGAGAATAAAAGTGCATCATAAGGTGCGTCTTCAAAACATCCGCAGACTCAGCCTGTCTAATGGCTTCTGGCAGGCTATTTCAGAGCCAAGGAGCCACTGCAGAAAAGGCCCTATCCTTTGCCTTTTTTTTCATGACCAGAGCAGTCCACATGCCACGATGGGCTGATCTGAGGGTTCTGGTGGTGCTGTAGGAGTTGAGAAGTTATAATATATATGCAGGGGCGAGACCATAGAGTGATTTGTAGACAATTAAGAGGGTTTTGAAGTTTATTCTGAAGTGAACAGGGAGCCGGTGTCAGGAGGCAAGGCCAGGGATAATGTGGTCTCGTTTCTTTGTCATTGTTATTAACCAGGCGCCTGCATTTTGGACTAGTTGTAATGTGGAAATGGTAGCCTAGGAAATGCCGAGGTAGAAGGAATTACAATAGTCCAGACTAGATGATGTTAGTGCATGAAAGATTATTTCTAGATCAGAGGGTGATATGAAATGTCTAATTTTGGAGATGGCCCTGAGTTGGAAGAAACTGGGCCTGACAACGGAATTTACGTGCCTGTTAAAACTGAGATTACCATCAAATATAACACCACAGACCCCTATTTAATATGATTTTGTCCCAGGGTCCCCCATCTAATAGGATCTTTGCTTTTAGATGTTTTATTGCAGAAAGTGTGTCAGTTTAGGGGTCCTTGACGTGAAAAGGTTTGGGAACCACTGCCCTATAACATTCAAAGATCCAGTGTTACCCACTGAGTTCAGAGAGCTAAGCTCTTTATGAGCATCACACAAACTCTTATGTGTTGACAAGGAAGGTGAAAAGAACATTCAGACAGTAAATCTCTGGGACCATAAAGACATTAAGTAGTTTGTGTGATATGTCCAATCCTAAATTAAAGTAGACAATGTGACTTTTAGCTGCTTGGTATTCAGGTTACACATGCCTGACAAAAATGTTTGAAAATTGGCTGTGTTCTAAGCTAGTAATAAATGGCCTTCACTGTAAGTCATCCCTAGTTCTGTCACAGTCTATCTTTAACCAGGCTGAAACAAAAGTAAATAACTCAATTCATTTCTCAGAGCTGTTCATAATCTTCTACTAGATCTTTTTTTTTTTCATCAGACCTTTATGACATTTTCGTAAAAATACAGGGATTATATATCGGATTTTCAGGTTTCTACAGGTACAATTCAATCACAGGTAGTGTGCACTTTTCAAGCCACTTCTAATCTTACATTTCATTGTGAATTATCAAGGAAAGAGGTGTAGGTCAGCAACTTGTTCTCTTTCTTAGTTTAAAGAATATCAATAGCGTACTGCAATGTGGTTTCGACCTCAGAACGGCAATGAGACAGCTCTAATCAATGCAACAAATTACCTGCTATTAGCCACTAGCCAGGGCTCTGTGTCTTTCCCCTTAGGTTTTAGTGCAATCTTTGAAAATGTGCACAGAGGCAAATACATGCAGCTTCATGTGACATCAATGTGCTCTATCACTGCCTAATGATACAGCATTTAATAGCATAAATACCATATACAACTGAGACCAGCATATATAGTAAGTATAGCTTCTGTCTTATGCCAGTGGTATTGTTAGCATTCATCCATCCATCCATCCACGCATTTTCTGCCCCTTATCCAGGGCCGTATGGCAAGGTAGTCAAGATGTTCCTCTCTCTAGCACTGTTTTCCAGCTCCTCCTGGCGATCCTAAGGTGTTCCCAAGCCAACTGAGAACTATAATCTCTTTAGTGTGTTTTGGGTCCACCATGGGGTCTCCTACCAGTTGGACGTGCCCGGAAAACCCCTAAATCGAAGGCGCCCAGACCTGTCCGATGTCCAAACTATCTCAACTTCCTGATGTCGGAGCTCCTTACCCAGAGTGAACCCAGTCTTATACATCCATTTCCCAGCCATCCTACAGAGGAAAGTCATTTTAGCTGCTTGTATCCGCAATCTCATTCTTTCAGTCACAACTCAAAGCTCATGACCATATGGGTTAGAACGTAGATAAATTGAAAGCTTTCCCTTCTAATTTAGTTCCCTGTCCACTACACTGGGCCCAGAACAATGCTCACGTTATTGCTTACGCTGCACCATTCCGCCTGTCAACCTCATGCTCTATTTTACCCTCAATTGTGAGCAAGACCCTAAGATACTTATTCCTTTGCTCGGGGCACCAACTCTCTCCCAAGGTGGAGCAATCCACATGTAGACTGGATGAGACAACTCTAGTGACCCCTTTACTAACCCTGCAAGGGTAAAGAACTGGCCCACTGTTCCACGACCACATTTCCCAAAAACCCATCTCTGTTTACATTTTACAGATAGAGGCCTGCCCTTGTCATCTTTCTTTCTTTCTTTTTTGAAGTTTCTGAAGTCTGCAGAGCTGCAAGATGATGTGGGAAATGTGCCATGGATCAAATTAAAAAAAGTTTTTTGAAAAACATGAAAATATCATCCTCAAGACCAACCCAAGTAGGAAGTCCTCCTGAAACATATTTGATTAGAAGTCTTTACATTTAGTCTTTACATTTATCATGGGTGCCCGTGGGCAAAAGACAAACAAGTCAGTAAAAGACCTGAGGTGACTGGAGTGCTGCTGAAGCAAAGAATAGTTGCTGGAGGATTCAGAGTGTGTATGTATGTATGTATGGTATGTTGTATATTTTGCTGCTAATGGGCAACACATTCAAATATTTGTTTATTTTTGAGTATAAAGTGGTTCTTTTACAGTTTGTTGAACCCCATTTGGAGGAATGAAACGTGTGATAATGTAGATGGTAAAAGGAATAAAGCCATGGGGAGCTGTGAGAAAATATCCAGTAGAATAAATAATGGTAGGGCATAAGCGGTTAAGAGCAGTGGCTGGAAAACTATAATTAAATCTACTAAAGCGTTGGAGGTTGTGAAACATGAGTGGTGAAAGCATGGTTGGTCAAACAAGTGTATTAGAATACAAACAAGTGTTATAAGAAGGGGGCACTACCACATGTAACGTCTAAAGTCTTATTAAAGGGTGAAGAGGAGGATGAGGAGTAAAATGTTAAGGAAACCCAATGTGTGATAAATTAGAAAAGCTCTGACCAAACTTGTATTTTTTGCTGGACAACTGCATGGGTCAATACAAAGCTGAATCTTTTAAGTAATGAATGACCTTAGCAATGGGATGTTTGAGATGATGTAGTGTTAAAATGTGCAGTGTTTCCATTTTAAACCAGAAACGCATGTCACATACCCAGGTTTATACAGGCCATTTGAGTTGGCAGCTGTTATGTTTATGTTTGAGATCTCCACCTATCTTGCAAGGCCGTTTGTTTCATCATTGGGGGAACACATTCTGACCGGGGGTTCTGGGGGTCCACCCCCCCCCCAGGACATTTTGAGCATCAAACACTTAATTTCCTGCATTCTGGTGAATTCTCCTACAACAAGTTGTGCCTTTTCTGCATCAAGTTATGGTGAAAATGTCTTAATTTATGGATAAATATTATTATTATTATTATTATTATTATTATTATTATTATTATTATTATTAATTAATTAATTAATTAATCTCCTGTATTGCTCAACATTTTCTGCATATTCAAAACATCCCATGTGTTTCGGGATGTTTTTTAAAACGTTATAATATTTTTCATTCATCATTATGATACAATATTTGGGAGGGGGGGTTGCACTGGCCAGTTTGGATTATTCCCCCCAAATTACACCTATGTAAGAGGTTATAAAACACCAATATGTACTGCTATTCGCTAAGGCAAAAAGCACAATACATGTTACATATTGGAAATACTATTAAGCTTTAGGTTCACCCAGAGAAACCGGAAGTAAAAATGGTAAAGGCATCTTTGTGAGGACAGCACGTGAGGAAGTGGATGTACTGGGGTTGATTGAGGTAGCGAAAGGTCACACAACTTGGCCCTGTATTACAACATGGCTGTTATCAAATCCTGATATACAATATATCTATCAATACTGCAGAAGATAAGGAGGGGAGATTGTGAAAAGCCAAATGATGATTAGGTTTTGAAAAGCCTACAGGAGTATTGCACCTGCAGATTTTTTTTACAGATAGATTTGTAGTACAATTTGTTTAGAAAAGGCTGCTGTCAGAGGGAGTGTCAGTTTTCACCAGAGTAAGACAAGTAACAAACAGGTATATTCTTCAGCCGATGCACTGACAGCACTGCTAGAGGGATGATCTCTGGTCAAGCATGACGTCGTTTGGAGCTTTTAGTGGCACTGAATTGAGTGGATACATGAAGTGCTTATGTATTTTTAGAGATTGAAGCACATGTAGGCGTGGATGTAGCAGGGGAAGGGGAATAGAGTGAGATGAAGTGGATTTGAAAACTGCCTTAGAGGGATCTGAAAGTGATAAATGAGGGGATAAAACAACAAGGAAATGGCAGAGGGAGTGGGGGAAGGACAGGAGAGTAGGGTATGCCATTATTTCAGCAGGGGACACTTTGTAGGTAAGCAATGAGGCAATAAAGATAATTAAGACTGAGGCACTGTTTTATAGGCTACATGGAGTTTAGCTCAGGGATTTGCTCCCATTTGAGGCAGGCAATAACACATGGGTTTCAGTCTGCGCTTCATACCAAAGATGTTTGATGCACTGGAGGTCAGAGTTCTGTGCCGGCAGGGGGCAGGGCCATAGTCACCATTTTCTAACAAATAGGATTTTTCATGTTCGGTTTATTTACTGTTTAATATATTTTCTGTAAAGTTAATTTACCGACATGATGATCTAAATGCTGTTAACGCCTTCTTCACATTACCATGAATATAACTGTGGTGGGACAATACTGATTTATTGTAGTTTTAAATGTTGGCTTTATATTTCTGCATTTTCTACACAAGTCTACACCTCGAGATGCAAATACTGAACATGTAGTATTCATTACAAACTGTTTGTGGCAGTAATGCACCAATGGGGGAATAGCCAGCTGCGGAGCCACACGAAGAAGAAAAGACAGCGTTAGATTTAGCCCAGGATTAGGCCTGAACGGCAGTACTTCGTGAGCTGTGTGAGTAATACGTTCCACGCTCTTTTGCAAAAATCAATAGCCCTATTTATCCTAGGTTTGAAACTAACTTTCATTTAATTGGACCTTATTTGGGACTGGGGACAGTATAACGTCTGAAAGAAAGGCGTGCCTGAGAGTTTGTACCGAGGGGAATTTACCTCTCACCGTTTTTTTCTTCTTTTTTTCACTTATGTTATTGGTCTTGTCAGAGAGCAGAGAGACAGAGGAGAAACGTGGACGGTTTGTTTTAGCTGTATTATCTGCCCAATGTTAAATTTAACCGTGTTGACAGTTAGTTGGCGTTAATAAATACCAATAACGGGGTTAAACATTTATAACGTTGGCTATAACATGACGGGACAATCCTCGTTGTTACTACGTAAACAATTAGCAGGTAAGTTGACTAACGTTAACGATAATTGTTGCTACTAGAGCTTATTTTACGGTAGCTAACGTTATATTAAGATATCACATCAGAGCAGCCGCCGCGTTTCATTTGACCGTTTTATTTCGTTAGCTGACGTTTTTACGTAACAGTTGCATATGCGGCTAGCTAGTGACAACAAAGTTGGAATGCACGTGTAACGTCACAGATTGCCCGACTATGACTAAGGCTAGCTGACTGTTGCTCAATAACCACTGAAGGCATTTCAAAATCACCACACTAGCCAATGCATACGTCTGGATATTCAGCTGCCAGCTAAGCATTGCCAGGTGTCTTTTCGTCAGTCTACTTGTCATTACAATTAATTTGATTCACTTAGCTACACCCCCAGGTTGATATATACTTTGTGTGACAATAATAATAACCGATTTACTCCACAGCGCTGTGGAGATAGGTCTGGCAATGCGAGACTAACTGCAACTTAAATTTCAGAGCTCAACAAGAACCCAGTGGAAGGCTTTTCTGCGGGTCTTGTAGACGATGATGACATCTATCAGTGGGAAGTGGTCGTCATTGGACCTCAAGACACATTGTTGTGAGAGAAATAATTGGCCCATGAACTTACTTTGATTTGTAGCTGATCTGTTCACTCATAATACCCAGTGTGCATATTAACACCATCCTCTTTGTTATTTGCAGTGAAGGAGGTTTCTTCAAAGCCACCTTAACCTTCCCCCGTAACTACCCTTTGAGGCCTCCCAAGATGAAGTTCATCACAGAAATCTGGCATCCAAATGGTAAGGACCAGCGGTGTAGTCTATGTAGTCTATGTGATACGCAGGTATACGCAGTATATCCACTAACAAAGCTCCAGGATTTCCATAATACCCACTTAAACCTACATTGTGTATTTTTTTTAGTTGATTCTTAGCAACAAAAAAAAACTTTGTTCTTTTAGAAATTTGTGCTCATTCATGTGTAATTACTTCCACCAACTAATCAAAGTATTCTCGTAAGCGTAGAATCTGCCATTCAGAATCATTCAGAATACATACGAGCGAGTCGCTCGTTTGACGGCCGCCATGTTGCGCCGTCATCTTTAAAATACATTAGCCAAAGAGGGACATACCTCCGCCTTTCACGCTTTTACAATCAGTGGCACCGTGACGAATACCAGCCGGGAGATTACTCGCCAGGGAAGCGAAAAAGAGAATTAAAACGACAACGCGACAGGCAAAGCAACAAGACCAAAGTTAATATTGGAGTGGCTAGAACAGCTGCGTGTAAACGACGGAAATACTAAGAGCTAATTTTGGGTTTGGCCACCGTAAGCGTTAAAACGCGCTCGGAATGGGAAGGGCTAGAAAGTAATATTCAGTTGGTTGTCATATACAATTTCACTGCCAGATGGGAGAAATTCTTCCACAATGTAGCTTTAAAAATGCTCAGTGACACGCAGCAACATACTTACCATTATATTTTTGATATATTTTGAATTTTCATCTGTTTTTCTTCTTCTAAATAAAGGTATTTCCACCGTAAATTGGTACATAAAAGGGTATCTGAATACATGAAATGAAGTTGTTGATGCTCAAAACTACACCACTGTTAAGGACTTACTTACCAGGCCACTGTATCTCTAATTAATCTGTATTAAAGAAAGTATTCAATAATTATTTTTTTTGTCTGCAGTTGGTGTGAAAACATATTAGGGTTGCCTATGTAAATGCTGTTGTTACACGCTTAACTGTGCATTACAATCCCTTAGATGTTTATATTCCATTGAAAAAAGAATATTTGTTGTACCATGATTCTGTTAATTAGTATCTTTAATCATGTATGTAAATCAATTTTTGGCCTCTTTTCAGGGGAAATGGACTCACTTTTCTTTACTCTGGTCCGAATGAGTTGATGAGTTTGTAAACTTGGAGCGTTTTCCCCTTGGTAAAATCCAAGCAATCCAAAATGCATAATAGTTCTCTGGTAAAGGTCCCTTGACAAAAGTCTCTTACTGTAACTAGCGGCATAATTAAATGTATTAGGCTTGAGTTTTGCTGAGTGCAGAGCTGCAGTGTAGTATCTCATCTTTTGCTTTAGTACAAATGTGTCCGTAATCTGTTACATTTTTTTTTCTTTTTCTGCCAGTGGCAAAAAATGGCGATGTCTGCATCTCCATCCTGCATGAACCTGGCGAGGACAAGTATGGCTACGAGAAGCCTGAAGAGCGCTGGCTGCCAATCCACACAGTGGAGACCATCATGATCAGTGTTATCTCCATGTTGGCAGACCCCAATGGAGACTCTCCTGCCAACGTAGATGCAGCTGTAAGTGTCCACTGTCTCATTTAAGAACGATCTCAAGCTGGGGTTAGTTTGTAGATTCTTTTCTTTTTTTGTGATTCTCTCTCTCTCTCACACACACACACGCACACGCACACACACAGCCAAAAGTGTGGGGTCACTTAGAAATTACCATTCCAGACAGAATACCAGCTGAGATCAGTTGCATTGTTATTCTAATCAGGGCAGCAGATTACATTATGTGCTTACATAATTGCCAAAGGGTTCTCCAATGTTTTCTCAGTTAGCCTTTTAAAATGATATCAGATTAGTAAACAGAGTGGGCCTTTGGAACATTGGATGAATGGTTGCTGATAATGGGCAATGTAGATATTACATTAACGATCAGCAACTTCTTTCTACAACAGTAGAGAACCCTTTTGCAGTTATGTAAGCACATAATGTAATCTGAAAACTGCTGCCCTGGTTAAAAAAACAATGCAGCTGATCTCAGCTGGTATTCGGTCTATAATGGAGTGGAATGGAAATTTCAAAATGACCCCAAACTTTTGACCGGTTGTGTATATATACAGTATGTTCCAGACATAATTTGAACCAAAGTATTTGGCTAAACACACATTTAGGTCAGACAAGCCATATGAAACAATAGGAATCACTTTATTTCTAATCTCTGTGTATACATGTGGAAAAGCGAGCAAAGTACAAAAGGTACAAACAACTTGAAATGACTGTTAAGTCACCACAGTTATTTTTAAATGAAGTAAACATCTATCAGCTTAGCTGTGTTGGGAGGTAGTTAGAAACAAAGCACAAGATAATGAGATTGTTGATAGCTATTTTTTTTTTTTTTTTAAATGTTATATCCTACAGAAAGAGTGGCGAGAGGATCCTAAAGGAGTTTTTAAGAAAAAGGTGGCACGCTGTGTGCGGAGGAGTCAAGAAATGGCGTATGACTAAGGCCTCACTCCAGCCATCAACACAGTGAGTACAACCACCTATCAGGATTCATTGTAGTGTAATCACACAGTTAGTTACTGTTGCTCGTTTGGCGGATGTCTTTACTTGTAAAACGATATCAATATAGTGCTGTAGGTTTACACAGCATTAACCAAACCAAGATGTTGATTTTGTTTCAGATTGGAACTGCACAGGGGATTTGACAACTGGTTACACTTAAGTCAGCTAGATGACCATGGGGCACAACTTTGTCAACATCAACTAGCCACCCAAACAAGAAAAAGACTCGCAGGAAAAAAAGTTTCTAAACCCATATATCTCTACTAATTTGTGTCTTGCAGTTTGAGTGTTGATATTTATGAATTTTGCTGAATGGCAGTGGCATTCATGCTGCCAAAAGTTCCATTTTACTTTTCCATTTTCCACCATCAGTTGCACAAGACACATGGCATCAGCATTTTTACTCGCAGGAAGATGCATTATACAGCCTAATACTTTGTTATGTACATACTCATCAGATTTTAGGAGTCATCCCCTTTGATAAATGCACCATTAGACCCTGATCAGACAGCGTGTTTGAGCAGCCCGGGGCGGATTTTTGTAGGCTAATTGTTTTTAAATGAAAGTGAAGGGTTTTGCTCGCTGCTTTTGCATTGATAAGTGCATTGCATTTTTTTTACTTTTTTTCTTCTTTTTTTTTTTTTGCAGGAGCGCCCTTAACTCCTCGAGTTGAAAAGAACTTCAACTCGGTGCTGAAAAAAAAACGCACCACGTCATTTAACTTCACAGCAAAATAACAAATGCGCTCTGTCTGATCGCGGCCTTATTTAGTTTACTTTATATTTACCTATTTATTTAGAGTGCGACTATTTAGTGTGTTTTAAGATGCACATCGTCTGTAATGGAGTTTTTATTTTCAACCTGCCACTCTGAGCCATCCAGTCTAGTTATTTCATCAATTATGCAGTATTTGCACTCTTTGAAGAGATGGAAATACAGACATTGGCTCTAATTTCCCTGCACAGCCAAGTGTTCTGCAGAGAAAGTGGTCCCTCTCTACATGAGGGGGCAAACTTATCACCCGGCGCTGCCTTAACTTTGACTGCCAGCAAAGGAAACTTAACTTCAATAAGGACTGCATCTGAAGGCTTGTTTGGAATCCAGAAAAACTATTGTGGACAAACCAAAGAGAATGCACCAATAAATATATTTTTAATGAACATGCTACATTGTTTACTTATGTGAATATAAACTGCGTTTGCCCTTGCTTGGAAGAACTGTCTGAACATTTTTGAACACTGCACGTGTGTAGAGAAAATGCATTCACCTTGCCTATGGGAGAGTTGTTTTTTTTTCCCCAAGAGGCCAGTTTGGCAGTTACACAAGCAAAAGCATGGGTGTAAATAGAATTCCATTTAGCTGTGTCAGTTTCAGGGTCCTGGTATTGTGCATGTGGCCTCACTCGCAGTTAACGAACACTTAAAAGGAACGGAGCCATTTTTGCTCCTGTATTAAGTCAAATAGTTTGTAAACTATTTGTATACCACCCACAAAATTATCTGCTGATCAAGTGACTTTATAGACCTAAACAGGAATAGCTATAGTATGCTTAATATGGGCATCATTTGAGTAATAGGTATGCAGTGACACCCACTTTAAGTCGATTAAGTTTTTATATTGTGAAAACACGTAATAAACCTTGTGGACATGTGAGTGATTGGTGAAATGTTTCTACCTCTCCACTATTCAAGTCTTCACCTTAAATTAACAGATGTGTCTACAGGTCACTGAAATCTAACTTTAGATTTAAGTCCATTCAGAGCTACTGTTAATCACCACTCCCTGAATATGTGCCTTGTTTTTAGTGTGAAGTGCAATAAGAACAAAACACAGTAGCACATTATTTTCCAATCTCCATGATTTCTTTATTGAATTAAGCACCAGCTCAATATGGTTAACATCCAGACAAATGAAGACATATCCTTAAACTCAAAGAGTATAAAATCATCTTAGCAACACAGAAGCAGATCTCCCTCCCTCCCCCCCCCACCCCATCTTGCAGGTGTAGAACAGAAACTGAGTCGTTCACTGTCCAGGAGCTGACAGACTTTTGTTCATGAACTGCCTCTTGACAAAGCACACCCACCACTAGAAAAAATAAAAAAAATTCTGTTAAGAAAAGTGGCCTACGGTTCTGCAAGTACCTGAGGCAAGATCTTAAAAAAAAAAATAACAGGATAGATTTGTTTTAATGCTGAAATACATCTAGAACTCCAACATTCGACCCTGTGCTCAATATGTTGATATACAATATATTTTTTAAAGCGGATGTACTACGTTAATGCTCAATCAATAAAATCTGGACATATAACTCTTTATAAAGCTGTAGTGAAATTTTGGAGGTGTTGGGACTCACCTTGCTAGGTTTGTCTGTCTGGGGGTCAAACACGCGATCACATAGCCTCAAGCCGGTCTCCTGGCGGATCTGCTGGAGGTACGCCCTCATAGTCTCTGGGAAAGGTTACAGAACCAGGATTTTAACAGACACTATGGAGAAAAGTCACATAGCATAACATTTCATTTATTACAGCTACATGAAAACTCAGAATAAAGGACCTTAGGCACTAATTGAATTGTTGACCTCCCACCTTTTAATATATTTTTTTTTACAGAAAAAGCCAGTGTAAATATTCAGGAGTAAAAGGGAAAACACAGTTGTGACAATTCCAAATTCAGCATAGATGTGTTGATTCAGTAAAATTACAGTGTCAGCTACTACATATCACGAGGGATGATTAAATATCCAGGCACGCTGTATAAGAACAAGGTTGAGGGACACAACGCAAGCAAGAAAACGCAATTCCAACGTCAGATCCTTAAAGCTGACAAGGCTTTGGTCAGCATTGCTATTCTGGGCTCGACATTACTTCAGGCTGGGAACTAAATGCAATATGAGAAAAGTACAAGAACACTTACCGTCCTCTTGCTTGTTTGCAGGTTTGACATACATAGCATTGAGAGGGAAGCCAGGTTCTCCAGGAATGGGGAAGTTAGTGATGCCCAGAGTGTACATCTCCTTCTCTCCCTGGCTCCTGGAGCTGCACTGTAAAGAGCAACCACACACACACACACACACCGATGCAAAGGGTCAGATCACCTGTTATAGTAACACCCATTTGAATAGTCATTCAAGCTGCTAATTCCTCCTCCCTCTGTGTGTAAAACAGAAGAAAAAAAAATAAAATTCACATTCTACTTAATGGCTCCCTAAAAGCCATCTGGTAAGCCCTTGTGGGTCCTAATCCTTTGATTTAGAACCCTGACTGTAACACAAGCCTTTTAATTTATGCTATTCATATAAAGATTAGTATGAAGCCATTGTATAAAGTGCAGAGATATGTAACAAATATGCAATTTACCTTCTGTAGCCTCTTTAGGCATTCAGAAATGTACAGTGTGACGTAGATCAGCGTCCTGTCTGCCTCGTTCTGGAAGAAAACAATACTAGCTGAAATACCTGGAATTAGACTTGAAAGAAATGTGTCTACAGCACGAAAGTTATTGTAATTGGTACAGTAGTTTAAATCCTGAGCAAATATGCATTGCTGAGGCGAATGGGAAGAAGCAAGCTAGAGCATGTTGAACAAAATGCACAGCTGCTTCAAGACAGAGAGATGGGGAAGAGACAACATACAGAAACAGTCGCACACTAGTGAGGTACATACTTGTTCCTCAACTAAACATCTTAACAACAAAACAATGCAACACTTCTTTGTGTTAGATTTTTCTCTGTCGAATATCTACAGGCAAGCAAAGTTCTGAAGCTTGATGCACACAAATTTCAATTTTCTTTTAAACATTTGACTTAAGTCACCTTAAATGAGGGATAAATGCCAGCTCCCAATACAAGTGAGAGTACATTTCTTACCTTGATTTCATAGTTCTTAAAGAAAACATTGGCCTTAAAGTAGTAGATGGCCTCATCAATGATGTCTGACTCAATGCCTGAAATGGAAAAAAATGTATCAATAAAAAGGCTCTCCGCTCACTACATAATTCAAAGATGTGTTGTGAAAGTATGTATTAATGCAGTCATTTCCTGTTTTAGTCACCACATCTTTTGTTATTGTATGGAAAGTCCTTATTTGAGTTGTGATATACAGGCTGCTAAGGAACAACTCCAAGTGACCAAACAATACAATTATAATGTCCCGTTTTTAGGGTGAAAATCTCATCAAATCATGACTTCACTATGACTACTGAATCAAATCCTCTGATCTATACTCCAACATGTCTACAAAATAAGAGAGGGACACTCACTTCAAGCTTTACAGACACTTAAATGCTGGAAACGGAGCGTCAAGACAATGAAGAAGTTGAACTTTAGGATGCACTCTTGAGGCCATATATGGAAGTGAAGCCGATACATGATTCAGGAACTGAGCAACGTGTCATAACAAGCTAACAAAACTAAGCGAGTGAACATTTTAGAAACTAACGTTGCTAAACCACTGCGTATGAATTTCTGTGATTAAGAGGAATTGGCTCCACTTTGTGTTCATTCAAACCTTACCGTCTCCTCTGGCTGGTCCCTTGAACTGGGTTTTGAGGGGAAGCAAAGCCATATTCCCCACCAACCTGGTGTCGGGGACCATCAGGCTTGAGTGATACGCCTTAAAAAAAAGAGAAAAAGTTGCTGTCACTTATATTTTTAAGGTAACGTTACCTTTCTGGCAGATAGAATCAGTGATACCTCTGCTACAGTCGCCTCCGCTGTAAAGGCTATGCTACCACGACAGCAAACCCTTTATTGTAATGATGCTAAACTAAGGATTTGCAGAAACGTTACAGTGAATGTATCACTTTTGACTGTAAAACATCACAAACATTGCGAGCAAATGCTAACATAGCTAGCCAACTATGCTACCGAGAATCACAGCTAGCGTTTACTCGGAGGCCCTTGTGTGTTACAGTGGAGTTTCTATGCATTTGTATTTTGTTCTAAACCGCACAATAGAAGCTTTTGTTGGTTAATAATATTGTAGAATTTACTCACCGGCATGTTGAGTGATAAATATCAGTCCAACTGCTCAGCGAGAGAAAAATACTAACACTACAGGACCCAGCTTCCGCTTGTCCCACCCTTCAGCTTTACAGGAAGTGGCCGCATGTTATGTGGCGTACCGTCCACATGGAGGCGCTACCACACCGGGTTTCTTCACAAAGGAAGTCAAGTTGGATATTTTGTGTCATATTTTATTTAAAAAATATAGCAATAATACATGTATTTATTAACAACTCGAACTTAAAATTAAACACTGTCCTGACATAATAAAAAACATGAATGGGTTGAAATCACACATTTCTTGAGTCATCAAAAAGGTACCCAAGAACAAAAACATACTGTACATGACACAAGATATTCATGATCTTCAGTCACACACATGTCCCTTTTTTATTGTCATGCCATTCTCCATCTGGACTTGATATAATGTATCCTGGTTCTTCATCAGCCTCAAATGTTGTTTTTAACTCGTCTTTTTTTTTTTTGCATAAGTCCTGGAGTCATACTACTCCAGTCCTCAGCTGTCAACTTTGTCTTGAAAAAACGCATCATAATTAAGGTTAGCAGGCTCTTCATCAACCTCCTGTAGAAAAGGAAAGAATAGGAATAACAAAATAATAATTCACACTATTAACAATGACAAATGCATTGTAATTACTTTACACCATATTGTAAAACGTTTTGTTTTTGTATGTTTCTTCACCTTCGGCTCCTTGAACTCCAGGTCCTCTCCATACTGTATAGAGAAGTCAATGTTTTGCAGTACTATGTTAATACCTTCCTCATCTGTGCGGTCAAAGGGCAGGAATCTTACCATACTGTAGTCATCAATCTGGACACACAGACAAAGACTTTAGAGACGGTCTCATTAAACAAATAAAAATGAATGCAGTATTAAATTAAGGGCTTCACTCACCAGACCACAGATGGCTTTAGTCAGATTCTTGAACTTTTTGCTTCTGATGTTATCGGAGTTATCTTCCATCATTGAGTACATGTCTGGGTCCAGGTACCTAGTGAAAAAGAAAGCAAAACATAATGAATGCTGCGTCCAGCCATAACTGAGGATCAGAATATTAGGTAAAAGTAACATTTAAGTCACTATAAGCCTTCCTTTATTTGGGTCTTACTACAAACATTAAAAGGTAAGTTTCATGTTAACTTAGGACATATAACACTGTTGTACTTTGCTCATATGAAACTTACTTCTCAATCTCTTTTTTGGCTTTGGGACTAAGCAGGTCCATTTTTGTCATGATGTTTATTTGAGGGATCTCTAATGACACCATGGCACTCAGGGCAACCATGACTCCTGAGATGAACTGTAGTTAGAGTAAAGGGAAGATGTGAGACTTCATGTTTGCTTTCATTACTACATTAAGTGCACATTATTGCAAAAAAAATTGGGTGTTCACACACAAAGGGGAACCAAACAAACAGATGAAGACATCGTCTGTCACCTTAAAAGACTCCACCATGAACTGGGAGTCTACCAGAAAGACCCCACACACCCGGAACTCCCACTGCTGGAGCTGCTCCACCAGCTGCTTCATTACAGGGAGGTGTGTATAAAGTTCAATCTGACCTGCAAAAAGGAAGCCACTTGTCAAAACTGTGCTTGAGCTGTGAAAAGAAAACATAGCACCAAAACTGGGACAATGCATCTATAGTGATGTAAATACAAATCCATAATCCCAGTACTGTGATTCTTGAATGAATTAATGATCAAACTTCAGTTGTAATGCTTGTTACTCAAGCTGTCTTGCTCATAGAGAGCAGGAAGCCTAATTTTTTTTTTTTAAATGTATTATAATGTGTTAACAGAACATATGTCATCCCATTAAACCTCTTCCTTTCACCTCTTAACATACTGGGCCATACCAAGCACAAACTAGTGGGTAAATCCACCCTGCACCAGCTTTCAGCATGCCTCTGCCAAGATGTTTACCTGGGCAGTCGAACAGTATGTAGTCATCCTCTACATGCCCCAGGCTTTCCCCTAGCCAGTCAAAGTTGTTGGCGAAGTATTCCATGCAGAAGACCAGACCTCCATTAGGGCCAAATCTGAGAGAAGCGTCCTCCATCACGTCATCCACCTGGATGAGCTCCCGGATGTCTGCGGACACAGAAACAATCCGGTTGTTGTGTTGAACAAAATAAATCTTACTGTAAGTATTCTAAATGTAACAGCAAAAAACAAAACAAATATGAGCATGTGATTCAGAACATTTATCTCTAACAGTGCAGGAAAAATCACTTTATTTCTAAACTATTAAATAGTACACTTCCCAGTTTATGTATTTTTATTTATTTTTTCATGTTTTTTGTTTTGTTAACATTATTGTGACTGTGTGTGGTCACACTAAACTGTGTCCTAGTTTAGTATGTTGTACAGTATGTGAACCAACGTATTTCTATATCCATCTATGTAGGCTCTTATTAGCAAACCACAAGTCAGTGTTTTGAAATCAGACCTAAATCGCTATACACCCAATATCTACTTTCTACTACTATTTAACTTATTTATTTGACTATTTATTTACTTAATTTTTAACGTTATTAATAGATTCTGTGTGTATATGTTTATATTTATATTGTTTATATTCTTTTTTATCCTTCTTATATTTGAATGTGTGACATGCACCAACAGCACCATGACAAATTCCTTGTATGTGCAACGTACTTGGCAATAAAGCCCTTTCTGATTCTGATTCTGATATACGCATGTAACAACATACTAGTTCTGTATTATATACGGCTAAGATGTACTCTTTGTAATTAAATGTAATCATTTTGTAAACTAAAAAAAGGCTGTATATTATTCACCTGCCATGACAGGGTAGTCAAAGTGCTCAGCTGCTGGGTCCAGATTGACCACCTGAGCTGAGCGGTTGAGGGTCTGTAAATGCTGGACCATGGTGGAGCAGTAGGTACTCTGAAATGGACAATAACACTCCAACAATTAACAAATCAAAGGCAGATATAACTTAAACTTGGTCAACGTGGATGACTAGACAACCCCATGTCTTAGCATAGCGCTTTAGCCGAAGAGCATAACAAGGCATTTCAGCACGTGCAACTGAATGACTGATAACTTACCTTACCGCTACCCGCCGGGCCAATCACTAGCTGTGCATAACGAGGCATTTTGCCTCAATTAAAATGTGTTTTGGTACAGTTAAATCCCTGTATTCGCTAACTGTAGCTAGTTAAATTGATGGTACAGAATGCTTTAGTACTTCTTCTTATGGTTTTCAGGACATTCTCACCCGTTGTAAGGCCTACTACTGCCATCTACTGATCAGAATGTGAAATAGATAGATAGATACTGTAGACAGACAGACAGACAGACAGACAGATAGATACACCTGGTTTTTATGACCATTGTACCAGAAACTGCAGAGCATGTGCTTGTTAGTTGCAGAAAATATGAAGGCTATTAGAAAAAAGGACATGATGGAAGAAATTAAACGATTTGGGATAACAGGAGCAGGAGTAAAGAATATAGTGGAGTGTGGTGAAAGTGGACAAGGAAGATACTTGGTCAGCTTCAATAAGAGCAGGACTGATTAGGAAATCTGACATACTGGAAACCATAGTTAACTAACTCCAGAAGATGGCAGTAGTGCAACATTTAAGATGCAAGCTGCTGTTAAAACCCAAAGAAGAAGAAGAAGAAGAAGAAGAAGAAGAAGAAGAAGAAAACAAAAACAAGACGAAACCAACTGAAACAACACATGCAAAACTGATGCAAACACAGTTCGATACTGGTTCTCGCTCCCGATCTGACGCGAGTCACTAGCCCGTAATCTGCCATTGATGGAAAGAAAATGTCTCGAGGATCAAAGTGAAAGAAGTTGGCAAGTCAAGCGTCAGGCCTTGAGAGACAGACAGCGCACTTCCTATTGGTAGGTGATGTCATATTGCCAGTAGTTGGTAGGTTGTTACGTTGCTCAAGTGTGCTCTTGTGTCATACGTGGACTCTTAAGTTACCTGCAAGGCAGTAGTGCTCAGACCCAGGACGTTCTGGGTTAAACAGCCAAAGGGGTAACGTTAGCTATATGTTTATGGTTTAGCTACGAGCGATAATGGCAGGTTGAGCTCAGATGTAGAAGAACAGCCACTGTCTTTTTATCGGTGTGTGACGTTAATAACTACTAACTATAATAATTACTCTAGCTACTTCCCGCCGGGCGGATGTAACGTACTAAAAGCGAAACGACACATCGTCAGCTTTCAACGAATTTCAGAATTCATACAATGTAAATGTATTGTATCATTAGCACAGTGAAGGCTACTCTACGCTAACGCTAAACCTAGCTAGCTAGCTGTCACTGTGGAGTAGCCTACAGTAACTTAAGCTTATGGCATACATAGCTGATAGTCAGGAAAGTAAATAACGGTTTCCTAAATATTGTGTGACCTTGGTATCAGATTGGACAAGTATTGACTAACGTTATCAGTCCAGCAACGCTAGCTAACGTGAGTAACGATAAGAAGGCGTTAAGGGCTTAAGGCTTATAGTGATGTAAAAATTACACTTTTTTTTTCATACCAATATCAAACAAACTGATATTAGAAATGACAGAACTTCCCTTACTCTGTCAAACTAGCCGCCTTTATGCAGTTATAGCTACGTTGTTATATTATGTTACTCTTTTTATTATTAAATAGATTGATACAGAACACTGTCCAGTGTAATGCTAACCTTTTTTTTTGCCTCTTTGTTTTCTAGTGCTATGAGTGTGGGTGATGGAGGACAGTCAATGTGGGGACTTGGACTACCTGGTCCAAGATGAGGACACCCTCATCGAAGGTGTCAGCAACCAGGTCTTATTTGTTGTGGTGCTCAGTATCACCTTCCTTGCAGGCATTCTCACTCTGCTCTGCAGGTAAATTCAAATCCAAATTTCAGGATGCTATTTATGTGAAGTAGCATCACAAACTGGAATATTCAAAATTGCTCTAACTTCTGTTTACCTAAGCTGATACAATTTTTTCAAGTAAATACATTCCACTAAACCCCAACGTTTTTACTTCTAGCTCAGTCTCACATAGGATAACTATCTCCACAGTTAGTTAGCCTATTTGCACTGCTTTACACTTAAGTAATTTACCCGATGTATTATAAATCTATTTTTTTAATTAATTATTTAGAATTCAAATCAAAGAGGCCTGTAAGCTTAGTTTTGCTTCTGTGCACTGCCATTTCTTCTTTTCAAGGCTATCTGTGTAACACAGTGAAACACATTTGATACTGTTACCAAAACTTTTGTTTTGCATTAGCAAATAATTTGATGAATGGAAAATGTCAGTTTGCATAGCTTAATGTGCTGTTACATTCATTAGTTTCAGCTAAAGAATATTATGGTTTCAAATGTCTGTCCTTTTGACATTCTTGCAGACAAGAGCAGCAGAACATTCATCCGGAGAATCAGGAGCATGTTCGAGCCGTCCGACAACAGCTCCAAACAGAGCAGGTACGTAGGCAAATACTAGCCTTTCCACCCTAATATAGCTAATTGATAAAAATAGCATAAAAACAACAGTATGTTTTAAAAAAAAAAAAAAAAAAAAAAAAAAATGTTTTTAATTAAACATTAACAAATTTTAGTTGTTTAATGTAATGTTTATTTTTCAGTGAGGAGATACATTTCGAAATCGTCTGTTCAATGATTACTGACATATTAAACTTCATATGTGTTTTTGATTTTTATTTATTTGATTTCTGTCAGGACGAAAATCCTCAGGCGGAGGCCAGACAGCAGTATTACACAGACATGTCTTGTCCTGTGTGTTTACAGCAGGCTGTTCTTCCTGTGGAAACCAATTGTGGACACCTTTTCTGTGGTAAGATTGATTTTAGTAATGTGTATTAAGCAAAACCAAACTGTTTTAGCTTTAGACCATATGCAGAAGTCAGAATATATATAATTCAGTTGCGAAAATGAATCAAAGTATAATCGGGAAGTATATGTGTTAAAATAGTTATTTGTTCTTTGATTTTAGCTTATGCTGTGTTCATGTTTTTTTTTTTTCTCTGCATAGGCTCCTGCATTATAGCCTACTGGAGGTATGGCACATGGCTGGGTGCAATTCACTGCCCCATCTGCCGACAAATGGTGAGACTTGTAATAAATGTTGGAGGTAGAATGGTTAACCTGAGTTTTTATATTACCATTCTTTTAGATACCAGACCTACAGGTATTTGTTAGAATTGCTTGCTTCCAAATTTACCCATAGATATAAATGCTACATTCTTATTTATTAAAGGTGCTGACACACAGACTTGTACCTTTTTAATACCTTTTCATTTTCAGTCTAATTGTTTTCTGTTAGTTGTTGTGAAAATCATGAGTACACAGTGTTACTCTCTCCTAATTTGTATTTGTGTAGGTGTGTGCCACACAATAACTGTTATTTTTTTCCCCCAGGTAACACTGCTCTTCCCACTATTTCATGAACACACCGCTCCTGAGAGGGTCCAGGATGGCGAGGGAGAACCTCAGCTGATATTAACAGACATCAACGATTACAACCGCAGGTTCTCAGGCCAGCCAAGATCTGTGAGTATTAGGGGTGTGCAAAAAATTGATTCACATTCATATCCCGATTCAAGCTCTATCAATTCAAAATCGATTCATAGAATTCCAAAAATCTATTCATATATATATATAATATATATTTTTTTTAAATTGTATGTCTGCAATCACATGGGAAAAGTAACTACATTTACATACTGTGAATCATTTTTTTTTTTAAATCGAAAATCGTTCTTGAATCAAATCGCTTTTGAATCGAACCTTAAGCCTAAAAATCGATATTGAATCGACTTGTGACATTTTCTGAATCGTGCACCCCTAGTGAGTATACTACAATAAAGGAATATATTCCAATTCTATTCCATTCTACAGCCAGATTCATATTTGGGCTGCAGTAGTTACAGGTTAGCTGGGCTTACTTTTATATCTAAAATAGCAACAATTCTTCAAATATAGTTAAAGATGCTACTAGAAACATTTTCATTGTCCTGTTATAAATGTTATTTAAACACGTTAAAAGCAATATCAGTTATGATGCTTTATGAGTATTCAAATGTAAAGAGAATGTTCTTATTAATCCCCCTGCCGCCCTCCCAGACTGTATAATCTGAGGCTCTGCTAGTAAAATATACAAGTATGCAAATGAGATGCTGGCTTGTGCAGTGCATTATAATTATGGGAGTATTTTAAAAAAAATGTATAGGGCTTCTCATCATATTTTCTCTCCTCTGTCTTCTCAGTATATGGACAGGCTGCGAGATGTGCCCACCTTGCTCCGTCATGCCTTTAGGGAGATGTTCTCTGTGGGAGGCCTCTTCTGGATGTTCAGGATTCGCATTCTTCTCTGCCTAGTGGGAGCACTCACCTACCTGGCCTCGCCGCTTGACATCCTCCCTGAGGCACTTTTCGGTCTGCTGGGATTCATGGACGATTTCTTTGTGATCCTACTTCTCTTTGTGTACATCTCTATCATGTACAGAGAGGTGGTTACACAGAGACTGAATGGCTAAGTGTTGGCTCATGAAAGAGGCCTTGGCTTGCTCATACCAGGCTCAGGAAGAGTGAATGCAGCATCTGAAGTGTGCCGGTAAAGACTGAATAAAAAGGACAGTCCATCAGTTATGCTGGTTCTCTCAGAGGGGTTTAGCCTGGAATGTTACTTCATCATCACTGGAGAGGGGTTAGCAAAAGTATAATCTCTGTATCGCCATTAATGATTGATAGATTGAGTGACGTCAAGGCAAACAACAATGCAGCATGAGGATGGCTGTGTAGGGATGTGATGTTGTTAATATCGGCCCTATCAGACTTTGCAGAAAGACGGGGAAATAGTTTTGGTCCATTCAAGTACTTGAGGAACAACCCTAACTGAATGACTAGTATAACTAGCAGGCAATTTTATGACAGCATTGCCAAAAGGAGACAATTGTGTAACATAATGTGATCTTGAATTTACTGTATAAATGGCAGTGTCTTGATTACATGCATTTAAAGTTGGCTGTCTGCATCCAGATTATCGACTGTCAGACAGATTTGTGTTTCTAACACCTCTTCTATTACAGCCTGTTCAGTCAATTAAACTGATGACGCACTTATTTAAGTAACCTGTGACTATGCATGTTCTTAATGACTGGAAAAACACAGCTTGTGTGAAAACGACTGAATCATCTTACTTCCAACGTTTTACATCTATTAATCAGATCGGATTAAATCTGAACCTCGCTGCACAGGACAACCTGACTGTTGCTTAATAACTTCTCAATTCGCAGATTTTTATTCAAGAGATAAAAAAAAAATCTTGCTTATGTTCTGAACGTTAACTTACCTTGTAAAGATAATCATGAGTTTGGATGTTTGTCTTCTGTACAGAACTTAAAGGTCCCATGGCATGAACATTTCACTTTATGAGTTTTTTTTTAACATTATTATGCATTCCCCCAGTCTGCCTATGGTCCCCAAGTGGCTAGAAATGGCGATAGGTGTAAACCGAGCCCTGGGTATCCTGCGCCACCTTTGAGAAAAAGTAAGCTCAGATGGGCCGATCTGGAATTTCCTTCTTATGAGGTCATAAGGAGCAAGGTTACCTCCCCTTTCTCTGCTTTGCATGCCCAGATAATTTGGCCCACCCATGAGAAAGAGAGAGACATCATGGCTTGCAAGAAAGCAAAGTGGCAGTTGGTCAAGGCCACACCCCCACCCCCACCCTCCACCTTGCCCCCCCTCTCTCCTCTTCAATAGACCTTTTTCACAGCAGACATGTTGACATGGCATAGTAGGAAAAGCACAGGTGTATTCTGAACCATTAATGATGGCTGCATTCCACCTAGGAGAGGCCCTGGTATCGTGCATGCTGACTCACTGAAATAGCTTACTGGGACACTTGATGGGATCGAGCCATCGTTAAGGTTATCAATTTCAGCTGTGCTTCTCCTACTATGACAAGTCAAAATGTCTGCTGTGAAAAAGGTCAATAGCATTTAAAGCTACCGACACAGAAATGGCACATCCTAAGGAAAGCTCATTGTGGGACTGGCTCTACTGGCTGTAATTCTGCACCAAGGCTACATTTTGGGAAAGAGACTTCAGATACAGTATTAGGGGACCACTAAGCCTATATAAAAGCATCCAAAAAGCAGCATGTCAAGGCTCAGAGTCTGGGTGAATAACACTATGCACAGCACAAAGCGTTTCAGATCCTTCAATTCATTTTTGAAACAGGAGTGGTAAAGATGCAGTTCTCCATTTCTTATCCTTTTTGACTCCTGAATATTTATCAGAGAGGCCGCATTAGATAATGTCTTAAAGGTGCCCTGCCACACCTATTTCATTACTTTGTGGTAATGTCTGAAGTTCTACCATGGACTCTAACATTCTTTGTGGAAAAAATGCCTTGGTTACCTTGTTTCAAGCCATTCTAGCGTGGTATAGAAAGCCTGCAGGAAGACTCAGTTCGATTTGTGCCAGTTCTCATTAATATTCAACGAGCTAAGCTGCTTGACTCTGAATGGCTAACAGCTAGCCAATGAGAGCCTGGCTATCAGCATCCTTTACCCAGTGCAACTGGGCGAGCTCATGAATAGTAATGAGCTCAGGCAACACCACGTCAGACTGACCAGCTTTTGTAATTGGCCTGATTTCTCCGCTTATTTCTTTTCAGTGGCTAGAGCTGACAGAAGAGGTAGCAGTTCATTTTCACATTCACGACATAACACAAATACATATGGATAGGGTTGGGTATCGTTTTTTTTTTTTTCCGATACTGGTGCTAAATCGATACTTCTAAAACGGTGCCGCTGCCTGAATCGAAAAAAAAAAAAAAAGTGTATATATATATATATATTAATATAAAAAAGGAGCACAAAACGACAATCAAAATGAAATGATTGATTAATAATGTAATAACAATAACTTATAACAATGACTTATTTCACCAGTAAATTGCTGGAAAACGACAAAAACAAGCACCAGATGGGAAAAGGGTATGTTCAATAACTTCAAATGCACCACAAGGCTGGCGAGTTTCAAGTAAACGCACCGTCTGTGTTGTTTTTCCGACAACTGCAGCTGCAGACAGTTACGTCCCGGTGTTGGAATCCTCTACAGGGAAATACAGTCACACTTTACACCGCTTAACGTAAGCTGTCAGCATTTTAACCATTGTGTTAATCCAGCTACTAGCTAACGGTAACGTAGCGTCCTGTGCAGCGATGCTTCTGAAAACAGAAATTTTCGTTCTTATTCGGTCTCGTTACTACCGTTTACGTCGGAAAACGGAAGCGTTTCGGTACCCAACCCTACATATGGACCTAACATATTTAAAAAAAAAAAGTTTTGTGTGGCAGGTCACCTTTCAGTTTGTAGAAATATAATATTTTGTCCCTGTTAAGTTTTGCTAAGCTCCCTAAAGTTATTGTGAGTCCATGAGGGCCCTGACCGTCAGGCTGAAAATGTTGGCTTCAGAGTGGTAACTGAAACTGTATCCAGGCCATTTGCTTTCTTAGGTCTGGATTTGCTGTGTAAGCACTGGCCTTCGTGGTCATGAATAGTAGAAGAAGAAGATGGGGGTGCAGGCTCATGTGGCAGATTGACAGTCAACTGTCAAATTCATTTTTGTTTGACAGCTTCAGATACAAAAACACCATCAGTTCCCTCTTGGAATGTCATGTTTTAAGGCGTGGCACATGTGTCATACCTTTTCGCTGTCCTTATTGATTAGTGTCTCCTCTAGTTTGTGTCTGGGGTGTTTGAGCAACCTCCAGCCTTTTGTTTTTGCCATTGAAAGAACGTGTTGTAAATGCTTCAGCTGAGAACTGGTTAGGTGAGAGTCTACCCTGGTGGAAAAATACTGTGACTGCTTGAAAAGTCGGTTCTTTGGTGCAATCTGCATAATAATTCCCAAACAATTACAATTTAAAAAGTACAACACCAGTGATTTATGGCATACTCCAGGTACACATCAACATTTCGTAAATGTGTAATATAATGCCAGGATTATACCTCTCTGCTCGTACTGTATAAACTAACACTTACACAATCATTTCTATGTCACATACTCTCTCTGCCTTTCTCAAGGGTTTTCCACTGAAACTGCTCTAAAGTGACTGAGGCTTTGAAACAATAGCATGGTCTTCTTTGATGGATTCCGTAAGAAAATGTGAGTCAGATTACTTACAAGACAGCCACCATTTATTAAGTTTGGTAGTCATGATCCTCCAGACTAATCTGTCCAAGTTTGGTGCTGACTTATTTCTGAGCACAACTCCCCATCTTTCTTCAGAAGCGAGTCAGCTGTGCACTTTCACTAGCCCAACAGAGATGGAATAGTAGTGTGATGCCTCACTCGGAAGCTAAAACGGAGAGCTCAACACACAGGGTGAAAAGAGGAGCTGCAGCAATGTGCAGTACAACAAAAATATGGTGTTTTTTTTATTTTTTATTAAACCATGTCACCTATTCTGATATAACCTCTAAATACAATTATGAACCTGAACATGAGCATATGAGCACTTTAACTACATTTTATTTTAGAGAACTGATGAAATAAAATAATCCAGTAATTAACAAGGAAAAAGCACAGATTAGAGGAGGTCATTTTGTGTATCCTAGATATGTTTTCTGCTTTCCTATGCTGGTAATCCATGAGCCCACCAATTATGTTTCTCCCCTGGGAACAACTGCCCTAAATTACTAGTTTAGTCAGAAATCTGTAACAATGACTCCTAACATATCTCTGCTATTTGTGGCCACATAGCCCATGGTAATGCCTTTTCTCCCTCTGCTCGTTCAACAAGCAAACAAAACTGGATTAGGTCTAAAGGACTGATGGGGGCAACAATTATTTTATAAATTACATATGTGTTTGTTTGTATACATCAGCCAAGCACAATACAACTGACATGGTAACTAAAATGGGCCCAAGGTTATTTCAGCATTTTTACCCAAACTTGAGGCTCTGTTTAATGGAGGCTCATTTTTGCTCTGTGCCCCTCTAGCAGGTTAATCCAGCTTCAATGTTCTCCACACCTTTTATGTGTCATTCATGTCCGCAGACTCCGCCCATCCAGACGTCCTCTGGCAGACGCCGCACTGGCGATGCAGCGAACCCGACTATTGGAGGACGGATTGTGAGACACCCAGAGAGAGAGAGAGAGAGATCTCGGGAGTACATGAAGCCGACTGTCAACTCCAGGCTCTGTTTACCACACAAAGTCGGTTTACGTTAGGTAACGATGACTACATCAGGGTCCTTGGATCGAATGGAACTCTGTGAAAGCCTCTTGACATGGGTAGGTGATCAAATATGAAGTTTGTGGGGTTGTTTTCACTGACAGACAGTTCTCCGGCGCCGGCGATGCTAGGTAGCTGACTAGGCTACTGCTAGCTCGATGAGCTAGCGGGGGTAACATTAGCAGGCAAGAGGAAAATGACACGGGATCACGTTGGTTACGTATACAGGCCAGCTGTTTGCTGCTTTAGCTGCTGATGTGTTGCTAGCTAGCCACCAGCAGCAGACCGTCTACCAAGTCAAGACTATAATTTTGGTTCCAGATATGTGCAGTGGGGTATTTAGCTAGCTCAACTCTCGTAATGCTATGTCTTATGTTTTAACCATGGTTGTATTGGTTGTAGAGGGGGGGGTCAGACGGCAGAGACGGTGGCCTTGTTATGGTTCTACGCTTTTTTAGCGAAGGGTGTCTTCCTCTGGAATGAGCGTAACGCGTTAACGTTACAGCTCGGTGTCTGCTATGAGGCTGGCTCTTCCCCATTTCTCTTGACCCAAAAATGTCAAATACAGGCGAGCTTATAACGTTACCATAAACCTAAATATTTCTAGTCAAAGTCTAAAAAACGGATATCTAAAGCTACCAAGTGGGGAAAAAGGCATCCGATTGCAGGATCACATACTACCGATTGTAGCAGGTTTACATTGTTGATTGTTTTGATACAACATACAGTAGAGATGGTTGATGTCTGGGGGAAACGCTTATGTGAATATGATGTTCAAGCAGATAGACATTCACTGTTGATGTCACACATCTGGAGAGTAATACATCCAGAAAAGTCCAGAATCTCTCAACTGCAATGTTGATTTTAGACAAAGAAAGGGCAACGATTAAGGTAACTGACTTCATAGGTATGAATAACTGACTTCATATGTATGATGCGTTTTCATCATAAGCGTTACTCAGATGTGTCAACAGAATTGTGCATGTATTGGCTGGCATGCCATGCGATGGAAACTGTGCATAGGTACTTCCATGTGGTGATGGTTCTAGTAGGGCTTAGTTCAAGCAAGATACACTCCTGCGTAGTCATGTGCTTCCTTAGATGTCACATAATCATACTTGAAATCAATTTGTTAATTTCCCTTTTGTGAAATTGAGGCGTAGGCCTTTCAGAGCTTGTGTGTTTAAAGCCCGAGACACACCAAGCCGATAATCGGCCGTTGGACAGTCTGGCGAGGTCAGTGACTCAAGTCTGTTCGGTGTGTTCTGTGCCATTGTCCGTCCGAGGGGCCGTCGGCCTTCATTTTGGCCGATTTGACATGTATAATCGGCGTGTCGGGCACTGCCGGCAGTCGGACTCAAATGACCCATCCGATTGGTGGAGTGCCAATCCGGAAACGGGGAGCGGAATGAGCGTGACTAGAGTCTCTCAAAATATGACGAAAATCTTTTAAACTGACCTTTGTCAATCTGAAATGAAAACAGATTCAGCAACTGCATGGCCCATTTCTCACTTAAAATGTATTCAGAAACACGTTTCGGTGAACTATTTTAGTGCAATATGAGATCGTATTCTGACCAAGCCGCCATGACAGTCTGGCTTTGAATTTCCGGAGAAACCAGACCCACGTGACGAGTTCGTCCAATCAGCTGCCGGTTTTCATTTTTGGGCGACAATACAAATTAGCGCCGCCTGCTGTTATGGAGACGTATTACGTCTCGTCACTTTGGTGTGTCCGAGGCACTTTTTTTGACAAACTCAGGGAGACAGATCAGTCCAACTGCCTTTTCTGCCGAGGGTCGGCCGTCTGGTCAGTGTGTCTGCAGCTTAATGTGACATTTACGTGCATCACTGTCACCTCCTCTTGTTGTCATAGCCTAGCTTATGTATGGCAACTCAGAATGGCCCTTTTCATGTTCCAAGTAATGATGTGGCTGGAAAACATTTCTCACATACCTGTTACCTGTGAAGTCACAGCACTGATTGTAGCAGATTGTTACTGAAGCACATGATAATAGCAGTGGAGATGTCTAGGCAACTGTTTCTGCTTTAGGTCAGTGCAATAAGTTTAGTTTAGTTTTTAGTTTTGATTAAAGGAATACTGAAAAACATGAAGTTCCTACTAAGTAGTGGGTTATTTGTTATATTATATTGAATGATAAATAAATGAATAACAGAACATATTAGAAGCCACAGTACTAAGTCCATTTTTTTTTTATTGTAGTCTGTTTGGACAGATTGCCAAAGTTATGGCTGCCACATACATAATGTAATACTCCCCTAAATAATATACTGGCAAGCTGTTACTTTTGTCCATTATCTTACAATTCTCAGTAAATACAGGAATTTAGGATTGTTTAAGAGGTTGCAGACTTTCAGTCAAGGTACCATATCTGTAAAGCATGAAGTATCCCATGGTCACAGTGTAGAAAATATACCCAGATGTCCGCCATTTTTTCATCTACTGCCTCTTGCCTTTTATATTTAACCAGTTTGTCTAATAAGATAACTAGATGCAAGTGAGAAAATGATTTCTCGTGACATTGCAGTCACTGGACAAAAATTATACTTTTTTTCCATTGCACCACATGAACAATTATTTACTTCATATAGGCATAGCTATTGATATGGCCCTAGCTGCATGAGCTATTTTAAAATTTCAATTGACATACACATAGTGAAATTACACATTTCAACATCTGTATTAATAACGGTATTTTCCTACAAATGTGCTCTATAGCTCTGTCGTATAGAGGTTTAACAAAAAAAATAACAGAATACCTGCAGCATATTGCATCACTGCTTGAGAAGAATCATATCTGACATTTATGGCTCACTCATGCTTTGCACTGAAATTATGCACTGGGTTGCACATCACCAAAGCAACTAGGTGCATTGGTTTATTTGTGTGATAGTTATTTTTCTAGCACTACATTAGGCACCAAATGAATGTTCACTGGTACTGTCAAAGTTGTACATGGTTGGCATGTGTGGCATTGGTGTGCTCTTCCTTTTTGGAAAAACACATTTAGTCAAACCGAAGCGCTGACTGATATGCTGTTTGATATAAACTAATAGTTTAGAGGGACGTATCTGCTTCACTCTGATCAGTAGTCATAAGCATGTGATACACGTCTTTTCCTTTTCCAACTGTTTCCACAAACTCATAGGTGTGGGTTTCCTTTTTGACCTCAGTCCGCCCTATCTGAGTTGTGTGTGTCCACAGTGTACTTATTTAAATATTTTCAAGGATATGATTATGTTTGTATTGCTTAAGGTCTGTGGCTGCTCAGTAATGAACACATCCTAGTCTTTTGTAGAAAATAAATTCAGTTCATGTTAAATTTGTAGTGTTTATTTTCTATTTTGTGGCTCTTTGTGTGCTGCCACAATAATGTTGTCATTACATCAGTTATTGTGCATGTGACTCAGAAAGCTGAGGGTATCATGGGAAATGCAACTTTTTGTCTGTCTCTAGGATCCATTGTACATACTCTTTAGGTGTCACACACTCATTCTCATTTTTCAATGAAGATATCATAGTGGACAACTCCCATTGTGAACCCGGCATTCCAGTCTGAATTTCTTTCAGTTAAACTGCATTACGCTCTCTTCTATGCCCTTTTAGCAGATTGCTATGGCTGATGTGATCAAAGCAGATTTAATGTAATCTGGCAAGACCTTGGAACATGAGAAAATCTTGCTGAACTAGAACCTCAAAATCCCTCGATCACATGATGCTTTGTTTCCAAATTAATTAGTTTTCAATCATAACTTGCTGCTCACACCCAAAGATTGGGCACCACAGGACATAGAATACTGTGCAAAATAGCACAAGATGTGCTGTGGTAGATATCCAGTACTGGGAAAGCATAGCCTATATGCTGTTTAACCAGTAACCAGTGCTGTTTCAGTTACCAAAATGCACAGCTACTGGTTCTTTAATGGAAACGTTTAAGCCGACTAGCTATGAGACACAAAACGGGTTAGCTGTAAAAGCTGCTTTGTGCGAGAATAATAAGAATACAGACAATGTTAGTCTGATAGATGCAGAAGTGATTGTTGGCCACCTTTTTGCAGTTGAAGCATGCACAGATGCTTAAACCGATCATAGCCTGGTTAAGGTTTATAGCTACATGGAGGGATAGGTCTACCCCGGTTACTGAAGGAGATCTCTTCCTCCGTTTACCGGGTTATTAGAACTCCAATTTTAACCGGGATAAGGTGTTTACATGGAGTTTGAGAAATCGGGGTATTGCCTTAACCCGAATATAATCGTTTTTTTTTTAAACTGCATGTAAACACACTGTGTAAAGAGATCTGATGTTACAACCAAAATCAACAACGTTTGAATAGCTCCTATTAATCCTTTTACACTGTGGGACACAGACCAATGATATTTAGCCCAGGAACAACAGCTCAGAGGTTTAGCACAAGGACTAAACCTTTTCCAGAAGACATGAGATTCCGTCTAAGCACTGCACAAAATCCTCATAATAAGCATTAGGCAGCTTGTTTCAGCCAGCAACCCTAACCCTTACTAGCCATGGCGTTTGAACATTTAGGCCATTTAGGCTATTGATTCTTATGCACTGCAGATGGATATCCGAAAAAAGATTCTTATTTCTATTAACAATGTTGATTTCTGCTAAATCTTCCCTAGTTGGGTGTTAGGATAATCTGTTGTCTTTATATATCTGATTACTGATCAACATTCAAGGCAGCAAGTGTATCAAATGTGGCATCAGTAATTAAAAGGGGTCTTCTTTCACAGATAGCCGGTGCCAGCACAATGTCATAGACAGCATAAAGCCACTCACCAGCACTGCTCTTCTGTGGCTTTTCAAGAGACATCACATGGGTGTACATTCTGTTTAAAGGCTTTGTAATCCAGTGGTATGTATACCACAGGTTTGTTGACCTAACATGCAGTCAAGCATGTGGAGTTCATGTGGCCACGAGAACCTATCGCTGCTTGAGAACAATCGTTTAGGGTATAAAAAAAGATACAGAGCCCTGCTAAAAGGGGGTGCAGTACTGTTGGTCAGTCAGTCTACAAAATGCAACAGTTTTGGATTTGCCGGACCTCAAGTAGCCATTAGATTGAAGGTTATTGATCTAATACCTCAACCGGTGTTGTCAGTAATGTTCCAACCTGACATCAAGCACCAGGCATAGCCTATTACATGACAAGGGCCATCGATTCATTTCGTTCTCAGATAGGCTTTCAAAGTCTGTAGATAGTTCTGGACCTGTTGTCATGATGCCATGTTTGCTGGAATCTGTTTGTGGTTGTCTTGTGAAGGGCTTTATTTCTCTATTTCCATTTCTTTCATGCAAAGGGAAATGATGCAGACCAAATGTTTCAGTGGTGGAGAGCCAATACCAAGTGTTAGAACAATATGTGTGTAGGCCTATATGCAACCATTTGTACCATGAGGCTTGTCTCATTTCAACTAATTTTAGCCCTCTGCCACTCCATAGAAAAGTTATTTGTTATTTGTCTTGTTAAAGTGTAACCCCCACCCCCTTTGTAATGCATAATTCTGTGTTCCAGAGCAGCACAGCTGTTTTTGACCAGTGTGAAATGCCAATTTAATGCAACAGTTTCATCACTACTCCATCCATGTATTAAAATGCAGTACCATATCACTTGACAGGTTTGTGTTCCTATAGTATCTAAACACAGGAAGTCAACATGTTACCCACTCTACAAGATAATGTAGTATCACAGTAATGGGTGTAGTACACACTTCACTTTTCTTTTTTTTTAACCTTTATTTATTCAGGGAAGGTTCACTGAAGGTTCACCTCTCTTTTGCAGTTCCACATTCATACCTGGAAGCTGGAGCTGGAGGTTAAGGGCCTTGCTCAAGGGCACCTCAGTGGTGGTAATGAGTGAGGGACTCTTTCACTTTCCCCACACAGATTTTATCCTGTCGGTCTGGGGATTGAAACGACGACCTCCCGGTCACAAGCTCGCTTCTTTAACCTTTAGGCCCCCTGACTTGTCACTTGTACACCAACTGTGAATCTTAAGTAAACCAGCAGTCAAAGTTTTACAAACATTTAAAAAAACATTTAGGTTATCTGAATTTAACAAGTGATGGTGTGTGGATGTTAATTTGAGTCACGTTGCCCTCATGGCAAGTTTAGTCAGTGTGTCCTCTACTTTGTACAGTGTAGAATGTTTTCTTGTTTACTGACCTCTGTCTCTGCTCATCAATGAAAATATACCTGGCTTAGATAGTTTTTGGTGTTGCTCACATCCCAGATCTATGGAGACGGTTGTAAAGAATTAAAAAATGAATTAAATAAGAAGAGTGAATTCACCTCTCCTTTTTAAATCTTTTTTAAAACGGATACTCACATTATGTCGACAGTAATCGGAGATAGTGTTGTTCTTGCATCATGTTTATTTTAAGATTTGTTCTACAGCTATTAGTTTCATAGCAGTGGAGACGACACCAAGTGAAATGGCATATTATTGCCTACCCAACAGGCAGGTCGCTGCTTTTCACAGTAAAGTATTCCCAGCCATGAGAACTTTGAATGAGTTTTATGTTAAAAGCCATGACCTGCTGATATATACTATATGTGAATATATTAAAGTCCAGCTTGAGTCTGACTCAAGTTCATTTAACTCAGCTACTTCAAATGGATCCAGGATAACTGCTTCATCAGCGATCTAACCTATGTCCCCGGCTGATAGGTGGTCTAAAGTATTTGGCCAATGTGCTGAATCTCTTCTTTGTTGCCTTCTGCTCTTTGTAAATCTGCGACTAAGGGCTTGAGAGCGCCACGTAATGAAAAGTGAGATAGACGGAATCACGTGCAGGCAGAATTTAAACCTCGTCATTTTCTTCCTGTCAGAATTCCAACATTCCTGCTCTCAATTCCCCCTTCTTCTTTGGCATGTGGACTGTTGGCATGTAGACTAAAATATTCAGTTGGGCAACAAATGTTCAGCCTGGAGGAAGAACTAGAGGGAAGATTATGAAGGATGGAAAAAGAACAATGTGGGGAAAAAAGATCTTAACAAAAGTGACAGAGGTGATGTAAGAGAAACTGAGCAATGATTACAAGCAACGTCGAGAGAAAGTTTGCGGGAGCAGTAAGTGTGAGCTGCATACTTGTGACTGTATTTACTCTGGCCTTCAGGGAGCTCCTGGGGAAAGATAACATGCCATTTTTGTAGCTTGTCATGTGAAATGTTAGCAGACATTATTTTAGGTGCACTTAATAGACTTGTAACTTGATGTCATTGCACTAGTTTTGTCCTGCACCCAGCATTCAACCTGTGTGTCTGTTTGTTGTTTAGATCCAGACATTTGGAGTGGAGGCTCCATGCAAGACAGTAGAAGACTTGACGAGTGGCATCGTCATGGCCCAAGCTCTACAAAAAATGTGAGTTTTCATCCTGACGTGTGGCGTGTCAGAAAATGCATTATTTGTTGTATTAGTTACATTTTTATAAAACCACTTTTTCTTTCTATGTTATTTTACATTGTTGGTGGTAAAGGAATATGCCAGTTCGTACTGTAAACATAACTATCACTAATAAGTAAAACATTCAATAGGACTCCATCACTGTCTGCCTTTTTCTCATTCAATTTCCTAAACCTGTAGATTCTGAAGATGCCCCTTGTTGATGCTCCCACTTAAAAAAATGTTTTACTCTTTTAATCCCTATTCTTGTGTCTGTGCCAATTTTCTAGAGATGTAGTGTATTTCAATGACTCTTGGATTAGTAGAGTCAAGCCAGAGGTTGGAGACAACTGGAGGTTAAAGGTAAGCATCAATTAGTCTTTGTTTTATTAGCAGGTGTAATAGCAGACCTTTCCAATTGTAAATGAGTAATATATCTAGAAATAGTGATTGCCTGTTGGTACTGTATGGTCCTGATGACTTAGGTGATCCCACTACATCTTTGTCACATTTCAAAATATAGATTGTTGCGTCTCACCTGTAGTACTTCAACTCTGCCTGTTTCAGTTGTATTGGTATTTCTAATATTCTAGGGACACACAATTCTCTCTTGTTTCAGATCAGCAATCTAAAGAAAGTTCTTAAAGGCATCCTAGACTATAACCAGGAGGTAAGAAGAATCTACTGTATTCATTTTGATTTGATCAGTACCTAGAATCCACTTTACATAAGAATATGTGTTGCTAACAGGGACAAGTTGTGACTGCTGACACCACCCTCAACCGCTGTAGCACAACACAGGTTGTGATAATCCACTTTTCATGTAAGGATATATTGTGATTATTAAAATATCTTTTGTGCCTGTCTAGATCCTAGGCCAGCACATTAACGACTTCACACTACCAGATGTTAACCTAATTGGAGAGCACTCTGACGCAGCAGAACTTGGGAGGATGCTTCAACTTATACTGGGTTGTGCTGTCAACTGTGAACAGAAACAAGGTGCATATTCTATACTTGTGTGTGTGTGTGTGTGTGTGTGTGTGTGTGTGTGTGTGTGTGTGTGTGTGTGTGTGTGTGTGTGTGTGTGTGTGTGTGTGTGTGTGTGTGTGTGTGTGTGTGTGTGTGTGTGTGTGTGCAATTTTATATTGGAAAACAATGTTCTGTGATTTCGCATTGCATTTACAGCTGACTCAGAGGCTTGAATTTACCCCATCATTTTGTCTATTTCTCTGTGCTCTCTAGAATACATCCAGACCATAATGATGATGGAGGAGTCAGTGCAGCATGTTGTCATGACAGCCATCCAAGAGGTGAGCTATCATGCTATTTTGACCTGTTATCAAATTGATTGCAGGTAATTATTGATTAACGATGAGAATTAGATGTGGTTGGTCAGATAGAGTGTTAACAGAAACAGGGTTGTGGGTGGGATTGGGATGGCACATCTGTAGGATCAGCTGGTAATCCCGGTGGTGTGGGCAGGTGCAGGACCGACACAACAGTCCCGCTTGCTTGGTTGGCATCATCACTGAACCAAGGTGTTGACAAGTGTCGGTGCTGTGTACACTTCACATGAGCCATTAACTTGTTTTTGTGTGTTTCTGCAGCTGATGAGTAAAGAGACTCCGGTGATGGGAGGAAATGACTCGTATGTGGATCTCGACAGACAGGTATGGAGACTTTATAGAACCGCCAGCATCATCAATAGGGTCTCAAATTTGAGAAGACGCACTCATACTCTCAGGAAGTATGTACACGTTTAAATGTAACTGTCCTGTATTAAATAGACTTCACTTGTAAGATACAAAATTGAACATTCACACAAAACCCAAACTCTTACCCATCTCTTACCCATCTCTCTCACACACAGATACCCTCCGGTATCTGGACTGTCCACTGAAACCTCAACACCATTGTCATTGAACACAAAGTACTCCCTATAAAACCTGACCCAGATCTCCCCTTCACCCTCGTCCTTGTTTTGGCCACAGACCTGTAAAACAGCTGGATGTGTGGAAAAGCTATAGCTTCAGCCGAAGCGCTGTGCTATTGTGCAATCTTTACTGTGTATAAACTGCCTCAAACACATCTCCCACTGTTTTTTTTTGGGGTAGATGTATTTGTTTAGCCCTTGATCCAACGTGTCAGTGAGATGTAAAAGTGTGTTTCTTTAGCCTCATCCAAGTGGACAATACATTTCGTGGAAATCAAAGCAAATCTGCAGGGTTTTTATTTGTGTCTTTCTCTTCTCAGCTGAAGAAGACAGCAGAGGAGCTGAATGATGCTTTGTCTACCAAGGAAGAGATCGCCCAGAGGTGCCGCGAGCTTGACATGCAGGTTGGTTTTATGCCGTTGTTATCCGCCATGTTTAAGGCTGTTTGACCGCTGGTTTTGTACATCATAGCACAGTGTGCAGGTACTCCTATCGCGTGTCTGAATGACTAGCCTGAAAGACAACACCAGCAGTGGGCCTGGCAAGGGTTTAGAGTTCAGTTAGTTATCACAGTGGCACATTATTAAAAAGGTCAGGATGTGAATAACTGACATTAAAGTGGATAACTTTATTATTTGCGGCCGGTTATTATAACAGGACCATTTGGTCTTTGTATTCATGGTGTTGAAATATTTTCATCATAAAATTTCCCTAGTCTTTAACATATTCATCAATTATCGGTATTGTTAGGAAAATGACATAAATGTATAATTTAAAAGTGTCAGGCATTACTCATTAGCCTTTAGCAATTATATTTGTGTAATAACTAAAAAGATACAAGAACACTTATGTCCACCCAATTAGGTTTTAAGCTTACCTTTGCTGCTGTATTGTGTAACTCTTTTACTGTCTTACTGATTGTGTCATACTTCTTATTGCTATTTTTGGTGACATTTTAAAACCAGCTCCCGTTTTTTGCATAATTACATAGTATCAATAAAAGCTGATTCTGTTGTTACTGATGGACTTTTCCCATACTTATTTCCTTGTCAGATTGTGGATTTCTTTTTTACCTTAACACTGATAAGCTTTCGTAAAAATCTATCAGTTGATCATAATGGACATCTTTTATTTACATTTTCTTTCTGCTAACGATGACACAGTTATTGCAGAAAAATGGAGCTGTAATTTAAAGGGTGACCTGTTCTCCTGTTGTGTTAAATGGGTTTCCTCTTATTTCCTGACTATTTCCACACTGTGTGCCTTGCTTTAAAGGCCCTCCATGTCCAAGAGGAGCGTGATAGACTGAGGTTAGACTTTAATGAGCTAGAAGAGAGGGTAAATCCAAACTTTCTTTTCTTTCCGTCTCTTTTTTCCATTCATGGTGTGTGGCGTGTCTAATAGTCCTGGATTTTTTTTCAGTCTGCTTGCACCAGCATCCCCCCTTCGGAATCCAGATCCCCCTTCTCCTAATTATGTGTGCATGTGTGTGTACACGTTTGTGCACATGTATAAACGTGGTCCTCTCTTGGGGCACACCAGCCACAAATGCAGTTTTGTGTGGGTGTGTCAGTTGTCACTCCTTCACTAATTATCCTTTGTCTTTTTACCTTGGTGTGTATCATTGCTTCCCCACAGCAATAGTAGACAGTAAGGGGAAACCAGGAAGGAGTCATTTCTTGGCAAAACTGTTGAACATATGCAACAACAACAAAAATTACACATACTGTATATTACTCATATGTGATATTACTATTTTTGATTTAAGTATGTTTTTAGGGAACCCTTTCCTGACTACCTTTCTATTTCCATTCTGGTCACAGCTGTAATGGGACATGTGCTTGTTGCAGTGAGGGAATTTTCACTCCAGTGCAAGTTCTCCCAGAATGCTTCAACCTTACAGTGTTAATGACATTTAAATGGCATACATCTTACACATAGAAATCTTAACATAAAAAAAGCAGACATAGCTAGAAGAAAAGTCAGAAATACCTATTGGCATTTATTTTAAAGTCACAGTATTTTGATGTAGGATCATAGACTTAAAGCATTAGTGCGTACATTTTTGATATTAATGAACGTCCGTTACATTCAAGCCATTGCCAAATGAGTTACTACAAAGCTAATTAAGACTAGCAGCTCCTCACAAATCTCTCTGTATTTCTTTATTTCTCAGTATGGCTATGTTCAGAAGATTGTGTCGTCCGGTGACTTTCCCATGCCGAAGCTCGAGTGAAGATAATTACCTCTTCTGAAGAGCCCATCATGTTTTTTTTTTTTTTAAATCCTCCGTGTCCTCCTTGGCTACTATCCACTCCGTGGGGGAAGGGGTGGGGGAAGGGGTGGGGCCGCGTGCGCAATCACATAAGGCTCATATAATGTGGACGCGACGAGTGTGTGGAGTGTTGTTGTCATTACTTAGAATTCCTCATGGGGGCGACATAAACTACGCACTATAGCTTTAATCCTGGCAAATTTAAAAAGAGTCAGGGTTGAGAAATGATGGAATGTGGTAATGGCTTTACATGCCAGGTAATTAGAAATTTGAAAATAAGCTTGTTTATTGATTTTACAGATTTGTCTCTATTTTCTCTTAAAACAAATATTAAGATCAGTTCTTGTGTTTTCTGAGGTGCAGCAGACTTGGTAATTAATTAGTATCAATATTGGCCCATTACAAACAAACAAATCTGCTTCTGCTTTGCTTTGTGTGGAGTTTGATACCCTGTCTATCACATTGAGAAGGCAACATCAAACCATATGTAGCTCTCTTTGCTATGTTGGAGTTTGTTGGTTTGCCATGTTGAAGTGTGTTTGGTGTGTGCTTGCTTTATTACCAGAATCAATGCTGCAGTGATATAATCATTACCTAATGGATTACATGCTGTAAAAAAAAATAGGTTACGTGTACATTAAAGTAGCTTGAGCGATATAATTTGAAAACTAACTCATTTGCCTTTTCTGCCTCTCTTCTCTCCATCTTTAACATTCTTTCCCTCTATTCTTCTCTACACCTCTCGTGCTCCCTTTTATCCTTTCGTCCTCCATGCCATCCCTTTTTTTTCCTCTTTCCTCTATTTTTCACCTTTCTTGTTATCCAAATCCTTGTCTTCTCCCTACTCATCCAATTCCTTCTAACTCTCTACTGAACCATTCCTTTCTGCTCCTTTTCTTTTTTTTTCCTTTTGCATTTCCATTCTTTGCCCTCCTTTTCCCTCCCTTCCCTCCCACAGGTGGCAGCCCTGCAAGAGGAGAAGAGCAGTTTGCTGGCAGAAAACCAGATCCTGATGGAGAGACTTAACCAGTCTGACTCCATAGAGGACATAAACAGCCCTGCTGGACGCAGACACCTCCAGCTGCAGACACAACTGGAGCAACTGCAGGAAGAAACTTTTAGGTGTGGAGATGCTAGAAGCAGAGAAATGTTCATGTCATATAAAAAAATGTGAGAGTTGGCTTGGCTGATGCTAATGTCAAAATCACATCTTAACGATGATTGTTGTTGCTAATTATTTTTTTAGGTTGGAGGCATCAAAAGATGATTATCGGATCCGTTGCGAAGAGCTTGAAAAAGAACTCTTGGACGTGAAGTCGCAGAATGAAGAGCTTGCGTCGCTGGCTGATGAAGCCCAGTCTCTCAAGGACGAGATGGATGTCCTCCGGTAAGACGAGGATGCAAACTGTCGGCTCGCAACACACTGAGATTACCTGAGTAAAGCACACTAAGCTTAACACTTAACATGACAAGGGATTCCACAGGCCTGATGGGAATTCAATGAGTCATAAAAAACAGGAGATGATGCAAGACAAATAATGTATATCTGAACCACTATCCTGTTATTTCAGACTTCTGTTGTTACAGGTGTGTTGCTATACAAACAGAGCCTTGGTAAAGATGTTCCCACCTCCTTTCCTTTCTAAATGTAACATCACAAAATGAAAGTGCCTGTTGTTGCCCTCCCCAGGCATTCATCAGACAAAGTGTCAAAGCTGGAGGGCACAGTGGAGCACTACAAGAAGAAACTAGAGGACATGGGACTTCTCAGAAGACAGGTACATAGACAACAGTCGGCAGCAACAACTTAATGCGTTTACTGTGATAAGTTCTACTAAATGTCCCTTACAATACATTACGCAGCATCCATTGGTTAGCAAGAACCAATGAGTATCTATAGATAGCTTTTACCGACTGCCCTGTGTTTGTTTGTATGTTTGTTAATTTGTAGTTAGATGGCACAAATTCAATTTACATTTCTGTCGCTATTTTGCAGAATAAGCTTATGGAGGAGAAGAACACAGTGTTAATGCAGAGCACCGTCAGTTTGGAAGAAGAGTTACGAAAGGCGAATGCTACCAAGGGCCAGCTGGAGACATACAAGAGACAGGTACCCAACCCACGGCCATGTTGACGGACACATGCAGTTATCATTATTTATATGGCCCCTGGATGTGTATTTTGAGAGATGAGGTGTTCCCATTAACTGCCCTTTCTCTGCACAGGTGGTCGAACTTCAGAACAGACTGTCAGAAGAGTCGAAAAAGGCCGACAAGATGGAGTTTGAGTACAAACGGGTCAAAGAGAAAGTGGACTCTCTACAAAAAGAAAAAGATGTACGTACAATTTGTGTGGACAATTCATTATATTAATATAAGTATTGGTACACTATAAAATAATTACCCAACAGTATTTGTTTTACTCTGCAAGACGATAAATACACCTTCATATAACAACATACATACAGAGGAGTGTGCCTAACTTCGTAAATTAGCATTTTGTTCAACAAGTAAGAAGAAAGTAAGACCAACGGCTGTACATAATTTTCAAATTCTGCAGTTACTGGAGTGGGAGCTGCCCCTACTTGTTTGACAGATGAATTCGGTTGGCACATTGTGTATAGCATCTTCACACATTTTTCTCTCCCTCTGTAGCGTATGCGGACGGAGAGAGACTCTCTGAAGGAAACCATTGAGGAGCTACACTGTGTCCAAGCCCAGGAAGGGCAGCTTACATCAGGTGAAATGAGTAACGGTCAAGAGTGGCTAAATCTGACCTAATGGCCTTTTGTAAAGCAAAGTATAATCTACTTGATCGAGCCTAAATAGTTGGGTTTAACCGGTATTATTGGTGTGTTTCAGGTTTGTTCCCGATGGTCAGCAACGATGGCTCTGATTCGCTGGCTGCTGAGATCACCACCCCAGAGATTCGGTATGAATTTTGAACCCTGTGTTTTCATTTCACTTTTGGTGATTTAAAAAAAAGAGAAGGTAGTCATTTAGAGCTGTACAAATATCAAATCATCTAATGTGTTTATATCCAGCAGTAGGTTAGTAAGGTAAATATCTGTGTGTGTGTGTGTGTGTGTGTGTGTGTGTGTGTGTGTGTGTGTGTGTGTGTGTGTGTGTGTGTGTGTGTGTGTGTGTCTCTGTCTGTCTGTCTGTCTGTCTGTCTGTCTGTCTGTCTGTCTGTCTGTCTGTCTGTCTGTCTGTCTGTCTGTCTGTCTAGTATTGTCTGTAGTGCTGTTGTTCACTTGGTAGCCAGATGGTTTACAGCGGGTTTCTCTCTCTGCTGTTTTAAGGCAGATGAGTTTGGCCTAAAAAGAGCCGTCTCTGTAGCGAGTTATGTAATAGCTGTGTGTGAGTTACATCAGCCAGACTTCTGCGTTTCAAGAGGGCTGGGTTTTCTGCTGTGAGCACACTGTGCCTGATTTTTTTTCCAACACTCGTGAACCAAATTAAATATGGGTTTACATTGAAATCCTCTAAAAGCAACTAATGGGGGGGGGGAGTACTTAAGTTAACCCAGTCCAGGCTAATCATTACCACCTAGAGGAAGAATAACAAAGCTGTTGTGCCCTGAGCTAATGTCATATCCTGCAAGCTTTTGAAGGTGTAAAATGTTGCAATAGCGATGTTTTATGTAAGATATCTGAAAAGAAGAACCGTGTGTGAAATAAAGAATTGATAATGATTCATGCTCATTTATGTCTGTTGGTTGTTAGTTCATTGAGTTTAGAAAAATAGATTGTGCCATTTTGACAGATTCACCCTGTTGCCTTATAGGCCCAGACACACAGAGCCGATGGCCAAACATCGGCAGAAAAGGCAGTTGGGCTGATCAGTCTCCCCAAATTGGTCAAAAAAGTGCCTCTGAACACACCAAAGCGATGAGACGTAATACGTCTCCATAACAGCAGGCAGCGCTAATCTGTATTGTCGCCCAAAAATTAAAACCGGCAGCTGATTGGACGAACGTGTCACGTGGGTCTGGTTTCTCCGGAAATTCAAAGCCAGATTGTCATGGCGGCTCGTTCAGAATACGATCTCATATTGTACTAAAATAGTTCACCGAAACGTGTTTCTAAAAACATTTTAAGCGAGAAATAGGCCATGCTGTTGCTGAATCTGTCTTCATTTCAGATCAACAAAGGTCAGTTTAAAAGATTTTCGTCAGCTTTTTAGAGACTTTAATCACGCTCATTCCGCTCCCCGTTTCCGGGTTACCACTCCACCAATCAGATGGGTCATTTGAGTCCGACTGCCGGCAGTGTCCGCCCTGCCGATTATACATGTCAAATCGGCCAAAATGAAGGCTGACGGCCCCTCGGACGGAAAACGGCACGGAACACACCGAACAGACTCGAGTCACTGACCTCACCAGACTGTCCAACGGCCGATTATCGGCTCTGTGTGTCCGGGCCTTTATATGCAGCATCTGGGATTGATTGAATTTTCCCTTTAAACTATAAAACAGCTGAACAACAGCTGGAAATGTAGTTATTCCCTTAATCTACTGCAGAGTAGGAATTCACAAGAAATTTGGTCATATTGCTGTAATATTTTCCCAATAAGCTGTATTGGAACCTCTTTTCAAGTCTTCCTTTGCCTTCCCTGGTCTAACCTTTGCTAGCCAGCAGCTGTAAGTTCATCTTGAAATATTTAGTCACTTCTCTAGTTGGAAAGGAGTCAGAAGCCACACCCTAAAAAACTGGACAGAAGAGACAGGCTGAGTTCAACACCATCAAAAAACTGAGCCAATCTTATCTGTTTAGTACTGTTGATGGATTGAAGGGAGAAAGGATCTCAAGTATCTCTGCCTTGTCTTTCCACCTGACATGTCTCTGTCCTGAGTACAAAGTTCATCATCAGGAAGCAGTCAGTGCAAGATAGTGGCTTCTCAGTGGGCGTCTCAAACATACTGTATGTTTAGCTCTGGAGAAGACAATGTCGATCAGTTTGACGGTCCAACACTTGCAGTATTACAGCAGCATTACAATAGTCTTGTTGCTGCAAATTAATTAGTATTTACTAGACTCAGCCAGCAGATGTGTTGCATATGTTCGCACAAGGTGTGTGTGTCTCCATTGCTAACAAAATTACAATGTCTCAGGTTATATTGACTGATGCAGCGCAGTTTGTGCCTAACAGTTACCTGGGACAGATAATAGTCTCTGTTTGTCTTTAGCCATGATGGTATCCGGTTTTAATTTTAGAATGACAACATTGAGGTACATATTTAGTTTTTTGTTGAGTACAGGGCCACTATTGGTTGTTTCAACTATTTGTGATCAGTTCATAGTGTTGTTTGGCATTCACACCTCCTTTTGTCCAATGTATTTGTTGCAGAGAACATTTGATTCGTCTTCAGCATGAGAACAAGATGTTGAAGCTGGCCCAGGAGGGATCAGACAATGAGAAGATTGCACTGTTGCAGAGTCTACTGGAGGATGCCAACCGAAGAAAGAATGAACTGGAGACCGAGAACAGGTCAGCAAAGAGCACAGAAACATGCAGCCTATCAGGATTAGCAGGTTGAGTTCTTTATCACATTTGATTAGGTAAAACACTTACATTTTTCACCTTCATGCTCAATATTTTATTCAAATTAAATGAAAATAGAGCAAAGAGAAAATCTTTTGGTCTGTTGATGTAGTTTTGAGAGCCACACTTTCAATGTGGGCTGATTGTGTTTCACTGTGTTGGAACGTGGATCAATCTCCCGGTTTTTTTCCCCCCTCACAAAGATTTTCTTTGTCTTAACTGGAATTTCAGTCAATGACCTTATAGCCCGCAGCCTGCCTCTCTGATGTTTGCTCACTGATGTGTTAAAACTATCTTGTCAAACTGGTCTTTTGTGCTGTTTATCTAGGTTAATCAATCAGCGCCTGATGGAGGAACAGAGTCAGGTAGAGGAGCTACAGAAAAATCTTCAAGAACAGGGTTCCAAAGCAGACGATGTAAGTAATGACATGGTTGTTTTGCATTCTTGATGAATAACTCCGATAGCAGTTGAAATGTTGGCAACAACCACAGAGGGTCAAATTCCCACCATAGCACACTTAAACAAAGATGGTCTACTAGACTGCAGTACACCGGTCCTCCTGAAGGCTCAAGGTCTTTGTATTTTACTTTAAAAAGTAACTTGTGAAAATGAAAGGCAAAATGAGTTAACAGTTTTATTCACAGTCACATTTGTTTGTGTGTACACGCTTGTCTCAGTGGATAGGAAACAGCTGAAATCACTTTGGATTTCCTGTTGTTGTAACTAACTCTTCATAACAATAACCATTTATAACACCAGCATCCATGATCTTATTTTTCTCTGTGTGTGCGCTTTTACAAAGTTTTTATGTTGTAACCATAGTTAGCGCTGATAGCAGCAGTAAATTAATTAAATGTTGGTTCGTAAAATCAGCAACATAAATCAGTTCTAGTTCATATTAACATATTTATTAACTTGTGTTTCATCTGTGATGCGGAGAGGAAAAAAGACGGACATTTTCATTGCTTTCTTCTCTGTTCCCTGTCTCTTCACACTAGCTCCTTGTAGGGGACAACTGGTATTTAGGATGGTTTGGAGCACCTCCCAAGAAGTTTTATGTGTGAGAGAGCTTGCATCCATTGTCAAACGCCAGCTTCCTTTACTGCATAATTAACCCTGATTTAAATACTAAAAACTAATCATTTCATGGGTTTCCGGTTCCATTCCTGCCAGCCTGTGTAGATTTTGCATCCCATTAGCAATGTTGTCAGTATTGCTTTAATCATCTGTCTTTTCACTCAAAATCAACACAACACTTATGTTTTATAGATGCAGAACAAGCATCTCATAAGCAGAGAATGGAAAACAAATATCCTTAATTCATTATCCCAATCATGAAGGGAATTGCCTTGGAAGACCTTTTATTTAAGTAAAATTATCAGTACAATTTCACTCAGCTGGTGTGCCAAATGTCAGGCGCAAAGATGGGAAAGACACTTTAAAGACAGATTATCCCATTGGATGTAAAACCATCCACATTTGGCAGGTCTGTGATTCTTGCCAATCAGTGAAATACTTGTGCATTTTCTTTTCAAATAATGCTCCCACTGTCAGACTATAGTAAGTATAACTTTGCGATTCCTGACAAGTTCCTTCTTTTAGACTTTGTTCTTTCAAGGTTTTTTTTTTTTTTGTTTGACTTACTGAAGCAAATGTGTAACAACTCAGAATGTAATAAATGTGCTCATGTGTCATATACATACATCTTAGAGCAATACAACAAGAACTCCAAAATACAATCTAGTTTCTTTGGAAAAAGAATTACAACTCCATGCATTTGTTACACTGAGTTGTAGCACATAGTAACAGTTACTTTTTTTCCTAGCTAGGTTGAATTTCTGCAGGTCTCTTTTTTCCTGTTAGAAATAGAGACCTTCTTTAATACGTCCTTTGGCATCCTGTACGTGTAGATTTTTCCTCTCTGTAGAAACCCAGCTTTCCTCTTTCCTAGATGCTGTTTGATTTCTAGTTTAGAGATACTCTGCAGATTTCTGATCCCACATGATTTTGCTGCACACCACATGGATTGTGGCAATGGATACAGAATTAAAAAAAAATGAACCAGAGCACTACTCTAACTATAAATATTCTTTGTGATTATCCAACCTGGGGACTCCTGTTTACATGTTATAAGGTTTGGTTTGAGGTCTGCATCTCTTCTCTAATTGGTTGCCTCATTTACAGTAATTCCAGATCTCTTACTGTAGTAGAATACCACTTTAATAACATTTTTCAATCATCATCTGTTCTACTCTTCCCTCTGTTGGATGAGAAGGGAAATGTGCAGGGTTTTGTTATTTTGTGGTGCCTTTTAATTACAACTTTGAGAGGTCCTTTTCAACCAGGCGAGAGAGCTAGCTATGGCACGCAATGTGGCCGCAGGTATAAAGATCAAGAAGACTGAAGTTTGCTGCAACTCCTGCCTTTATCCAACAGAGTGTCTCTTTGAATGTATCTAGTCGTTTTGAAGACTGAAGCTGTCTCTGGAGGTTGTATAGGTTGGCATATAATGTTATAAAAACACGTCCTTTATTTGTCTCTTTTTCAGTCTTCCATTCTGAAGAAGAAATATGAGGAGCACATGTAAGTTACCGTCTTACAAACCCAGATGTGTTTTGCTGGGCCAGGATGACAAAACTTGATTTAAATAGATTTAAAATGTCCTCTTCATTCAGTTCTGGGATGCTTTTTTATGACATATTAAACAAAACTAGACCTTACAAACAGTTTTGACTTTGTACTCTTGATCAGGGAGAAACTACGAGAGTTGAACAATGAGTTACTGAAGAAGAATGCCTTCATCGATGAAATGGAGCCGAAATACAACAGCAGCTGTGAGTTTGAATACTGAATGTGTGAAGTGCCGTTGCATCCTCTTGACCTCCATCCTTTCTTACCATATGTTCTTTTCATATTTCAAATTTGAAATGATTTATTATGAGATGTTGTGGTACAGATTCAACACTGAGACATAAAACTGTATTTTTCAACACGTTGCCAAGGAGAAATAAACTATGCCAAAAACAAAACGGCACATAACATGTATGTTGTTGCTTCTCAGCCCAACGAGTGGAAGAGCTGGAAGAAGCCTTGAAGAAGAAAGATGAAGACATGAAACAGATGGAGGAGAGATATAAGAAATACCTGGAAAAAGCCAAGAGTGTGAGTATATTCTTGTTACTAACGTGAATTATCTTTTGCACAGTGCATTGTCGTAGGTGAGGGTCAACAAGAAAATGTATGTGATGTGGTTGAATGTATCCTCTCCAGGTGATCCGGACCCTGGACCCCAAACAGAACCAGGGTTCAGGTCCAGAGGTCCAGGCTCTGAAGAACCAGCTGCAGGAGAAGGACAGGATGTTGCACTCATTGGAGGTAATCAAGTATTAGAAGAATTGGATGGTCTGGTAAGGAAAGGGGTGGACTCGGGAGCTTCTAGATCAACTGGGTTAACCAGTCACCCATTAGATAGTCTATATCAATGACGTTACATTTCCGGGATTGTTCCGGTCCCTCGTTTTTGGCCGGATGTCCGTCACCTTGCTCTTTCTTTGTGTTGGCGTTCTAAACTCCGGTGGATTTATGAGGACTATGGTTAACTGCTCCTCAGATCTCTGCAGGGTAAATCCAGACAGCTAGCTAGACTGTCTTGTTGTCCAATCTGAGTTTTCTGTTGCACAACTAAAACAACTTTTGAACGTACACATTTCTTGACGATTGTGATGGGTTTAAAGAAATGCCAATAAACCACAGCACGTTTTTCTCCCATCCCGGAATACTGTGTAGACTAGCCAGACCCTCCTCTGCAGCGCTGTGGAGGAAGGTCTGGCAATGCGAGACTACCTTATAGATAACCAAAAAGGGGGAAAAAAAGCCTGTTTTAAGTGTGTGAAAACACAATTGTATAACAGTGTGTTGTATCTTAAAAAGCACTTGTATTGCTTCATTTCTTGATGTGTCTTTATTTTTCCTCCAAACAGAAAGAGATGGACAAGACAAAAAGCCAGAGAGATTACGAGGAGAAACTGATTGTCTCAGCCTGGTACAATATGGTAAGAAGGACCTTTTACAGCCTGAAACCGTGACCGCTTTTGACCAGTATCCTTTTTTACTCCTTTTATAACGACTTCTTGTAACTTGTAAACATAGAACTGCAACGATTAGTCCTTTAATCAGTTACGTTGAGGATCATGAGGGTTTTGAACTCTTTGTCGGACAAACCGAGACGTGCTCTAGGATATTGTGATGTGCATTTTTCACTGTTCTCTGCCGTTTAGTTCACCAAACGATTACATCATAATGTATATAAGCATTCACTTGCAGCCCCTAAATTAATACATAGCTGACCCAAAAAATAGTTGTGAGCCGTCGCCAGCAGTAAAACATTAAACCATAAGCTAAGACACTGATAAACATACTTACCTACACATTAATTGTCCAGAAAACAATTGGGGTCAGTTCGTCCTTTGATAGACTTAACATTACACTTTTTTGTTACACACGGCATTCCATGTTTTTATGTGTCAATTTGAATACTTTTGATGTTTTTGTAATACCTGTTTTAAGTGTAGGCCCAGTACGCAATTTATTTATGTTTTTGCAGGATGGTAGGGGAAGACTCGTCCCTGATTGGCTCGCCCTGACATTCTTACCCTAACCATAACCAATCCCACTCCTCTTGCCTAAACCTAACCAACCCAACCAGAGCAGGCAACGAGTACTAGCCATTCAGGGATGAATTCCCTAATGAATATTCATGAGTCTTCCCCTACCGTCCTGCAAAAAAAAGATTTCGTGCCCAGTACTGCATGGAAGAAGTCAATTCGAAATCATGCAGGAAGGCATTTTAACCACTAGAGGGCAGCACATGCTTTTCTATAAGCTTAGCCATGTTTGCTCTGTTACACATTTGATCAATAGCTGGTGTTCATGTTCATGGGTTGTTAAATCGGTGCTAATATTGTGTTTGAGCTAATTTGCTTTCTCATGCGTCAAGATTAGTGCACTGATGGTGGCTCTGGTGACTTACTTACTTCCTCTGGTACTCTCACGCAGGGCATGTCTCTGCAGAAGAAGGCGGCTGAAGACAGACTTGCCAACACCGGTTCGGGTCAGTCCTTCCTGGCCCGGCAAAGACAAGCCACCAGCACACGCCGCTCCTATCCGGGCCATGTCCAGCCAGCTACCGCAAGGTAGATGGCAGCAGGGCAGAAAAATACTGCGACTACCTTAACAAATCCCCCGAACTTACATACAGTAGATGTGCCCTTTTTTTGAGGCACACCATTTCCATTCATTTCTAATGGACGTTCTTGTTTTCCTGCATTCTGCTATTGATTTTCTGTTTTTTTTTTTTTTTTCCTTCTTGATCAGATCCATGAGGTAGAGATGCCAGGCAAGGCTGTCCAAAATCTAAGACTAAGCATATTTTACCCTGACCGCTGTGATGCCAGGCTCCTACCCTTTTAACACCCCAGCATATTTGATAGGGCCTGACTAATCACCCAAACACCTTCTCTTCCTTCCTCAACCTGTACTCTGTGGCAGACCTTTGTCAGGCAGGTACATTTGGTCCCCAAGGCAGAGAAGAGTTGCATCTTCTTGACAAGTTACTGTCAGTTTTTGTTTAGGAGAGCCGCTCTGCCTGTTCATGCAGTATTTATGCACATGTCTACCTGTCATAGCAATTGAGGTTCATCTTGTTTCTTGAGTGGAGTTGACAGATGTTCTGTCCTGCGTTTAAACTCTTATGATGTAGCTTTCAGCAGGCGACACCCATTTTTATTTACATGTCAAGTGTATTTTTTAAGTGGTGATACGTTGCCCTTCTGCCGTGTTATGTTTTTGATTTTTCAATTTAGATGCAGTATTAAGCAACAAATACTTTGAGGCATAGGAAGATGTATAGTCATCACATGTAAATGTTCCATTTGCTTGCTAAATGGTCTGAATGATCTCTAATAGGGCGACATGATTTGGAGAAAAAAAAATTGGTAACTGTCGGCTGGTTATAGTGCAGCATTAATCGTGAATGGTAATTTCCCCTGTGAAATATTTTTTAAAGTAACTGCTTCAGCTGTTGAAGTTGTTTAGGAAGCTGCAATCCCCAGCTAGGTAGATTGTGCGACACAACTGTGTAGACTGGTTTTCATTATGTTTTTTAAAAGGAGCCAACTTCGAGCAATGTTTCACATGGTTTTAGATTTACCAGGTAGTCTCGCACAACACCGTATGTGTCATAGTGTTAGATTCCGTGGTATTTGGTCAGTATTATACTTGCAACAAGTATATTTTCAAGGTTTGTAAGAAGGTGTTTTGATAAGCACAACACAGAATTGCCCATGCCACTTTAAATAGGAGTCTTGAATAGGTATGCTTGTTGCAGCTGTTCCTGTCCTTTCTGCAACCCATTTGTGGCTCCACTTTGTTTACATTGGCATTGTTTTTAAGGCACATCATGAATGATTTCTTATTAACATGACAGACCTTTAGAAGTCTTGGAATTAACCCTGTTCGTTTGCTGTGTATATGTTTAGATCATGCTCAGATTGTTAATTCTAACAGGCCCCGCCGTCTGACCGTTATCTCTCTTTCTCCTCCCTCAACAGCAATGTCACTGCATGACTGGCACACCAATGAACTGGCCAAACGTTGTGTGGCTCGGCCCTGCCTGTCTTTGGCCTGCGCTGGCCCCAGGCTGGGCTAGGCTGAGGCACACGATGCATGAACTACCTGCCTGCCTACTGTTTTGCATGACTTTGCATTGACACGACTTGCGAATAACCAGCACACCAGCAGCAGCATGAGCACTAACAACCGTTTGCAGTGTCATGCATTGTAACCTCCAGACAAGCCTGGGGAGGCCAGCAATTTAACTCCTTCCCACCTTTCCACTTCCTTGCTTTTCATATTCTCCTGCTTGTTGTTCTCTCCATTCCTATACTATCCTCTCCTCCTCCATCCCCCCGCCCACACACACACACACACATCCCTCCCCTCACCCCTCACTCTTTATGGACATGCCACACTGCATCAAGTCTGTTACAATTCAACTGTTACAAACACCAAGGACAGGGGCAGAATATTGCAGCATAGTCTGTCAATCCAGCAGTTGATCTCTCAAAAGGCCCTTTCTGCAGTGTGTAACTTGACGTTGGCTGGCTGCTTCAGGGTACCTCAGTGACATATTTCCACATATCTGTTTTTATTGACATGGTTGGAGGAGAGTCTGCATTAGCGTGAGAGAAATATTTGAGAGGTGCGACCTGCAAATCAGTCTGCCTAACAAAAAAAAAAGTGTGCCAGCCTCTCCTCAACATTTTGCTAGATGGCTTCTTATAAGTGGTTTTACCTCAAGTATTAGTGAGTACAACAAGGAGAGCTTATGGGGCATTACTGTGATGCCCTGTAAGCTTTGGGACCGTTTGCAGTAGGATGGCAAAAATAAGTGTTTTAAACTGAATAACATTGTTACAGATATGCTTTTATACTGGATACAAGCCCCTATTAAGCCTACTTTCAATTTTTCTTTAGATGGAATTTCATACAGTTAAATACATTTTACCATAAAACATGAATACTAACTTGATAGAATAATTAAATTATTATTTTTTTTAAATAAGGATGTAACTGTACATCAACCCACGCAGGCTAATGTACAGTACTTTTTGTTGGCTTGAAAAGGCTAACTATTTTAACGTTGACAGGGAAACCATTGTAACAATCTAAAAGGATCCTGTTAATCACAGATGAAACCAGTATTCAATACATGTCAGGCAGTTCATACTGCAGTATTATAACCGAACAGTTATGTGAAAAACATTTTTGGCATTGACGGAAAAAAGTTAAGACTGCTTACACACGCAGTGTTAACCAAATGAGTTATACAAGACACATTTTATAATATCCGTCATAGGGAAACTTAACTTGGTGTTGCTGTAAGTAATACTGTGCATTGTGTGTCGCTTTTTAAAATAAATGTCTTATTTAAATTTTATTTCCAGAGCGTCTTAAAAGTATGTTGATAAAAGTGAGACAGAAAGCATGAAAGTAAACACCTAGACCTAAGGATATATGCATATTAAAGGCATAATTGCATACATTTTTCAAATGAGAGATTGTGTAATCCTCAAATTTAGTGCCTTTGTTTACAATAAGATAAGAAAACAAGACCGGCTAGTCTTTTAAAGACTAAAGGCAGCAAGGCATGCCACATTTAGAGACCAATTGTATTGCGTTATTTGAGAAAATAGTGGAAAAAAGCAATGCCTGAGATGAGCTTTGATCTCATCTACATGATACATTTCTTGACAGACAACTTCTATTCAAATTAAGTAGACTTAATGAGGGCTTTTCGTCCTTGTGTTTTAACCTATTTTACTCATAAATGTTATATTGTGTAACCTTGGATTAATTCATGCTGTGCATTTTTATCTTAATGGCTTATTTATTCTTTTGCTGCTTGTACAGCAGTGTTATTACTATTTTTTTTTTATCAGTAGTATTATAATATCACCACTCATACTGTTACAATGGATGTGAAGTTTCCATACAACATTAATACTGTTAAATACTTGTCTTATGCAACAAAAAGAGGAGATGGTTTTAAATAGTGTAGTGTCTGTCTCCATTTAATGAAAATGACACAAAGGTTATTACCAGTGTCATCTGAGACCAGTGTCAAATAGAGAAAACGGTGTAAGGTTCCATTTACCTCAAGTCTTTTCAGGAAGAGGAGTTTCTTAGAAAACGTGTCCCGTTTGGAAAAAAAAAGCACATTTTTACACTTTTAATTCATTGTATTGTGAATTTACTTTGACCCTACAAATTATCATATTGTGTTTTAGCGATGGCGACAAAGACGCCGGTCATGTTCCATGGGAAAAGGCATTATATAGCTGTTGGCCATGCGTATGTAATTGCGTTCAAATAAAGCGTGCTCAGACGTTTGGATAACTTGAATAAACAAGGATTCTACATTTGGCCATCAAATAAATTAGTTTTCTAGAAGTGAGCGGTGAAATCCCATTTGCAGTATAAATTAATTTGCAGAGTGAAGACATGATGCTTTGTCCTGCGCTCTACTTGTTTCTGTCCAAATCTGTGTTTTGTAAACCACTTGACATTAACATTCAGCTGTAAGTTATATTACATAGAAGTCGTTTAACCGTCCATCCCCACGAGTCATTGGTTTGCTAAGAAATCTGTATATAATGGAACACATCTGCATTGTGGTTGACCTGTTTTATCAGGGATATTTGGAAAACATTTTCTTTTATTTAATATCTCTCTAAGAGATCTCTTATAATATGCTTTATATTATGTTGTCCCTTTTATCCCCCATCAAGTCAGCCACACTACAGTATTTTGTTGCTCATTTGTGTCTGTGTATATACATAACATTTCTGGCGAATAATGAGTAACCAGGGAAAGTTTATCACAGTAATATAACCAGAGAAACTGGCTTCAGGAGCTTTCTGCCATTTTCAGACCTAATGCCAATGTCTTCTTAATAAAGAAGCAAAGGTGACATTTGATTCTGTTCAAGCTCTAACCCCAAATAATTCCTTGATATTCATGTTTGAATGTTGAGTGTTTGAGAACAAAATACTGAATCAAGATTGTAGTCATCTTCTCAAAACCTGATCATAATTTGGTGTATTACTTATATGCCTCAGCTAAAGAAAGAACCCAGTGTTCCTTAGTGTTACTTGACTGCTAAATTGCACTGTCAAAAGTGTATTAGAGAGATGACACAAACAACATGAGGAATCTTATCACTACGCGTGCAGTGTTTGCTGTATTTTTTTACTCATTGGAAAACTTTTCTTTACATATTGAAGTAGCAAATAACCTTCCATTTGCCAAGTTTTATATTGCTTGTATACAAACACACTATGTACATAGTAATTGTGACAGTGGTAGAGGAGGTGTCTGGCCATTTGAGAATGAGAAAATAAGACCCATGTCATTATAGCATCTGTCCGATGAGGACCTATCGATGAAAATGTGCTTCCTACACTGCAAAACTTGGAAATTACATTTTAAATAAAGCTTGTATAAAACAGGCTGTCTGTTTTTCTAATTTGTACATATCATGATGACCTGTATCATGCTACAAGATACCACAAGCATCCTGAGTTGTCAGGTTGTATAGGTTAACTTTATTCAAGGTGGTCACAACAAATTAATGCCTGGGCATAATTTATTCCATGACCTCAAATTCCATTGTTTGCACACAATTTCTTTTTATAATGACAATGTATTAAATGACAATGTTAGGCTGGCTACACACTGGTTGCGTGGCGTGAGCGCGTCAGCTGCATGGCGTGTCCATCTTTATTTCGGCTCCCATGTTAACAGGTTAGAGCTTGCACACTGCCTGTGTGACACACATGTCTCAGGCACCGAAAACGTGTGCATGCTAGAAGACATAGAAAATGCCACGCAACTGACACGCAACAGAAACGCCACGCTCACGCCACGCAGCCAGTGTGTAGCCGGCCTTAAAGCGGGCACTCGTAGTGATGAACCTACAGAGAATTATCACCTGAATCTGCAGCTCCCCTCACCTTTTATAGAGCTTTAGGTGCCCGAAGCCCCAATGTGTGCTTCTCATGTATCAGCATACATTCGGGTCTTCTAACTATCTGGATGAAAAGAAATATTCCATCCACTGAATGATTCAAAAATCCTTTCAAAGCTGCACCTGTTTCCGAATCATAACAAAGATTGCCACCCGCCAGCTACATAAGAAAACACAGTTTACTCTAACTGTTCTCGTACTGTTGTTTCTGGCTGCAGCAGGCAGCTGTTTTCAGTGAAAAAGCTCAAAACACACACTGTACACTACCTGCTCAACACCATACTGCATACAGTTAGCAACTAGCTAGTGAACACAGTGAAGCATTTTGCAACTAAAGACACAGATATTTCCCCTAAAAGCTAAAAGAGAGTGAATATTGGGCTGGGTGGTCAGAAACACAACTCCAAATGAATTATAGTGTTGCCCCGCAACAGCTGAATGTGTAAACAAGCAACTGTTTCTCTAGCAGTAGAAACAGACTAGATCGAGAAACTGCTTTTTCCATTACCACCGTAGGCCTCTCAAAGCTGCCCCTCGTCAGTCTCACGAAGGAGTTCAAGTGTGCAAAAGCAAGACTCCAGAAGACACTGAATGAATCCTGAGATTTAGTGGTGAGCGACAACACACCAACCTTGGCATCTGGATGCAAATGGAGACCAGCCAAAGCAGTGAAGGAGGCAACAGCAGCAGTGGGACATCACATCTTCACCAAGGAAGAGGAGTCCTTGTACTAACAACTAAGCTTGGAATAATGCCACAACAACAGAACAGAGAAAGATGGTGGTGGAGGAAGTACGCCTTTAGGAGGAAGCTGCAAGGTGGGCCAAGGCAGTCTCCCATGGCAAACGGGGACAGTGGACAAAACGGGACAGTGTGGAGAGGAGGAAGATCAGATGAAAGGATGTGTGGGCCATAGAAGCAAGGTGACTTGAGCTTTATCATCAGCACTACATACAACGTCCTTCCAACATCAGTTAATATTCATCAACGGCTGAGTGAAGATCCAGCGTGCGGCCTTGCCAGCCTCTCTGCTACTCGATTATGGAAAAAAAAACATAATTTGATTATTTGGGTTAATATTGTAATCATGATTATTTCACACGATTACTCATTGACTTTTGGAAAACACCTTGAACTGTGAAAATGTTTCCTTAATATTTTTCCCATTTTAACTCTTTTTGCCATTCAGAACACAAGACAAAATAAGAGTTTACTTGCAAAACGTAACGTGCAAAATAATTGCTTTTCTCAATTACTCTGTTTCTGTGATCATTAGGAGCCGAAATCACAATCACGATGAAAAACTGGATTAATCGCACAGCCCTAGCACGTGGCGTCACAACCAAGTCCTAAAGAGCCTTGCAAAACAATTGAGCTGCCACCAATTCCCTGCAACCACCAGCATCAAACCACCTACAAACAACTACTCTTGTCTGTGAGGGGCCTAAGGTAACCAGCAGCAGCTCCAAACAACTTGATCGAGGCCAGCTGCGCTTAGCCTGCGACTGGAATATGCTGGTTGACATTGGCCGACAACTCAGATTGCTACAACCACCCTGAGGCCGGATTTGGTGCTAACCCTAGCCTTGCTTTGCCAGACTCTCCTCCAAAGCACGCTGAAGGAGGGTCTGGCTACTCCACATAGCATTCGGGGATGGGAGGAAAACATGCTCTGGTTTAATGGCATAGTCGTGCGAGAGAAAACTCAGATTGGACAGATAGTCTAGTTAGATGTCTCAATTTACCCTGCAGAGATCTGAGGAGCAGTCAACAATAGTCCAGCGAATTTAAAATTCTAACACAAAGAAAGTGGAAGGAAACGGAAAATGCATGCATTCGGCAGAATTTCCTGCAGAACCAGAGCAATCCCAGAAGTGGAACGCGAAGGATATAGACTATGCTTACTCTAACCCAAAAAATTATTTAGGGCAGGTATAAGGCGTCACTGACCCAAATTCAGTTCCAATGGTCCAGCGGTGGAGATCCATTCTCGCATCCAGGAAGGGATCACTTGACTTGTACCCAACTGAGCAGTTTAGATTTAAATTTAAATGTAGGTTTATAGGACGTATAGGCACAGATGCACTGAATAAAATACATCACACTTGACAGGAGGACAAAAACCTTGGGGGCAGGCATGTATGTCACACACACAATCCTTAAGTTGCAAATAACACAAAAAACTAAAACAGTTTAGGCATGCAGTAAATTTGAATACTTTCTGCAGCTGCTTCCTTAAACCCCTTCCAGCAGTGCATCTTTGCCTTGATTAGACAGATGAGACAGTATCCAAGTCAGGCATGGAAGGCAGAAGTGATTCAGACTTTTTATGTATCCTTATAATACCCAAAAAAACAATATACGATACGTATGATTCTCTTATTTATAATGCAGAATAAGGCTTGACCTTTAATAACAAAGAAATAGTTTTACCATAATAATAGCTTGCCTGACTTTGGTCTTTGTGTTATAACCACTCTTGTTAATGCAGTACTATTCAGTCTGCTTGAGATATGTATGGATTATGGTGAATTCTGATTTTCAGCATCATTCTCTCATGAACTGAATCCGTGCACGCAGTGTTTTAGTCGAGACCGGTCTCAAGACCACTTTTTGAAGGTCTGGTCTTGGTCTCAGATAAAGAGGACTCAGGATTTTATTTCAAGACCACAACTTCAGGGATATCACTAAATGCCTGTGTATTGTCTGATTTATGTGTTATTATTCTTGTGATTGGATGTAAATGCAACCAATAACTCGACTAATTTCTAATTTGAAATGTGTTACTATGAACCCCCTCTCCCTGCCCCCTTAACACGCACTCCCAAAGTAATTGTAGGTGACAGGAGAAGAAGCCCTTGCTGTCTGGGAGATGTCAGCCAAATCATCGGTAATCACATTTTATTTATTATATATTTTTAAAGAGTTTATTTGCAAAACATCTAAAATAAAACACACAGCAGTGTTTAAATTCTGCAATGTAATGCTAAACGGCACAGCTGGGACCACCTACATTTTTTTATCTGCACTAAGTAAGGAAGCATAAAGAAAGGTAAACTAAGTGTAAGTGACGCTAGCAAAGCTAGCTAAAGTTATCAATCTGCCTTTGTACCAAAACTCCTCAGAAATCTCTCCACCCCTCACCCAAAGTGATTTAGAGAATATTAGCTAATATTAGCTAGTTGTGTATGTTCCAGTTGCTTGGTCTGGTCTTGGTCTTGTCTCACCCTCAACCCCTCAAAGTCTTGCTCTTGTCTCAGTCTCAATACACCCTGGTCTTGGTAGTGACTTGGTCTTAGTTTAGGTGGTCTTGACTACAACATTGCGTGCACGCAAACGCATTGCTGCCTGGGAAATGAAGCCTGGATGTCCCTCGAGGCTGCGGACGCAAGAACTTCCCTGTATCAGTGTCCCATTCTCCATTCCTGAGAGCTTCTTTTTCTCTCCCCAACCTCAGCCTCTGGGTGCTTCCTCCTGACATTTCACAGGCAGAGGTCAAGAGTCAACAAAAATACACTTCTCTGGTTTCTCACTCACATCCATCATGATGGGTGTGACTGAAAGGAGGGCAGTGGATGGTTACAGTCCAGTGTGTTGATATCACTTTCCATACCTGGGTCAAGTCATGTGTTCTGATGCTTAAATTCCATCCCAATTAGGTCCCAAAAACACATTACTGGAGATTCAGACAGTAACGGTAAGTTGTCACTAATATTTTTATATCACATACAGTGGTGAAGTGTAACTGAGTACATTTATCTGTGTAATCAACAAATCTTGGGTAAAGCAACAAGCATTTGTCTTATTTAGATCATGTTCTTCAGAGTGAATTTTCTCTGTTGCCATTCATATTTTACCTGTTTTTAAAACTAATCGCCACTCTAATACTTTTATCCCTTCTGCAATTCGACTTGTAAATGGATCAAATCTATTTTTTTAATATTATGTATCTACTCTCTAGGGTGTAGGCCTATATGTAGGCTTGTGTGCTGTTGTTTATGTACAGTATGTGTGTTTTGTCTGTAACTGCTCTTAACTAACTGCCACTTGTGGGATTAATAAAGTTGTTGAATTGAATTTACCCAAGTACTGTACTCAAGTACAAATGCGAGGTACTTGTACTTTACTTGAGTCTTTTCTTTTCATACCACTTTCTACTTCTACTCCACTACATTTCAGAGAGAAATATTGTACTTTTTACTCCACTACATTTATCTGTAAGGTTTAGTTACAAGTTACTTTATAAATTAAGATTTTTTTACACACAAAACACATGTATTTTATAAAATATAGTGTTTTATTATGAATTAAACTACCCAACCTATAATAACAGCTGAAAGGATTAGACTCTTAAACACTTAGTTGATTGACAGAACTGTTTTGATCGTTTCCAGTTTCTAAAATGTGAGGATTTTTCTGCATTCAGTACTTTTACTTAGACAGTACATTTTCCTAATGATACTTACATATTTTTACTTAAGTAACATTTTCAATGCAGGACTTTTTCTTGTTCTGAGTATTTTTACAGTGTGGTATTAGTACTTTTACTTCAGTAAAGGATCTGAGTATTTCTTCCACCACTGGTTATACTATTACTTTGACTGTTTAGGAAGTTGTTTGCACATCAGTGTAATATTTTAAACAAGACCATTGTCCAGATGACATGTATTAATAGCAACGCTGCTTTTTGTGCTGCAGGACTTTGAGAGATACACCACGGCAATTCTGAAGACATGTGTAGATGATGGAAGGTAATGTAAAGATACAGTTCAGCAGTGTCCTTGCAAAAATAATTATGTGTTTATTTATGGTATATTATTTTTTTGTTTTTAAGTTTGAGTGAAAAAAGTGTCCACATTATTACAGATTCCATGCTAGTGGCTGTTGGCCTGTCCACCACTTTGGTTAGACTGAAATATTTCAACAATTACTGGATGGATTGCCATGACATTTTGTACAGACGTTCCCAGAGGATGAATCCTACAGACTTCCTATGGTGCCAACATGATGTTAAAGCTTGAAATTACAAACTCCCACTTCACACTTCAACAGGTATGCCTTACTGTATGTCATAGTTCCACTCTGCTCCATTTTGTCAACAGGGTTTTCAAAGAGGAAAAAAAAATGAAGTCAGGGAAAATCAATGAGAAAATGAAACAACACCACAGGCAGACAGTGAGTCATGAACTTTATGAATAGGGTGGACAACCAGCGGCACTGACACGGTTCCACTTGTGTGGTCCAGACAAAAGCCCCCAATTCTGCTGTTATTTGAAACATGATCACAAGGTGTCTGATTTATTATCATTCCCTTATGGTTAGACATTCCCTCAAATATAACAGACATAGAGATGAATGCATCTTAAACAGCCAAACTCTGCATAGATACAACTATAAACATGTAGTTTGAGATGCACTGGGTTGTGCAGCATTCATATTCATGAGAATTTCACATTATATGGCTTAAATGTATTTTCATTGAAAGAAAAGTTTGACACATTTAATGCTTAGACACTGTCAGCTGAAAGGCAATGCTGAAGGTGCAAAGATTGCACACTACACTCATTTTACAGAACATTGTTGCTCTTACCAACAAATGCTGCCAGAGTAAGAACATTGTTTTTTATTTCCAAAGAAAATGTTTTTTTGACTCTCAATATTGAAGTAATTACGGAAACATTACACTGGGAGGAAAATCAGAGCAAACGAGAGCTGTCATTTCCCTAATGAAAGAGCCTGTTATTAGTTCTTCATAACTTAACATCTGGCTGACAATATGGGCTTTATGACACTTTCGATTTCCATTTCAATCAGCCTGGTGGGGGGGGGGCCTGATAACACAAGGCTCTCATTGATGCACACACTCCAACGTGCACACACAATCAGACACACAGATCAGGTGGAGTTTCAGCGCTTTGGTTCAGAGCCCGGCTTAACACACACGCACACAAAAAGCATGGACACACACCTTCCGACGCATACACACAGAGCACTTTCACCGTCAGCCAACACTCAGGCAACCTCCCCACTTTTACACGATCATTTTTGGCACGACTTCAATGAGACGCAGGTGAGAAGTGCACTGGTGAAACTGAAACCTCGTGCTCTGCCTGTTGACACAGTCAGAGAGTAAAAGGAAGGCAGAGTGGCTCTTTGGATTGTAATGACCCCTGCGAGCTAGGAGAACCAAGCAGAGTTCGAGGGGAGCAGTTTAGCAGTTTGACTGACAGCCGCTGTGTACATCTTTGTAAAAGGCTAACATGCAGGCCAAGTAGGGAAAGGATATTTTTTTTGAGACACAAATCTCTTTCATTTGGCTCATAGATTTATTTATCCCTGGCAGTTTTTGGTCTCCTCTCAGGCTTGTCGTTGAGCGATAGTTTACTGAGGTCACTAGAAAAACTGATCTAATTTCCTATACAAAGGCTGACATTTTCAGCCAGATTCTCAGGCTTGACCCTACTGTCTTCTAGACAAAAAGAGACCATTTGTTAATTATACACTTGATTTCACATGAGCAGACTCGACATTTAAAAAAAACAGCAATAAGATTTACGTACACACTGTGAGGAAATGTAAGTGGTAAATTCAACAGTACTATAACAGGTACTTTAATGGGCTTTAGTGTTAATGTCTTTCACACACAGTGGCCTCAAATAAATCCAGGTTATTTCACTTCACGGCTATCATTTATTAATTTAAAGTTAAGTTAAAGTTACCCTGTGGAGTTTTTGACCACTAGAATGTGCTATGGAGCAATGTTTTTTTGATTTGAAACATTTTCTTTATTCTCGTGCACAAGCATGCGGCCGGGTGACACAGTAAACGTTCTGCCAATGGTTTCACACTACTCCACTGATCTACAGGTGGTGGTAATGTGCTTGCGATGCTCACGCAAAGGCAGCGAAGAAGAAGACTACTACTAGCAGATAAACGTGAATGTAAACAAACGCACGTTTTAAATGCATCAACTTTGCTAATATTGTATTAGGGACTTGCACACCTATAGCTCTGGAGACTCGGTGCGATTCGGGGGTGAAGTGGCACTTTGTCAAACAAATGTCACACGGTCGAAATGGTCGTGTGATACTCGCCATTACTTCCTGGTCTCAGAAATGAAGGAGCAACACTAAACTTATGGGCTTTCTGGTTTTGCTAATTTCTAGTTTTCTAGTTTCTAATATTTTAGAAGAAGGTGAACAATATGAGCAGCTGACAAGACAGCGAGGGAAGGAGAGAACGGGCCCTAATGAGAGAGAGATTATGATGTGTTGTCCCACAGACGACAAGCGATGTATATCACAAGTTATGGATTTGAAGTTATCATCCGTTAAATCACATATAAGTTTGTTAATTGTGTGCAAGGTTGAATTCATTTAAATTGGAGGCTAGTAATTGCGCTGTTTTTTGGTTCATTTCCAATATTTTGGTGGGATCGCATTTTCACCTAAAGTGAACCAAACTCTAGTGCACATGGAAGTGAACCCAAGACCCCCGTTTTCATGTGGACCGTTTAATCCGCACCAGAGTTCGAATGAACGTTCCCACCACCCCAAACAAACCAGACTATTCGAAGAAACGCTCCAGGGTTCAGTTAAAGCGGACCGAAATGCTCAGGTGTGAAAGCACCCTAATGAAAGTAAATGCATTCAACATGTGTGTTAGGCATGGTACACACAATGGGTCTTGGTGAGAAATACTCAATTTAAACAGAAACTTTGTTTGTCCACAGAAAAGTCCACAGGGCATGTTTAATTTACATTTATAATTTCGCACGCACACACACACACACACACACACACACACACACACACACACACACACACACACACACACACACACACACACACACACACACAGGCCGACAGAGCAGAAAACCACTGGACCAGAGGGATGAACGTCTGAGTGATATCCACGGTGTTTGAGCCAGAGTGAGTCACGCTGAGCGCCCTGACCACTAAATCAAAGAGCTGTTTGAACAGCTGCATTCCTTCACACCCCTTCATCCTCTCTCTCTCTTGCTGTGCAGTGATACTAACTTTGGTTTTCTCGCTCCCCCTCCCTAGTAATGTTCTGGTGTGATGGAAATCAACCTTAATGGAAAAAGAGTGCAAAAGCGAGGTAAGTCATCCTTTGACTGTGGACAGGTGTCTATTAGAGGTCGACCGTAAAGATAAAACGGAGCAACTCTCTGAGGCTTCACAGCAGCAACTGCAGCTGATTTATGGACCCATGACAGCCCCGAGTGAGTCATTATGTAGCTTCCATTTCTTTTCACACATATACAGCTGGCCTCCTCCAGAGTCACATACTGTTGGGCCATTCGTTTTCAATGACAGGCAAGGTAATTGCAATTGTATGGACAAACCCGGCACTGAAACATTTCTTTTGAACGTTTCCAAAGTTTTGTTGGTTCTCTGGATTTGTTTAGACAAGAGTCAGCAGACAGTAGGAAGTGATGGCTGCTCACTGAACTGCTAGCAATAAGGTTGATTCTATATTGCTTAATATTTAAAATATAGTGCGTCTTAGCATAGCGACATAATGGTCAACAACTTAAAGGAATACTCAACAGATGATAAATGCACGATGAAGTCTTTCAACTACCACCCTTGATTTGGTTTACTTCTGTAACCATTGTCTCGGTGCAGTAGACTTAGTTTAAAATAATATCAATTAAAAAGCATTGATTGGTATTGATATGTTTTATGTGAAGCACTTTGAATTGCCTTGTTGCTGAAATGTGCTATATAAATAAGGTTGCCTTTATATTGGTGTTTGGATGGTTTAACAGATTATCAATACAATGAAAGTGAGATAGGCTTGTAAAAACACATGTAGCCGTAAAGGTTGACTTCTACTTTTTTTTTTTTTTTTTTTTTTTAAGTGGAAAGAACTGTTGTTTTTGAGCGTGTTGAAGCCTCTGGCAGTGACAGAGAACTGAGACATCAATTTAAGCATATCATGAATCCTAATGATCTGAGTACACATGCACACTGCACATCAGAGAGAGAGAGAGACAGACAGACTTTTTGGAATGGCTGGACGTCTAGGGTGGAGTTGGAATGATAATAGTAGGAAAGATAAATTATTATTTGTCTTTATCTAACACTGGCTGGAAGCAAAAAACAAATCTAAATCAACTTTTGACCTCAACAATTTTAGGAAAAGCAACAGGATAGATTTCAACTGGATTTTGTTTTCAGTAAATCAAATGAGCAAAACAGAACATGTTTCATGTGACTGTCTTGGTTTGTTTGTGATTTGATGCCCAACATACCAATAAACAAAGAAATCGAACCCGCATCTGAACAGAATCACCACAGGTAACTTTTTGCACACTGGCATCAAGTATCTGAAACTCAGATGTCGTATATAAGGGCATGTGTAATCTTAAACTATGTAGTGTGATACAAAGTAACTGAGAAGACACAGTTGTATTGATGTATACAACTTTTTGTAAGGAAGACACTGACACACCAGAAATGACGTTTGTCTGCTGACATTTCTTGAAACGTATGGGCCAGTGTTAATACCAGTGCTGATACTGATCTGCCATAAGCTATTGTTGACCAAAATATTGGCCCTGACGATTTATTGGGCTGTAATCATTATAAATTTGTTGCCAGTTGTTACAACTTTCACTGTCCACTGATTTAGTCCATCCGCTCCACAGTAGAAGTGTTACTTTTTTGCATGTTGAAAATATAAGTCTGAATAAATACTAGATTTTCCTCTAAATAAGGTCAATCAATAAACCTCAGAGCCCTATCTTACATGCCTGGGTAGACTCCGACTCAGTCAACCAGGCAGTAAGTCAGATTATTAATAACAATTAATGTAGACGCTAAATTAAGTATGGACTAACAAAAAGGCAAAAAAAAAAACTTTACACAAATATACCACACTATTGACTTAAACTGCCAATATTTTAAAGACATTCCTCAAGATTAACACCTACAGCAGTTGAAGTTTAAATTAGCTTGGTTTTCTTATTAGAGGTTTGAAAGGTGATGAGCACTACCCCCCCACCCCCCTAAAAAAAAGCCCTTTTATTGTTCGTATTATGTGGAATGCCCTTGGAGACAACCTGAGAAAGATGTTTCCTAATAAAGAAAGGGGAAACAGGAGAGCAATAGTGGGGGTTGGTAATTAAGTACATGAGCTTGGGGCAGACCTTTGGATCTAAATGTGGTATAGTTGTCTGCCCACAGAGCCGACACGACACTCTGAATTCCAGTAACTGCTTTTTACTATGAACACCATTTTTGCTTTGAAGCTGTGACTAAAGGCTCACTCACAAACCACATCCATCAAAACTAATCATTCAGCCATGCCTCTTCTGCTCTGTGTGTCATTTGGAGTTAATGTCGTGTTTGTTTTTGAAATATGAAACTGTAGATGTTTACAAGAACCGGATAATTGAATGTGTTGTGAATATCAAAAACAGCAATCATGTGGTTTGTATCCCTGCTAAAACTGGAAGGCCAGTTTATAACTCTTACTGACGTTGAGTTATTTGGAAGGTTTGTTTGCTTGTGTTGGGAAATCACAGATTAGAATAGATGGGATTCCTGTAAACGGCACAAAGAAATCCCTTTTAGATTGTAAGTGTAAGTCAAGTCAGATTATCATTTCAAAGGTCACATTTCCATTTTGTTAGAAATGACTCTGGTATTGATGCTGTCGAAATAACTACAGAAATCCAGATCAGCACTTTGTAACCACCACAATGTCTCTGACTCCACGCTTCACTCAGAAACGGAGAATTTCAGGAAGTCTGTTTACTGAGATCACATACTGTAGATCAAGATTTGTCTGTATAACACATGCCATAGAAGGTAGCTCCTATACTTTACATAAACAATAATATGTCTGGACGCCTGGCTAGCTCACCTTTAGAGCAGGCACCCATATGTAGAGGTTTACTCCTTGACGCAGCGGTCACAGGTTCGACTCCGACCTGCGGCCCTTTTCTGCATGTCATTCCCCCTCTTTCTCTCTCTCTCTCCACTTTCATGTCTTCATCTGTCCTATAAAAATAAAGGCCTAAAATGCCCAAAAAATAATCTTAACAAAAAGCAATTACATGTCTGAGTCACTGTTTTGGTTGTGAGAGATTAACTTGCCTTCAGCAGGAAGCTACCTAAAAAACCTTCATCATGAGACATTAGACACAGGTTTGTGTCCTGGCCATCTTTTTCATAATGTACATTGTAAGTGAGCTGTTTGAAAAGTCCTGTTTAAAATGAATAGACAAGGAAAGTCCAACAGGTAAATAGATCTGTACCAGTGAAGTAGACAATAAGATGCTGAAGTCAACAGTCTTGACTGAATACACAGACAGAGCTGTGAGTGTCTTGCAGGTGGTGGGGCGTTCTGCTGAACCACTGAGGGAGAGGCCGTGTGAACCCTGCATCCATGGACAGTTCAGTAAGGTCTGTCCATGTCTGTCTGGATATGTCCTGAAGACCTGTGAGATTCTTAGCTTGCTTTGAACCTATAGACACAATCCTGCAGTGTGTTTATTGAGGGTATTTAAGTGCGACTGCACCTTATATGATACAGACCAGGGAACCATTAATACATTCATTTAGCCTGAAACACAAATGTTGATATTAGACGTATACATATTCTAAGAGTTATAGATTTGTTAGATTAGACATTTTTAAATGTGAAAATTTAAATATTATTCGGTGAACTAGGAAGCCTTTTGTAAAAAAAAAAAAAAAAAAAAGTAGTATGTATATGATAACTTAAATGAATGAATCTGAAAACCTATCACAGACCCTTGGCAGACCACCACAGACTCCCACTTTTAGAATCACTGGTATAAATAATAGATGAAGATAGAATGTTGTTGACGTTCCCAAATGACACTTTTTGCAGAGAGTTGGATGAAAACATCAATACCACTCTCGTATTTGTACGTTAAATATGAATCTACAGGCAGCAGACCGTTAGCTTAGTTAGCATAAAGACTTGGAGCAAAGGGAAACAATGACGCTAGCCTGCTGTGTCTTGATCCCTCCACACGCACACGCACACGCACACGCACACACACACACACACACACACACACGCACGCACGCACGCACGCACGCACGCACGCGCGCGCGCGCGCGCACATAGAATTGTAGATACTAGTGCCAGGTCTTTTCAATCAGAGTTTAATGGGGTGTGAAGGAAGTAGACCATGGTCAGTATGACTGACCATCTGTAAATGGACTGAGTCATATGAGCTCAAATTATTACTGGAAGGCTTACACAGTTGTCCGTGTGCTTCTTTTCTCTTCTTATGCATAACAGAATGGATAACTCGGTCCAGCAGTCTGCTTACTGGCACGCAAGTTTTCTGTGGTCCATTTTCAGGATTATGAAAACATCAGGAATGTGTCAACTGGGTGTACATGCACACATCCTGTAAACTAGGACTATGGATAACAATCTGGAAGCCCTTGCAAGCTTGCATACACACATTTGTGTTTGTTGCTATTTATGTTTTTTCCAACTTTGCTTCGGACCAAATCAATCAGAGATCACACGTTAAGACTAAGTTAAAAACATATTAAAAATGATTTTGATATTTGTCACTATTTTGTCATTTTACTATGCCAAAGAGACAGACAGAGTTGTCACCTGACAGGATCAAATACAGCCACCGCCCAGTCTTTATAAAATGAAACATATGTGGTAATTTCCATATATTCAAATCCTTTTGAAGATTTCTCTAAAGAGGTAGAATCAGATGTGAACCCTCAGTAGACCCCAGCGCTGTTTGATCTTCACAAACAGAGCCACTTTATAGTGGAAATGTACAGATGTGCTGTAGTATCAGTATTGACAGGGGTCACTGAAACAGGCTTCAAAACAGACTCCCTTTCATAGAATAATAAAATGAATACTTTAAAATACATTAAATGTTGGAGGGAAAAAGGTTACGGATCACTCTTAACTTCAATTGTCTCTTTCTTTTAAAGATTATGTCTTGAATGAATTTTACTGGTAATTAGACAACATGTAAAGGGTCATGCGAATTAGGAATCAGTCAAAAAAACAAATTAACAAACAAATAAGGAAATTACTAATAAAACATCAAAAGCAAGGATTGGACTTTTTATGTTTTGCACTTATAAAACCTTAAATCAGACTTCTCTTTAAAATGAAATAACCATCATTCAAAATAATCTTAGCTGTGTGTGTGTGTGTCACCAAAACATTAACAGAACCTTCACTATAAAAGAAAAAAGTAAACTAAAAGGTATCACAGGTTTCTAGTTACCTGACAAAAACACATGTCAACTCCTATGATAAGGCCATCATTATTTTACTAATAAACCTCACATGCTGGTGTGTCATACATGGTTTGAGTTATGGAAACATTGTGTGTGTGACATTGTGATGTGCTGGCTAGTGGATTCCTGACTATCCGAGGAGTCGTGACCCCCAGACTTCGTCCTGATCCCACATTTAGTTTCAGTGAAGAGCTAAAATATGTGGATTCAGTTCACAGCAGTTAACAGGTCTTACCTCAGACATAAGTAATGCTGCAGAGCAAGAGAGGATGATATATGTTGGATGAGTATTTATATAGAAAAACATCTGTGGGCTAAGTGGGGAGATAATGGAAATAAAGAACAGGTGTGTGTGTGTGTGTGTGTGTGTGTGTGTGTGTGTGTGTGTGTGTGTGTGTGTGTGTGTGTGTGTGTGTGTGTGTGTGTGTGTGTGTGTGTGTGTGTGTGTGTGTGGCAGCAGCATCTCTCTACAAGTCTCAGGCCTCTCACCCTTTTTGGACATTAAAGAGGAAGCAGCTGCAGGTGTTCTTTTTACCTTGATGAACACACACACACACACACACACACACACACACACACACACACACACACACACACACACACACACTATTTTCATTACTCTTCCATTGTGATTTTACAACAGCTTGTATAGATTACCTTGAGACAGAAGTAATTTCAAGTAGGCTGTAAATAAATAAATAATAATAATAATAATAATAATAATAATAATACATTTATTTGTAAAGCGCTTTCAGGTCAAAGTGCTGTACAGAGCATAGAAAATACAATTTAAAAACATTTCACACTCGGACTCTCAGGAAAACATACAGAGAAATTAGGCCTCATACACAACAGTAAACAGATGGGTCTTTAGCTTTGCTTTAAAAGCCTCAACAGAACAAGCCTGCCTGATGTCCAGAGGTAAACTGTTCCACAATGTCGGTGCACGGAAAGAAAAAGCCCGTTCACCAATTGTCTTCTTTTTAACCTTTGGGACACTCAGGAGAACCATCCCCTGAGAACGCAGGGCTCGAGCAGGCACATGGGGGTTTACTAGGTCTTTAAGATACAACGGAGCGCTGCCATTTAATATTTCATAGGTTAGCAGCAACACCTTAAAGTCTGCTCTGGCATGAACAGGGAGCCAATGGAGAGAGGATAACACTGCTGTAATATGTTCATATCTGGAGGCTCCGGTCAGAACACGAGCTGCAGCATTCTGAACCATCTGCAGACTCTGAAGACTTTTCTTTGGCAGACCCGACAGAAGGACATTACAATAATCTAGCCTATAGATGACACAAAGGCATGAATGAGGACCTCAGAATGAGTCCTTAAACGACAGTATTGATCTGATCTTGGAGATGTTTCTAAGATGGAAAAAAGCAACTCTGGTCACCTCCTTTATATGTAAATCAAATGAAAGTGTCTGATCGAAAAGCACACCAAGATTCTTAACTTGGTCTCTGCGATTGATTGCACAATCATCGAGAGACAAAGTAATGTGATCAAAAAGATGACCTAATTTTGCTGGTCCGATAACCATCATTTCTGTCTTAGCAGAATTAAGCAACAAGAAATGTCTTGATAACAGCTGCATGATTGGCATTTTCTTCATTACTCAGACAACATGACTGGACAAATTCATTTTTTCAAGGGCTATCACTTTTCAGATTTTCACACATATCCTTTTAACTATCCATCTAAATAAGTGGAATCTGAATACATTTAAAGTAAGGAACAGGCTATGCATTTACTATATCATGCTTTAATTTTATAGCACGGCAAGATTCAGACTCAGAACTTGTTGTGAGATCTTCTGAGAAGAGAGCCTGATACTATATGCAGCTGTATTTCTTAAAAGTTTTCTCCTATGGCATTTCACTGTTGGAATATTCATTTGTTGTGTCCCCTGTCAAAAGGTATTTCCAGTCTGGGAATACAAAAGATTTTCAACAGAGAAAAGGGTCCAGAAGTTGAAATTGAATGAGACATTTTTTGGGACCAGTGAAGTCCCAAAAACTTTAGATCTGTGGATGCTGGAGAGACATCACTCACAAAGTCTGTATCTGTGTCTGATGCCTCTTTTACTGTCTTTTCTCTTCTTGTTTGTGTTTTGTCCTTGCGTCTTCCATCCTCTCTTTCATCTTTCTGCCTCCTCTTTCTTGTTCAGTGTTTTAAATTCCTCCATGTCTCTGAATGACCAGACAAGACCTGGTGCAGTGTTGACAAAGCACAGACTATTTACAGCTGGCAAATATAATTTTGTCCACTAGGGGGAGCTGTAACAGGGCCCCAATACAATCAAGGGTCCCAATTGCACAATAGACAGAAGCACTGTAGAAGCATGCAGATATATATATATATATATATATATATATATATATATATATATATATATATATATATATATATATATATATATATATATATATCCCTATCAAATTCCCCATTCCTATTTTCATTTCAATTTTAAACTGGGTAAGTGTGAGGACACACTTACCCAGTGGGTAAGTGTGTCCTCCCCTTATCAGTAAAGACTGATACAACTGTCTATTAATTGATATGATTTCCCCAATCACTGACTTTTCACAGCCGTGAGATCGCCTTTGACTGCTGATTTCTGTCTTGCAAGGAATCCCTGCCTGATCACGTTTTTTTTTTAGCCTGTTCTTTGTCTGTGTAATGAAGCCCTGAAGTCGTTCTCCGCGTAAACAACCCGCTTAGTATTTACTCAGACGTCTGACAACATCAACATGTGTTCGCTGCCAGCGTGTGAACCAGCAGTTTGACGCTATGGAGCATAGAATCAGAGCGCATAGATCGGCCTCCAGCGTCACATTTGGCAAAAGATTCCACTCTCGACGTTTGTGAGTAGGATCTGGAACCTGCGCTTCTACGTGAGATGATTGACTCTATAGTCCACACAACGAATGTTGACGGGGAAGATTATGTTTAGAAACTTTCTGATAAAGAAAAAAACATCAGTGAGTGATGAGCTGGTAGGTGTAGTCATATATTTTGAACCTTCCTCATCCGAGTTTCACAAATATCTACATTTGTACTTAAGAGTGTATTTTGATTGATTCATTCTTGTGGCATGCAGTGTCCAGCTGAGCGTATAACACACAGCACCTATATTGTGCTATAGCGTTCTTTCCCCCTTTTATAACAATTACATTCACACAAAAACACACAGTCAAAACCAAGTTGTTTTCAACGCAATCTTTTACTTAATTAATGTGCAAAATTATCAAATGTAATAGCTATTTGCCACTAAAACATCAGTAGGCTATTATAGCTACAAACATTTTTTTCATGGAGCCTAAGTGTGATAGAGCAGCAGCTATTGTATGGCAGTGTGATAGGCTCCATGAGGGTCATCAAACTATGGAGGTAGGCTAGCCTGTACCTTCCCAATAAATGTATTGGGATACAACGATAAAATGATCAGGTTATGGAATAGGTTGGGTAACATATGGTGAGCGTCCCTGTCCCGCTGGCGCGTGAAGTCTGCTGATCTTTTCTGGGGTCTCCATGTCTGAGCTGAGATACATCGCAGACAGCGCTTTTGCGGGCTTTTTCTCATGTTAATGCATCCAGTTTGTCAGGCATTACCAGGGCATGGTAATCTATCCACGGGATCTCCACTGGCACCCTTGATTGCCCGAAGGCCTCCTATAGGGTGACAACAAGAGACCCCATCAGTCTGAAACTGAAGATATAAAAGGTAATGGTATAAGCTACTGTGAAATAAAAATCCTGATAAAATAGGCTATTGCCATTAGTTCTGGCTTTAAGTTGTTGTGCATCTTAAACGTGTGTGTGTGTGTGTGTGTGTGTGTGTGTGTGTGTGTGTGTGTGTGTGTGTGTGAGAAAGAGAGAGGGGTATGCAGGCAACCCAGGGGGTAGGTAGAATAGAATTGCCCGACAGATGCTCACACACGTCAGAGAGAGAGAGAGAGAGAGAGAGAGAGAGGGAGAGATAGAGAGAGAGAGGGAGAGCGAGAGAGAAGGACAGAGGGAGAGAGAGAGGGAGAGAGAGAGAGAGAGAGAGAGGGAGAGAGAGAGAGAGAGAGGGAGGGAGAGAGAGAGAGGGAGGGAGAGAGGAAGGACTGGGCAGACAGTCAGAGCAGAGTGCAAAGAAGTTTGGGTTTTAAAGTGCAAGTCAGCAGTGCAGTTTGCTCATTGACACCAGTCTCATCATCACTAACTATCCTAAACAACTAGGAAAATAATCCAGATTTTGACTCTTCTTTTGGCTCTAGGTGCGCTGACGCGTACATCGACCTGTTGGTTCATTCTGGCTCCAAACTCTCAATTCTTTGAATAAACTCGCGCAAACTTTTGCAAAACGCCGCGAAGAAAGGCAATGTAGAGAAGGAGGTGTGGAGAGAGCAGCCTCGGTGAGAGGGTGATGTGACCCTGCGTAAACTCCAATGACCAGCTCTCTCTCAAACACACGTGAAACAGCAGCAGCGTGTCCGTGTCCAGGGCTCGAGCCAGCATGACTCTGTCCGGCGGTCTGTCGGATACTTGTCAGCTCATTTTACGCGACCGCATGGAGCCGGAGTTGTGGAAATAGGCTACTTCATCCATGCTTTCTGGGGAATAGTTGCTGCAACACGCCGGGAAGTGAAAACAAGCTACCGTGCACACTTTTGGAAAGAGCTACGATGCGGGGCACTTTGGGCGCATTCATTCAGTCCTGTGCGCTACTGCTGGTCCGAGCAGACCAGTGGAGGCTGAAGGACTCCGCCAACTGCGAGCTGAACAAGAAAGTAAGTCACTATGAAGCGAAAACAAATAGGGAATTACACTGCTCAAGTGCTGTAGTATGGTTATATCCACTGTAAGTTATTATCTCTCAGAACTGCCATATCGTATTTTATATTGCAGTAGCTATAAAGTGTCAGTAAAGGATCCCTAAAGTGCCATTCCCCCTCTTTTTTTCTGTTTGACATAGGCTACTGTTCACCTTTTCTACATCAGGGACACAATATTTGGTCCAACTTCTTAATGTTCAGTTGAACCTCTCTGTGGTATACTTGTTTATATATATTATTTATATCATTTTTTTTCAATGAATCTATTACCTCTAAAATGAGGAAAACGATTTTTAAAATGCCCATCACAAGTCCCAATAGCCCAATGTGTTGTCTTCAAATAGTTTTTTATTTGGACCAACAGTCCAAAGTTCTAATAATCATATAATGATCATTATCAATGATATAAAGAGCTGGTAGCAAATTCTTTTTTTGCTTGATAAATAACATTAATCAGTTATCAAAATTATTAATGATTCATCTTCTGTCAGTCGACAAATAGACAAATTGAGTCATAGTTCCAGTACTAGTTGTGCGTATTGGCTTTTAGGTCTTTACACACTCTAGATGTGTGTATTTGGGGGAAATGGCATTCATTCAAGACTTGCTCTGTCCTTTTGTCCCTTTTATTGATTAGCTTTCATGCAGTCAATCACGCTCTTTAAACTCACCCAGAGCACTTCAGGAAACAGGAAGTGGGAACTTTCTTAGCTTAGCTTAACATTCTGGGATCACAGTCTGACAATCGCTGACATGTGTATTGTTTGTTTGGCACCTTGGTCCTAAGTGGCCTGTTAATAAGTCATTATCAGTCTATTAGCAGTCTGTCTAATAAACAGCCTCTCACAGACAAAGTGGTGGCTTGGTGTCAGACAGGCCCAGCGTTGGTTCATGTAAAGTAAATGGCATAAAGCAACTTTTAAGTCAAAAATGCGTCGTCCCGCTGTTTTTGTGAATTCAGCACCATTTTTCTGTCTGTTTCCTGATTTCTCTCTCCCCTATATGAGGATATCATCATGTTCTGACTTACTCATATTTAACAACATGGCAAACATTTACTGGTTCCAGCTTATCAAATGTGATTTCAGTGTTTTCTATCACTGTAAATGGAATGACTTTGGGTCACAAAACAACAAGCATTTTGAAGACAACTACTTGGGCATTTTAAACAATTTTTTGACATCGATAAGGCCATTAATAGATCAATCAGAAAATAGTCAACAGATTAATCAATACGGAAAATAATGTTCCTTTGCTTCTTCTTATCCCCCACCCCACAGCAAACTGACTTAAACTCCTTCCTGTGGACGATCAAACGGGACCCTCCCTCATATTTCTATGGTACAATCCACGTTCCCTACACGCGCGTTTGGGACTTCATCCCCGAAAACTCCAAGCAGGCCTTCCAGGAGAGCAACATCGTCTACTTTGAGCTAGACCTGACGGACCCTTACACCATCTCAGCCCTGACCAGCTGCCAGCTGCTCCCTCAGGGCGAGAACCTGCAGGATGTCCTGCCCAGAGACATCTATCGGAGACTTAAAAGACACCTTGAGTATGTAAAACTCATGATGCCTTCATGGATGACCCCAGATCAGAGAGGGAAGGGACTCTATGCGGACTACCTCTTCAACGCCATTGCTGGGAACTGGGAGAGGAAGCGTCCCGTTTGGGTGATGCTGATGGTGAATTCGTTAACCGAGGCAGATATTAAGACACGAGGGGTGCCGGTGCTGGACTTGTACCTGGCGCAGGAGGCCGAGAGGATGAGGAAGAGGACGGGGGCTGTCGAGAAGGTGGAGGAGCAGTGCCATCCACTCAACGGGCTCAACTTTTCCCAGGTGAGTTCCGGCCTGTTTTACAATTGGACCCTGTCAGCAGTGTTTGGAATTGTTTCTGTGTGAGCAAACAATATAACGGTGTTGTATTGACATAAAAAACAGAAATGCATGTCAGCTTGTCTAATACTTATGACTGATTTTTTTCTCTTTTTTTTCACACACCGACACTGTCAAGATATGCATCATTGCAGTTTAACAGTCCAGAAACTATTTTATTGCATTCATTCTAGGGATAATCCATTTGTTTGCTGTGGTTAAGGATAAAGAGATGGAAATCATGAATCACTTTGCTTATTCGAATCATATCGTTCAGCTTAATTCAAAATTAGTGAGCACATAGCCCTTCATACGGCTGCGACGTTCAGTCTGATGCTAGTCCAAGTTCGAGTAATTAGGTCCCGACATAGTCCGGAGTTTCCCTTTAACACATGTACTACACAACCGGAGATTGTCCGTGTCAGACGCGTTCTCACTTACTGGAAATTCTCCATTTAATTTAGACGAGAGGTGGCGCTGTGTAGAGCGTAGGATTGGGCATTGAGAACCGATTCCTACTCGGAATCGTTTCAAAAATTGCGATTCCAGTAGAATCGTTTCTTTATTGGAATTGTTTGGAATCATATTTCAAATCCGATCACGCTTCCCAATTTAATATGCGGCAAGTTTTGGTTTCCGAGGCGGCCGGGCGCTTGTTTTGTTGCAGCCTTGGAGCACAATAAGCAACGCTCTAGTCTGGCTTTATTTTACATTGAAAAAGCCCGGTGAAACCGCAAACTGTTTCTCTTATTTGTGAAAATAGGCATGTGACCCGCTTCAACTCCACCCCTCCAAGAATAGGAATCGAGAATCGATAAGAACCGGAATCGAAAGGAAGAATCCGAATTGGAATCAGAATTGTTAAAATCCAAACGATGTCCAACCCTAGTAGAGCGTGCAGCATACATGACATGACACAGATTATACTGAGTCACGGAGCTCTTCATAATTTGGTCATTAACAACCGAGACTTGCCGTTCCTTCAATATGTCTGACGTTTTTGATTTGTTTCAATTACCGACAGAAGTTTCAGAATCTCGGCGTCTTTCTAGTTTGACATTTTTGTTGCCGTCTTCATGTAAATCACCCTTCTTCCTCACCCATGGATGTTTGCTTTCTTCCGGTTATGTGTGAGCGGCATTAAACATCATAAACCTTCCCACTCACTTGCTGTGAATTTTCACACAATTCTGGGGGAGATTATCATATGCCAGGGAGCTGGCAGGGTAAACACGGTTTGATGTCCGTTCCAATCTATGTGATATTTCTGTATTTTTGTTTTAGTGACTAACTGAAAAAAAATCGACCTTGGCCTCCAACTTTTGATGTTGGTGGGGAGCATAATACAGACAGAAGAAACTCTGTAAAGAACACTTCTCATCATGACATTTGTTCATGGACATGCAACCACCACATAACCAGTGTATAATACCCATGACAAAAACCAGCATACACTTGTTTTTCACAAAAAAGTGTGCTGTATTCTCCCAAAAATGGACCCAAGCAACTCCCTTGTGGAACGCCGCAAGATATTTCTTTGCAGTCAGAAAAACTGTCTAGAAGAATACTCACTGTGCTTTTCCAGAGAGGTCTTTTGGCAGTCCCAAAAAAGGATTTTTCTGTAACGTCTAAATAGTTAGGAATGTATGTGTACCTGCAGCTTTACGTTAGCCTACACATACAGGTATCTTAATAACCTCCACACGGAGAGGTTAACAGATTTTACATTTGGGGGAAAAAGAGCACTGGTATTTGGTATTGGACCAGTTTGGTAAACAGAATGGGTGAAGAGGGAGAAAAAGTTAGATTTGTGCAACTCTACGGTATATCTTGTGTTTGTTACGGGTGTGAAATGGTGGTTGCTTTGTGACGCAGCTGGTGAGTTTACCCTTCACACTTTTTAGGTTGTTTCAATAAACTTAATGTCAAATCTACTCTAGGCTTCTCATCTCCTAAAATACACCAGCACTAAGATGTGTAATACAAATGACAGATGAAAAGACCAGATGTATAGATTCAAAGTCAATTTTTTTTTTTTAAATAACAGAGGCCTTTTTGCCTTTTTGCCGTTTTGTCTTTTCCTCTCTTTCCCATAGCTTAGTCGGGTGGAGTTAATAATCAGCTGTACAAACATTCAGCCGTGCTCCGCCACGTTCTTTGTTATTAAAGAAAAATGGATCCTAATGACTCAAGTCATGGCAAGAAATTGCCAGAAAAAAAGAAACCTTGTTCCCAAAGCACACTTAAGTCTGCCTGTCTGTCTGTGCCCCTCGGTGACCCTTTCAGTCTTACAAACATCTCTCAAAAGCAACAGTCACTATGAAATCATGTTGTGTATTATTGAGGAATTTCTGCTAATGCTGGTCAGGAGCTAAGGGGATTACACTTGACCATTTACCCTAACACCCAGAAGCTTAAAGCGTTGTTATTTTAAAGCAGCTAGGTCCTGTCGGCCCTTCAGACTATAAGTCTCTGCCCAAACCACCCAGCAGCACTTTTATTAGCATTCTCTTGAGTCGTAGATGATTAATATTTACGTCTTGATAAACACATTGAGTATAAGGAGGGAAGATTTTATTCTCTGACTGATATGAGATGATTAAATTTAGCTTAACACTTCTGTTATGGAAGCATTTTCACACGATGAACATTGAAGTAATTATTTATCCCTATTTCACTCCTTTTTGTGTTATGTTAAATTTGTAGAAGTCGACCGTCGTCAACAGAAATACTACAGCGGTTGGTTTGGTTGACGTTTTTCTGTGGTTGTGCAAATAATGACTGTTCTTTTTCAGAAGAAAAGGCAGGTGATGTTGTTATACAAAGTGTCGGATTTTGATATTTGAGACTAGAGTTTGCATCACGTCTCCATTGTTTGTTTTTTTGAGAGCTGGATTTATGCTTGACACACAAGGGGGTAAGCGAGCGTCCACAAACCGTAGCTCTTATGGAGCCACGTTTTTGTAAAAATAGGCTAACGATTGTGTCATAACCACGCGACTTACTGTCGCATAGTAGAAGAATTACCGTACAGTACAGGAGAAGCTCGCAGGCAGTTTCGACTTACATTAGCTGTTTAAGTTTAATTACTAATGTTAACTAGAATTTTAGTTAGCAATAATTAGCCTGTGCCTATGTTATCTCCTTACATATACCTACGCTCTCCGTCTCTGCAAGATTGGAAATGACTGAGATTTCTCTTGGCACAGCTACCAGAAGACTTCCAACTTTCAGACAGGTTGCTCACGTCACATCTACGTCGTCTCTCTCAGTTGGAGGCTGCGCAGTAACGCTCAGCTATCACCGGAAAAGTGCTTCTAATAGATTTCACTGGTCTCCATACAGAGCAACGGGATCTGTTGGTCCATTTATTTAACTGTCTATGTTGACACAAAGGTTAACAGGAATCCAGACATAGGTACCTATGGCATAAGTTTCAATTTGTAGTTCAGCGTCAGATTGGATCAGGCATTTTTAGGCCTTTATTTCCACAGGACAGATGAAGACATGAAAGGGGAGAAAGAGGAGAAATGACATGCAGCAAAGGACTGCAGGTCACAGTCGAACCAGCAGCCGCTGCATCGAGGAGTAAACCTCCATATATGTGCGCCTGCTCTACCAACTGAGCTAACCCGGCCACAGAATCAGAAACATTTTTGAGGACGCGTACATCAGCTGTGGCGTACCTACGGAGCCGCCACAAGTAGAGTGTGACCACTAACCTAAAGGAGGTGGCAGACCATCATAAGTCAATTTCATAATGTCATATTGGCTCTATCGAAACTTGGTAGACATCGGCAAACTATTTAGCTGTTTAAACATGGGGACTTGCTGTTACGGATATCACAGAAATAAAGTGGGTGGCTGAAATTGGGTTTGTCAACAGGGCTATTAAGAGAGAAAACCTCCCATCATCACAGCTTTCATTAATTAGGTCCACAAAGTCTCCAGAGGGCTTGACAATAAATTCTAGTGTCCCAGAAACAACCCCTACCCTGACGCTGCACCAGCACAGCACACTGTTTGCCACATAATTTCCACACTCGGTTTCAATCTGATCAACAGCAGCTTCATGAACGGCTTAACTGGGCTGGCTTGTAACAGCCCGCTTGATATTTCACTAAACATTTTCTTTCACAGTTTTCGCAGTGTAGTTGAAAAGGGCAGTTCAATTTAAAGCCTTTTAGCTCAACTCAAGTGTAAGATGTCCAGATATAGTGTGATGAGTGAGATACACAATTGGCAAAACAATACTGCCGCCTCAGACGCCATTCTTGACTGAAAGTACTTTTTAATGAGGCTACAGCTAGTGAACCATATTTACGGTCTGTTTTCACTGGCCATTGACATCTGGCACTAAACATACTTTAGCGGAAAGGGAAAGGCAAATTGAAAATAAAATATTCATATATTGAGGAAGAGAAAATTCCTCTCCTCCTGCCTTTGTTAAAACCTGTGTACGGCTGATTGGATGAACGCATCGCTCGTCGGGCTGTCACTGGTCTTTGTTTCTGATTTCCACAGTGGCGAATCGTTGCGATGGCTGTTCTGGAGTCATATAGAAATGTAGTTCTGAAGAAGTATGGGGTGAGAATAGGTTTCATATTACCTCTACAGCACAGTTTGAATAGTTGTTGGTGAGGTTTGGGAGTTTTAATGATGTGGTGAATCCCACAGGACATTTTTAATTTCACTGAGGAACTGGAGAAATTTGTCAGCAGAGTGGAGCCTTTAGCTTGTCAATACAATCTTTAGCTTACTTCAATGAGATACAGGCTCTCATCCAACCTTTTTTCTGTTTTCTTAACATTGTGACACACTGCTCTGATTACAACTGCAAAGCAAACACACACACTGTGATGATCAGTCACCTGCTGAGCTGAAACAGACAGATCCTGACGCATCGCATCTTATCAATGTGGCGGTTTGACAGTTACATTTAATATGTGGCCTTTGGCGTAAGATGTATGGATATAACTCATATTTTCTCTAAAGTGAGAGAATTAGCCTATTATGTTTCATAAATATGTAATATTTCCTTGTTGGAGGAGTTATAAAATATTTTTTTTAAATCATCTTTTGAAAATGTTTAGTGTGTTCTCCTTCACAGTGATTCTTCAAATGCAGTTAAAGAAAGTGTAAAGAAATATGTTGGTACTTAAATCCTGGCTTTGTGCAGCTGTATCAACGTGCTTAACATTTGTTATACTTATAGGCTATAAGATGCAGCCTAATGCATTTAAAAAATAGGGTTCTTTTTTTTAATCTCACATTACAAGTGATGTGTCCATTTTTGCCTGCCACTATAAATCAAGCCCATTAAGCTCATTATTTTCAAACCACAATGGATTATACTTTCTATACTGGGATCCCTAATCTGGCTAAGCATGACTGCTCTTATTCTTGCATGGTGCCCCTCGTCTTTTGAAGAGTAGGCTCAGCCTTGCCCATTACACTAAGTGAGCTTGTTGAGGACAACAATAGCCGTATGAAGGCTGGCATTCTCTGACACTGTTGTTGGAAACCCACGGGACATTCCACACCTCAGTGGAGCAGACCTGCTAATGAAAGTGTTGTTTCTTTCCTCCCATCACTGGGAGTAATGGTGCATGGAGAGGTGATGAATGCAGGTCTCAGTGTACGTCTATGAGAACAGGGAAGGGGAATGTTTGAAGCCTATTTGGTTCATTCATGACGAGGAGGGACTGGAACAGGGAGATTTGAGATGCAGACTGAGATCAGTAGAGGAGCCATTAAGGAAGGAAGGCGTGACTCCGTCTCCATTAAAGGAATCGTGATGCTACCTCTGTTTGACAACCTTGCAACTTTAGATGTGGTGTTTTCTTTTCACTTGAACTGACGGGCTAAAGGGCTCTGGATCTGCTGGGCTTCACTAGGCAAGGTCTGATGTAATCCAAATAAAACCCCAAAAAACCTGCATAACATTTCACCCAATTATCATATTGTCCTGGCTGTCTGTAATTTAGACATTTCCATACCCAATTTCAGAAAGAATGCTCCTCCTTAAATGTGGCTGTAACAATTGCCTTTCTTCCTGCTTCAGTTCACATGTCTTTACATAACAGCTTTCAATATTTGGGGTTAGAGTTTTTAACGGATCATCTTGACCTCTTGGTCAATAAATATCTCTGAACACAGGGAGTGAAGTCTGTTCTCAATTACGGCAACATGGCAGAGCTCTCATGGCTAGTGGTTTTAAACTTTAACATTGAATAAATCAAAGTACAGTTTGTTCTTGAATCAGCAGATTTGTGGGGAAATGTCTAGTACCATAAATCAGATCAGTGAGGTCACGTTTGAACAGACCAAAACTCATTGGACAGGACAGACGCTGTCACAAAGTGTGAACATCCCAAAACTCCCACACCCTGCACTGTCTCGCTCGTAACGACTGCTAAGTGTGTTGGTTATGTAGATTCTATGAAAAGTGAAGCTCGACATCCTGCACAGGACAATGGCTGTCCTTATTTTCCAGCCCTGCATGGGCAGCTCGTTGGGCAAACTGCCACTGATTTCCAGAGTTAGCCCACAGAGGAAAAATATGTCTCAATCCCCCCCGTTAATGAGATTAGACGGCAAAATGAGAATGATGATGATAATGATGATGAGTAAGGGTGGGAAACTTTAGAGAATCCTGCAATTCAATTTGATTCAGAATCTTGTTGTCACAGTTATGGCCCAGACACACAGAGACGATAATCGGTCAGTGACTCGAGTCTGTTCGGTGGGTTCCGTGCCGTCGTCTGTCCGAGAGGCCTCCGTCCTTCATTTTGGCCGATTTGACATGTATAAAAGGCGGGGCAGGCACTGCCGGCAGCCGGACTTAAATGACCCATCTGATTGGTAGAGTGGTAACCCAGAAACGGGGAGCGGAATGAGCGTGACTAGTCTCTAAAAATCTGACGAAAATCTTTTAAACTGACCTTTGTCAATCTGAAATGAAGACAGATTCAGCAACTGCATGGCCTATTTCTCGCTTAAAATGCTTTCAGAAACACGTTTCGGTGAACTACTTTAGTACAATATGAGATCGTATTCATTCATTGATCAGTCCACCTGCCTTTTCTGCCGATGTTTGGCCGTCAGCTCTATGTGTCTGGGCCTTTAGATTCAGAATGGATTCACGATTTAAAACCTGATCCTCGTTTGGATAAATAGTAATGGGCGCACTATTTCTTTAGCCTCGTACTCCACAGAAATGTGTTCAGAAAATACTTCACTTGGGTCATGCAAAGCTAATTAAATTAATTAAATTGCCCTTTTTGAACAAAACTACATGATAACTGTAGATAACTCCAGCGTGTGCATGCTGTACATCGTCCAGGTGCTGCACTGTGTTCTTGTGGTTGAGTTCCAATTTTTTTCTTCTTCTAGTCAACATAACTTTATTGACAACATACAAAAAAGTATTTTTGGCATTTGTGAATCTATTTGAGAATCACAGAGGGTAAGAATCACGATTCATATGTACATTGTATTACCCCCACTTCTGTGTACGCATGTGTGTGTGCATGTTCGGCACTATTTCCTGACTGATTGACTTCCCATAGTCACTACACCTGGACAAAATGTAGTCCCGCACATAACCCCCTGTAAAGCCACATATTGTCGTATTTACACTTTGTTTTTTTGTACAGATTAACAAAAGAAGATATAACGTGTTAATTAGTGTTGCCAGGTGGACTTTGCTAGCCATTTCCCCGTTTCGAGGCTTTTTGCTATAAGATAAGCTCACCGTCTCCTAGCTGTTGTTACGGTTTTGGTGTTTTGTCCTGTCATATTTTGGTAGCCTGTTTTCTGTCATGTCTTGTCTCCTTGTGATTGTGTGATTTTTGGTCTTGTTTTATGTTCGGTTTCCTGTTTTATTTTGATAGTCTGGTTTTACTTCATGTCTTGTGTTTTCCCGCTCTTGTGATTGCCTGATATTTTCCACCTGTTTCCCAGCCCTTGTGTCACCTGCCTCTTGTTACCTCGTTACCCTCTGTATTTAGTCTTTGTGTTCCCCTTGTCCTGTGTCAGATCATTGTGTGTTTTTGTGTTAGCTCGTACCTGTCTTGTCTTCCAGTGTCAGTTTGTGTCTGGTTCTTTGCTCCCTGGATTTTCTTTGTTCTTAAGTTCTGGTTTGTTTTCTGCTCTTGTTTTTTGGTTTCCCTGTTTTTGTTTTCTACAATCTGGATTAGTTTTTGCCTGCTGCTTTCAGGACTCCCTTTGTTTATTTGTACTTTGTTTTATTGTCTAATAAATCTTCCACCTCAAACTTTCTCCTGCCTGCTCTCTGCCACTGGGTCCTCTACTTCCCGGAACCTAACAGCTCTAGCTTTATAGTTACCATACAGATATACTGTGAGAATAGTACAGAGTTTGTCCTGGCTCAGAATGGGCTTTTTTTGTTGGGGGGGAGGGGGGGTGTTGCGGCAGTAAGCATGATCGGTCTGCGTACAGGAAAGGCAATGAGTCTGTGTTACCTTATTTAAAAGAAATCTATGCATTTTACTGTTATTTCTGACAATTTGAAAAACCAAAATGTATATTATACTAGAGTAAATGAAACCCAAATTAACAAAAAAGAAAAAAAATCTCCAGGAGAGTCCGGTAGTCTGACTCTCATATTCAAGTTTATGTTCTGCTTGTTTAGTGATTGTTTGGTAATTTGCTCCTAAACACATTTAGAGAGGATTTTAATTGATATTTCTATTCTCAATTCTTGTCATTTTGGTGCTGGTGATTTTCCTTTGGGGCTGGCTAAAACGTCTTTGCGGGGGCTCCAAAATTCCTCTATATTCAGGAAAACCCCTGTAGTAACAATCTTCTTATCTAATTTTTGGATGAAAGCAAATGTGTGTGTAAGGGAGAGAGAGAACATATGCTGGCATGATGACAGCATTACACAGCAATATCCTGGCAGCAAATCAGATTAAATCTCATTTGTCCCACTAGAAAAAAACAATTCATTAAGTGATCACCAGAGCAGAATGGCCTGCAGTGATGAAATGTATACATGTGCTCGTATGGGTAGACACAGCCAAAAAATGACAAGAACAGCAATAAATCTTAACCTATGCTCGAACGTTTTAAGCTCATTAAGGTAATTCAAGTGGGACTTTCATGCTGTGCCAGATAATTGTCTTGGCTTAAAGGATATTCATTTGTTATTGATACAAATGATTAATCACGCGCACATGTTTTAGTAAACCGATGAAAGATATTCCAAGTACACGTCATCATGTGAGATATTAACAGGAAACATGCAGTTTCTCAAAACCAGAAAAAGTAGACGTTTGAGCAGTGAGTAAGATTAAAGTCAAATGTGTTAACATACACTTAAACAGTCTTCCTCTAAGATAAATACACATGATAAGATACTCACTTTTTGCACATGTATTCCTCCTCATATTGTAGGAAGCGATTTGTTTCACAAGTTGCTTATTATTTCTTTGTCCTCAAATAGTTTGCAACCTTTAATTTGACTTCACTCTACTTTGATGAAAGGGAGTAAACTTTCCATGTTAAGTTGCAGTGTGCTTTGTGTTTGTCCAGTGTAGTTGTTCATATAATTGCCTGTATCTGTTTATTATTGTTTGCGTCTGTGTGTGCATGAATGTTTGTGTGCACATGTACACTTCTGTGCATGTTTGCAAGAGTTCATGTTCGTGTGTGAATGAGCATTTGTATGTATGTGTTTATAAAGTTCTATGGTTGAATTTTCCAACATGTCCTCACAGCTTCCTTCAAGTCCCTGGTTTCATGTGGCACTGAGGAGCTTGATTTCTTCCCCACTGTTGACCAAACAGTCACATATTAGATGTCTGACATTTCCTTGGCATTATCTGGCAATCCGTCTTGATACACGACACCAGAGACAAAGATGCTGAGCTCCTTTTACTTCCAAAAAATGTTTTTTAAATTTTTATATATAAATATATAAAAGGTTTATAGAGAGAAATTGAGGAGTAAGGTCTGTCAACAAGTTATCATGAAGAGAAGTGACTGAACAAAGAAGCCCCCGAGGTCATCGGTGTGATTTGCTTGCTGTATGGATTATTGATAGACATTAATGCCAGTGAGTTTGTTTTGATTATAAGAGGATTTGAACCAGCCTTACTTCTATTTTTTAGGGGTATGTCCGTTTCCATTAAACACGTTTCGTATGATCATTAGCAAATCCCCCCTCTTTGCTGCTGTCATATCAAGATTAAATAATTTCACCAATATGATTTTCCATTCCTGTGCAAGTCCACCCATTTGCAACGTTTTGTAGGTAAGTGTATTTGATTGAAAAGCGGATCGGATGCAGCTGGATGGTGCCAACTGCATGCCAAGAAAAAGAGCTTAGATCCTTGAAAGTATATACAGTAACACACTCCAGTGGAGAGGAGTCTGACTTCTGGGGACTGCTGCAGGCTTTTACTGGTTGTGTAACGCAGGCTTCTGCAGCTCAAATGGGGATTTAATAGCTTGTCTCTCTGACTTAACACCGGGTCATGAAATCTTGTGCAGGCTGAGGAGCCTCGTAGCACGATCATTGCTCTGCACCCATGCTAATGTTCAATACAGTAAAATAATCTAGTGCCTGTCACTTGATGGTTATTATCACAATTTATCTGCACTTTTGAAACGTCATAGAAACCTGCATGTTGAGGTCAGTACAGACACCTGGCAGTAAATGATGTACCTTGCTGGTAATGGTTTAGTTGGCCAAATGGGTCCAAGGAAACGCTCAAGTTAATCAATTAATGAATCAATGACTTGATCTACTCCAAAGATTAATATATAATAACTCAAATGAAACAAGTAAAGATAACTCTGCATGTAATTGCAAATGAAATAACAGATATCTCTGCCACTGCTTTGTTTTAGCAGGAACTTTTCCACTCACTGTTCCAACATCTGATTGTGAAACCTCGCAGAAGGGGAATAGAGAAACGCATTTGCGATTCTGCTATTTCGCAGTGTGCCTCCACCTTAATTTAAGTAATAAAAGATCAGCATCTACAATTGTACTTAACACTCACTAACAGCGGCCTTCCCATATTTAAAGCTAATGTAAGTTATACGTAAGAGCAATTAGAGTCAATACGATGCTAATTTCAATTTGTGTGGTGCCTATCATTCCTTCTGTTGTTGTGTTAAATTAAGAGTTTTGCAGGCCTGAATGTGGCCAGGACCCTGGGGTCATTGTTATTACTAAGCTATGACCAACAAGCACTGAATTAGCATGTGACTGACCAAAATGTAGGAATGCCATACATGCTCTTTTTGGGGGAAAAAAGTAATTATATGAATTCATGTGTATTAAAAAAAATGTAAATTTTCAGAACTGCTGTAACACTGTAAGCTACAGTATCAAAATACAGTTGTGAAAAACAAGAGTAAATGTTGAGGTTAGCATATATCTCCCGTTACATCAAACCACTGCAGATTTCAGTTAATCCTTGATTCAAAACACGTATAAAACACCTTGTATGAGGTTTCCATTGTTTTAACATGTCCCAGAGGGCACAATGACAATGATCAGTTCTTTTTTTCCATAATGATACAAAACCGATCCATTTTTTGCAGGCTGAAACATTAATTCATCACCTTCTTGAGCTTTTCATTGTCACTTGTTAATTCAACTTATAAGATGAGCATTTACTTGACTAATAGCTGTCAGTTGCTTTCACACATGCAGCATTTACTATTGACACTTATTTTTGGGACTTGTTTAATCCTCTATTAAGGAGATACTGTATCAGTTGCAGTAATTTGTCAATTCAACACCAGTTTCCATGCTGCCATATTGTGTGAATTAAGGCTACAGCCACACTTTAAATATGGAAATGTAGTGATAGGATGTAGCCTAAGTGTTAAAGGTATCCACAATTTCAACATAACACTTCTATTTTCCTGTAACAATGGATTTGGCTGTAATGTTTGCACTCCAGGATTGGTTACATTGCATTAAAACAATGTTAAGGTGTTGCCTATGTGTGAAAAGAAAGTCGGTGGATACATGCTAACGGAAAAAAATCCAGAAATGGTCCCCGGAAATGATAGCTATCAGTATCGGTGGGAATAGTGATCTTCTTTACATGCCTATACATCAGTCGTGAAAATCTTTATGCCTCTGTTCAAAGCCTAATGTTAAAAAAAATCAGACGCCAAGGATACTATCATCTCAGCCGAGGTACAGTGACCAATGAGCAAACATTCTTTAGTCCACCTACACTCACTTACTTGCATATAGGCAACTTTTAGTTCCATAAATAGAAAATTGCACACCTGAAATAACAGTTTTTTTTCATATATATACTCTAAATTGTGTCAAACTGAAGTAAAAATTGAAAAGGAAACCTATATCTGCACTGTTTTTTTTAAATGTATTGGATTTTGAGTTATGAGAATCACGGTCATACAGTTTCACAGTAATGAGCGCAACTACAATTATTTCAATTATAATGCAAATAAATAAATGATAAATATGTTTTTTTAAGATAGGGGGTTAGTTTTCAAATGAGCATTAACCTTTCACAGTTTGACATGAAGTCTTATAAATTGCTACTGGTATATGCTTTCTCTGTACTGGCCAGGTTTGTGGCTGGTCTGCATTAAATCAAGACTGTAGAAGAGAGCCAAACCTGGCTGGACTTCAGCCGAGCAATACGAGGCCAAAGTTGTCCACAAGCTCCCACACAGAGGATTAATAGTTTATGCTTCCTCGCAGAGTGTTACCTGGATCTTGTGGTAAGGTTTTGTGCAGCAGCCACTTTGTGACTTAATTGGTTTGTTATTTGACTGTAAAAGGAAAGAGGATTCTTTTTTTTTTTTCGACTATTTGCTTTTCAGGTAACTTTACTTTTGCATAGAAATGTTAAAACCTGATACTCTTTAGCTGTTTAGTTAATAGAAATATACATAGAGTTTACTCAAGAATGCTTTTACTAACTAAAGCTAAAACTAAGTGATATGAATGATGAAAATCATATTAATGTTAAATTGAGTAATAAAGTGGCATGCACAGTAAAAATAAGGGTGATTTCACATGAATATACAGATGCTGATACAACATTTTTAAGCCTATAAAAAGTTGAACCACATGGTTTCTGAGCTAACCTGCCCTTAAATCCACTTGTGTCTTTCTGGCTCCCGTCCACATTTTTGGTGGCTCAAGTGGAATTTCACAGGTGAGCACGACATAGGAGGGTTTTGTGAGACTTTGTTGTTCTCCACAGATGTTTTGACCAGACTTAAAGTCAGACAAGCAAATATCTTGACACTGTGACGTGTGTTTACACGAACCTGGAGTAAAATGAAGGAGTTTTTTTCACTTGGGTCAATGTTTCAACCGATATTTGACTGTATAGCAGTTTCTACCAATTGGCTAAAAAGTTCAATGTAATGCATTGCATTGGCAGTTGGATATCACGAGACAGTGTATAAGGCCTGAACAAAAAAAATAATTCCACTTGAATCGCCACGATCAGGGGTTCCACTCGAGGAGCTGAAATTATTCAGCACAAATGTTCTGCCGTTGATTGATAAATAGATAGCCATCTTGACAGTGCTGGCCTTTAACGGGTCTAGAGCTGGAGAGTCTAGAGATAGAAGAAGCTATCATAGCTTATTAGCATTGTTGCACCATTCACTTTTATTTAACCTCCTTGTTCGACTAAAACTGTTCCACAAAAGCTAATGAGTTTGCTAACTGACAGTTAGCAATAAATCCACTTGCAACAGAGTATACCAGGACACACTGTTTCCGTCCAGCATGTTAAAAACGGTTGATAACAGTGTTGCCTGCTCTAACAGCCTGTAGTTGTAGCTTCTAGATGAGATATTTTCAGTGGAACACATTTCATCTTGATTAATAGTTGTTGCTTCATGGATGACTGACAGATATTGGTCTGAACACAACTGGAAATGTGATGGTCTGCTGCTTTCACTTTTTTTTTTGCCCCCGTAAAGGAGAGAAAGGAAGAGATATCGTATAAACCTGCGGTGTGTGGTTGTGTTTTTATCTCTAAAGTTTCCTATGAAACAAGTAGCAGATGTTTCTGACTTCTAATGGAGACACTGCTATTTCTGTTTTTTGTTGTCATACTTTCTTCCTCCCCATTACTTATAGTATATACACCTGACACACACGCACACGCACACACACACACACACACACACACACACACACACACACACACACACACACACACACACTTAAAGCATTCGTGCAAGTGTCCACACGTCAGACCAACACATACCTACATAAACATGTGTATCAGATTCCTCCCACCACCCAGAGTCAGTTCCACGCTGTGGATGAAGGTTTTCAGGGTTGTTTCTACCCAAAGACTGTTTGTGTTTTGGGGGTTTGTCTGAGCTGCTCATCATAAAACCAGAGAGAGCTTAACAGCAATGCCACTGTTTGGCCTCCCAGCTCATTTCACCACTCTGTTTTCACTCTGTGTGTGTCTGTCTTCACATTTTGGTCCCTTTACAAAGGTTTTTACAACCTTGGTGTTATTTTCATGGCTTTGGACACCATTCCGGATATGAACACTTTTTACTGTAAACTTTTCAAACAGCATGGCTTTAGGGATGGCAATGTTGGTCTGTCAGTTGGTTGGGCTGTCCACCACTTTGTTACAGAAAGAAATATCTCAACGTTTAGATAGATTGCCATGAAATTTGATAAGGACATTCATGGTCCCCAGAGGTAGAAACACAATGACTTTGGTGATCCCCTGACTTTTCTTTTTGTTTTCAGTGAAATGTCCAGACAGCTATGGGATGGATTGCCATGGAATTTGGTACAAACATTCCAGTTTTTCTAAATTTTTTATCTGGATCAAATTGATCCGGATTTGGAAATCCCATGTTTTGCTATCCAGGATCACCTGATCCATCTTACTTTTATGCCAGTTTTTTAAAGGAACATTGGATTGGATCACTGTGATCCAAATACCACATTTCAGAATTACCAAATCCTGTTTACCAGAGCCTGAAATGGTACCAACGGGGTAGCCTACTGGCTTAACAAAGAATAACAGATAGGCAGAATACCGGTTTGTTTTAATTTTAATAAACAGAAACATTTTACATTCCTTATTTTGTTATAATGTTAAATACCATTTACCATTTTGTTTACCATATCTCATTAGATGTGACATGCTTCATATATGCCTCAAATATGAAGAAATGTAATATCATCAGTAAACATTGATTTTGTGATCATTCGCTTAAAAAAAACAAACAAAAGGATAATCCTGTTTTTTTTTGGATCAAATAGATCCCAAACATTTTTTTTTTAAAGCACAGGTTGCTATGACATTTTTAGATTAGACTTTTATGCAATATCTGACCTTTGTTCGCAATGTACCACACTACATTGTCAAATTTAAAACATTTATTAACAACATAATGTAACAATAACTTGTATCGATAACCTGCCATCTAGTTTCTCTTTTGTAACTGCAGTCTTCTTCACAGAAGATGACATTCAAGTTCACAACAAAACAAACAAAAAAACAATAAAACAGCCATGTCCATAGTCTTCTCTGAACAATTAAGTGTCTTAACAAACTATTTCCGAACAGTTGAACATATACCACACAGATTAACTGCCATCTTAGTCGTGCTGCCAGTGGAAGATTATGGTACACGGTCATAGCAGAGCTTGCAAACTGTGGCTTTTTTGTCAACAATGTGAACGTTGTCAACATAACTCACTGGGAATCCAAAATACTTCCACACCGGCGACTTCAGTAAAAGAGGAGGGGGTTCAAGTTCTGTCGATGGGTCTCCTGCATCTGCAGTTACCATGCTATCTTTTGACTGGCTGTAGCTAAATTAGAGGAGGTTGACTGACTTGCAGCACTTCAACACTGTGTTGACGAACTGACCGAAGAGCCGGTAAATTAACCCGAGTAGTGTCACTGAACCGGGAGAATGAACCGACTCACTCCTGTTTTTTTTACCTCATTCGTGGCGGCAACGCTTCGCTCAAGCTGAGTGCGATCGGTGTATGCTCCGTTGTGTGTGTGTGTGTGTATATAGCTGGTCTTCTTCTGCTACTGTGTGTGTAGTACTCTAGCTCATTAGCGTGTCCACTGGAGTGGTGGTAGAATCAATCAGGAAATGGGCTACCTCGAGCAGGCTACACGTGTGTTTTTTTCTGCTTGGCAAGCAAGACGACCGGACGTGACATGGGGGCACGGCAGCATCGACGATTCCATTTTTTTATTCAAAGTTCGAGATTGTGACTTAATTTCGGTCGAGTTCGAAATCGTGACACCCTTAATCTTAAACAAGTTTTAAACAAGTCCAGTGCCACTTGGGACATACTAAAACTTAAATTTTCTATAAATACAAATTAATTTGCAACATTATAGATATGACAGAAAATACAGAAATGCATAATAGGTCTCCTTTAAGAAAACTTTGCAGCTGAGTCCCACAATCGTAATCTAAAATAAGATGCAAACCACTCTTTGTCCCCGTATCTCTCAGTGTGTCTTTCTCTTCCCACAGCATTTCTTACACTGATCTAAAATTAGTGGAAATCTTTTTTATTTTTTACTGTATCTTGTGTCGTTAGTGCAGCTTTGACAGTTGTTATTTTGGTCGTAACCTCACATGACAGCAGCATGTTTATGTGAGTACCATCCTCAGTGAATGCAAAGGGACATTTTTCTTAAAACTGAACTCCCAACACATTTAGGATGTTTGGATGCTTTTCATATTTTGTTGGCTGTTTATAAGTCTGTGGTTGTGAGGATGTGGGTCGTGGCAGACGTCTGCACAACAACAACTATCTCACTCTTCCCTCTGTCTCGCTCTCTCTCTGTCTTTCCATCTTTCCACCTATACCTCTTGATCACTTTCTCTTTTTTTTCCTCTTCTTCCTCCCACTGTCTGTCTCTGAATATTGATTTTGCCTTCTGTTTATCCCTCTCAACCCCTTTGTCTCCTTCACTGATTAGTCTTTCACCACAATAAACAGATGCATTCCTCAGATAGTTTGGATGTTTGGTCCTATTTTACGTTACATAGACTCATTCATAGGCGCTGATTATGTTTTCCTCCACGCCGTTTAAAAAAATAAGTAGTCCAAAAAATTTTGCATTTCCAGTGTTTCCTCTAGAATTTTTTTCAGGGGGGGCGGGGTGTTGGACGGAGTATGGGCTTATCTGCTAATTTAAGCTACCGACCTTAAAACCATCCAGAAAATAGACGGTACCGTAGGATGATTTAACGTCACCGCTCATTTTACACACAGTTTAACAACAAAACAAAACACTGAGTGAACATTACTAGCTACATTTTTCATGTTGGTTTTGAGTGGTATGCACCCCCACTAACCTGGAAAACGGTTTTAAATCAGTAACGTTACTACAGCGTGTCGGAGGAATACACACAGTCTCCTGCAGCGGCTAGTCAGAGACGTTAGCTTCTTGTCTCATCTGGGGTCTGATAAACAGTAAATTCATCAACTTCAGTGTCCACAATGCTATTTTCCAATAAACTGTAGCTGTCATATTTCACGGGCGTGAGTGCGGATTTCACGTCGCGGCTTTCGTTGCTGTTTATCACTTATTGAGTGAAGTAGCTAGCTAGCTAGTACTCGCCCGGTTGTTTGTTTGTTTGCCATAACTTCGCGAGTGATGACGTCCTGTCACTGTTCCAGTTGCTCTGCTCACCCTAGGGGGAGAGAGAGCGGATGACAGTTCGCTAGAGCAGACAGCGCTACGAGTTTATGACTTTTCATAAACAGCTGAAGTTGTTGCCTGTTGTGTGTCTGCCCTATTTCTGATACCGTGGCGCTGGAAATTTCACCGCGGCGAACTTTATGCTATCGAACGCTCATACACGCACTGGTGGGATGGAGCGGGGTCACTAAAGAGGCGTTTTCATCCGAGAGACGCTGTAATTGGTGGATAGGATCTGGAGCAGGCGACTGACAGCGACATAACCAATCACACTATGACAGACGCTCCACTTAGCACCAACTGTAATGTTTATTTTTAAAATGTATGTAGCCTACTGGCAGTCTGGCACACGCGGGTGCTCAGTGGGTGCTCTGTATTCTCCGTGGGTGCTCGAGCCCCGGAGCACCCACGGTACTGGCGCCTATGGACTCATTTAGTATGTATGAGGTTTAGGATTTGGACTGGTGGTTAAAGGTTGAGTGTCTTGTGCTTTGAGTCAGTGTTGTTTAGAGCAAGGGAACAGATGCAAGCCGACGGAAAGTGTTTACATGCATGGCTGAGTACTAGTGTTCAGTTCAGTTGGGTTTGCCAGCGGTGCTTTGGTTCTGAGTCTGGGCCAGTGGTTTAAAGGGAATTGCAGATACTCGTAAATAGCGCTGTGTGGGTTTTGGATTCCTGCTGTCTCTCTATCTGACTTCTGCACAGTCAAGAAGTTGGAGATTGATTTCTGGCATTGCTGTCAGAGCTGATTGAGAACATGTTGTCTTAACAACATTTACCCATCATCCTTTGCAGTAGGAGATTTTATGTAGGCCTATTTAAGCCCAAAGGCAGTGTTTCGTAAAGGAGCCGTATCAATTCAGATAAATTGTAATCCTGTTATCTGAACACGCTATTATTATAATGTTGTGACTCTTGAATTGCAGTTAAACCATTTAAAATATCAGAAACCAAGCAACGCATGGAATGTAAATCCAACGAATAATATGTAACATTAAGTAACAATTACAAATTAATCTATATGTATTCATTTATACATATAACACCTTTACAACTTCTAAACTGTTGATGTCCTGTGAACCACGTATTTCCAAAACGTCAACTTCTATGAACTAAGAAAAACAGCACTGATTTCAGCCTTCGACCAATGCATTTTTCAGATAATCCAATGGGGATTTTTTATTTAAGATTATTTTTTGGGGGCTTTTTTCCCTTTATTTTAAAGTGACAGTGGATAGATGGGAGAGAGATGGGGAGGACACACAGCAAAGGGATATGTGTATTTTATTGGAAAATGTGTTGCTATGGGATTTTCATTTCCTTTCCATTTGCACCATTATAGGTACGTTTTGTGGAAATGATTTGCAGTAACCAGTCTCTTCTTTACTTTCTTACGTGTCTTAAACTCACTGCTGTCAGACCTTGGGTGACCCATCAACCCCGGAAAATGAAATGCATGCATGTAGGACACATATCGCAAAAAGGTTTATACATTTGTTTGAGGTTGTAGCTCCAAAGTTGGATATGTTGAAACATTAATGTAACATTTACTGTATGCACGGGTTTTAATTTGAAGACAGTCCTTTGTATGTACAAACTGGACTGCTGGAGCAAATATTTTCTCCAGCTAAATAAAATGAAAGCTAAATGAAAGTAATCTGCACTGAGAAAATGACCATTGAGTATTAGCGCCACTGCTGGGAGATGTTGAGAATTAAGTCATAATATTTTTTGGAGAAAAAATACATTTGAATACTTTCGTACTAAACAGGTGAGATCAGGCTGGCAGCTTTTAGGTGTCAAAAGATACTTTATTGAATTATTACCTTTTTTGTCGAAATATTATTACCACCCCCCTTCCCCCCCCCAAAAAAACTATTACTTTATTCCCTCAAAATATTATGACTTTATTCCTGAAACAGTGCCTCTAATATTCTGTCTGTCATAGAAAATAATAACGTAATAAAATGAAAAATACTATGCGTTTTATGTTACTCTTACTGCACTAAGTTAAACCAACGATGGTTGCTAATTGATACATTATCACAAAGAAAGATTCACAATATTAACTTCACATTCACATGCATGATATAATTAATAAAGAATAATAATGAATGAAATATGAACCATCCTAAAAGTATTCCCAAAAGTAATATAGTGTCAGTTAGCAGGTGATGATGAATCTTTGGGGCTGTCAGTGGTTGCAACTTGGCTACATTTTCATGCGTGAATGCGGATAATCTTGATCTTATTTGCTCCTCTTTCTCTGTTTGCGTGACAACACACACACAATGTGAATACTCGGATGGTCAGTGTGTATCCGCACTAAGTGCTCGCAGCTGTATCGGTTTGAATCTCGGCATGAAACAGTGTTGTTCTTGACTCGTGCCGTCCTGAAGATTAACAGCGTTCCTTCAGTCGACAGACAAGCCGCGTAGATTGATGGCTGTTTTCCTTGTGGCTCGCTGTGTTTTTAAGACCCTTGTGTTGTTTCTTAGTGGACTGATGGGCTGAGTAGCTGGCCGGCTGCTGGGAGAGAGGGAGAGGGAGAGGGAGAGGGAGAGGAAGAGGGAGAGGGAGAGGGAGGGAAAGTCCACGTACAGTAGATATTTGTGGTGGCCAACTCTCACAAACTATTCTCTCGAAGGTTTGGTCACAGCAGATTGTGTGATGACAGGTGCCACCATAGTGTGACTTTGCGTGTGTTTCTACAATTATTTGCATACTAATATAATTATTATCCCTAATTAATGAGGGAATTAACTTTTGTATGTTGTCAGGCTTCTATGTAACCAGAAGATTCTATCAATTGAGATTAGTGTCTAAAATATTTATATTGGTTTTATTATATTGATTACCGATTAATCTGTCAGTAACTTTTCATTCATTAATTATTCAGTCTATAACATGTCAGAAAACAGTACAAAGAGCTCAAGATGACATCTTGGCATGGCTAGTTTTGTCTAAAGACTTTTAATTCACAATGATGTAAATCATTGTGAATTGAGACGCTGAACCCACCAAATATTTGGCATTTGTTCTTAACAATTATATCGAATATCAGAATTGTTGGCAATTAATTTACTGTCGATCTGCTAATCACTGACTGTGAGTGACCCTTTATTTCTTTCAATTTTCATTCATTTGTCATTCAGTGTTTTATCGTGATAGATGTGTACACGTGTTGGCATGTCTGTGTCTCAGGGTGTGTCGGTTGGGACTCATGTGCAGCTTGTTCACCGTGTAGTGCAGCACGAGAGTGGGGGGTTTAAGAAGTTGACATTTCATTCACCACAATCCCCAGTACACACACACACACACACACACACACACACACACACACACACACACACACACACACACACACACACACACACACACACACACACACACACACACAGACAGACCTCCAGCCATTTGGTTTGAGGCTGATTCCCTGTGACAGCCTAAATATTTGGCTGCGTCCGGGCACCAGGGTAAATGCACCCCACAAGAATGTTTTTACAGGGTGTGTGTGTGTGTGAGAGAGAGAGAGAGAGAGAGAGAGAGAGAGAGAGAGAGAGAGAGAGAGAGAGAGAGAGAGAGAGAGAGGGCCATCAATGTGATCTACATGGATCAAATGTTCATTGTAAAAGACCCCCAGTTTAGCATTCATAGGCAGTATACACTATCAGCAGATCATATTTATTAATGTATTTGTCATTTTAGACTTGTTTATAATACAGATAATGAATGACAATATAGTCAAATGCAGTTGTAATACAAAGTAATATAAATTTGTCTTTATGTTTTAAGTGTTGACAAATATTGTACATTACTTAAAATGTCTCAATAGATAGTACAACTACTTGGTGGACTGAAAGAAAATAATCAACAATGTGTCTCGAAGACATGGTGAAAGATAGTGTGCACACAGACTTGAACATTGGATACATAAAACAATACAAATCCTTATGACAGTTTGATGTCATGGGATTTAAAATCATTTTAAAAAAGCTGTCCTTTTGTAACGTAATTTTTCAACTTCAAAATTGATTATCTTTGGGTTTCGGGCTGTTGATCAGCTGAAACAAGCAATATGAAGATGTCATTGTGGGCTTTTCACACATTTTATAGATTGAAAGATTGATTGAATTCTCAGAAAATTAACTGACTGAGTAATCAATCAAAAATAATAACCCCTGCTTAAATATATCCTGTCTAGTGAAAACCCATTTTTTTCACATTTTGAAGAGAAAGAAACTTTGTGCACAGACCTCAGCTGTCTGGCTCTATGAGAGAGCTGTTCATGTCAACATTCATTGATTGAACTTGACAAGATCAAAAGGAATAGGATATATCAATTATGCCAGAGGATGGATTTTCCTTTCAAAAAGAGGAGGAAAAACAATTTTTGGTCATCATTATTGTCAAAGATGTAAGCCTGGGGATTTTTCTCTGTGTGGCTTGGCGAAATCATCATCTTTCTTTTTGTCTTTTTTGTTTCATATTTTCCTACTAAATCTAGGCCCCTTATTTCCTTTCTTTTGTCTCATATTTGAAAATTAATAAAGCTATCTTCAAAGGACTGCTTTGAGCTCAGCAGAGGCTGCGGTAATCCATGATGATGAAGCATTTAAACACACACACACACACACACACACACACACACACACACACACACACACACACACACACACACACACACACACACACACACACACATGTTCATGTGTACATGGACAGACACATACATGCACATACAAATATGTAGAGAAAAGCCCTAATCTTGTACAGGTGTACACACACTTAAATGTACACACACACACACACACACACACACACACACACACACACACACACACACACACACACACACACACACACACATCATGAGTGGCCTGAGGAATGCAGGGGTCAAATCTTTAAAGACCTGGCTGATAGAGGGGATGTATAGGATCAAAGGAGAGAGAAAGGGAGGGATAGATGGATGGAAGGAGGCACAGGAGGAGAGAGAGAGGGAGGGAATGTACAGGATCAAAGGGGAGAGGAAGGGAGTGAAATGATGGAAGGATGAATGGAGGAGCGAGAGCTAAGGTGTAGGCAACGGGAGAGAAAACTTGGAGTTGGAAAGAGGGATTGGAGGAGAGAAAAGGGAGAGATGGGAGGAAAAAGAGGTAGATGGGGAAGGATATAGTGACAAAGTGTAAAAACAATATAGATAACTGACAGGTGTGTGTGTGTTTGGGTGGGTGTGTGGGTTTGTGGGTGTGGGTCTGTGGGTGTGGGTTTGTATGTGTGTGTGTGTGTGTGTGTGTGTGTGTGTGTGTGTGTGTGTGTGTGTGTGTGTGTGTGTGTGTGTGCGTGTGTGTGTGTGCGTGTGTGTTTAAATGATGGGGTTTCAGCCAGAAAGTAAAAGCTCACTTGTGCAGTGGTGAGAGATTTGTGTGTGTGTGTGTGTGTGTGTGTGTGTGTGTGTGTGTGTGTGTGAATACCAGTGAATACCTGCTGAATGAAGCTGTGACCATGTGTTGCAGCTGCAGTACCCATTAGCTACTTTTGACAGTAATTTCTTTATAAATGTGGAAACATTTGAATATATATATATATATATATATATATATATATATATATATATATATATATATATATATATATTTCCCCTGTCCATAATAAGCAGCATTTACATTTTCCACCACCCAAAACACATTTGTTGAAGAATTTTGAAAAAAAGAAACTTCAAAAAATGAACTTCAATTATGCTCGGGGAATACTCCACCAAATGTCTTTGGTATTCCACATCATCATTACTTGGAGGCTTTAGAGGTGACTCTGAAAGATTTTTGAAGTTTTTGTAGTGCTGTAGTCAGCTTATGGCGTTTTTTCCATTACATGGTACCTGCTCGACTCTACTCTACTCGGCTCGACTCGGCTGCGGTGCCCCATCCTCCATTTTCCATTGCAGATTTAGTACCGCCTCATGCCTGAGGCGAGCGTGGCTGGTCGTCATAGCGATGCAGCAGGAAACTGCTGTGACCTAACACGACACACACACACAGAACGTCGAAGGTGTGTTGTTTTTGACTCTCGGCATGTGGCTGTTGCCACAGCCAGAAGAAAAATTTAGTTTCAAAAGAAGCTGGAGGCAGCAAAATTTAAAAATTGTGGTTTTGTTCAGGACCTCCCCGTCTGTCGCTAGCAATGATGACGCAGTGATGACGCAGTGATGACACAGTGATTAGTGACGATTCTCTCCGACCAATCAGTAGTCTGCAGGTTTTCACGTCACCTTTTTGTATCGCCTCAGCTCGCTTGGAACCTGGACGGAGGTGATACTAAAAAAAGTACCTGTTGGCAGGTACCAGGGACTTTTTTTTCGTAATGGAAAACCAAAAAAGGCGAGTCGAGCAGGTACCATGTAATGGAAAAACGCCATTAGTCCCACAGGACTTACAATGGTTTCCAATGCAGACCCAATGTCATGGCTGTGTAAAAATTGTCAATAGAAACTTCTCAAACCACTTGTGCAGCAAATCAGCTTATCCACTGTTTCTCAGTATCTTCAAACTAGGAACTGCCATTAGCCTTGCTAGGAGGTGTAGTATTTAATATTATTTTAGTTGACAGTTTTCTGACAAAGTCAAGAGCCACAACATTTGTCAAAAGTGGCCATCCATCCCAAAACAGTTTGCCAGTTTCCATAAAACTAAACAAAGAGGAAGAAGTGATTAGGGCTGGCTATTGAACCTCAATACTGTAGTGATCAAAATGTGTCCGTAGCACAGAGTAATGAAAACTGTTTAGTACCGAATGTTGGTATCGTATGCCAGATTGTTATTTTATTCTTTCATCGGATAATCGCCGTTTTAAATCAGAATGTTGGCAATTTTAGACCTTTTTATTTAGTCTAAATTATTTGTGTTTAGTAGGGCTGACCTCAACTAAAGAAATTCTTAGAACACTCATCTGATTTTGTCAACTAATCTATTAGATGATTTAATCGACAACTCTAACTGTAAAACTGAGTTTCTCCACAAAGCGTAATGCAAAAGCATCACTTTTAATCTTGTTTTTACCAGAGATGTGCTCATATGTTTCTCGGAAATAAGTCATTCAGCATGAAAAAGCATTAAAAAATGACTAAGACCAAAACGACAGGTTAGTCGAATAATCAACTAAAAGTGGACAGTGTTTAGGCAACATTATCGATGTTAGGGTTATGGGTGCAAATATTAAACAACTAGAAAACCTTCAGCGTGGACAACTGTGACCTATGACCTCATCATGTATTTGTTACAATCAGCCCTGAAATCTGCTGCTAAAATCAGCCCCTTAACCCCCACATCACGTGGAAGATGAAATAGAGGACAAGTTACTTCCTGCAGTTCAAATTAAACAATGTAGTCAAAGTAAGTGTATAAGCAGGTGTTGGCGTGTTAATAAATATGGGACTACCTGAGGACAGAGTCTCTGTAAAACCCTGGCAGTGCTGCTGTTCTCCTAGGTCTTGTTTTAAGGCCGACTGTTCCGACTAACATTTCACTGATAACATCACTCATACAGTAACTCAGAATCCATATCTCTGTCTATTTCTGTCTGCCTTCATGCTCTCCTCCTCTGCCATTTCACTGATAACATCAGTACTTAGAGTCCATTTCTCCCATTATCTCTCTCTTTCTGTCTGTCTTTCCCTCTCTCTCGTATTGGTTCAGCTGTTGTGTTTCTTTCTCTGCTGCTTTCTGTTAGAAATGATAGACTGCTCTCCCCACTCCCTCTCTCTCTTACAGCTCACTATATATGATGAATGAATGAATGAATGAATGAATCATTTTATTATTGTGTCATGCATGCAACAAAATATGCCCAGCCCACACAGGCTTACAAGACACCATTAATTAGGAAAAAGGAGCAGATGCCAAAGTAACAACATACCTTTAACAATTAAACCTTTTAGTCTTTTTTGCCAAGCTTTAGAAATAAAGTCGCCAACTTATATATATTAAATTTAAACAACCACTCCAATTGGTCATCATCCGTGCACCAGAACATTTCAGGATTTTGGACAGACGTTTCACGTAAGGTTGGTGTTCTTAACTCATCATAATACAGACAATACAAAAGAAAATGTGATTCTTTTAGAGAGAGAGTTGTATTACTCTGATATTATCAGGGAGTCAGGAGGAAACAGAGGAGCTGTTGGAAGTCTTCATTTGTGCTTGGGAGATGGCCAAGGCTCATTGAATTGGCTACAAGTGCTGCATGTGTGTGTGTGTGTGTGGCTGTCTGAGCACATGGTTTGTCAACAAAGTGTGGACAGGTTACTTTTGATTCAACACAGAGACATGTTTTTCTGCTCACGCACACACAATCAGCCAGAAAAAAACACACTCACCAAGAGAAAGATAGTTGCATGCAGGCAAACACATGCTCCTCTTTAAGTTTCCTACGGAATTAAATTGGAAATGTTACTGAAACATTCTCCAACTCCAGTGTCAGCACACACAATCAGAATAACATCAATTAGCCTGAGGCTTTACCATACAAGGAGTTTATCTTGGTGTTTACGAGCTGCTCACATTGCACCAGATTCATACTGTGACAGGACCTCAAATACAGTTTACATACACTATACATTTATATACAGACAACATGTGTTGCTGACACATAGAGATTAAATACCTCAAGTTATCTTATCTATTAGATGGCAGTGTTGAGTTTGAAATAGTATAGCCTACTGGGGATGAAACTGACGTGGCATGAAAGCATTCAGATGTTGAACAGCGGTTTGAGCGTTGCAGGCTGTCGTGCCGTCATGCTGTCCTGCTGTTAAAAGTGGGCTTTCTCCTCAGTATGGCTGAGTGATGAATTACAACTAAAACATACAGTAAATAGTTCAAATTTCATCCCATAGATTTCATCCCCTAAGTCTGAACTACGTTGCCAAATTGATGTTATTCTGTACATTTATGGCACCCCCTCTTCCTCACAAGCCTCAGATTTGTTGTCATCGCAATAAAGGTTCACACTACATGATATCCGCTTGGTAATGGTCCAATGACGTGAACATGCGTGAGACCTCATTGGGTTAGAAAAATGAATTCAAATTGTCCGTTGTTTTTATAGACTACTGTATGACATTTGAATTTGAATAGACACTTTTTTTTTTACATCTTCAATTGATTTTCAAAGAAAAAGTGACAGCGCTACTACTCACTATAATTGCTGAACTTGTATGGTGGAGGTGCTTGTGTTAAAGTTTCAATGTGTAGGAATTTCTCCCATCTAGCGTTGAGATCATATATCGCAATCAACTCTCTCGCACCACGCAGTTCAAAGTACGTATGACAGCTACGGTAGCCTTCACGCTTTAAAAAGCTGGTCTCGTGCTCTTTTCAATATCCTTTTTCTTTTTCTGGGCGAAGAAGAAGACTCCTGTTCCTGAAATTTGGATTTTGAATACCTGCGGTCCTCCATGTTTCCTTCTTCAAACTTGCTGGGGCCGGGAAGCTACGATACCCATTAGCAGCATTAGCAGCACCTGTGAGTTTATCATGTGACAGCGTAAACGCGAAAGGCGGAGCAGTATGTCCTGTATGTCGTATTTCAAGATGCCGCATGAATATGGAGCGTCTACCCAGTTCATGCGAATGCAAATATAAAATTTCAAGCCAAAAGGAATACTTGGAATTGATGGTGGTGGTAAATATTCATGAAAAAGGATAAGTTTGTGAACAGGCAACACAGATTTTGATAATGAACACCTAAACACGTTACACACTGGACCTTTAAGTGTGTCTGCTTTTGTGGAACTGTGAAAACAGGTTGACATGTCTCACTTCTAATGATGCCGCTGCTGGCAAATTGATAATTGGCCCTAGTGCGTACAGTTGCTAAGTGGATATTCTCAACAGAATAAAGATTGTCGGAAAGTGAGCCAACATTTCATAAATGCAATTAATGTAACCTCTTCTCAGAGACACTCCACTAAGCATGCTTGCTACTTTTCTTGCAAATCCTAAGCTGAGCCAACACACTTCAGAGCGAGAGCAGCAAGAGTTTTTTTAGCCGAGCCACCGAACACTCCAAATCTCCACATGTGGGAATCTGACTGAGATGATGTTTGCTCTGGATTCACACACCAACCCCACTCCATCTCAACAAGAGGGGACATTTCCATGACAAAGGACAATTATTGACTTTCATTGGCTGTGCTTGCTTTGATATCAGCAAGGGGTGTGTCTGTGTGTCTGTGTGTGCGTGCTGATGGGGGCGGGATAGGGGGCAGCAGTGGAGGAGAAGAAGAAGAAACAGGGAGACCTGATGAAAGGAGCCGAGTGGGAAAATGCACCCGCTGACCCACAGTGCACTAACAGAAGAGGAGGATCACAGCAGAAAGAAAGAAATCATTCATTAAGGTTTTCTTTCTTTCACTCCAGCTCGCTGCTCCTGTTTTCTGTATCCTTCCTCACTTTCTTGCTTGTGTTTTCTTTCTATCTCTTTCCATCCCTTAACCTCCCACTTCTTTTTTAACTCTCCTTTTTATCTGGCTATGGCTGATCCTCCCCCTCTCTCCCCCTCCGCCTCCTCCCTTCACAGCCATAATTTAAGGGGCTGAAAGGCACGGCGAGCGGAGAAAGAGGAGAAGAGAGAGCTCAGAAAAAGGGGAGACCCTGCAGATGAGGGCCTTCCTTCACGGACGTGGCACAGATGTGAGGGTGTTTTTGTGAAATGAGTCGGGGAGGGGCGGCGATAGGCTAATTTGCGTGGCATAAAGACGGGGCCCTTTTCATATGCAGAGCGCTACTTTGATGCGCGGCCGATGAAAGCTGGATGGAGCGCAGGGGAGAGGAGAAGAGAGGCTGACGGAAGGGGTTCTTTGTCCCCTGACAAGAAGGCATCTGCTCCAGGCTGCCCTCCTCTCCTCCTCTCCTCTGCTATACCGAGGCTCCCACAATGGGCCAGCCGAGAGAGAAAAGTGTCATCAGAGCACCTTAGAAAACAGCCGCTTGGGTTGGCCTGGTTGGCGTACGGGTATGCATATCAATACAGAATTCATTTGACAAAGATCTGAGAGTACACACACATACACACGCACACACACACACATGCTCACGCACACATGCACGCACGCTTGCAGACAAATACATACACAGATGCATACTGAATTGTAAAAACATGCAGACATACTGTAGAGACATTTACATAGTTCCACAGCTGACAAAACACATCTTCACTTTGACTGATTGCTCCCATTGAGAAACAAATAAGCCATACAAACTTTCCTCTTTTATTGGACTCAAGATCAATAGCTGCAGGGTGAAAGGTGTGCATGTGTGTGTGTGTGTGTGTGTGTGTGTGTGTGTGTGTGTGTGTGTGTGTGTGGTAGAGAGATCAGAGGGAGTGTATGTGCTGAGGTGAGTGGCGGTGGTTTCTGTGTGTCTGAGTCTTGCGTATGTGTGTAGAGACTATAGAACCTTATGAGTGTGTGTTTAACGTGTATTGGTGTGCATGTATGCATATATGTGTCCCCGCGGCACTGATCATAGGCGGCAGGCTCACCAGGGTCCTCTCACCAAACACTGGCTGATTTCACGCTTGCACAATAGCTGAATCTCTACAGCAGAGCACATAGGGTTTGGGCAGGAAAAACTTAAACGGTCTCCTTTGCTATAATAGTTAGTTCAGAAACTCTAAATACTTGTTACTACCTGTTGGGTTTTAGATCACATCTGAGCTTTTGCCACTCAAGATGGTGTAATAAAATGATATATGTGAGTATTTCTGAATTTTAGCCATGCTAGCAGCATAGCTGGAGTGGTGGCAATGTTTGTTTTGGCTGGTCAGTTGATTGTCCCACCACTTTGGTCCAGACTAAAATATTTCCAAAACTATTGGACGGATTGAGATGACATTTTGTTTAGACATTCATCTCAGACTCCTTCCGATTTTGGATCCTCTGACCTTTCCTCTAGCCCCACCATATGGTTCACATATGGTTCCACACAAATATTGGTTGGATACAGACGTTCGTGTTTCCATCAGGACGAGTCCTAATAACTATGTTAAAAAATAATTTTTTCCAATACTTTATGACCAGATACCTGCAAAACTAGTGATATTCCCATCAGCTTCAAATGTAGTGTTTGTTTAGTGCTAATTAGCAAATGTTGCTAACAAACTAAACTAAAGGGGCTTTCACACCGCCGCACGCTAACTCTGCGCCTCCAGTCATTTCAATGAGGCAAAGGGAGAGGCAGTTTTGATCACGGGGGTAAGGGTATGAAGAGGTTGCCCAGATCTTGCTCTGCTGCCCAGAGTTCATCGTGCTGAACTGGCAGTAACCACCGGGTGGCAGGAGCCGCTTTTAGAAACGCGTTGTTTTTTATATACGTGAACGGTACTGTCTTTCTAAACTTTCTTTTTAATAAACTGTTTGTACACTTACAAAGTTCTCAATGCTTCGGTTTACATGTAGGGACCCTCATTATGCTACCGTGGAAGTGTGGTGCTACTGTATTTTGCCTTGTTAGTGGTATAGAAATAGCGATTTTGTTTTACTTTACCCTCTGCCCCGACGACTAGCGCTATAAGCTAATTAGCGGTTTGCGATGACACTGGTCACATTCGATTAGCATGAAAACATATCCCAGAGAACGGTCGACTTGGTACACATATGTAATTAACCCCTTCATTTTGTGCCAGATTTGTCCATTAATTTATTGTGTGACACGTTAGTTGCACCCATACTATCAAGTCAAATTATTCTACGTTTACTTGCTCTTGCTGAATCAGTACAACTTTGATGTTTGCGAAGCCAGAGAGAACTTGGGTCTTCTATCAAGGTAAAAAAATCCACTGATCAATAATAAATTGTTGTTGTCTCCTTCTAGGTGATCTTTGCCCTGAACCAGACGCTACTACAGCAGGAGTCTTTAAGGGCAGGAAGCTTACAGATCCCATACACCACCGAAGACCTCATCAGACACTACAACTGTGGAGATCTCAACTCCATCATCTTCAATCATGACACCTCACAGGTCAGTCTTATCTTATGTAGCAGTGGACTTTACCTACTTTCCCTTTAGTTAATAAACTAAGAGTTATGTTGACCCCTTAACCTTTTGGAGTGTCCCCAGTGACACGACCCTTGACCTTTCACCTTAACCCCTAACCCTCTGACCAACCTTTCATCCCCCACACCTCCTCTATACACTCTACCTTCTACCAGATTCTCCATATTATCGCCAATTTAGTTCTTCTGTTCTTCTTTCCACCATCCGTGCTGTGTCTTTCTCTCTATTATTTGCTGTTCTTCCAACTAACAATCCCTGTGCACCTTGGTCAGTTCAAATACACATTTTAGAGCAATGCTTTCTTAGAACTTTTTCTTTTGTGAAAATTGATTGAAAGTGCTGGGAAAGACAAAACAAAAGAAATCCCTTCTCCTTTTCACCTCTGTGGCCTGACTGAACAATCACCCCTGCAGGTCCCCAACTTCAATAATGTGACACTGCCACCCAGCGAGCAGGAGACCGCCCAGGAAATAGACAGCTACTTTCGACAGGAACTCATCTACAAGAGGAACGAGAGGATGGGGAAGAGGGTCAAGGCACTGCTAGAGGAACACCCTGACAAGAGCTTCTTCTTCGCCTTTGGAGCAGGTTGGTGTTAAATACACACTCTAATGGAATACAATGGGATAAAGAAACACAGAATAATATTTCAGTGGTTTTAAAGCATCATCTCCACAGATGCCAGTGTTTTGGCCTAAAATGTCAAATAAATATATAACACGAAGGTCTTTATTAGTCAGCCTTCAGCAAAGCACTTAATAAGATTACTTTTATTCCTCTTTTTGTTAGAAGAGCACCTCTGCAAAGGAGAGCTTAACAAACTGAGCAGCTTAGCCAACTCATGTAGAGAAAGACAACAGAACAGAAAGTGGAGACAGAAATCCCAGCTGATTAACTTTCTCTTTCTAATCTGCAAGGTAATACAGCTCCTTTCAGATAAATAAATATAGTATATAATATAAATGTACATATAAAACAATCGACAATCCTTCGTTCTGTATTTTTTCTACCTAGTTACCCAGGACACTTCTCTTACTTACCTTTTATGACAAATTCCCATTTTTCTGTTTCCCCTCTCATTTTTTTCTGTTGATGAGCAGCCCTGAAATTAATCAGTGGCTTAACTCACTAAACTAAACTAGACTAGACTAGACTGGACTAAGCCATTGATCTACAGCTTTATCAGCTCAGGGTCCAAATAAACTAGTTGTGTTGGATGTTTCTCCAAAGCAGAGGCTCAATAAAACATCCTTTCATCAGTTCAGGACTGACCAGAAACAGACATGTGGCCTGTTTGAGTCCTTTCACATAGATTTACAAATGTCTTTGAATTCCTCTATAACTATGCTGCATCCTCATAAGTAGCACCCACCTGATAAGAGACTTTACTTAAAACAGGGAGGATAAAGAGACCAGATAAAAGCAAAGAAGATTCCACAAAGTTCCCTCAGTGTGTGTGTGTTTGTGTGTGTGCGTGTGTGTGTGTGTGTGTGTGTGTGTGTGTGTGTGTGTGTGTGTGTGTGTGTGTGTGTGTGTGTGTGTGTGTGTGAGTGCATTCATGTTTCTTGGTTGGACAATGTACATCTAAGGCAGACATTATTTGTCCTGTGGTTGTTTAATCAAAGCATTGCTCACACCTAATAAAGAAGACAAGGCTGTTTTATCATTTGCTCAGGTGGGTTTCCAGTCTAGATAGTTATTTAATTGTTAAGTCTTTATAAAAGAAAACATTAACCATAACACTATATGTACATACTTTAAAGTAATATGTTTATGTGAACCATTTCAAATAAATGATGCACTAAATAGCAGAAGAAAGAATACAAATGCTACAAGCCTACAGGTAATCTTTAAATGTAAATTATATCTGCAGGTTAATTACCATTTCCATGAATAAGTAGTTTTAGTTATTCTCGCCCGATGTCTACAAAGTTTATTTTATTTTGTTTCTAGCAGGGTACCTGTAGCAATAAATACGTACAGTAGGCATTCAGTAAGACATTTTAATTATTTAATGGAGGAACATCATTTATAAGGCTGCACCTAACAATTATTTTCATTATTGATTAATCTTTTCTCGATTAATGATTTCGTCTATAAAATGTAAAAAAAATAGTAAAAAATGCCCTTTATAATTTTTCCGCAGCCCAGGGTGATGTATTCAAATTGCCTGTTCTAATTGACCAACAGTCCAAAACCCAAATATATTTCATTTTCTATCAAATATGACACAGAGAAGCATCAAATACTAAATATTTTAAGCTAAAAACTGCAAATTGTTTGTGTTTTTGTATGAAAAGTAACTTCATAAGTTCACAAGTGTTCATAAATCAATTTTAAACTTTACATCTGAAACGCTCTACGTCATAAATGTGTAGTTCATAACATGTACACGTAAATGGCACAGTATTGACTTTGAAGTTGATGTTCATAATGTGAAACCATAAAAGTCTTACTGTAAGACAGTGTATGATATTCTTACAGTCGATGGCACATACACTTTGGAAAAAATCTGTTTGCCCAAAATTTGATTTAGCTCATTATAGGATATGTATGGAGGAGAGAGGATCAAATTTTCCTTGTGATGACGTCCTCATCCAAAGTTTCTTTGGTCATTTAGAAGCAGCACAGTTTGAGCAGAGAGAGAGAGAGAGAGAGAGAGAGAGAGAGAGAGAGAGAGAGAGAGAGAGAGAGAGAGAGAAAGATAAATAGAGAGAGAGAGAGAGAGAGAGAGAAAGAAAGAGAAATAGAGAGAGAGAGAGAGAGAGAGAGAAAGAGAAATAGAGAGAGAGAGAGAGAGAGAGAAAGAAAGATAAATAGAGAGAGAGAGAGAGAGAGAGAGAGAGAGAATGAATGAAAGAGAAATAGAGAGAGAGAGAGAGAGAGAGAGAGAGAGAGAGAGAGAGAGGCCTTCACAGTCTGTTGCTCTCCGAGCTGGCAGGAAACAGCTGAGGGAAAGCAGACACACACACACACACACACACACACACACACACACACACGCACACACATGCACACTCAAGCCCTAACAAGGAGTACATTTCACGGATCGTCCCTGAGGAGGTGCCTTTACAAGGGCTTGGTCTAAAAAGGTGTGTGTGTGTGTGTGTGTGTGTGTGTGTGTGTGTGTGAGAAACGGTGAGTGAGTGTGTGTGTGAGAAACGGTGAGTGAGTGTGTGTGTGAGAAACGGTGAGTGAGTGTGTGTGTGTGAACCGGTGAGTGAAAGCGATACGGGCAATCAGCCCAGAAGCACTAGTCTTAGACATACGGAGGGCAGGTTGGGTCGACGAGTACAAGGAACGGGATGGGGCACATTAGGGTGCACGCACATGTGCATATGCATGAACACACAAACACACACACACACACACACACACACACACACACACACACACACACACACATACATACTCCCCAGCCCCCAAGACAGACCTGGGTAAAATGTGTCCTTAATTATCCCTGGAGGGGTCAGAGGACAGACACACACACACACACACACACACACACACACACACACACACACACACACACACACACACACACACACACACACACACACACACACACACACACACTACAATGGAGCCCATTATGTCGGCATACTCAACTTCCCTGTTACAATCAGGTGTGAGAGCAGTCTTATCGGTGACCATCTCATGTCGCTCTGAATCTGTGCAAAAGGACGTCTCGACAGGTTCAGGATGTGATTATTGTCTTTTTTGCATTTTGTATTTGTTTTTTAGCTAATAACTTACTGAACTGTCAGTGTGATGTGTTGCAGTGACCAGGAACTTGGAAAGAACCTAAATTGTAATGCTTTAGGTAAATTATGATTACTTGAAATTCATCCAGACTTCAAACTAAATCGGATTCAGAGGAATTAGCCACATATTTAGCATACTTCTCTTCCAGAGCAATGATCCCATTACCCTGCAGGGACTGGCCAACAGATTCCTGACTGACCTATGTGGAAAATTGTTGAGGGTTTTCATTTCCCCCCCATGATAAGCTTTATTGCCACAACAAGTTAACAAAACAGTTTATACAGTAAGTATATAATAATTGAGTCCCTATCAAATTGCCTGGTTGGATGCAGATTGTGCTTTGTCAAAGGAAACTTAAGATATCATTAGAGTTGAGAGTAAACGTGTTTGGGTATCCTAGTGATATAATAAGTTAATGGAAGCCTAATGTTTATTGTCAGGATTGATGACAGTAAGCGTCTAAAAAAGTAAAACGTGTCAACTTTTAATCTAATAAGGAAAACGCTGTCAATATTTTGCCAAAAATGCCATCATACAAACATGACTATGAACCTGCACTGTTAATCATTTTTTAAATGGAATATGTTTTGCTATTCGTTATTGTTGCAGTAAAAGACAATTCTCTGAGATCACCAATCTTGATCTGTACTTGAATAACTTTGTCTCATATGAAGCAGAAATGTTATAAAATCACAATTGGAAGAAGCTGAACTCCAATATCAATAATATCATGTAGTATTAAAAGGGGATAAATGTGCTGTTTTTTCATTCTTATCTGTGTCTGTGGGAAAGAAACATTTAGTTATATTTTGAGGTTTTGGGAAATCGTTTATGGAGAAAGCATTAATGGCTGACAGTCACACACTGCCAAACCAGAGCTAACATTTTCTAACCCTAAATGATTTCTCATTTGCCTACAGCATCACACACACACACACACACACACACACACACACACACACACACACACACACACACACACACACACACACACTCACACTCATTCTCTCTCTGTCTTGTTTGCACTTTGTGGACCAAGTCTCGAGCCATCATTAGATAAGAAAAAACAACGATAAAATGTTTTTACATCTAGCATTTTTTTTTATCATAGTATACAGACATCTATCAGGGTTCCTACGGTCAAGTGCGTAAATCCCAGGGGGGTCATCTAAGGGTTGTCCCCTCCTAGAAATATCATTAAAACAATGCTGTGTATTGTAAATAACATAATGATGTATACTTAAAATATCTGTGTACGTAGTAAAACAATACAAACCCCAAAAAAATGCTTTTTAAGTTTAGAAACATTTTGAGTCCCCCCTCCCTTGCCTCACAGTGGTTTGGTCCACTGCATGCTGTACATTAGGATCTGCACTCGACTCACAGTCACATCGGTAGTGACAGGTATGTAGTAAGTAGGCGGTTCAAGGCTATTTTATTCACATTAAACATCGGATGAAGTTTTTCTTTTCTCAAATAGAAATGATGCTGAGTAATTAATGAATTAGTTATGACAAAATGTTCGCTATGTTAGTGTAATCAGTGCTCCAGTCTGCGACCAAATGGTCGCATTTTGCGACCAAAATTTGAGAGTGTGCGACTGAATTTTACATCCAGTCGCACATGTGCGACCAGTATTGCCCCCTTTTTTACACGTTAAATGTCGAAATTTCGGTACCTGAGAGCGCGTAAGATCAAGCGTATCTGTCCTCTCTGAAAATTGACAGAGAGCGGAGCTCTGACACAAACACACACACACACACACACACTCGCACACACACGCATAGCTGCGGATGGTGAAACTACATCGACTCTGCAGTTTTGTTGAAGTCACAGTGAGTCACGGAAATGCCGATAAAGTGATTTCAAGTGTGGTTACAGTTTTTCAAAACTTCACGCAGACAGCGTTTGCTGCAATATGATATTAATGGAGAGCCGAAAGCGGTCGCAGTGCTGTTGACGTTACACTTCCTAAGCAGGCACAGCAGTGGTTTCTGTGCCCTGATGACTGACTGACAGGCTGAGGTTGTGAGGCAAGGCAACTTTATTTCTACAGCAGCTTTCAGCAACAAGGCAACTCAAAGTGCTTTACATGAAACATTAAAGAGCAATTAAAAACTGTCATGAAAATAAAACAGGCTACAAAAGAATATACAAATAAAAGAATAAAAGTTACAGTGAGTAAGAAATAAATAATTATTCAATTTAATAGTTTGTAGGGATGGGTTTGGGAGGAGAGAGGGGGGGGTTATTTTTATTTTTGTTTAATTTATTTAGAGTGTAACATATTCTAATAAAATAACATAATGTTCTAAGTACATAGCATAAATAGGTTTGACAATATTTTTTACAACTGAAATAATTGTTTTGTAATTATAGAGGGAAAGTACCAAAAAAAAGGTAACCGAATTTCAAGTATCTGTACCGATATTGGGTCAGTAGTAGCCTAAACAATGCATGTTTAATTTTAAGTTGAATTCATTGTAATTGTAGACTAGAGCTGATATATATATATATATATATATATATATATATATATATATATATATTTTCTTTTTCATGAGATTTTTTTTCATGACAACGATGGTGCTGTCGATTAACCTTCTATGTTGCGTCTTCAAAAGTGACACTGAATTTGAAACAGCACATTGTAATTTCTGCATCTATTATCAAAGTATTTATTAGTAATACAGTGGAAATTAGTAGAAATGTGAATATTTGGTTAGCATGTTGATTTACGGTGCGTGCCCCTAAATTTTCTGGTTGCGCCCCTAAAATTTTCAGTTGGGGGCCACTGTGCTCCTAGTGATATATGATGGAGCCCTGGTAATATAATGTAGCCTAGCTTGTTTAATAGCTTGTTGGATAGAAATGCACCCACTACAACTGACATTACCATGGTTAATATTGAAGATCTACAGTTGTGATTTGCTCAATATGAAGTTAAGTGGCAGATCAGTTAAATATATATCCTCTGTTCCAGAAGAAACCTAATATTTATGTGGAGGGCGCAAGATCATTTCATAATTATAATATGACTGCGTGGTGAACCTATAAACTAACTCATATTTAGACATCTGACGTTAAAGATTTGTGTTGTTGTTGCTCAGATAAAATGACAGAGAAAAGAAAAACAGACATAAGATCCTTTTTCAGTAGCCTAGGCTTACACCAAAACGCCAAGTAAATACATTAAGTCCTCATATCAAGACAATTTGGTAACATCTTTATAAGAATGGGTGCTTATGGAAATAATAACGTCACTATGTCACTGGCAAAGGAGACAGAAAGAACTGAGGAACAGGGAGACCAGGGCCAGTCAGGTGGAGAGTCTCAGGGAGACCAGGGCCAGTCAGGTGTAGACTCTCAGGTAGACCAGGGCCAGTCAGGTGTAGACTCTCAGGTAGACCAGGGCCAGTCAGGTGTAGACTCTCAGGTAGACCAGGGCCAGTCAGGTGGAGAGTCTCAGGTAGACCAGGGCCAGTCAGGTGTAGACTCTCAGGTAGACCAGGGCCAGTCAGGTGTAGACTCTCAGGTAGACCAGGGCCAGTCAGGTGTAGACTCTCAGGTAGACCAGGGCCAGTCAGGTGTAGACTCTCAGGTAGACCAGGGCCAGTCAGGTGGAGAGTCTCAGGTAAGTGTTTTGAGCTCAGTTCATATTTTTGGAGGTGTGTGGCTGTCAGGGTTAGCAGATGAGCTTTACCAGTGGCTCACTAATTTACATTATGATCAGCATTGTATTTCTTTTATATGGGGACACTTTTTGAAAATAAGTCATTAAACAACTTAAAAATAAATACATGGTTTTAAAGAAGAATATTTTGGTCAATTTAGTCAGCTTTTTCATTGAATTAAGAGAAACACTGAAAAGAAGGATAATGGTACAGTCTCCATGCAGGTTCTCCTCTGTGTACACATGTCCTCTACGAGTATAATTGTGGCTGTATTATTTGTGTCCCCTTCAAAAATTTTATGTTTATTGTCCCCCCCTACTGTTAGATCAGATTTACGCCCATGCCTATGGTATTCGTTACCAAGATAGTTAGGGCTTAGACAGAACGCACTCTGTAGGACTTTTTTTTTGTCTCTGGAACCACGTGCCATTTGTCAAGAGTCATTTACACCGTGGCGCCAAATCAGTAAACACACTGGAAGAGGAACAGCACATTACGAGATGCAGTTTGTTTGTGAGAAACCATTTTAGAGATTTCCCATATGTAAATCAAGTATTTAATTAGTCAGCAAAATCATATAACTAGTTGTCATAAGAGTCCTCCTATACAAAGCTACTTCATACCAACTGTAAGATATTGATTCTTTGGTTGTATTCAGACTAAGGCCAGAATCAGGCTTGTGACCAATATTGAATCCCAGCATGCTTTTGGTGAAATGTTGTTATTGCAGCGGTCTGGTCAAAGTGGTGGTCAGAAAGGCAACAGTCAAACAAACATAAGTGGTCACTGGTCAGCCCAGAGGAACACATACATCTTTCTCTGCCTCTCTCCTTCTCTCGCTCACTCTCTGCACACTTGCTCTTTCTTCGTCCCCACCTTACACTGATGTCTGTCTAAGATCCGTCTTCATCTCACCAACTTTTGCAGACTGTCATTTTTTTAGCTTGATTACACAGGAACAGAGAGAAAGAGAGAGACTGGGAGATGATAAGAGCTCTAATGTTGTGCTTATGTAGCGCAAACTCATGATGACCACCCTGTAGTTTGTTTAATATTATGGGGGAGTTGTGAGATGATTTATGATATAAGAAACTTAGCATGAAACACAAAGTTCCTTATCATATAATTTTTTCCCAGATTTTTGTGAATAGCTTTCATCTTTTCTGTGCTAAATGAAACAAAAAAGGGTCAGAAGGGTAACAGAACCATTGCCTCAACCTTTACTGACATCCACATCCAACAATTTGTGAATAAAAAGGCTCTGACAGAAGTTTTGGAATCTGGCAATCTTACAGTGACCTGCTTATTTTTGTTAAGCAACATTACTCCAAAACTTTCTTACTGGTTTGAGTAGTGTTTTTGACAGATACGATTAGCCAGTTCATACACTCATTCACAAGCATTTGAATCTCAGCAGGCCTGCAGTGTTTTAGAGTAACTTAGATGGAACTTAACATAAAGCGCTCTAGTCTATCCATGAGGATAGAAATTAGAAAGTTTTTCCAGTTTTCTGATATATAACTTAAGTGCTGCTCTATCCTACCCTGGTTTGAGTCTAGGGTATTGTCCTTCATCGCTATACCTTACTGTACTGTAAGTAAATACCTCCTGGAAAGTTGTCTTTTCCCCCCATCTGTTTGTCTGAAATACCACGGCCATCACTCAACGTAAATGATTATGTTTAAAAAGGGCCATATGTTCAGACAGGCATATGGAAGCGGTTATTGCTGCTCTGCATAGGTACAGTAACCCAATCCACGAATACATTCTGAACCCGTGTTCAGTTTATAATCTCTGCCATACCCTGGCACTTTTGACGTTAATAAAATGATGTGTTTACATATCGCTGAAGGCCAACGGCTCCGTTTCTGCCGGCTCTTACTAATTCTTGTCTCTTTTTTCTTCTCCAGGCTGATCTTGAATGCATTCATGTTTCAGTCTTAACCCCAAGCTGCTTAGCACATCATGATTCCCTTCAAACTGCGCTCCAAAACCACAAATTTAAATATTTGCGGTGGTGTAATTGCCAGCGTGGTTGACAGGCTCTGACGGTTACTGTACTTTGAAATGTTTGACTCTTTTCACAGACAATTAAGGTTTGCCGTTGGATCTTTTGCTATTTAGGTTGGTAGGGCCACGCAGAAGTGAATACCCCTCGGTCACTGAGCTGTTTAGTGCGGTGGATAGGCTGTAATAAATGGATGGCTTGGCCTATGAGCTGTGGCTCATGACAGAGGTTGACATGAACTCATAACTCACACAGGGCACCTTGATTTGTCAGTGTGTGGGTGGTTGCCGGTACTGGAGCATGGAAATAGTCACTTAATACACTGTACAAGACTGCAGTTTAAAAGTCAGCCCTGTTTACTGACTGAGCCAAATTTATATTTATAGTAGTAAAAAAGACATATGACATAATTAGTGTTAAAAGTGGTATTTTGTAAGTGATTTCTGGTGCACAGTCACCTTTCAAAAAATCAGGCAGAGCACATTTTAGCAGCCCGAGGCGTCTTTTTGTAATTGTTATCATTGAGAGTTAAGCGTTTTGCGCTCATTGCGAAATAGGAGCCAAAATAATTGTCTGAGGACGGCTTATTTTGTGGTTGCAAGCAAACTGGCGTGAGTCTTTCTGATCGTGGGGTCTTCAACAAAAAAGGCAGTGTTTTGCAACCTGCATATCCGCTCTGTCTGATCGGGGCCTAAAGCAGCAGTCTTTCATGTTTTAATTTCCTAGGCCGTACTGTCATCACTGGTGCCCAGGAACCACAGGAGTTTTGAGCCGTATGCAGTTCATGTATTGTTCATCCCCAGAAAAAGTAACAATAAAATAAATAAAAACTTTATTAAAAGGTTTTAATAGTGACCATGGTAAACCGTGCAAATAGTAAAACAACTGCAAAATGCTGTATATCATCATTACAAACTTATGCAGTGCAGCCAAACTTTGTTCAAACCCACAGACCTTTAATTTGAATTCTAATGGAGAGAATTCTAGGAGCTTCAATAAAGAGTTGGAAGAACACATACAGTATATGAGATATGTCAGACAGTGTAAAATAAGATTATTTTGACTTATTGAGAAAGCAGTCTTAAACACATTAATTATATTTCTTTATAATGCATTTTGTATGTAAACCGTTCTTAAACTACCCCTGTTTGTGTAATATTTTAGGCTGAGAGTTATAGCTGATTGACTGGACATTTCTGTTCAAATCCCCAGGCCAAACCTTACACATACCTGGCACGAATCCCTCAAGTGTGTTTTCACACTGAACACTACATCGCTGCGGTCGCTGCCCTCTTTCGCGTTTTTCTTCCCCAGATGGTGTGAAACTCAAAAATGTGGTGCTTTTTTTACAGCACCTCACACTCATAAACAGCCAGTTTACAACTGTTTGGGGCAGTCGCTGACATGAGTACACACATGTCATACAGCATCATTAAAATCCAGACCAGACCTACCACACACTTGGTAGGGAAGAGGGCAGGCAGGGGCGAAACGTCTGCCAAAGTCCCGAGATTGAAGTTTGAATTACACCTTTATTCAGCAACTTTTTTTTTTTACTGGGATAGAGAAGGTGTTGCTGTTCTTTTTTCCTACTAATTCCACGCAAGTTTAAATTCACTGTGACTTTATTGTGTGATTGTGTGGTATTGATTGTGTACATTTTGCGTTGTATCACATATGTTTACGTTTTCCTGGCAAGGACCCTCTAGTGGCCATGCTAATTATGACTCTTGTTTGTGAGGACCAAAGGTGGAAGTAGCAGGAGCTATATATTTTGGGGAGGAGGTCAGGGTGGGTGGATGGTTCAACAAGGCATTGTTTGACATGGAAGACCGCTGGTCACATCCTGTCTTCCTGTTAACAGTAAACATTGTTTCCTTTTAACCATGACCACAGTATTTCCCTAACATTAACGATGTATTTTTTGTGCCTAAAGCTTAGTAGCTAAGTAGCATAGGACACATTTATGTTCGTTTGTAATGTTTTTTTTTAAAGGCACTGACAAATACCCATAGACAGAACATGCTCATAAGGGTGATTTTGTAAAGCAACGATAAACAGCATACAGCTCATTTGTTAGTTTTTTTTTTTTTAACCACCATTTCACTAAACACTTTTTTATCAGATTGGTCTTGGATTTGAAGTTACAATCCTTAAGATTTCAATCCTGGTTGATTTGGCGACACCTATGGTTCCTGGTGGTAACAGCAAGCATGGTTTAAAACTACACGCATTTGAATTCTGGGGGCAGAAACTACTTTGTCAGAAATAGAACAAAGGAGCAATTGGTGTTCCTGTTTACAGCGCAGCCCAACAAACCTGCATTTTTTTCAGTCAATAATCGATCAAATACACTGTGTGTGACTGCTTCCCAATAAAAGCCCTGTGTTTTGCCAGTTGAATGCTTTTAGTGTAAACTAGTAGAAAATGTTTGGTTTGCATTACCAGTAACTTAACTTGTTATGGCTTCGGGAGAGCGGGATAGAATTACAACAGTCACGCTGGATTACATGCATGTAATCATGCATGCATCGTTTCCTATGAATTCCTCCCTACATGTAAATCAATCAGAAAAGTGCTATATGGAAAGCTATTGTATGGCTATTGCTGAAAAAAGAAATACCATATATACATATATTTCAAAAATATAAATATCTTTATAATAACTGTAGCCATATTAACCATCAGTATCTCACAATATAATTATTCATATTTCCATTTAACCAGCGGGATGTTAACATGTCAGGAGCATCTGTGATGTATCATCTGGTACATCTCTGTCTCTTCTTAAATGGGAGGATAAACCTGTCAGCCACTATGAAGAAGTAACTGGCTGCTGAGTGAAAGACACCTAAACATATACATTTTGTTGCACTCATCGGGTCAAAGGCCTCAGTCTCTGGACTTAAAAGACATATTTCATACAGCCCACACTTCTCTACCAGTGATCGCGGTAAACACTTGTCTCAACAGCTTGTTTTGATTTATTGAAAGCGTTGAACTCCTCACCCCTGACCCCATTCAAACCCAGCAGTATTTCTGTATGCTCCTGGAACGGGCTCTTAACATGCCTGCCCAGGGGCTTAACTTTCATTTGGACCAGAAATACCTCACTTCTATATGAAAGGAAAAGGGAAAAGAAAATTATATATGTAGCTTGCAAGCAGCAGTGAATCTATTGGTGATTCTGAGTGGGAATTATCATGAAGGAGCTGTCCCTTTTCATTTTGGGGCTAAACAGTAAAGGAGAACAACACATTGCCCGGAGGGGATGAAGATATGAAGAGACAGAGGAAAACATGACTTGTGGGATTTGTGGCATCCACTCTCCCCCTCTCCCTCGCTCTCCCTCTCGCTCTCCCTCTCTCTCTCTCTCTCTCTCTCTCTCTCTCTCTCCCTCTCTCTCTCTCTGTCTCTGTCTCTCTCTCTCTCTCTCTCTCTCTCTCTCTCTCTCTCTCTCTCTCTCTCTCTCACTGTGGAGTCATTGAATACTTTTTTGTTTCGCTGGAGTGGGAAGTTTTCTGGTTCGCTGTATGAATGAGCCTGTGTTGTTGGCTGTGCACGGCACATGTGCTTCGTCATACAAGCTGTGTGAGTACATGCATGATTCTGGTATGCCACAGAGCACCAGTTTGAGTTTTTAGGCTCAAATTAGCTTTAGTATCCAAACCAAAAATTTGGCATCATCTTGGTGAGAGCACCAGTTCAAGAGTAATTATATATATATAATATGGTTTTCTCTAGGGCTGCACAATATATCGTTTTTTTATCGTCATCGCAATATTAACTAGCGCAATACACATATTGCGAAAGGCATTCAGAGATTTTTTATCAGTAGAAAATTGCATTTTAAAATGTCTTTCTTTTTTTAGTGGTGCCTTTTATATTCAATTCAATGTTCAATTTCTTCAAAAATCAACATTGGAAATGATTTACTTTCATTTGTTTTAAATTCAACAATCAATTGTATTTTTAGCAGGATATGGAAATCAGCAGAAATGCAGAACTGAGTACATTTCAATATCTGTTTATTTATCGCAAGTGATATTGTTATCGCGATATTCAACAACCTTATCGCATATTTTCCTCATATCGTGCAGCCCTAGTTTTCTGGGACTGTGTCTGCACAGATATGGATATTTTTGAAACAGCAACTTCCTTTCTCAGTTTAGAAAAACACCATGTACAAACGTACACACACTGTTTTCTATGAACCTTTTTCTTGGCCACATTGTGTGTATATATATATATATATATATATATATATATATATATATATATATATATATATCTTTCACAGTTTAGTTTTTAAAGAGTTTGAAATCAGCCATATATCGTAATATATATTAAGCAAATGAAAGAAAAAAAGAAAAAGAAAGCTTTGTAAAATTGTATGATGCCATTCTCCACAGTGGCAATAACAAAAAGAATCTTCTGCCTTCCACACAAACAGGCGCGACTTTAATTAACTCATGTTGAAATGACTGTGGTAGGTTTTGTAACTTCTGTTTTACGTCACTAAACGTCTCTGGAACACTGCGTTATTGTAATCATAAAAACATGATTTTCTGTGTAATTGTTGAGACTGCTTCAGATGCTTTAGTCGGTGCAGATGTGGAAGTTGGACATGTTTGATTGTGATTTGCAGGGAGGCAGGGGGCTTTCTGGTAAATTAAATCCACAGTTTCTATCCAGGTTAACTACTTTGTGAGAGATATAGAAGAGAATGATTAGGCATGAAATGGGATCAACAGATGTTTGATAATTGACAAAGAGAGGCAAATTATGTGTCATAGTAACAAAATCTGGCAGAAAAGGGAGATAAAAAGGGAAATAAATGACGTAGAGAGATAGGGTGAGATACGACAGCCAGAGTGTGTGTGTGAATATGCAGGCCTCTATCCCGTGGATCTGCAGATGATCTGCAGGCCTCATTTGACATCGGCAAGATCTCTTGCAGATTATGCAAACCAAATAGGCACAAAATTGCCCTCTAAGCCACATGTTTTAGATGGAAGCACTGTGAGAAAACATCTGAGACAAACTACGATGTGGAATGCTTTTTAAAAAGGGAGCAGTCGTCCGACTCCCCCTTGGTATCCCTTTTCTGGACTGAGACAGTTGAAAGGCTGAGCAGAGACACGCAGCAGGATGCGAGGCTTGCAGGGAAACGTTTGTTTTCAGAGGAAGCAGACTGGAGGCCGCAGTATGCAAACTGCAGGAATACATTTTGGAGGGTTCAGACAGGCAAAAGCACACATTTGTATAACAGAAACGCTGTTATGGCTTCAGAGCCCCTGCTGGTTGAATGAGCTGACTGATTCTGATCAAACTTGCAGTGCATGACAGTCTGCAGTTGATTTAAGTATAACGTGGCTGGCTGTGTTGTTTGGTAGAAACCATTATCAATGTCTTCCTTAAGTTCACTTTAGATTCATTTGTCTTTAAACAATTCCAAACAGTTTGGTGTCGTTTTAGAGTAATGGTTTTACTGTTGACAGTCTTGTCCTTTTGAACCCACAATGTATCCTTACATTCTGCAGTGTGTGTAGCCTAATTCAGTCATTATAGTCTTTTGACTTGTAACTGAAAACAAAGCTTTGACTTGTGGCAAATTTCATTACATGTGTGGTGGCCATTATAACCACAGACTAAGATCAGTTTATTTGGGCCTAAAGATGTAAAATCATCCAGTAATTCACAAGCAAATGTATAGATTAGAAAAAGCATATAACATAGATATTATATTAATATAACATTTACATCAACAAAAAAGTATATCTAGCATGCTTTACTGGCACAAGCAGAAAAAATCGACTAATTCAAAACTAATTGCTCTCTAATTGGATCTGATTACTGGTGCAAAGTAACCAAGTACATTTACTCAAGTACTGTACTGTACATTTTTAAGGAGCTTTACATTTATACTACTTTATACTTCTACTCCACACATCTTCAGTGTAATATTGTACGTTTCACCTCACTACATTTATTTGACAGCTACAGTTAAATTCAATGTTTTTACATGGTACTTTTACTGTCGACATGAAAAACTCAGCCAACCTGAGGTCAGGTGGGCAGGTATCCTCCCACCCCTCCAAAACTGCTTATAAATTCTCCTTTCACTCGCTTTTATCGTGAGAATATTCTCCGAGAAAGTATTGCTAAGTAAAACAAGGCATTCAGTGGCAGGGACATTCAGAGTTGGCAGTGTTCCGGTTTACTTTGTCAAAACTGCTCACTTTTACAGAACTTTTGAACTTTGATCACTGTTTCATACGACCACAGTGAATAAGCTGGTGTGTGCCTAAGCGCCATCATTTCTTGGCAGAAAGAGCAAAACTGAGAGAGAGAGAGAGAGAGAGTGTAGAAACTATTGCAGCCTGACAGATGTAATCCCTAACACTGCTCCAAAGTGCTGTGTGCCACCACAAATTTTGAGTGAGGGTTTTTTTTAAAAACAACCTCACACCACAGGCCTCTTATGTGTTCTGTTTCTCATTTATTCTCAGCATAAATTCAAAGCTGAAGTTGCTCAGCACGATCTTAAGAGAACTTGTGCAGAGCATTTAGCCGTTTTTACTCTAATGATAAAAACTGCGAAACATAATTCATTTAAAAAGAAAAGACAAAGTAACAAAACTGTGGGCATGTTGAATGATCCATCTTTTTAATTTTCACAAGTGAACATGAAGGTGCAGCAAATTATACATTTTTGCATGCAATTTTACTCATCAAGTTTTCTTTGTAAGCTAAACAAAAAATCCTCTCCCAACATTCCTGTCACATTCCCCCATATACTATCCATAATACATTTCACTTAGATTATTTTTAACAGAACATCAGTCCTAAACATTTGTCTGGGGCAGTGACATTAGTCACTTTGAGATAATAAATTAGCCCGAGGTCATTACAGATGAGGTGGAAGTCAAGAAAGCCACGACTCATATTTCCTCTGCTACAGTTACAACTACTGTATGTTTAAAGTTTTCTGATATAGGATTTTTAGAGGTGAGAAGTTCTTTAACTTACATCTCTTCAAAGATTTGCATTGTTTTCACCCAGTCTACATGGTTTAGCTTTGGAAACGGTTGGAAAAGCTGCATGCCAAACTGAGATACCACTTCAAGCAGCCCCGGCTCCACTCCTGTTTTGTATAGCAGACTTTACATGGGCACCATGTCAAGATACAGTCTACATAGTCAATAGAGAAGTGTTTAAACCGAAGGCCCTAAAGGATACTCTTATCCCCGACTATCACAGTCTGGCATCTGACGACTTAACATTCCGGTGTTGTTTTGCATGCCCTTTCCCTTTGTCTCTTCTTCTGTTTTTCTTTCCATGTTAAATTCTGCAATTGACATCAGCGCTTATTCTGCTCTCTCGTCTCTGCTTCTGTCTGTTGTTGCATCTGCTTGTCTCTCTTCTTCCCTCCATGTCTCCTTCAACAGCCTATGTCTGTCTATAGTGATCGGTATCACTTTTACAATAAAGGAATGACCTGTTGAATTTAGGCTGTTTGTGAAGTGTGCGTCTCACTATGGCTGAGGGAAATCGAAAGAGAAATGTTTTGGGTGTGATTGAGATGTTAGCATTTTTTTGGCTTGGTTTAAGAAAGGCTTATTTCATGGAGCAGAGGTGTATTTGTGCCTTTGGCTTTGTGTTGTATGTCTTTCAAATTCATACAACCATATCACAGCTGTATTTTATCACAGCGTTCTCGTATAACTGGTATCTTGCATTCAGTACCATATCGTGGAGGAATTCAAATAGAAAAGCTGTCTGATTCTCAGGATAAGTTACGTTTCAAGAGGTAATTATAACAGTGATTTTTAAACTTTTTTAAACCTTTGAGGAAATCATAATAGATGGTGAAATGCATTTTATTGTTTGAAATCATGTCACTGCTTCTATGTTGGATTTACATATATCTCCCAAATGTTTAGAAGACAGACAAAATAAAAGCATCACTTATACTCATAACATATCAATAAAATGTCCAGTATCTCAAATAAAGATTGATATGTTTCATCACATTTGAATAAATTGCACATAAATATAATGTAACCTGTGAATACACTGAGCATGTTTTATTTATAGTAAAATAACTTGAATTATACCGTATATCATGTAGAGCTGAGAAAACCAGTTAAAAGTGCAAATGTGGGGCTTTCACACAGTATCTTATTTATCTGTCTGTAGACCATAAAAATCACCATGAATGAATTATCATTATTTTCAATGATTTACAGTCATACATAAACTTTAAATAAAAAGGCACAGAAAGGAGTTGAGATGAAAGAACTTTACATGTAAACTTTATCATAGTTTTATATGTGTATAAAAAGTCAAACAATAGTTTTTACATCCTTGAACTGTTCCATACTGATATTTGGAGTTTTTGCTGAAGAAAAGGGTACCATGCATGCCGGGTAAAGACAGTTTAAAAGGTGCTAAACAAAGACAAAAATTGAATGCACAGAAATTCACCAAAGATTAACCAAAATCAACCTGAACTGAAGGTTAAAACAAATATACAGATGATTTGTTTAGCCATGCCACCAACATAGCTCCCCTTACAATGTTTTATTTATTTATCCACGACCTAGTCTATTGTCTAAGGGTTTTCTCAAAAATGAAGATTTTTAATTTTCATTGATGGGGAAATGATGACATAATTTTCAGAAACAAGGCCCATACAGTAGGTCATTAATGACTGAGCAGCAGAAGCACTAAAACAACATGTGGAGGTTTAGTTTGGCTCAGTCAGTAGTTTCAAACTTAAGCTGGCTTCTCTGGTTTTCAATCTATGTTTTTTTTTAATTCCTTATACACACAAGTGGTCTAAATCATATTTGTTTTAGTTTTTAATGTGTATCATTTATTTTTATGAGAGTACAGAGGAGGGAGGATTGAGAGATGCAACAGATTGGAGCTTCAATTTAATATGCCGTAGGTTTTGGACTAGTTTCAACCAATGACAGTGCAAGATAATGTTTTTTTAGTGACCCAAGCTGAATTTGTGTACTTGTATGCAGACACGTTTAACCAAACATATCTTGGTTTTGGCTACCGACTTTTTCCCCCTCTGCTATTATATTAAGAGCATCCTTATCCTGCAGGGAGTTTGGATCAAAATCACAACATATAGTTGCAAGTAACATCATACTAAATTGATTCCAGGCAAAAACATCCATTTTTGAAACTATTTTTCCATGGCCCATCCAGTGGTAAAGAATCTTGGTGCCTGCTAGGATGAATATTATATTAACATTAAGAGACTCTTATGTCTCAACACCACAAGTTGGCTACGTTACATACATTATCAAAGTTTGACTTAAAAACACAACATTAACTGCTGTTATCCAGTAATTGAATTGTGGGTAAGAAGAACTCTTAACATAAAACACTTAGAGTGCTTCTCCGCTGAAATTCCTGTCTTCCTGTCGCCTTTTTTTAGCAATGTGGCTTTGGGGATGCCAGTGTCGGTTGGTCGGTGGGTTCACCACTTTGGTCCATACTGAAATATCTAAACAACAATTTGATGGATTGAAATTTTGTACGTTCATGGCGGATAAATTCAACTGCCTTTGGTGATCCCCTGACTTTTCTTCTAGCGCTGCCATGAGGTTTCTTAAAATGAATAAAACATACCATAAACAAAATGTCCAGAAATACAGTATGTGAATGCAGTGCTGAATGCTATGAAAATCTGAACGTATCTTACCACAAATGATTAAAGAATGATGAAGTAAAGACTGATGGACTCCATAAAAATGCTACCACATGTAATCACTCTCAACCAGCTCGATAGTATTTAATCATATTGTCTCTTGTTCTTTTAAGCAAATTGTACTTGACTGATAATAGATGAGGTTTAGATTGAATACATGGAGTAATTGACTGTCCATCAAAGACATAAAACAGTATGATTTACCCAGGGATAAGAAGAAGTGCTATGTAAGCACAGCCTATTTTTTCCAGACACTTGATATGTGTCTTAATATAGAGCTGGCATTGTTTGCAAAACACCAGGATGACTGTGTGAGCTTTATGCCAGTGGATAACCACTGTAAGCATAAGCACTTTTCCTGTTATTTGTCTTTGACATTAGAGCCTGGATTGGGCTGAATTTTTCCGTCCGTACCCGGCCCGAGCCCGACAGAGCCGTGACCGAACCCGGCCCGAGCCCGACAGGCATTATGGTATTTATGTCCGAGCCCGACCCGAGCCCGACACAGTTAAAATCTCGGGTTTTTTCTCTCATACTAATGACACGTACGTTTGTTTGTGTGGAAAGCTTTTATTAAGCAACTGGAAGGCATTCGGAAATGTCAACAGATGAGCGCATCGGCGCACACGGGGCAACAAGCGCACGCTAATAAGCTGTTTAATTTAAAATATCGATTGTGTTAACCTTTCCTGCTTGCTTCGATTCCGACCGTGATCAGAAAACCAGGGGGGACTGGTTACCTCCAGTGCCGACGTTATATAACGTCGGGGTTAAAATCCCGTTTCTGGTGAGCAGATGAATGAACTTGGCTTTCAGTTTGGGCTTTATCTCAGACATCTCTGACATCTCTTCTGCCCAATTTACACACACACACTGAGCTCTCTTAAAGGAGCCGCAGCACCATTTTACAACAAATGCCTTATCGCGCTGATGTGACCAAGCCCGACCCGAACCCGACCATCATTTCTAAATATCTGTCCGAACCCGGCCCGGCTCAGGTCGGGTATCCATGCCTTATTTGACATGCATGTCACTTTTATGGATGACTGCGTCTCCTTGACTGTTGAAGACAAGGTTTTACTCGACTGTTAGCATCTCGGTGAGCCAAAACATTGATTTTTACAGTAAAATCTTTGACTGCTTAGTACTTCTGCTGTCCCTGAAATGTCAAATCCTAAACTTCTACCGTCTAACCCTCTCTTTTTAACATCTCTCTTTCTGCCTGTGTAATTTATGCACAATTGATGTTCCTAAAACCACTGTAGGTGTCAAATATCTACACAAGAAGAGAGCCTGAAAAATTGGCCAGTCAACGTTTTAGGCCAACGTTTGTGGCTTTTTATCATCGGCAATAAAAGTTACTTCCAGGAAGTAACAAACTAAAACACTGCATACTGAAGACACCTCAGACACCTCGCTGTCATCTTCTTCAATCAAAGGCTTCATTCAGGTATTAGTAGTGGTGATGCTGGGCTGCTGGGGCCAGCTGACTAGCAGGGAACATGTGTACATAAAAAGCTAGCAGTGGCTATAAGGGGAAGAATGGCCTCAGTGCTGCCTGTAGAGTTTGTTTATCCAACATGCTGTAATGTTATGAGAAGTGCTGCTTGGGCTGGTTACAAGTTGTAATGTAAATATTGATGTGTATGGAAAAGGAACGCTATTTAAGGCTTACCATATGTTCTAATAATTTGAGCTGCTGATTGTGGAGACTTGATGTCTTTCTAAGGACGGATACTGCCATGGTTCTCATACGGGGTTCCTCTGCCTGAGTACAGGTGTGCAGAAAGGTTTTATTCTTAGTATATAACTTTTATAAGTTAAATACAAATCTCTTTTCTGACTTACAACTGCAGTTCTTACAATCGCTCTTTTACATTTAGTACTTATGTTGTCAAGTGGATACAATCATAAAAAAATCAGTGTTCCTCATTCTGATTAAAGGCAAGACTGTAATACAATAGTAATTAGTGGCAGCCATGTAGCTAAGTAAAATGATCCCACTGTAATAAAAGACATTTATAAAAACTAACAAAGCAATCATCAGACGTAGCATCTTTGGGCTCCAAAGACGATGATTAAGAACAGTTACCTAATTTGAATTATTCAACCATGTGTTCAATAATGACATTTATATACTTTATACTTACATACTTACTTATATACTTTTCTTTAGCAAATATGTTTTCTGGGAAACGTAATGAATCTTGATTGTGTCTTACAGTCTGATATCACAGAAATACGTGACATGATCACGACCTCTCAACACAGCATTGCGTGGTGGTGGCACCACAGAAACAATGCCAATTTAAAGTAATTTAGGATCCTTTTTTCATCCATATTCCCTGGTTCAACACAGCCCTGGCTCAAAGTCAGGTGAGGTAGAGCGATAAAGTACGTGTTGGGAGGAGATCGATGGATAGGTTAATCAAACACTGGACTTACATCCAGGAGACCGCTGTTAGTGTCCCGTGTGAAAGCAAAAGTCAATGTCGACTTTTTAAACTTATGTACATATTTAAGTTAAAATACGAAACATATTTACTTACGTCACATAGCCTTGGTAACATACATAACTTATGTACGTAACATAATTAATTGAACCCAAACCATGACCTTTTCCTAAACCTAACCAAGTGGTTTTGTTGTTTTTGTGGTGCTGGCAAGTTATTTTAACACATTATGTGCACGGCACCACCATGTAATGCGGTATTACAGTAAGAGGTTGTGGTCATTTCATGTATTCTGTGAGATCAGGTTGTTTTTTAACAGCATAATAAGGAACATTTATATTAAATGTACAGTATAGTTAACTGCAAAAATGTTTATGGTCTTGATAGACCATGGTCTTACATACTGCAAAAGTCATCCTTGACTTGAAGCACAAGATTTTGACTTTTTTCATTTTCAACAAAAGCCACAGTCTTTCCCTTGTAACCAAATAAGATAAGATAACATAGACTTTATTAATCCCACACTGGGGAAATTCCTGTGCTACAGCAGCTCAAAATGTCCTAAGAGTCATAATCTAACAACATGTAGGATACGGGAAGTGAACTCTGATCGCTGGTGTAAAAGTCGTGTGCTTTGTACACCCAGCCATACACTCCATACAGTACCACCTCCTCCTACAACTTGTGTGCAGTATAAGAACGTCTCACTTCCTGGATCCAGGCAGCAATTGTGTTTCCTCCAAATGGTAGACACTTATAGACTGTTATAGAAGCTGTCACTTCATGGAAACGTTCAGTAAACATATAAAAACTCTGAAAGTTTCTATAACCGTGACATGAGCTAATCTGTGACCCTCTAAGTCACATGTATGAATGTCGCAGCGTGTAGGGAGTTAGCTGTGAATGAGAGCTTTCAGTTCTGTCCCTGGTCTTTATCTCTACCATCTCCCCTCTTTAAGTGCTGCTGGAAAGACATACAGTCTACACATTGTGCATTGATGTACATATTTTTGGCCCATTTCATAGATTTAAATTGTATGAAATTTGACCAAATAAATAATCTGTGGAAATATATGTCAGATGTCACAGATGTCACTCCAGAAGTGTGCTTCTTAAACTATGGGTTGGGCCCAAACATGGTCTGCTGGCCTGTTGTTAGTAGGAACATGAATGGATATGACTGCTACTATTTCTTATGGAGGGAATTTAGAGCAAAACTGAAGTGACACATTTTGGGCTTTAAGGTGGAAACCTGTAATAATCTCCAGATCAAAACAATTAGAATTGGATTATTCAAGTTAAATAGTGAGGAGAGTAAAAGTATACTCAGTCAAATGATCAAAGAACATTGAAACAAACTATTTAGAGCTGGGGTACGAATAAATGTTTTATTTATAGTTGTTGTGAGACAACCAATAACCAGAAAAACCGATGGTGATTCTGTGAGTCAACATGCTTAACAAAGACATGCAACGGAAACATCTGTGAAAACAGCGTGGCAGAACCAAAGTTAATGCAGCACAGAATAATGCCAAAATGTTTTACAAGTTAGCCAAAATATCAGCATTTTTACAATTATCATGTGTTTTTTTCTTTTGAAACAAATGTGGAAGTATTAAAGGAGAAAAGTAAATATGAGCTCCAAAATGTCCTCTCTTACCCAGACATTGATGCCCGTCATAAAACCAAGATTACTATTTCGATAGTTTTCTATAGTATTCTGCAGAGAATTAGAGGTTTTGGCATTTGGGATATACTGTACCATACAAATAAGTATGGTTTGTCAGAGTTCTTTCCTTATTTTGGACAGAAACACAGACTAATGTATTGCTTGGTACCAATTAGTAGAAATATTAGAGAGAAACAGAGAGAGGCAGTTGTCACAAATCACCTGGTGTATTTAGGCCCCAAAGTTCATGTCAGTTGCCAAAGGCTACATCATGCATGAGGCCTCATTTCAGGAAAATGCAGACCTTCTAAAACGTAATTTTCTGTTACTACTTTCTGCCTCTTTCCGGGGCATCAATCATTTTTAATCAAAGGTGTCTGAATTTCGTTTTTGTTTGTAATTCCATGACTTCGGCGCTCCGGCAGGCTGCATGTTTGGCCTTTTTTTCAAGTATGAAACATGTTCTTGTTAAGGTGGACTGCTGTTCATAAAAATAGTCGTCATGTGAAATGATGCAGCATGGTGGTTGCTTCAAAGCCAAATACTTTATCTTTTTTTTTATACGTCAAATTTCAATAAACTCATGTTCCAGTAATGTAGTAGGTTCTATGCTTTTCTATGATATTGCTAAAGGACACACTGGCTGCTCCGAAAAAGGAAAGCATATTTCAAGAAAATCCCCTATATGGAAGAATTTGTGTTTATATGATAGCTTGATCCCATAAAAAAACTGTTTTTTTTTATTTTTAGATTTGGGGTTTGGACTTGTTGTCACATTCTCAAACACGTTTTAACCTTTTCGTGAGGTTTTTTTGAGTTGTGCCACATGGTTATGGTAATATCTTCTCTAATCTCAACCATACTGCACTGCTTTTTTCAACTCTTCAAATCCAGTCCCGAAAATCACATTAAAGCCTTTGGGGACATGTCAGAATTAATGGTTTACCTCCCATTAGAATGTGTGTGTGTGTGTGTGTACGTATTTGTATGCTTGTGTCTCCCTTTGAAGTTTTGATGTCCGCCCACCCTTCTGTGGCCCTACATTGTGCCAAACAGCTCCATTTGTCCCACCTTAATCCTCTGACATAAACTCACATAAATCACACAGTTGTATCTAAACGTGGGCAGGCTGGGAAACTCTGTCTCTCTGCCTGCTTTCCAACTCCCATGGAGAGTTTAAGAGCTGCTGGGTATTCATTTAACTGACCACCTGTACTGATAATGATTTCAGCTCAAAGTATAAAATAAATGCATGTCTCTTTTGCATGGTTGGTTATCCTCCCCCAGGAGCTCTTAGAGGATTTAGAGAGGTGCCCAATTCAGATAAAGGCACCCTCACTCCTAAAAAACAGTAGCTTCAGTAACTTTAGAAACAGACCAAATACAAGGTAAAAGCATATACAAAGCATGTCTGTTGTTTAAAGGTCCACCAGCTTTATTCTTGTGGCACATTGTTCCTCTCAGAGTTGCTAAGCAGACGAAATTCACTCGCAATGTGATCTGGTGTCCCTACCAGATCACATGTTTGCACATTGCATTTTTCAGTAGCACCCTCTCAGTCCTCTTCCATTGCCATTACATAGTGGGACATAGTTTTAGCCAACACATATTCATTAGATAGAGAGATGGGGCAGCACCATGGCACCCATAGTGCATCGAGGCCAACCTCTCTCTAACGATGGCTCTTGGCCAGATTAAAGTGGCGTGGCTCATTGTTTACACAGCTCTGTGGTGCCACGGCTGAGATGGCCCAAACAATGGGCCCCTGCTCCCCCTTGTCAGAGTGAGGGGAAGAATGGAGACCTCTTGACATGGCAACCTGAAGCCTCAATGCCCCCACTTTACGTAGCTGAGAGGGTCAGAGCGAGAATGCCAGGAAGACGGAGAAGAGGGGAAGTTGGAGATAAGGAAGGAGAATGGAGAGATGAAAATGGAGGGGGAAGAAAAGATGGTAGATATGGGGGGGGGGGGGGGGGATGATGAAGAATGATAACGGATACAGGAAGAGAGATAACGAGGTGAAGAGAAATGAAACAAAGGATAGATCATGAAAAGAAAGGAGCTGAGGAAAAAGGTGAGGAGAGGTGATGATGAATGGAAACGGTGTAAAACAGAAGGTGTAAAAGTAGAAAATGGGATGTAAAGAAAAGTCAAGCATAAAGTGTTTGGGAGACAGCAGAAGTATGAAAGGGCGTGAGGAGAAAGAAATAGTTAAATATTTCGGGAAACAAATTCACTTCCCTGTGTGTTAAATATAGAGCTTAAGCCGTAAAGGGATTAGCATAGCTAAGCATTAAGACTGAAAGCAGGGAATCACCTAGCCTGGCTCTTTCCAAAGTCCAACATTAAAATTATTGACAACTCTTAAACTCACAAATTAACACATTGCTATGCTTATGCTAAGCCAAGCTAACTGCCTCCCAGCTCCAAAGTGACATCACTTTTACATTCATTTCTGTACACATTTGCTATGATCTTCTGAAACAGTGCAGTTAGAAGGGTAGTACATGTCTTGTTTCAGTTTGTTTGCAGTACCTCATCATTAGAAATTCAGAAGTGGATGTCATCACTTTTTTTTTTGGGTCACAGGTCACTTTCTCGGCAACAGTACAGTCATTGATGTCCTTCGTCGCCAGGGATACGAGGTGGAGCACACCCCTGCTGGGCAGCCAGTAAACAGGTAACTTTACACACACACACACACACACACACACACACACACACACACACACACACACACACACACACACACACACACACAATTGCAATTAGAGCTGGGCAATATATCGATATTATATAGATATCGTGATATGAGATTAGATATCGTCTTAGATTTGGGATATTGTAATATCGTAATATAGCATAAGTGTTGTCTTTTCCTGGTTTTAAAGGCTGTATTACAGTAAAGTTATGTCTTTTTCTGAACTTAGCAGACTGTTGTAACTGTTCTATTATTTGCCTTTACCCACTTAGTCATTATATCCACATTACTGATGATTATTTATCAAAAATCTCATTGTGTAAATATTTTGTGAAAGCACCAATAGTCAACACTACAATATCGTTGGGGTATCGATATCGAGGTATTTGGTCAAAAATATTGTGATATTTGATTTTCTCCATATCGCCCAGCCCTAATTGCAATTCATCCTCCTGAAATCAAAATTATGGTTTTCTTATCATTTTACCTTTATGCAACAAACTGCCAACAATCCTTTACTGTAAATCCTTCAAATTGCAAAGTAGTGTTTGCTATATTGGGCACTAAAAGGAAAAAAGCTTTAGTGTCACTAATGACAGTAAATGGTAAATTGCTGGTGAACCTGCTTTAGCTACAATTTCGGAGATGAGACAAACTTTACATTTTACATACAACCATTCAAAATCTTAAAATCAACTTTAAAATGATTGATAATAAAAGGCATATTGGGTTAGGTAAAGTAATTTAGGGATACATTTGAATAATAATTTCCCATGAAAAGCAGATGAAGTGTCTGAGAAGACAGAAGAGACTGACCAAGAAAATAGCAAATACAGAGATGACAGATAAAGAGCTAGGCAGACAGTATAATGTTTTGCCATAGTTGTTGCACATTATTATTTCTTCTGAAAACATGAGTCTATAAAACTCCAAGACCCATATTTTATCACTTAAATGGGTGTAAGGTTTCATGTCGCAGCCACATTATACAGGGCAACCGCTGCCTCATGGCCCTGACAGGAATATAGATTTCTTTCAACTTTTTCACTGACTGAATTTCAAATGGCAAATCATTTTCCAAGTAAGCACAACTCCATAGTTGGTCTGTGTTCATTTGCAGACCCAAAACAGATGTTCAAGTTCTGCTTCGGCCTTTGTGAGAAATGTTTTGTCTACAAATAATAAAAATCTGCGCTCAGTAGTTATCCGTTGAGGGATTCTCCTTTTTCGGAGTTCTCTCTTACTCTCTCTCCAAGTTTCCCTAAACATGAGTATTTGTTTCATCACCTCGTCATCATTTTACTTATTTACCAGCAGTCACCTTAACATTACAGTAATTTGCAATATGTTGTTACCATTCGTTTGAACTATTGTATTATTGTAAGTCTGAAACAGGGAAGCTGTTTAACGCATCCATTAGGGATGAGCTTTAAAGTTAGAATCCTTAAGATTTTCATGAAATTTCAGTAATAGCCATTCAAGTTATTTACCTTTCCATATATTAGTTTTCTTTGTAGGTGGCGTCGTCCGCCATTCCCACACTTAATTTAACGTGCACTGTTTACTGTCCCAATGCTGTATCAGATATTTTAAGTTACTGCTAATGCAGACCAAACTTTTGATAATGCTGCTGCTTCACATGAAAAGTGTTCAACTTGTGAAATGTAGACTGGCTATTTCTGTGAAGCAGTCACAGGAAACAGCAAAAAGCGCTGACTGTGATTATTTGTCAAAAAAAGACGCACACTTCCAACTTCTCTGCAAGGTAAGTAACTTTACTGCACCCTACCGCTGTGTGGAAAAATGCAACGATTAAGGGAGAAGATTCAAAATGTGTCTGCAGCCAAAGAGGATACATATATTGGCAGTATAAAATCGAATCCACTCAAAGACATAGAGTACTATACTGAATATGAGGTGTAAAGCAAATACATGATCCATTACATTAAAATGCTTGTGATACATTTTCTGCAAGCAGTAATGTAATTTTTTGTGTTTGTGCGGAGCTCAAACATTTATCGTGAACCAAGCTATTTGTAAAAGGAAGTCGGATTGACGGAGCTGCAGTCCTGTATGTGTAATTGAGCATGTGGAGTCGAGCAGTGTGGTTTGGTGGCGGAATAGCTGTAGGGATCTCATATTTGGATTTTGTTAGGGAAAAAAACATGCTCAGTGATGTCTCTTATTCACTGGGGCTTTCAATTTTTTTTTCCACTCTGTAGATTGTAGTGCAGATAAATCTGACAAAATCCCCACCGGCCACCAATGAAGTGTTGTTGAAAAGGCCAACATAAGCAGAGCTCATAGCTCCTGCTGTGAAGCATGTAGTGCAGCCTACCATAGCACACTGTGCGGGTGGCTATCTCAGTGCAGATCTGTGTTCTTGTGTGTGTCAGTGAATGAATGAGTGAATCTACTTTCACACACCAACTCTGTGTTTGATGCAGGTTTATGAGCCTGAGATGTATGATGATTGAAGAAGATAGTTACTGACCTCATTAGAGGTGACCAGCAGCTCATCAGAAGGAAGAATGCTTTTTATTTAAGTAGTTTTGGGTTTGGGTCTCCTCTCCTCTCCTCTCCTCTCCTCTCCTCAAAGGAAATCTAGAATTTGAGCATCTGTAGCTCTGAAAATGTTGTAGCTTGCCCCTTCATGGAAAACGGCAGCTGTAGTCATACTGGATTTACAACAGTTACAGTGGATTCCAAAGGCAGAGTCACAGCAAGAGAGGACAACAAATAAGCCAAAATGCATCACAATGTCCACAGAAACCACTCCTGCAGCATTATCAATTTCTCCGCCATGAATCCATTTGTTCAGGATCTAATACTCATAGGCAGTTGATAGCTAAAACATTTATGGTGGAGGATTCCACCTGAGGTGACTTGGTCTCTCCAAACCAAATTCAATTATGAATTGGCATGAATTTGGCCCATATTGGAATGCTGAAAACTTTCACTTTCATTTACCATGCACTCCACTGACAGCGACATACATTACAAAAACATAGAGAAAACCAATTATTGCTGAGAGTTACATTTGTCTGCTGTAATTTGCATGCAGACAACACAAATCTTAAAGTTACAGTTTTTGCTGAACTTATAAATCTGCTGCAGGTCCTAGTTCTATAGAAGACATTTTATTCCAGAATTATTAATAATTCTTTGTGGGCGAGATAGGTCAAGTCCCACATGGTGACATCAAAGGTCACATTTAACTGTTCGGCGTAAACAGCACATGCTGTAACAATAAAATCTCCTTCTACCTTTTTCTTTCAAACGTATCATATGTTCCTGTGATGTGCACCCTCTAGGAGATCATCATCCAGACCTGACTCGCCGGGGTCAGGAGACCATGATGAGTCCCCTCTTTTGGAGCCTTTCCTCCACGAGCTCCCCTACAAAGAGGACGATCAGGGGCGTCCCCTGGAGGACGATCTGTTACCCCACATGCTTCTGCCACCTGAACTGCTGGAGAAAGCAGAGAGGAAAATGCTGAAGAAAAAGAGGAGGAACAAGCCGAAGAAACAGCGGCACCGGCATTTTAATGACCTGTGGGTTCGCATTGAGGAGAGGTAAGAGGACAAAGGGGTTGCATACATGGTGTCTTGTTTCTTAAATACTTCTGTCATCAATGACTTGTCCGTCTCTTTTGCTGTGGAGAGGGGATGAGGATAAATATAGAAAAGGTGAGAGAAAAGAAAAGGGTTTAACTGGAAAAGAAAGACAGAGGATGTGAGAGGAGAGAGGGGAAATTGGAAGTGTGAAATGCAGTCTTTCCACCTGTCTATAGAATAGAACTGACACTTCCTGGTGCGATGCCGCAGGCTCAAACAGCCAGCATATCACATCACCTTACTCTTCATGCAGTCTGCACACATTTCACCACATATACACACACACACACACTCCCTGCAGTGTGGTATGAGCCCAGACTAGTTCGTAGCTGGTATAAGTGTCTCGGATGTGAAAATAGCTGCCTGGGAATTCCTACTAAGTATCCGGTTTATGTCTCACAGTAGCTCCAGGCAGGGACTAACTGGACAACAAAACAAGCTCACCTTTCAGACAAAAAGGAGACCTCTGCCCAACGTATGGTGTGCCGTGTAGAAACGTACTTTAGTTTGGTGTGAGGGCAAAACGTTATGTTGTCATGGATATTATTGTGCATTTGTGCAGGAAACAAAAAGGTTAATCTGACACTACCTTCATTTTCTACTCCCACTTATCTTGCTCAGAGTTGGAGGCTATACCAGCATGCGTTGGCGAGAGCCTATAATCTATTACAAGGCCAACACATATAGTCAGACATTCGTTGACACCTACGGGCAATTTAGAGTTTCCAGTTCACCTGACTTGCACATCTTCTGACTGTGGGAGGAAACCAGATCACATGAAGGAAACCCACTCAAGCACAAAGAGAACGTCACACAAAAAGGCCCTAGGACCTTTTTGCTGTGAGGAGACAGAGCAAACCACTGAGCCACCTTGCCAACCCCTCACTGACTAATTGTTTTTATACATATTTTACAGCTATGTGTCAAAACAACTTAATTTCAATTACATTCATACCTTATTGTCTCATTGACCCATTAAGGATATTTCATTAACTGCACAACCATCAGCCTATAGGTCAAGGTCTTTAATCAAATCAAATCTTTTTATTTGTGTATTATTTTTCTTTTCTTTTATTTGACTCCTGAATGAGCATGCGTTTGCATGCTGGAGTCAACCATCTTGGACTCTTAGTTTGTGTGGAACATACAGTAGAGCTTGTTTTCTATGGCTAGTATTAACATTTTACAGATGGAGACTTGGGCTGTTTACACAGGAACGTAAACTCTGGTCCTGTCATAGTCATAGGCTACCGTCACACATGTCATTTGAGCACAATATTTGAAATCTGTGGTTCCCATTTCTAATATGTCTGCACAAAGCGATGTTACTTTTCTCAATTCTTCCTCTTCCTCTACAGTTTACTCCCACAGTCCAAAGGCATGCAGGTCAGGTGAATGGGATAATATTAAACAAGCATGTTTCTCTGTATGTTTCATTCTGAGAGACTGGATGCTGGGATAGGCTCAACAGTTCTGCTATAGTTTAGAGTGTAAGCAGATCTGAGTTGCTTTATTCACTATATTAGCAGATGACAAGTTGCATACGAACAGTGCAGTGTACTGTGAGTCCTGGACTGGGGCGGACCACACGTGAAAGAAATTAGGAAAAAGTGAAAATAAAGTTTGCTGTTGCAGGCTTTTTATATTAAATTTTCCTTGTTAGTCTACAATTATGCCAGTGATTTCTCAATCAACAATTACAGCTTAACTGCAGTTAAGGGTTTGCAAAATTGGACCTGTGCAAGACTCTGCTCATAAGCATCTAGTGATTTTGACCTCCATATAAATATGTATTTTGTACTATGTATTATGTACAGTATACACTATTCCAAATAAGTGATGGAAAAAAAAGTCCGACCATGTAGTGTCTGTTCTTCACGGGAACAGAGGGGGTTTGTGAACGTTTGTGTACTTTATGTCTGCAGAAATGTTTTCTCTCTTTCTGAGAGACCCTGTATTTTGAATGGAAAGGAAACAGACTGTGTACACATGTTACAAAGTGGACATGGTGCACGTCTTTGTATATTTGAATGTCTGAAAAGGTGGCTGAGAGAGAGGGAGTCCAAGAAACAGAAGCAACTACAGCGCCACAGTTCTCTTTTGTATTTGATGCTTGGCCAGAGAGCGATGTGCCTCACTGGGTCTCCTTACGCCTCTTCTTCCCCTCAAACCTAAAATAAACCTGCTTCGTAACTTCTTTAAAAAAGCAGACTGATCTCAATAAGTGGCGTATGTATGACACGCCAATTCATATGCCATTTTGACGTGTTATCAAGACGCATAATCGCTTTTTAGCGTGTTTATCAAAGTCGTTTGGCCTCCATTGACTTACATAACGTTGCGATTGCATGTCAATTTACGCCGTAGCGAGTAGTATGAAAGCCCGAAAATCCGCATAGGGAGGTTGGTTGAGGTGGTGGATGGGTCAAACAACACAGGACTTTCACGCACGAGACCGGGGATCGTGTCCCGCGTGTCACGTTTACTAAACCCAACTGTCGCTTTCTTCTTTTCCTAAACCCAACCGTCCCGTTCTTCTTTTCCTAAACCAAACTGGCCCGTTCTTCTTTTCCTAAACCCAACCGGCCCGTTCTTCTTTTCCTAAACCAAACCGGCCCGTTCTTCTTTTCCTAAACCCAACCGCCCCGTTCTTCTTTTCCTAAACCAAACCGGCCCGTTCTTCTTTTCCTAAACCCAACCGGCCCGTTCTTCTTTTCCTAAACCCAACCGCCCCGTTCTTCTTTTCCTAAACCCAACCGGCCCGTTCTTCTTTTCCTAAACCCAACCGCCCCGTTCTTCTTTTCCTAAACCAAACCGGCCCGTTCTTCTTTTCCTAAACCCAACCCGTCCACTGCATACGCCGTAGACATACACGCGGATAGCTCAAAATGCGTACAGATAACACACCACTTGGCTTTAGAAAGTGTTGGGTATGTTTACGCGAAGTCATGATGTCACGTTGAAAAATCCTCATATTTTAGACTTTTAAATATCTGCTTTAATAATTTACAGAAACTTTAAATAAATAAGTCTTGCTGAAAATGTAGTTAAGTGTTCTGCTTGGTCTGACATAATCTTTCATATTAAAATGTATTTAATAACTGAAGTCTGAAGCTGCAGGCAGTACAGCCTTGAGCTAACATCAATCAATGCAAAGCAAATATGATTTACTCCAGTATCTGTAGGTAGTGGAAACACTATCAGTCGACGTTCATTTTTGAGGGAAATATATTAATATTTCAGCTCAACATTTCAAACTGGCCATTACCAGAGAGTTTAGTCTGCTAACAACCTGTTTAATTCTGGAGAGGACTGTTAGTCACTGGAATCTATGTGCTGTTGCCTATTTGTGTGGTTGTTCTCTGATCCATCACTGACTAACACAGCATATTTTGGCCATCTTATTTTGTCTGGCGCTTAACCCTCCAAACTTTTCCAACTGTGTCACTACTTCAGCCAAAGAGCAGTCGGCTATCCAAACTGAAGCTCATTTGTCTACAACAATCCCTCTAAGCATACTCTCATTTGTCTGCAGAGAGTCAGGATGAGGACTGATGACATATATTTAGGGCTGGGAAATAAATGAATTCCTTGTTTGTTTAAAAAGAAATGATGATAGACTTATTTTTCTTTATGTTGAGGCTTGTCAAAATATCTTTCCCAATAAAACATAAATCCAGTAAAATTAAAATACTATCTTGCAATCCCTTTTCTTTAATATTGGATGCTGTAATGCTGTTGCAGCCCACTGGTATGAGGAGATCCTAAATTTCAGGAACTTGTGTGTTTGTTTTGCCTGGCCTCGTCCCAGTAAAAGCCACACAAGCAATGCAGTCTCTGCATCAAACAGAAGAGCCGAAATGATTTAATTGCCAGACTTGTTTAGAAAAAGACAGATAAAGAGAGACAGACAGGATATATAATATTGTGAGAAAAAGAGACTAGAAGCAGACCAGGCTGATTGGCGGTTGGTTTATAGCCATGAGCTGATCAATGAGTTGCCGCCCAGGAGTTTTGTATTTGTAAAAGCTCTGCTGATTGGTCAGTGCTGTGTCAAAGGATTCCTTTGTCAAGAAATGTTCCTTTGTAGCCAACACCATCATTAATATTTCCATTGTTTTTTCCTGCAGTCTGCATATTTTCTCTGCAATTGTGGATGTTATGGGGATGTAGAGTCCTGTTCTTCTGTAGAATATACCATGATTTTCCTTTCAATGCCAACTGACAGTAAAGTAGCCTAGCAGCACAGAGAAAGAACAGAATTCTGCATGTTAAAAAAAAAAAAAAGGAAATTAGTCTGGAAATAATAAGGTCTTACCCAGTCCACTGTAACTCCAGAATATGGGGAGATTTTTGAGTTGAGCCCCCCAAAAAAAAGATTAGTCACAGCTTGTTCAAACTGTCTCAACCTTTTTTTGAAATATGTTAATTCAAATTGGACACCCGGCTTTGCAATACAAATCACAATTAATTAATTGTTATGCTCCCAACCTACATTAGTAACCCCTGAAAACTTGGTTTCAAATTTGAAGTATTTGTGTATATATTAAATAGCCATGTTTAAATAAGCAACAATCAAATTTAAAGCTAGGACAAAAACACCCTACTAGGTACTTTAACAGTCCAAAACTGAGCTAATCTGCCTCATGAGGATTGAGTGGGTGTGCTGCCGATTCTGGTTATCGGCCAATCGAATGGGTGTTATCAGTTGCATATCACTACCATAGATATGAGGCGGTAGGGCCCTACTTTACCAACTATTTGGCTCAGCGGGTTATCCATTGGTCAGGTGGATCACCCATCTGTGTCAGTATTCAGCGCTCAGAGCAGCTGCTCGACCATGGGGCTGTAAGCTGACGTAGTGTGAAGAGCAACATGGTAGGGAGTAGTATTAAACAACACAACACAGGCCTTTCACTCGGGAGAACTTTTTTTAAGTTACATAGTTACATTCATTATGTGACATTCTTAACTAGCGCCATGAATGTAAGTATTTTAACCCAAACCACAATCTTTGCCTAACCCTTACCAAGTAACCTTTGTTTTGTTTGAATTCACAACGGGACTCCAGAGCATTAAAAAGTAATGCCAAGGGGTCCAGACCACACAAATGGCGATAGTACCATATGAATAGATGATAACTTCCTTCTGAACCTAATAGTGGGTGTAGCAGGCCCTTTCTAACCCATATCTATAACACTGATAAACGCTGATAACACCCATTGAATGGAGTGAAAAGTCATCACATTTGATTGACGGCGGCCTGGCAACATGAGGAAACTTTTCTAACTTTGGCAGAAGATTGTGTTCATGTAGGACCCCATCGCTCATAACAAGAAGCTGATGTTAAAAATATTTTGGGGGGCCTTTAAAATATTAATAAAGAGATTTTCTAATCTAATTTGTCTTTTCTACTCTTTTGTCTTCACAGCACTATGGTCCAGTCTCCACCTCCCCCGCTGGTTCGCATCATCAATGGTTACATCACAGTGCAGCCACCTGACAGAGTTCACAGCCACTACAACTACCAACCCACATCTTCGGCGTCGACCACCTCCCTGTCCTTACCATCTATTAATTTCTTCCTCTGCACATTGCTTACAGTGATCCCACAGACCTGGACTGCATTCCTCTAGTGGAGCATTCGTTGGGACTCTATAAAAACAGTCAGCCTTCATGAGTATAAACTCTCACATGTGGTGGTTTCATGTATCAGCTCATGTAAAGCAAGGTCTGATCGTGTATCATAAGACCTACAGGAGGCCTCAAAAGTGTGGTGACTCTCAGAGACTGTTCACGAAAAAAAAAGCATGGAGAAAGGATGTGAAATCAGCTCTAGCTGTCGGGTAACAGTACACTCCATGGATGTTAAGTTAGATAAAGTTTGTGTTGAATGGTAAATAATATCAATAGAGCATGTCTCTTACAAATTGAGGCCTTGATGAGCATGTAAGTTTATATAACGTTAGGTTTCTTGGAACATAAAGGTTTCATAAGGTTTCAGTTATTTTACACACACACACACACACACACACACACACACACACACACACACACACACACACACACAGCAGGAATGGGGAAATAGAACGCAGCCGAAAGACAAAGCGAAAGCTCACAAACAGGATGTGTTATCGGACATCTCTCTGACATTACACAACATGTCAGTTCCCTTAGTGTTACAATAGACACTCAACATTCAAACCTATGAGAATATGAGATCTTACTGAAGCGACTGTTCAGTGAATGAACACGAGAACATGACTGAAACTATTGCTGAATATCAAATACCTTCAATAAGTACAACTAGAACCATATGTCCTTTGTGTGTGTGTGTGTGTGTGTGTGTGTGTGTGTGTGTGTGTGTGTGTGGGTGTGTGTGGGTGTGTGTGTGTGTGTGTGTGTGTGTGTGTGTGTGTGTGTGTGTGTGTGTGTGTGAGAGAGCGAGAGAGAGAAAGTCTATCAGCTCTTAAACCCCCTTGGCCTTACAAACAGTGGTTTTGTCTTCAGACTGTATATTATTCTTCCATTTTAGAAGAATGTGTTTAATGTTGCATAAATGCGGGGGGGGGGGGGGGGGGGGGGGGTTGTACATATTGTTTCTAAATATTATAGATGTATTTTAGAATTATAAAAAATGTAAAATTATCAAAAGTGTTGTTGTTGTTTATATAAATATATAAATAGATATGCAGTATATTTTTGAAAAGAAAATCAGGAACTAACCACCATAGCCCGTGTCATGTGTCTCACTGAAATGACATTTTTGGAAGGGACATATGATTGTATTGTACTTTATGTGTATCAGTGTTATCACTTGCTTTGCTGTATGTGTCTGCTGAAAGGATTCTCCTTACGTATGTATGTGTTTTTTCACATAGAGATCATTTGTTTAATTTATTTAACTTTTATAGTTTTGCTGTAGGCCATATGAAACATCCACATTTTTTGCAGTCACTATGATTTCCAAATGTGTTATTTCAAATGTGTTCAAGTATGATTTCAAATGCATATGATGGTCATAATAATAATAATAATAATAATAATAATAATAATAATTCAGTTTTAAATACATAAGGCTGTATACACATATAGGCCACAGTGCTTTAGGTTTTTCACATATCACTTATGGTATGAGATGATTGTAATAGTATTATCATGACAACAATAAAATATTTATCTAGATTAAAATCAAGTTTTATTGCTCATGCTTGGCCCATATGCAAATCGGTGGTAAGTCAGTGATGACTTAGTCTCGATGGATATTCTGCAGGATGTCCCTCGCCTTGCAAAACTCGTTTTGGGAACAACAACAAAATTAGAGCTATCAAGCTATTCGCTGAAAATGGCAAGTTTTGAAGAAAACTTGGAACGCCCAAGACGATTGGGATTGTTTGAAAGAAATGCAAACAACCCAGAGTGTTTTTTCTCCTATCCAGTATATGTGGAGGGGCCAGTCCTTACTCCGCAATTGCTGGGGAGATAGGTCTGGCAATGCAAGCCTAGTGATGACCTAACCTGACGTGCCAGATGTTGTTTTTTTTTTAACACAGAACCATCTAAGGCGCCATCATTGGAAACTGTTTGGGAAAGGGCAGGCACTAAAAAAAATACCTGCCGGGTGATTGCATGAACACTCTGTCTATCACGTCCGCCGTTGTTTTGAAAGAACAGTCACAGCTGTCACACACACCTAAACCCCGCCCATAGCTGGCAGTAGCTCCTCACTGGACGCTGATTGGTGCAGTCTGCTTCTGTTCAGACACAAATGCATTACATGAAGCCTGCCAGGATGGATTTTTGTGTGATATGTGATCCCTTGAATTTCGAGGCTTTAAAGCTGCTATAATCAATATTTTCATATTAACAATGCATCAAATGATTATGAGCTCTCTGCTCTACATATTATTTTAGCATATTCTAACTGTTATGGTTTTATGTCCCGCAGTTTTATGGTTTTGGTTTGTGAAGATAATGGAGCATTTAGCAGAGATATATATTTAGCCAGATATTTTTCTCAGTAGTTGGTGGAGACCAAAAACAGATCTATAAAAAATAAAGAACATGTTCCTCATCCAGCAAATTCATAATAAAAACATCATGTATACATCATTGTGGGACTGAACATAGTAGATGTCGATGCAAAGTGTTTGGACTTTGCACTTGTATGAAAAGAAAAGGAAACTCACTACTCTATACTCAGGCATCAGGTGTATTTCTATGTAAATCTAATAATAAAAAAGGCATAAAAAAGCCAAACAAATAATAATGTAATAAGTCTCAAGGCATTTTAAGACAAATTATTAATTGTCGATACGAGTCAGTTGTCTGGTATTAGCTATACACTGTGTATGTGTTCTGGCTGTCATGAACAAATGTGTGGGTGGGTGTACACACCACACACACACGCACGCACGCGTACACACATGCTGCCCTCCTGCCCTGACCTAGGGTTCATGGCATGTTTATGTGAGGTTAATGTGCTGTGATAAGGGTGCTATTAGAACATGTTTGATGTGTGCATGTGGTCCGCCACAAACAAGGCAGCTGCTCTGCCAGCACATGTGTATCCTGCAGGAAACAAACAGGAAACCAGAGCTAACAGACTCTTTAGATGTACAGGAAATGAGAGTTAATTGATTTGTTCTATCAACAGGAAAAGAAAGCTAATTGACTTGTTAGTTTATGCTTTGATTTAGGAGTGACTGTGTGCTAGAGGAGGTCATAGAGGTCTGTGTATGACTGATGTGCACGAGCAATGTTAAGACAGGAAACACAATTTACGGGTATAAATGAGGTGTGAGGTATGAGAGGTAAATGATTCAATCCACAAAGTACTTAATAAGATGTAACTTAACTTTTCCTCTGTCTGCTTTGTTTGATTTCTTGCATTAAAACATTGAAAAATGCTAAACATGCTCAGAATCCTGGGTACCTTAAGTATTTTTCCATTTCTTCTTTGTCTACAGTATTTTTCCCCACCCACCAAGAGAGGAGCACTTTCAGCTAATGGCTGTATGCAGAGTACAGGCAATTTCTTTGGTGAAATAAAGTGAAATCACTAATTTGAGTTTGATGATGAAAGTTGACCTGACACGAAGGTAACATCTAGAATGCAAAGGCCATAACACACTGATCTTATTTAACATTAACAACCTCTGGATTTTCCGTCTATGAATTATTAAGGCCTTTACCTCTGATATTTCGATAAATCAGGTAGAAATTGTAATCTGTCTCGCTAACAAATTATACCTCTGACTTTTTTTTCTGTTGATCCTATATGTAATGCACAACTGAACGAGCATGTGGCATATCTGTAACTTTCATTGTGTGATTGTGTGCTAGAAAAGAAATGTGCAGAGAATAACCATATTTCATAACTAAAGTCATAACCGTATAGCCAACGCAAACTGCACAAAAACATCATAATTAAAAACAGTATGTGACTCTAAACGAGATCTTTCCTATGCCCCGTGTAACACAAAACTTTCAAAAGAACAGACCATGTAAGTCACTCAGTCATTCTATAAAAGAATAAATAAACAAACAAAGGTGCAGGTCGCTCCCCTAATTGCCTCCCGTTGAGTGCTTTTACTGACAGATGTTACAGCTCATTTACCATCAGGAACATTGCACAAAGATTGGTGTGAATTCCATAAGTCAAACCTTTTTTGTGGTCTTTTATCTTTTGTCCTAACTGCATTCCATTTGTAAGCCTGTATATTGATAAAAGGTAATTCAAATTCTATACTCAAACCCAGGAGTCCATTGCCTGCAAACATGATGGACATGAAGCTGGAGGATAGTATTTCAACCAGAATCACTTGGATCACGTCATGAAAACATGCTCTCACAAAAAATACAATTAATTATTATCTATATAAATAGGGGAATCTTAGTTAAGACATTCAAATCTGTTCCATCACATAACATAGAACCCTTTTTAGGATCTGTTACTACATTAGCTTGTGGGGTTTTTTTCTCTCATTATCAGCTCATTCATCACAGTCATATGAAATAAATATGCTCCTGACTGACATCTACTCCTTAAAACACAATCAAATGAGAAAACGGGTCTTATGAAAACACCCCACACTGGACTGGAGGTGGGGTTGCCAGATTGGACAAAGTAAACCTGTAGGAATTGAAAGCAGATGTCCATGCAGACGTCTGTTTCCTGTGTAGCACAAAATTAGGTAAAAATAAAGACAAGGCACTGAAAATCTTGGGTAATTTATGTCCTGGAAAAAAATGAATTGTATGCTATTTATTGGCACTAGCTAAAGGCCTCATTAAAAATATCATGGTCCCTTGTGAAAAATTTTAAAATCACACCTTGCGATGCCGAGCTGCATGTAATGAAAAACAGAACTTGTGGACTGTATAATGACTGATTTTGTCATCTTTGATGATTTCCAATTCTAAAAAGAGACAATTATAGACTTTCTATGATCTGTTCACTACGTGATTTGGCTATCTTCTTGCCTTTGATCCAGATTAATCAGTAATTCTCACCTTTTTATTGCTTTTATTATTTAGGACATGGCTACTAATTTCACCCATTATTACCAATCCATTAAAACATTCATCTACCCAATTATGCTTTTGTCCAGCCAGTCCCTCTGTACATTTTGAGCCACAAGGTCAAATCACTTCCCCATTGTTAAAACAAGGTCAGCATGTTATTGTTTATCTGATTTAGCCCTGGTCGATCCCTCACAGTCTTGCACAAATAAGCCTATGTGTGTAGAGTAAGTCTCAGTGTGGCTATTATTACTGCATTAGTCTACGAGTCATAACAGTGTGTTAACTGAGATCCATGGTAATAAGTGCTCTGTTGAGTCCTCTGTATATTTATATAGTTAATCTCCTTGGGGTTATATATATTATAATATGTTATCAGTGCAGGTTAGACCTTCGACCAATACTATTACTTACAGTAATATAAAACAGAAGAAAGAAGCAAATCGTCACAATTGCAGACCTGGATCCAGCAAATGCTTGGCATTATTGCTTGATGAATGGCTTCAACAATTCATTGATTATTAAAAATGTGTTCTTATTTCTCAATATTTGTATTGCCTACATCTCAATGTGCATAGGCCTATATAATTGCATACTACAAATTGAGAGTACAGTCAAAGAAAAGTCCAAAGAAAATATATGTACTTATACACATGAATATAAACTGATTTATTTTCAATAAGGAGGTAGCTTTATGGAAATACTTAAAAGTATATATTTCCACACATGGCTTTTTCAGCCCCAATTAGAAATCCTTAGTTTTCTGCCTCATCATTCAGTGTAGGTATTATTTCACAGGGTGACAGGGTCCCATGAGGACTAGAGTTTTAGACCCCATTACCTTTAAATGAGAATACTACATCTGCTGGGTTTCAAGTGTTCATAATGCTTGCTTCCTCTGTGTGAAACTGCCCACAGCAATACTCAAAACTTAAGGAACCTATTAATCTCAATGAATTCAAAGCAGTTGTAAGGACAATGGAAGATGCATACACTGTATTGGAAATATTCAGGGATTTATTTATGTTGATTGCAGAGGTCTGTGCATCTGTTTCTCCTCCTCCATCTCCCTCTGTGCTCAGTATGTTTCCATGAAATCTTTTATTCTGAATTATTATTAGTTATTATGATATTTAGAAGGTATTTACAACTACCCATTCGAAGGGCCAGGACAAGGATTTCAGAAAACTAAAGGCTTACTTTAGAGGGACCATTTACATACCAATTCTTCATTCTGAAGAACAGATGGATACATACGTAATCGACATACCTAAAATGTTGCTGGTTGCTGGCAACGCATTAATATTATTCAAAAAGCAACCTGACCGAAATGAAACACTGCCACCTGCCTGTGCTCAGGTATGCCTTTTTATTGCGAGAATGAACAGAGTGCAGAGCTCCAATGAAATGGCTATTCTGTCTCTGTATCTGAGTTGTTTTTGTATGCTAAACACTTATATAAAAAGAGGCCTCGTGTAATTACCAGGTCTTTTTCACAGCAGGCATTCTGACATATCGCAGTACACAAAGCAATGGTGTAAATAATAAAATGGATGATTCCATTTTGTGGCTTCAGTTACAGTCTCCTATTGTGCATGCTGGCACACAGTCCCACAGGAAATGGCTTATTGGGGCTGCTGAATAGAGCAGAGCCATCATTAATGTTAATAGTAGACACCTGTGCTTTTCCTGCAATGACTAGTCAAAATATCTTCTGTAAACAAGTTTTATTTCTACAAGGAAGTAAGGGTTCCGTGGACCATGCCTTACTTATATTATTTGTGAATTATTAACATTTTTTCTACTCTGATGCCAGTAGAAAAAGCGTGGTAATGTCTGTGAATTAATTATCAAAGCAACTATGTAATCCTTGTACACTTAGAGTTCCACATTTTCTTTTCAGTACGAATTTTAGAGTAAAACATTGTTCATATCAGTGCCTCTCCATGTTGGTCTGCCTGTGATTGTCAGCTTATAAACAAATGAGCCATTTGTGAGCTGGCACTACACCACAGGGTGTCACTCAGTTACAGCCCGGGTCAATGAATCCCATTCACAGGAACATTTTTTTTATTGATAGAAGGAAGCCCACACTGGGAGCTCAAACTTGGAGTCATAACACACACGCACACATATGCCCAAACACACACACACACACACACACACACACACAAACACACACACACACACACACACACACACACACACACACACACACACACACACAAACACACACACACACACACACACACACACACACACACACACACACACAAACACACACACACACACACACACACACACACACACACACACAGTGCGTTTCACTATCTTTGTGGGGACCCGTCATTGACATAATGCATTCCCTAGCCCCTTACCCTAACCTTAACCATCACAACTAAATGTCTAACCTTAACCCTTACCCTCACCCTAACCATAACCTAATTCTAACCCTAATCCTAAAACCAAGTCTTAACCCTGAAACAGCCCTTTAACCTCGTGGGGTCCAGCATTTTGTGCCCCACAAGGCTGGTCGGACCCCACAAGTATACTGGACTCACGGTTTTTGGACCTCACAAATACAGTTAAATGAGAACACACACACACACACACACACACACACACACACACACACACACACACACACACACACACACTGGACCCATACAGGTTCTAAGTGGGTTTGGTTGACATCCATTTTCACCTTCAATATACTCTAACTCAACTAAAAGTTACCCCCCTCAGAGGTTCTCAGATCCAGCTTCAGGAATGTGTGCCTGAGGTCAACACAGTCACTGGGAGGGGAGAGCTGGAGCTAAAAGGTCATAATGGAGTTAGCCACCTTCCTCCAACCAGATACCTGTGTCTCTTACTGTACAGTGCTCAGTCACTCATATTTTAGGATGCAGTTATTTTTAGATGTATTGCTCTGCTTTAGATTACATCTTTTCCCCTTCTACTTTTGGCATTTTTCACCAAAGTATTGCAGTATGGGTGCAATATACTTACTTCTTCCTCTTCCATATGAACAGTTTAATTTATAGATATTGTTGACTGACTGAATCCATTTACTGGATTCATGCATCTTCAATTACAGTTATCCCTGTTCAGCAGAAGTTGCATACATTTGCTTTAAACCTGCTTTGCTTTGAAGAAGCACAGCAGAATTGTTTTAATTCATTACCATTCAAATCTGAAAACTTGCATTTTCCAATACTGCAGTCTATATCAATTTATTGTCAACTATTGCTTTGTTTATATTAACAATAAAAATATATATTTATCATGAAATCATAAAATGTCACAAATATTGAATTATATGTTTAATAGATAAGTGTTATTCAAAGCTGCATATTCCAAAATCCCATCAAACAGAAATATAGCGAAAGGGACCAAATTAATACCTTAACATGTAATAGGAATTATTTTCTGCTGGGCTTAGACAAAAAAATACAATATGTAGTAAGCCTCAGTACAGATAAGAAAATGAAAATATACTACATAAAAAAATTGGTAATGGCAATAAGAGATTGGTGGATTTTTACATCATCAATATTATAGTTAAATCTGTAAAGTCAGTACTGCAAATTATACCAATTATAAAGATATGTCAAGTACCTTAGAAAGGGACTGATTACAGCTGACATACGGCTGAGTTTTATGTAAACCACTCTGCAATAAAACTGTGTGCAATGCTCCCCCTCTGCCTGTGAGCTGAGGTACTGTATTTAAGACAACTCTCCATCAGCCATCTCAGCAGATGAAGCTTTTGCTGCCTCCACATCCTGAGTTAGGTAATAAGTGATATCCTCATGATTAAGCCAATCAGGCAGGTCTCAGTCTGAGCTTGTAATGTATTTTGTTATATGACAAATATAACAGCTGTGGAGCTGTGGAGCTGGGTAAACAATTTAAAAGATGCTCAACCACAGCCAAAGCTCAGGACAGGACTGTTGACCACATGAAAATGGACTTTTTGAACGACATAATACACATGACTTTTTATGGCAGTTCGTATGATATACTATACTATGCATTTTTATGACATTTTTAAAACATACCATACTATGACTTTTTATATAACATTTTGAATGACATACTATACTATGACTTTCTTTATGACATTTTGATTGACATACTAAACTTTGACTTTTTAATAGGATTTTGTATGAAATGTTATACTATGACTTTTTTAATGAAATGTTGTATTACATACTATACTATGCCTTTTTATGGAATTTTGAATGACATTATATCAAGAATTTTTATTTGACATTTTGAACCACATATTAAATGATGACTTTTTCATAGCATTTTGTATGACATATTACACTATGGCTTTTTTTTAATGAAATGTATGAAATACTACAGTATACTATGACTTTTTATGGCATTTTGAATGATATACTATGAATTTTTATGGCATTTTGTATGACATGCTATGACTTTTTATGACTTTTTGAATGACATACTATATGATTTTGAATGACTTATTATACTATGACTTTTTATGTGAAATTGTTATGACATTTCATACTATGACTTTTTATGGCAATTTCTTGTGATATATACTATGATTTTTTTATGGCATGTTGTACGACACTATACTATGAATTTTTTAATGGCATTTTGTACAACATACTATATGTACTATGCCTATTTACATGACATTTTGAATGACATACTATAATATTACTTTGTTATGACATACTATACTATTCTTTTCATGGAATTTTGACATACTATTCTATGACATTTTAGGGAGATTTTTATGACATACTATTCTATGATTTTTTTATGGCATTTTGCATGACATACTATACTATGACTTTTTATATGACATTGTTATGCCATACTATACAATTACTTTTTATGACTTTTTGTATGACATACTATACAATTACTTTTTAAGGCATTTTGTACGACATACTTTACTATGACTTTTTATGGCATTTTAGTGACATATTATACCATTAGTTTTTTATGTACTATACTATAACTTTTTATGACATTTTGTATGACATACACATGTCATGACTATGACTATGACCTTTTTTGACATACTATACTACTACTTTTTTCAAAATACCATCCTATGACTTTTTCACAACTATTTTGAATACCATACTATAACTTTTTAATCACTTTTTTGGACATACTATACTATGACTTTTTTGTCATTCTATACTAAGACTTTATTCGACGTGGTATACTTTCACTTTTTTCAACATACTATACAGTGACCTTTTTATCACTTGTTTCAACATACTATACTATAACTTTATCACTGTTTTTGACATACTATACTATGACCTTTGTATCCCTTTTTCAAAATACTATAATAAGACTTTTTCATAACTTTTTTGACAAACTAAACTATGACTTTTTAATCACTTTTTTGACATACTATACTATGACTTTTTATCACTTTTTTTGACTTACTATACGATTACTAAATAAGTGATTAAAAAGTCATAGTATAGTATGTCAAAACAATTTATAAAAAAGTCATAGTATAGTGTGTCGAAAAAAGTGATAAAAAAGTCATAGTATAGTATGTTGAAAAAGTGATAAAAAGTCATAGTATAGTATGTCGACAAAAGTCACAGTATATTACGTCAAAAAAATTAATAAAAAAGTCATAGTATAGTATGTCGACAAAAGTGATGAAAAAGTCATAGTGTATCATGTTGAAAAAAGTGATGAAAAAGTCACAGTATAGTATGTCAAAAAATCTCATAGTATTGCATGTCCAAAAAAGTCATAGTCTACTATGTCAAAAAAGTCATAGTATAGTATGTCGACAAAAGTGATGGAAAAGTCACAGTATAGTCAGTAAAGTCATACTATAGCATGTCGAAAGTCATAGTATAGTATATCGAAAAAAGTGATAAAAAAAGTCATAGTATAGCATGTCGAAAAAGTCTTAGTATAGTATGTTGAAAATGTTATAGTATAGTATGTTGAAAAAAGTGATAAAAAAGTGATAATATAGCTTGTCAAAAAAGTCAAAGTGTAGCATGTCGAAGAAGTCATAGTATAGTATATCCAAAAAAAGTGATAAAAAGTGATAGTATAGCATGCTGAAAAAATCATAGTATAGTATGTCCGTAAAAAGTCATAGTATAATATGTCAAACAAGTCATAGTATAGTATGTCGAAAAAAGTGATAAAAAAGTCATAGTATAGTATGTCGAAAAAAGTGTTTTTAACCTTTCCCCTCTATTGTCTAAATACCATGGTACTGAACCCTGAACCAGTTATTGCATTACGTGCCATGTACTACCCTCTACCCAAACTGCTCTACGCTTAAGTCAGTTCTCCTGGCGTATTTGACATCATCATGTTCACTGATAGACCATAAAATTCATGGCACCTTGCGTGGTTTGATGCTACTAACGTTGTGCTCTTAAAACTGCTTCACCTTTTTGCTCCACCAACTACCCTCCACCCCAAATTCACTAGTCACAACACTGTTCTCCTGGCATATTTGACATATTCATGTTCACTGTTATAAATTAAAATTCATCACACCTTGTGAGGTTTGAACCCACAACCAATGTGTCCTTAAAACCAGCTTTCACTTTATGTGACACTACCAACCCTCCACCCCACCTTCACTGCTCTTGGGACTGTTCATAGAGTAGAGAAGTTGTAAAAAGTCATAGTATAGCGTGTTGAAATAACTATAGCATAGAATGTCCAAAAAGTTATAGTATAGCATGTTGAAAACAGTGATAAAAAAGGTCATAGTATAAGATGTCAAAAAAGTCATAGTACAGTATGTCAAAAAAAGTCATAAAAAAGTCATAGTATATTATGTCCAAAAAAAGTGATAAAAAAGTGATAGTATAGCATGTCGATGAAATCTTAGTACAGTATGTCCGTCAAAAGTAATAAAAAAGTCATAGTATAGTATGTCAAACAAGTCATAGTATAGTATGTCGAAAAAAAGTGATTAAAAAAGTCATAGTATAGCATGTTGAAAAAGTCATAGTATAGCATGTTGAAAAAGTCATAGTATAGCATGTTGAAAAAGTCATAGTATAGTATGTCGAAAAAAGTGATAAAAAAGTCATAGTATAGCATGTCGAAAAAACGTGACAAAAAAGTCATAGTATAGCATGTCCAAAAAAGTGTTTTTAACCTTCCCCCTCTATCATCTAACTACCATGGTACTGAACCCTGAACCAGCTATTGCATTATGTGCCATGAACTACTCTCTACCCAAACTGCTCTACTCTAAAGTGAGTTCTCCTGGTGTATTTGACATCTTCAGGTTCACTGCTAGACCTTATCAATCATCTTGCCTTGTGAGGTTCAAACCCAAACCTTTGTGTTCTTAAAAACAGCTTTCTCCTTATGTGCCACTAACTACCCTCCAACCCAACTACTCTACTTTACGGAGTGTTCTCAGGGCATATTTGACATCTTCATGTTCACTGTTAGCCCTTAAAATTTATCACAGTTTATGAGGCTTGAACCCACAACCATTGGGCTCTTTAAACCTGTTTTTGCATTATGTGCCACTAACTACCCTCCACCACAACTTCTCTACTCTTGAGAATGTTCTCCTGGTGTATTTTACATCTTTATGTTCACTGTTAGACCTTAAAATTCATGGCACCTTGCGTGGTTTGATGCCACTAACGTTGCGCTCTTAAAACTGCTTCAGCTTTCTGCTCCAACAACTACCCTCCACCCGAAATTCTCTAGTCAAAACGCTGTTCTTCTGGCATATTTGACATATTCATGTTCACTGTTAGACCATAAAATTCATCACACCTTGTGAGGTTTGAACCCACAACCATTGTGTCCTTAAAACCAGCTTTTGCCTTATGTGACAATATCTACCCTCCACCTCAACTTCTCTGCTCTTTGGAATGTTCATAGAGTAGAGAAGTTGTAAAAAGTCATAGTATAGCATGTCAAAATAAATATAGCATAGAATATCAAAAAGGTCATTGTATAGTATGTCGAAAAAAGTGATAAAAAGTGTTAGTACAGTGGGGCAAAAAAGTATTTAGTCTGCCACCAATTGTGCAAGTTCTCCCACTTAAAAATATGAGAGGCCAGTCATTTTCATCATTTTACTGGAGTGAAATCAATTAGTGTTTTATCTGCAGCAAGTGATCCCACAATGACTTGGAACTGCAGCTTTCTAGTGTCTTCCCTATACTGCAGTTCACTATTTGTATTAATTCCCCTGTATTCACTTGCCTGCTGCATGCATGGAAAATAAACCATAAGGGTATTGATGTAAACAACAGCATTTCCATCAATTGCGGATGCAGACAGCCACCACCACATACAAATCATTATCTTTTTTGAAACCTGCAAAATGCCTGTTAGCATCCTGATTCATACCTCTCAGTGTAAATGCAGCAGGGGAGTGCAACTGTACATTTGGGTATTGCCAAACACATCAGAAAGCACACTGTCTTGGTTTTATTTTCAGATTTTAAAATTTTGATAAATCTTTCTCGTTATTTTCCGTCCTTGTCCCTTCCACCATTAGCTGTACTCGGTCGGCACACAAACACACAGTGAAACACCCATGCCCCTTGTACTTTCCTATCCCCCGCACCTGCCGCTGTCTTTTGCACTGATTCCACAGTCATGTTTTTAAATGACTATCTATTAAAATGCCATTATAAGAAATGGGGAGTGTCCCTAGCAGGAGTTTATTCGAGAGTAAATGCATGCTCCCACAAATGAACAGCTCATTAACCCAGTGGATATTTACAGCGCTGCAGCACTGAGGCATGAGCTGCTCATCTTAATAGTGTCTCAGCTGATAAAACCAACTCCTTTCCTATTCATACCTGCACTTACTCTACCACTCGTGACCTTTATTGATCCATGCAGGGTGGCTGCCTTTTGCTCAAGCCTCCAGAAATGGAACATCAACAGTCACAGAATAGCACCGCTGGAGCTGGTAGGGATTGACTGCTTTGCTTAAGGGCACTTCAGACTCTTTCACTGACTGAGGCTACAGTCTTCACTTTTTGATTAACAAGAGCGAAAAGGTACAGACTAAAAATACTGCCTGAATCAAAGTAGAATGGAGGAATACAAACGGAACAAACGTCAGTGGTACGCTCAGCACTTTTTCATTAAAACTTAACTAGACATAATACAAGTATCTTTAGACTGGCAGCACTGTGGAAGGGTTTACAGTGATAACAAGGATGGACCAGTATATTTAGGGCAGTGAGTCCAACAAAAGTGCCATCCCATTAGAACATTTTCTTTTATTTATACAGCTGTTAAGCCAGCCGGTTATTGTATTCATTTTGAAATATCCGGGCATTGAAAAGGTTACTAGACCGCCTAGAGCAGGTGATCACAATGAGAAGCTCTCGCAGCGGGAGACTTATTGGATCTACTACCTCAACACCATGTCCCCTATGGTTTAAACGAGGACTTTGATATTAAGCTCGACATATGGCCTATGCATTCCTTTTTAGTGCTTCTGACACTTATAACCCTAGCTTACTGTAGGTATATCATATATCTTTTGTCTGAATCCCTCTACGATCTATATGTACTCTTGGCATGAAAACAATCTGCGTAAACAATATTTGATAGTTACAAATATTTGACAAATTACTCATGCATTTTAAAGACTTGTTCCCCCTTTTGTCTCATTTACTAGGGCATCCACCTTATTACTAAAACGAGATGAGGGTTTGATATTTTTATTATATATTTTGTGAACTAATATATATATATATATATATATATATATATATATATATATATATATATATATATATACCTCACTAGTTTGCTGTTGTGTGTGCTCTCCATGTGCCCCTGTCACTTCACTCTCTGCCTTCTTATCACCCTCCCCACTCTACCTGAGCACTGATTACACTCAGGTGTGTAACAGGCAGAGGAGGGAGGCTGGAACGAGGGACAAAGAAAGAGACCGAGGGAGAAAACAAGAAACACACAGCAGAGGCACATGTAACAATATTAAATCAATGTTTTGAATTTTCCTTGTAACAAAGATATTTTATAAATGTGTTTAGATGATTATGATGTCCTTGATCACTTTAAATAAAATGAAGGCTGTGCTTCCAATGTGTGGGTATTCCTTGTATTAAATTCCATTGATTTTTTTTCTATTGTTCTATCTCACTGAGGTTTAGTTGATGTGCACAAGGATGTTCTAAGTTGCAGAGTTTTGCAAATTCACCACCTCACTATCCTAGAATGAAAACCAAAAAATGCCAAAAGAATGAGAATAAACGTTCGGATAGTGTATTAATTCAAATTCCAGACACACTTTCGACTCGTTGGACAAATAATCATTAAGCATGATACATTTCACCAAGTATAATTTGATGGGATACGTTAAACAAAGTGCCTTATCTCAAGTTAATGTTTTTTCCACGTTTACCTGTTGTAGTCCATCAGCGGAACACAAGACTGTTCATTAAATTGTCTGTCACTCCAGTTAAATGCATGCTTTGTGACTTGGATTGTGGAGAAGGAAGCAGAATACTGCCTCTCGCACCAGGATCAAGTATCAAAACCTCTGCCATATAGCCTTTTTCAAGACTTTTCAGCTCTTTCCTTTAGGCTAAATCCATCACCTTTTTGAAAGACGGATGGCAGTGCTACCAGCCCCTCTGAAAATGACTAACCATTCTTTCCAACTCTGAAATGTTAGTTTGAAGTGTCTCAAGGTTCCCTGTCTCCTCACCTTGGGTTCTTTCCGAGCAACTTGAGATAACATTATTGAATATAAAGCACCTGGGACTGGTTCCTCACCCTGGCAAGATCAATTTCAAGTCAGAGGCTGTGAAAAAGTAGCTGAAAAAGTCTCTGAAATGAAACTACGAAAGATCACCCCATCCCAAAAACACCTGCAAACACAGGGGTTCCTGCTGAATAGAATATGACTCATTTACAAAGCCATTGGAGGTTGCGTTGAAAAAAGTTGAGACAGTGGAGGACATCGCCATGAAATTAAAGGATCTGCTTTTTACTACTTTTTATAGCATTGTGAATGTGTGTGAAGTGAAGTGTGTTTCAGCTCCAAAAAGATTGTGTGTGTTGAGTGTGATGGAAGAATGAATAGTTTCCTGTCAAAGACAAATTAAAGACTACTTTGAGAACAGCATCACTTCTAATATACCTGCATTGTAAACTCTGAAAGGTTTGATAATGGAAACTGTGGCACATCAGGATGGAGACCCTGTGGTGCCTGAAGAACATAACAAAGAATAAGATTGTGATTTAAAAATGCATGTTTTTGCACTCTTTCTCTCTCAACCTCTCTCCTGTCTCACTAATTTCAACAAAAGGCTTCTCTGTTAAAATGAGTGTCTGGGCTCTAATCGAACCAGGCCATTTTGTTACCCCACTTAATAATCTGCCTGCACTGCTAAATGTAAATAGCCCATGATTGAATTTCACAGTGCCGTATCGCTCATTCATTCAGCCATTCAAAAGAACATTATTTTTCTGCGCTTTTAACTTGGTTTCAGAAGAACAGGAAAGGGACACACTTCAAGTACAGTTCTTTTGTCCATTCGGGCTTACCATGAATAGATCTCATCATGTTTTCATGGAAATCCAACTATCATGTTGAGGGAAATTTTCATCTAAATGCAGCATGGCAATTTAAAAGTAATAGTTGCCAAAACAAACCCAGAAAAGGATTGCAAATAGTGAAACGGAGAGATGTGACCTATCTTGGACCAGAATGCATCCCAAGGCTGCTGAAAACTATGAAAACTAATATTTACTGTGAAGATGAAGCAAAAACACAGATGTAAAGAAATAAAATACATTCATACAAAAAATTGATATTTTTGACAAGAGGAATTAATTTATTTTATAAGGAAGACTTACAAGGTTAATGCTCTATATAAGAAATGTATTTTATTAGCAGTAGCCTACATCAATGACATAATTAAACAGGTTTTAAGTGCACAAAATGAGTGACATATAATTTAAGCCTCATTTTCTGTTCACTCGACTCCTTGACAGATTGACTCTGCCTGGAGACCTTAAAATGCTTGGTGATCATTTTAACAGGATGGGGAATAAAATGTCTGAGGTTACTCTGACCTGAAAAACTCATAAAAGCATCTCTGTATCAACTATGAAATATTCAGCTCATGTTGGACAGCTTATACTTAAAAAAAAAGAGCCAACGATAATCCAATCAATCAAAAGAAGTCATTTTTAATAGCTCATGCATTCGCTGCATATCCTCGTAGGGATTAACCACAGGGCTGGATTGATCCTTTATTAGAGCTGATTTCGCTTCCAGGGCGGATGATTGAGCCTCGTGCTGCAGCTCGAGGCTCCTCTGGTATTCAAGAGTGAAGCTCAGATAACTGACACTGACAAGGCAAAGTTAGGGCAGATGAACCTCATCGACTCCTGGAAGCATCGCTGATCACAGCCGTGACAGCGCTGGAGAGGAGGGAAGATGACTGACTGAAGGAGGTGCATGTCGGAGCTGATACATATATTGCTCCTAGAAACCGTTATGGCTACCTCTGTCCAGAATTGATGATAAATGAAAAGACAATATAGAACCCTACAGTGATCCACGACGAAAAGGAAAAAAGAAGCTCTCAACAAAGACTGTTTACCAGTTGACATAATTGAACACTAGATGGCAGTTTGACACAGAGAAGTGTTGTCATTTGCAAGCCTTGTGGCAAAGCTGAATTTATTTAGAAATAATCACTGTAATTGCTATTGTTTGGTGAGGCTGATTGAAGCCATGTTTACCTCCCTCCAGATTCGTATCAGCTCTCGATTGTCCCAAACTCAATTGATCCTCAGGTCTCTGTCTGGAATATAAAACTTAATTCAGTTTGTGTGTGTGTGTGTCAGTGTATGTGTAAGTAGGACATTGGGCAAAAAGACAAACGTCTGTTATAATTTCAAAGGTTTTGATCAGATTTATGTTTCATGTGAGAAGAAATCAGTCGGAAATGCTATCCAACAATCCTCTTCTATTCCTTTACTGAGTAGTTTAGAAACCACAGAAAATATTTGAAGTTTAATTTGGGAGGTTCACAGCTTTCACAATCATGCTCTGACTGTGTATGTGCATCCAGTGTAGCACACTTTAGCTGTTTTCACATATGAACTCTGGACTATGTCTGAGAAATGAGGTAGCGGCATAGTCTGGAGTTTCCCCTTTCACACATTTAGCACACAACAGGAGATTGTCAGTGTAAGATGCGTTCTCATTTACTGGAAATACGCCGTTATATTTAGACAAGGCATGGCTCTGGGTACAGCGTGCAACAGACAGGACATGATATAAGTTCTTTTATTTTAGGCTTGTGAGAAAAAAAGATCCCATGCTTTACTTTGACGCAAGGTCAGACTGAGGACGGAAGAAGTTAAACTTCATGTTTTAAAAAAAGAGATCCACTGATATTTAAAACATAAGAGTAGAAAAAATAATTAAAGAAATTAACAGAAGCATTATTGCAGTTTCAAGCTTTAAGATTTACTTTAAAATGATGATTGGGAGCAGGTAGATGTGTCCGAAAACAACAGCTAATGAATAACCGGTGTGTCAGCTGATTGATCAGTTAGGCTGACTACATCATCCTGTGACATCATGAACTCTTTTGGAGAAACTTGGTATTCATCTAATGCTCCATTTCAGTCACATAGAGCAGTAAGCAGGGACCATGGCTGGATTAACCTGTTTGGGAGCACAAAATGTACTTCTGGGCTGCCATTGACCCTCCCACCTTCTGTCCTGTACCCGGTTAGGCTTTCAGTAATGCTACATTTTAACGTGGCCAGATATTTTCATAAACAGACATTTCAACCTCTCCGTTTTCAAAAATAACACTGTGCACAGCTGTCAGTTTTCAGAAAAGTGTTCGTTTACATGTATCTGTGTATATACAGTATGCCGTCAATGCCGTCAAGAGCACTGCCAAACCTGTAGGAGGCAGGTTAACGAGAAGCTCAAGCCCAAGTTAGCCAATCAGAATCCCTAAAATAGCAACAACAGCAACAAATCACTTCCTCTTTCTCTCTCTCGGCTGCCTAAACCTCCGTTTGTCCCAGTTTACATGCAAAAGTGCAAACGAAGATTTCAAAAATCTCCACTCTGGCCGGAGTTTTTAGAAAGACTCGTTTTCAGAGGCGAATTCTCCGTTTGCGTGTAAACAAGGGCACAAACGAAGGGAAATGTCTCAGTTTTTCAAAATAACCATGTACATGTAAACAGGGCCTTAATCCAGTGCACACAGAAGGCTAAAAGTGCAGCTTCATTCTCTATTTCTCCCCAGAAACAAAGTGCTCCTTTGCTGATACCTGGAATGCTGCTACCTTTCTCAGTCAGTTAGTTTACAAAACAGAATTAAGTAAAATGCACCATGTTTGCTCAATATAATCTAAAATAACTAAATAGTAGTAATAATAAAGATCTTCATACTAGATTTGGACCGACAGGACTACCAGACTATGTGAAATTACAAAATACAGGGTTACCACAAATAGGGTGACACCTGCGAGCTAGTTCAAGCAGTCAACTTGAGCTGCACTGCGTACACACGTGACATGCCTCACTCCCCGTATCATTTACCAAACACACCCGCTCAATTTGGCGGTCTATGTAAACTGCCCAATTCCCCTATCTCTGCCTTGTCAATGCTGCTGCTGCCATGCACCTATATCGCTGCCCGCCGTTAGCCCCACCACCACCCCAGCATCCTCCTGCAGGCTCCGGCCAGGGGGAAGCTACTTTATCATCACTCCCCAATATCTCATGTAAACCCCTTCTGTGGGAAGTGATGAGGTCGGAGTCTGGCCGCCAAACACAATGTTCTGCTGTTATAATAAACATTTCAAACGTGAGTTGTCTGAGTGAATTTATGTAATACTTTGGTAGTAAACATTTCCAAAAATATTAGTCAAATAACAACAAACCAAATGACACAGTGAACCTTGAGGGTCAGTGTAACGCTTATCAGTTCAATTTTCTAAGCACAAACGGACATTTGGAAAAACAGAAAAATGGGTTCAAATATCCAATTTTTCATTTTGTTCCACCATGACAAATTAAAAAATGGTATTCTCTACTTTGTGGAATATGCAGGTCATTTACTGCATATGGACCAAAAAAAAACAAACTGATAGACTTTTGGGTCAGAGGTGCTTGCAACTGATGGTTTCGAGTGTGGGGGGGGGCGCGGGATGTAGCTAGGCGGAACGAGGGAGAGGAATACCATTGCAGTACTGAATAATTGGAGCCCAGATGCAATTTTGTAAATTTCTAAATTTCCTATCCTCTGAATAAAAACAGAAAATTGGAAAAACAGTTTAAAGATCCAATTTTTATTTTTGTCAAGGCGGAAAAAAATGAAAAATTGGATATTTGAACCCATTTTTCTGTTTTTCCAAATGTCCTTTTGTGCTTAGAAAATTGAACTGATAAGCGTTACACTGACCCTTGAGGCCCCCCAAGCATTGTTAATCCAGCCTTGGCTTTCATAGGACACAATGAGGTTCACAAACACATTTGGTACAAGGGGGAGTCCTTATTTATTTTTAATCTGCAGGCATAATGGCAATCTGTCACAGTAATCAAATGCTTTTTGACTTTAACCAGTACTGAATGCAGAATATATTCAATAGTCCCGGGTCTACTCTAAACCACTGGCACAATTATCCAACAGACCCTGCAGAATAATGGTAAGAAGCTACAGTGCATGGTCTTTGGGCTGAGTTGGAACCTGAAAATGAAAGACTACTTTGAGAACAGCATAACTTCTAATATACCTGCATTGTAAACTCTGAAAGGTTTGATAATGGAAACTGTGGCACATCAGGATGGAGACCCTGGAGAGACTGCGTGCCTGAAGAACATAACAAATAATTGATTATGCCTTAGTCTATCAGCACTCATGTGGATGTGTTTCATTAGTAGGGAAATTGCTTACAATTCAAAATATTACACATTTTAGGCCTTCACAGAAATGACTGCAAGTGATTGCAGAGATTCCCTTGTTCCAGTCAACAAGCCCATGTAGGCTTTCATTTGTGCTTATCTAAAATCAGCACAGAAGTAATTGAAAGTAATAGTTCCCTCCTATGAATTAGCTTTTCATCTTGCGCATATAGCGCCAGTGCCCTTTTAAAATTTGTGTCCACTGTTGTTGCTGTTAACTAATTCTTATCAGTCCTCTTATTGTCCTTGGCACTTTCCTCTCAGTCTTGCAGATATTTAGATGCAATTTCTTGAAAAGTGGATACTGCGTAGGCGTTATGAAACTCTCACACATACCTTCAATCCGTAACTCTGCTTCAGCAGCTTTTTTTTTTTTTTTAGAAAAGGCAACAACTTCTTTTTTTTATAGAAAAAAAAATCTGAGACAAGATGCCCTCACAATAAGATAATCTTAATAATACTTTAAGTCTTAGAGCCTAATATGTGATGCAGTAGGAGGAACAAGCAAACAACAAAATCACATCGGATTTATACTTCTTGACTGGATTATACTGTATCTCTACTACCTGCCATGCAGCCTTCTTTCACTCAGGTCTCAGAGTGATAATGCCTACTCATAATGTTCACTTGCTGTCAGATCTCATTTCTGCAACTATTATCATCCGTTCCTTTGATTGTCTCTTATTTTCATCTCTGGTTGCTCGTCTTGCATTTGTTTTGCTCTCAGCTGCTTCCTGCTGCCACGATCATTGTGCACATCAAGACAATCACTTATTCATTTTCTCTCCATTTTGCATTTGTTTTCTTTGTTTAGAGAAAATGAGACCAACAGAGAGAGAGAGAGAGAGAAAGAGAGAGAGAGAGAGAGAGAGAGAGAGAGAGAGAAGAAGCATGTGATATGTGAACTTAAAGCATATGATTTGCAGGTGTGGAGGATCTAGGTATAGTGTATGAAGAGGGCAGGAAATGTTTCCTTTTTAAGACCTGTTGGTGGCAGTGTTGATGCTTACAAATCTATGAGGAGTTGTACTTCAGTGAACCCTTACCACACACGTGTCTCCTCTGATAAATGATAAGCCCAAGGCTGAATGAGGGCTTTAAGCAGAATTTGATTTAGGGGTTTGGGAACCTTTTTATTTCATGATGGTGAATCAACAATTCACAAAATCGATTTGTCACTGATATACAATAACATGTGTTATGTTCTGTTATAGGAGAATAAGAAATGAGTTGTGTTGATCATAAACAAAAGATTAAAATATTTTATTTGTATTTAATTTAATCTACAGCACGCACATCTCACCTGCAGTCATCATTATTATGTCTTCAGATGTTCAAAACATTCCCACTTCATTTGCTGGTACCTTTCACTCACTCTCCATGGACACACACAACACAATCTTAAAATATCTTCACACTGTGTGGTGGACTGGCCATCTGGATAGACGGGAGTTTTCCCAGTGGGTCAGTCAACCTGTGGTTCTGCAGGGTGTCTAGCAACACGTTTAAGAGCAGATAAAAAAATAAATAAAAATCTTGTGCTGCTGTTCAATCCTGCTGTAGACTGTCGGGCAGGTTCCACATGTGTGCGGATATAAAAACCTCACATCTCCTGAGTCTGCCTTTCTCTCTTTGCCAGCTTCACTTTCTTCTCATACATCAAACTGATGCTGATGGATTGGTTGTATTGTGTATAAACTGTGGCAAAGTCAGCTGTACAAATTAACTTTATGCTGCTTTTTTGTAACTCTTTGGAAATACCTGAATTTCAAGCTGAAATGCACGAGAACATTGAAAAAAGGGTAAATATGGGGACAGTCAGGAATTGGATTTTATTAACTTCCATTGTCAGTTTGGAGTTAGGCTGTTGTATATTGAACTTTATTCTTGTCTATCAAATGCAATTCAATTTCTTTTTGCACTCCCAAATATCAAACATTCTACAGGACTTTGAATTTTTAGGAACATTATTTCCAAAATAATATATGACAGACGCCTAAAGAGCACATCTTTGGAAAACACAGAGAACATCACAGGGTTTTTCCTTTTATTTTCCTTATATTAAAAGTCATTAGAAGAAGAAACAGTTAAGGGCACCACAAAACAAACTGCCATTACCGTCTCGTTTAGTGGCCTGGAGCTGTTTACTGACTGAAGAGCAAAATAGAATTTATAAAGCGACGTGCGTCTTCCAAGACTAAACCGGTGAGTAAACACAATTTCAATGTAAATTCCTTGGCTGGCCATCTATTAATCAACGATAATTCCACTATCCTATTAACTTTGGTACACAGAAGAAAAGAGGCTTTACTGTGCATTTAATGGTGCATTAATTTATAATGCAATTTTAGTTTTTTTGTATGTTTCTATTTGTGTTCTTGTGCTATTGAACAGGTGCCTAAAGGTGAGGCTTAAACATCAGTACAGCAGAAATTCAGACTTCAAAGCGAGCTGGCTCAGGCTTTTGCCTTTCAATACCATATCTGAAACCACATACTCAACATTTAAATGAGCTGGTAGAAAGCAAGCCCAAACACACACACACACACACACACACACACACACACACACACACACACACACACACACACACACACACACACACACAGGCACGGGCACAGGCACATACACTATAGCTAACAGACACACACATCTTGCTTATTGCATTTCCTGTGGTGAGTCATTAGTGACCAAAGCAGGTGCTGATCCACAATAACAAACTACTGCTAACAGTCAAGCCAATTAACTGACTGTTTTGATTTCATTCTTTTAATGAACATTTAAAAGGATGTTGTCAAGCGCTGTCTGGCTGTTTATGTAACTATTATATTGGCTTTAATGAGCTATGAATAGCCACTGTGCTTTGGTATTTATTTCATAAGAGTCTTTCAGGCTGAGTGGCATGAAATACATTTATGTTGAGACCAAAGTCTGCAGAGGATTGTCTGGAAGAGAGACTCAAAACATTGCAACCACAAACATACACAGAACATCTAATTGCAGCAGTATATGACAAAATAATCCCACTGCAGAGTCAATAGGGGATTCGTATTCAACTAGTGATTGGGAAAATGCTACTAATGCAATGTTATTGATGTTTATGATTTAATAAGTCCAACTGATCTACAGATGCATTCTACCTGTTGCACCCAAGGAGTCTTTCAAACTTAATGACAAGGAACATTTTATATTTTTATATACATATTATTACAGAAGCGCTGTGTGCAGACAACTGCATCAGAGAGCTAACAAGGCATTCATCTAACTCAGACTTGACTTGCACTACATTGCAATTTTAACATCCAAGGAGAATTATTAAGCAGACAGGTTCAGATGTGTTTATATATATATATATATATATATATATATATATATATATATATATATATATATATATATATATTATCTGTCACATGAAATCACAAGGTACAATTCCAGTGAAATGTAATCCCATCAGTTCCTTCAATTTGTGTGCATAGTGTACTGAGTACTGTGTACCTGAGGGTAGAAGCTCCTCCTGAGCCTCTCAGTTCTGGCCTGGTGTATCTGGTACTTTCTTCCTGACCTCAACAGGGAAAAAAGGCTGTTATCTGGGTGTTTTTTTAATCTTTAATGATTTGCTTAGCCTTATTCTTGCATCACCTAGTGTAAATATCCCTTCGGCAGGGTAGGGCACCACCTGTTGTATGTTTAGCTGATTGAACCACTCTCTGCAGGGCCTTGCAGTCTTGTTCTATGCTATTTACTTACTAGGTAGTGATGTTCCCCGTCAGGACGTAAATTTAATGTAAATGGCGCAGGAGTTGACATTCCTCAGTATTTGATCTCAGGCGTCTGAGGTGAAACAGTCTCTGCCTTACCTTTCTCACTGAGACCCTCTGTGATGTGGACACCAACGATGCATCTCATAGCCTAAATAGCCTCCCTTAAATAGCCTCCTTGAGTCCTCCACTTGCCTCCCTTCCTCGCGTCTTAGTCCCTCCCACTGAGGAGGCACGGGAGAGACGTGAGGAAATCATGGGAGAGAGGCAACAAGCAAATGTGTTTTTGGAGGGATGAGACATCCTTTCCTCTGAAGCGTCACATGACTACAACAGCTGTTTGGGCGGGTTTAGCAACTCCTTCAACTGCACGGCTTCCGGGAAGGCTGCTCTCATGTTTCCTCACCTATAGCTCCTCGATGATCCCTCCTCGATGCTCGGTCCTCGGGGCAGAAATAAAAGCTTTGAGATGGCCTTTAACGAGGAGGGACAGAACAACTTGTGGTTCAGCCGTGGACCGAGGAGTCGAGGAGCTATCGAACAAGGGTTATGAGATGCAGCCCTAGGTACTTAAAGCTGTCCACCCTTTCCACCGAGGACCCATTAGTATTAATGGTGGCATGGTTCCTTCCTTGCTTCTTTCCAAAGTGAACACCACGTTTAATGAGCAGAATCAGCATTCATTTGTGCGTGTGTGTGGACATCTGATGAATTTAAGTCCAATATTCACTCTCCTTTCAGCTCTATTTTTGGTCTCCCATATCTGAGAGAAGTATATGGCTCTTTAGCTGCCACAGTAAATGCTCCATTGTGTTCACTAGCTAGGAGCTTACTTACAGTTAGCCATTTGGTAGCATACAGTGGGTTTTTGGAGCTTTTCCCTGTGAAAACAGCTGCCCGCTACTAAGCTCCATAGAGCTGAGAGGAACCAACAGAGCTGGGTGATAATTCTTTGTGGACGACCCCCTTCACATACTAGTAGTCAGTTGATCCATTGTTAATGTAAACCACTGATTATAGCTGCTTTAAGCTCAGACATTTTGGCAAAACTTCATAATCAAATAAAAACATAATTTCAGTTTATGTTATTAGTAGCTACCAGTACTTTTGTTGTTGTTGAACATGACATGTACTATTGGTATTACTGTATGTGTTGGCAGATATGTAGATACAGAATATTAGTTGAATTGAACAGATTAGCTACAAGATGATTGTATCCAATATAATTCATTTACAGTATGCCCTTTTTTTCTTTTAATCTGTCAGGATAGTGGGAAAGCCCAATGCACTATAAACCCCCTGTCACTACCCGATGTGAGTCGAGTGCAGATGTGAGTTGCACATGCGTCACTTTGCGACTTCACGCAGATCTGTTTTGCTGTTAGCCACAGAATATGAGATAGGTACATTACATAGCAGTCATTTATTATTTAGTGTAAGGCATCACATTTTCACGACATGATCCCTGTTGTCAGTTCTAGATTAGAGGCTGAAGTAGCCTACAAGAACCTGCTAATGAGAGACTTCTGTAATGTCAATGCAATAAAAATGGACCTACATAACGAGGTTCACTACAAGTTAGTAATCAAACACAACAAAGGCTGTCATTTGAATGGCGTTTTAAGCTAACGCTAGCAATCAAACAATCATAGATAGCTACAACGTTTGCCGTATCCGGATCCCTTAGCGGTATGCCGTAAACCGTTTAAGTCTGAGCATGCGCAACTCACATCTGCACTCGACTCACATCGGGTAGTGACACCCCCTACAGGTCTTTCAGCTAGAATCCTGCAGTCAACTTTTGCATTACTATTCCTGTCACCATGGCGATGGGACATGTTCAATGTCATACTTTGACTATGGCATCATAACCGTGCTCCCTCTGGAAGTGTTTTCTCTGTGTGCTTATGTTAACTACAGATGACATATTCGCCTCTTATCTTGTCTTGTCTTCTTCCTCTTTCCCCTCTGGGTGTATATATTCAGTCCTATCTTTTGGTTTCATGGGTATCTATACTTACATGAGGTTTGGGATGTGTGGCTTCAACTTGTCTGTGAAACAAGCTCTGCTTCAAAATCAGTGGCCAAAGTTGAGGCTGTTAGAAAACTTTATTGATGACAGGGAACAACCTTTACACCTACTGCAGATAATAATTTTTTGATTAGCAAATAAACAAGACAATAGCGTACAACAACATCAGTTTCTTTGAGAGAGGTATTTCTTGGTAACAGGCAAGTTTCCTTATTTTGAGATTGAAGTAAAGTCAGAGGAATAGTATACAAGAAAACTTCAGGACAACACTCCTTACAAATGACCATTATATTGCAATTGTACATGTTTTTTTTTAGGAGCCGTACTTCCAAATCAAGCCACACTACCTATTGAGTTATTTAAGGACAATAGTGCAGAGGAAGTGAATCATCCCCACTTGTCTTTTTAAGAGCCCTATCTCTCTTTAAATTGTTTATTATTCAATTACAGCACAGTAATGCTGCTTCCATTGGGGTTACCACTGAAATAGAAGAACCCAGATCATTTGCAGAGAAATCTCAGCAGGAAATTATTTGCAGGCCTAAAACATAAAATAGGGAAAACAGCATTTGTCTGTGGTGAGGTAAAATATGTGTAGAAAGTTAATATAGAGAGCCTTGTGATTCAGATTTAATATACTCAGCTTTTCTCTGGACTACCGCTTAACTATGGTGGTTAGAGATTTCATAAAGCAACTAGAAGGTAACAGGGTTAAAGGTTTTGCAGAGGTGATGAGGTGTTTCCAATCAAGACCTCCTTTGTGGCCGCTGATATTGCCGGACACTGTATAATAGCTTACACAAATTCATAATCACACCACATGAAAAGTCCTGATCAAGGTGATCTACAGTATTTAAATCTATTTACAGTACACATTTGGCAGACAGCAAGCTAAACAAGCTTTGCATTTTCTTTCATATTTTGGCTGGCTCTCCGTTTGGGGCTGACTACCCACCTTCATCAGCTCTGCAGGAAACAATATGCTATGAACAATGTCAACAGCGATCCAATCCACACTGCTGTTATTCTCGGGGAGCATAATCACAGAGTGTGAACTCTATTTAATGAAAGTCCCTTTCTGACTGACTTTTCCATTCTCTGTCTGTCTTTTATTTTCCTAACACACACAGACGTGTCAGTTGCATCCTTCCTCTGCATCAATACCTATGTTCTTGGCTCCATAGAAGGGATGGAAAGCCTGTGAAATATAATGAAACTGGATGTCTGAATGATAAGAATGGAAAGCACCCCCGTTCTTCTAACGCCATCATGAGGTTGACATTTGTGGTTGTATGTGAAATGTGGAATATGCAAATGTGGAATGGATTGCCACCATATTTTGCGCAGACATTCATGTCTCCCTCAGGATGAATTGTAATAACTTGTGTGATCCCCTGTAGTGCCTTCATCAGGTCGGAATTTGAATTTGTCCAATAAGTGAAGGTTGAATATCAGCAAAACTAATGACAATCCTATCAGCCTCAGCTGTACTTTGTGTTTAGGAACGGTTCGTTATTTATTTAAGGGGCCACCGGAGAAGTTTTGGGAGCTTTAGCCAAAAAAAACATAACCCTCCCCAAACAAGTTCTATGACCCTCCGAAACAATTTAGAAAATAGGCATGACCGTCCCGAGCAATTTATTGGTACCTTCTATACTGGTTTGCACTTGGCAAAGATATACAGATTTCCATTGTTTTTTTTTTACAGCCATGACATACATACCTAAACCTCTGCATTCTCATCTGACGCATCACACTCCTCTGTTATGGTGTGGTGGCCATTTCAGTAGATTTACTCACTAACATTGTTGTTGAAACACAATAAGCATGGAAACTAAATGCACACTTCCTGCATTACTGCATTACTTCAAATACTAAGTTACTCCTCTAGTAAACTAGTATTCACATGAAATAAAACAATAAAATATTGAGATCAGTCAGCAAGGCACTCTGGGTAGCCTAAAATTCAACACACAAACTGGTTGCTCGTCACTAGCTGGTCACTAGGCTTCTTCACCGTTTAAACAAAGTGGTATAAACTTATAAAATCTACACAAAACCCGCAATCAATTAGTAAGCTGACATCAAATGTGGCATTTAGGAAACCTTTATTGCAACCTTGGCACGGTAAGATGTCCAGACATAGTGCAACAGTAACTTTCGTTTCTTGCGTCCTGCTGCTCCCATCGTCAGCCAGGAAATACTTTTTTTTACTAAAGCAGTATATGAAATTGGATGTATTACCTACCACTATTTAGTTGTTTTGTGTTATGATTGATCATGCCAGATGTTCATATTGAATTATTCCACTAATTTTTTAAACAATGAAATTACCTGTTTCAGCCACCAGGGGGCAGCTCCCCCTGCCCCCCAGCAAACTCCGCGTATGCGGTCAGACCCATCTGGTAGTGAAGGAGGGCAGAGACTGAGAGCTACATGGAAAAATATGCACCAAACAAGCCACTTTGAAATGTTGCTGTTTCATGAACACAAAAGTTGGGTGACCCCCCCCTCTGGACTGAAAAATGTTGGATGACCCTCCCCTCAGCACAGAATAAAAAGACATGACCCTCCCCTATTTTCCTCCGGTGGTCCATTCCATAAATACCGAACGGTCCCTTAGTGCTAATTAGCAGAGTAACACTGTCACGTCTTGTCCAGTGTCAAGTTTCTGTGTTTAGTTGGTCTTCTGTTAGTTTGTTCCCCATTTCCTGTTTCATTTTAAAGGTTCTCTGTTCTCCCTTGTGTTGTCTTGTTTTACTTCCTGTTGTATATTTACCCGCCTTTGTGATTGTCTGCTCCACCCTGATGTCTTTCACCTGTTCCCCAGCCTTGTGTCACCTGTCCCTTGTTACCTCGTTATCCTGTGCATTTAGTCTCTTTTCTTGGTTTGTTGTTGGGATTATTTTTTCTGTGTGTCGGTCGTGTGCTGTGCTGTGCTGTCTTTGGATTTGTATTTGGATGTATTCGTCTCTGGTTACCTGTGGTTTTGTTTCCTTCCTGGATTATGTTTGTTGTTAGTTTTGCCTGCCTACCTCTGGACACTTTTTGTTATAATTTTTGTTAAATAAATCCTCTACTCTGCATTTTTGGTTCCTAGCCTTGTTTTCCCCCTGTTTTTTCCTAACCAACAGCAGCTTAACATTGCTATTGTAAGTAAGTTTGAATTTTAACGTCAGCATTTAGCATAAGCCACTACTCTACAGAAGTACAGCCTCACAGAGCTGCCCGCATTGCTGAAGACTGTTGGTCTTGTTAAATCAAAGTTCCTAAAAGGCCATGTTTTGTGTAACTTAATATATTTTTGCTAAAGACAGTGGCTCGCTTACATGTCATTATGCCTAAAACTAGTACTTCCTGCTCAGAATGAATTTAAAATGCAAAATGTATAGTGTTTACACTCACTGGAGCAAATCAAATGAATGTGTTTTAAATTATTGTGGGTGAGGACAATTCAAAGGGTCTTATTTCTCCACTGCTAAAATTCCAAAAGCGCAGATGCTGGATGTGCTTTCTTCGTCACTTTAAAAAAAATAGAAGAGTAACTACAGGGAGCAGAGACCAGACGGACTGCATCATTCCTTACAGATGGTCTGATTTCACTACACTGATGAAAGACAGGCTCTCATTTTGGGTTTGGGGTTTATCATCATTAGCTGAATTGACAAGGCTTAAGTATTGTTTTTGTTCCTCTGCTCCCCCCAAACACAAATAGAAATCACGGACTTTTGGCAGACATGCTTCGAGGCTGTTTCCCCAACTTGCTTGTCATGGAAGTAGATGCAGAGGGGATTTATGAATAGCTGCACTGCTAAAATGTCACAAGAGTTCTAAAGGACATATTGCAAATTGCCTTATGAGTCATTCATTTAAAAAAAATCTCTCTTCTTTCTCACCATGAAACAAAATTGTACACAAGAAGTGCAAAAGAGTGAAAGGAGAACTTTGACATACATTCAGTTAAACTCTTCAACTGTAAAACAGAAGCCTCCCCTTTCCACACCTCTCTCGAGGATTCTATATCTCTGCTGTGAAGGGGAGCTCTCTCATGTCAGCAGCTGAGGTAAATACCATTTTTATCAAAGACTCTTCTTTTTACTTCAATGAATAGCCTCAACGTGTGCTTTCCCTGCCACTGTCGAGATTGTCCCTTTCATGACATTAATGTTTTTACTACCAGTTATTGGTGAGATTGCAATTACAATTCTTGGCATATTTTTATGAAAAGTGGCTGTTAAAGATCCATACACAGTACTGTACAGTACAATGTATGCATATGCATACTATATGCATGTGAATATGCAATCACATGAAAGTATTTGAAAAACCTTTTTTTTTAACAAAAGCTTAGACTTGGTGATGCCTTTTAGTCAGAAAAAAATAAGTTATCAATGACTTAGTATTTACTGTGTATTCATTTTTAATGCCGAAACCATCAGTCTATTACAAAGAAACAATGTGCACTACAGGCCATGGAATGGTAATTATGGGTTATTTATAGTGACATTCTAAGTAGTTATACTGAAAATATACTCAACTATATAATGAAAGCTGTAGCATCAACCTTATATTGGGCAGCATTGATGGCAAGTTTTAATATGAAGCCAGACAAGTTATTACCTAGTAAGAACATAACAAATATTGCTGCAAATGTACTCTAATCATCATACATTTTTTAAAAGTAGCACGAGAACACCACTTTTCATTGGAGCATGCTACTTACATTTTCTTCTTGTAAGCACAGCAAAAAGTCACAACGAGGCACAGAAATTGCATGTTTCTACCAAGGAAGAGTTTAAGCAAAAACATCAATTCACAGGATCAAACTCACACTTACAGTCTGTACAGAAAGCCGCTGGATTGTATGCCAGAAAGCCCAATATATTTCTGTATTATGCATTTAAAGTAATTTTTAGCTCAAACGTGCCTTAAATGCACATTCATTGCCCATAATTGATGTGCTGATCGAGGGACAGAAGACAAGTTTGCATTGTGAAAAACTAGGGTTGCTAAAATGGTGAGACAGACAGAAAAAAAAAGTCTGTGCTGTTCCATAATCTCTCCTCTGAGAGACAGCTGAGTTATTTTGCTATACTTAGTCTGTTTCTTTTCATCGTTGTTATCTCTCCCTCGGCTCTGCTGCCTCACTTGGTGTGTTTCCTGTATTTGTTGTTTATCTCTCTTGTCTCTTTATTTTGCACATACTTTGCCCAACACATCTATTGTATTTCATACAGTATTGTCTCTAATATACTTACATTACTTTTTGGTTGGTTGTAAGTCTTCTCTTCTTCATATCCCTCTGTTTGACAGATGAACGAATAATTAGTTTGTTTTTTGCACACTTTTTACTCTGACTTTCACCAGACTGATGATTATGTTATTTTCAAACAATGAAAGATACATGCTTTTACATTCATGCATGCAAAAAGAAAATACCACTACAGCACTGACAAATATAAGCACAGTCTTATACTCATGAAATTATTATTTTGCATGAAACTTCTGCAGCAAAACAGAGTAACGTCAGGTTTAGAGACAAATACAGATTTTTTTACGGAAAAAACAAAATAGCTCAATACTGAGATTGGGTAGGAGACCTAGCAGAAGTTGGAGTGTGTGTTTACTAAAAGTACAATCATATATGGGTGTGTGTGTCTCTGATGTCAGCAGTAACACTCTCATGGGGTCACTAATGCAACTATTGGAGTTGCTCTCTGCTTTCCATTTCACACGACACAAGTGTTTACAACCTTTTCTCATCTCTATCTCCTCTCATGTTCTCTCCCCACCTCACTCTTTTCTCTTCATTCTTTTTTTGTTGTTCTCTGTGTCACTCTGTCAATCGTCTCACCAATAATGATTTTTATCCCCGGTTCACTGTGTGCGACAGGTGTGTGTGGTGAGTGTTTAGTGTCGCCTATCATTGTCCCTGTCACCGCTGTCTCCCCTGCACTCACAGTGCTCCATATCCAGGCGGGGAACATTCATATCAACACACTTAGATCTGTTTGTGATTGGCTGCTTGTACCCCCACTGCTCAGCAATACACACAGACACAGGAAGTAAATGAAACAGGATTTAGATGAATAAAAGGTGTTTACATACTAAATCATCCCATGACTTTCTACCTCATGAACCTATCAACTAGAAGATTGAAGTCTGTCATGTCTCCTGGGGACTCATTTCCATCGGCATTATCTTCTCAGACACCCAGAGGGTTTGAAGGCTATTTGACAAACTCTGCAGCAGTCATGTAGATGTTTTGTAACACTGGCCAACGACAACCAATAAGACCTTGATAAAACCCAGACTAATAGGAATCTACTAAAACTATATATTATCATGGCTTAATAATGTACCTCTAAATTGTGCTGCTTCCATCTCCCCAACCACTCTTTTTCAAATTGTATTTTTTTTCTACTCACGTTTGCACCCACTGCTCTTCCTTCTCAAGCTCTGTTTTTCACTAAAGTTGAAAGTCATGCTTTTAAATTTGTTATCATGAGGCTGTACATTTGGAATCTTGTACAGCCACATCCAGGTGAATCATTTTTAATGGGAAACCCTTTATATGTGCATCCATCACTTAAGGGTTCCGTTGTTAACTTTTATGAAAAAAACCTTGCAGAAAATCAATTTATCCTGACAGTAGCACAAGAGACAGATTATCTGTGAAAAAAAATCACAAAACTCACAGCCAATCAGAGCCGAGGAGTCTCTAACGTAGTGTCAATGGAATCAATCACCAGCGAACTGCATGCCGATTAGATTTTTGTCCGATTTGCTCTGACATCATGGACACGTGGGCAACGATAACCTCTCGAGATCAAGGCGGCCGCAGGTTTGAGAGCCGGGTGACGCAGTTGCTGTCCACCAACTGCAAGATCCAGGGCATGCTGGGAAACGCCTGGCTCTTAGCTGATCTAACAGCTGATTGGTTCAGAATCGTCTCAACATGATGACGTTTTGTATCAACTTTTCATTCTTTTTGAACTGGAGGGATTTTCATTGATATTTGTCTGATTTAAAGGCTTATTCTGTACAGAACACATGTTGTGATAGTGACGTTTAGAAGTCAGAGAGACTACATTCGTTCAGATAACAGATCATCTACAGTCTGTTGTTTATTAACATCAGCAACAGATCGCATGTAGAGCATTTTGACAGCTACTCTGTCATAATAAAAACAACTGGAGACTGACTCGAATGAGCCTAATGACTGCTCGTGAACTGCGATCAAACTGTCAAACTATGCAGCGCTGATCAAATATGATTTAGGGATCTGTTACTGCATTGTCTATTTCTCAGCTCAAATTATTTTAGAAACATATTTTAGTGTACTGTTTAGCTGTAAAATGAGAGTTTTTGACCCAGTCAATCAAAAACCGAGCACCGATTGGTGAAGGACACGTTAGGCTCGTTCGAGATGAACTGTGCTTCGCCTGTAAAAGTGGACGAGAGCAGGTGGCAGCAGCCGGGGGCGGAGACAAAAAGTCAAGTCGGACAGTTTACAGCCGTTTACAGCAGTCTTCAGGCTGAAAAGGAAGTCACAGAAACAGGAAGTCACAGAAACACTCACATCCTGTTAGGTCCTATTCCGATTTAATACAATGTTATCAGACCCATATATCAGTTGTACACAGTCTCCAGTTGTTTTTTTATTATGACTATATAGCTGTCAAAATCTGCAGATATCTGTTGCTGATGTTAATAAACAACAGACTGTAGATGATCTGTAATCTGAACGGATTTAGTCTCTCTGTCTTCTAAACGTCACTATCAGCCACACGTGTTCTGTACAGAATAAGCCTTTCAATCAGACAAATAGCAATTAAAATCCCTCCAATTCAAAAACAATAAAAAGTTAATATAAAATGTTATCATGTTGAATCGATTCTGAACCAATCAGCTGTTAGATCAGCTGAGAGCCAGACGATTCCCAGCATGCCCTGGGTCACCCTGGGTCTTGCAGTCGGTGAAAAGAAACGGCGCTGCCTGCGTCTCAAATCTGCGGCCGCCTTAATCTCGTGAGGTTATCGTTGCCCACGTGTCCTTGACATCAGAGCAAGTCAGGATCATCTCGAACGACCCTGTTATTATGGATCCAACTGCATCTCTGAGCAAGACCCGCACTTCAATAGTATTTGCATGCTACAATTGACCAGGCGTCTATGCTTCCGGGAGGTAACAGAACCCGATGGTTCAGTTCCTATCCCCTGACCAATCGGCTATCCAAACCTTAACTACTCAAGGTCAATGCCTAACCTCAACCAATTGGGCTGCTTCGTAGGGCGGGTCTTGCCCAGAACTGCAGTTGGATCCATAATTACATGAGAAGGACCAGGGGGAGGCAGAGGAAGGGTTGACAGATGATCTGATCAGGATATAGTAACAGTTTGAGCAAATATGACATAGTTACAAAGTAGCTGTAGCTTTTGGTGCCCACCTATCTGTCAGCAACACAAACAGAAACGAAGGCAGGTACATATGATTGCAACAGAGATCTTATGTTTTTTCTAGTTGTGTTAGCAGTAATACTATTGTATTTGTGCAAATATTTTCAGCAAGACAAGAATGCTGTATTTTCACCATACCTTGATCTGTTTTTATTAGCAGACAGATGGATGTATTTAGCCTATTTAATATCAGCATATAAGTGTGTCTTGCAGGACAAACTTTTTATCATAAGATGCAATTTCATAAACAACAGTACAGTATTATATATTGAAAGCCCCTCAAAAATGATGAGGCTGTAGTTTGTAGTGTAATTGTACTGGATTAAATTGCAAGATGTTGCAGCCCTTGTAATACATTTGTTAAATTGGTTCATCCATGCAACATGCGTTAGTGTCCACATTGACACTAAGGCACAGTTTTTTTTAACTCCAGGCATCCAGGGCACTGCAGCAAAAAAAACGCGAGGCTCTCAGCAACGCAAATGCAGCGAGGGAAATACTTATTTTTTTGAAAACAATTACAAAAAGCCGCCCTAGTCTCCTAACACACTCTCTCTCTCTAATCGTGGCCTTACACCACTATGAACATGAGCAGGAGGAAATGTCTTTTCAATAATGCCTCTTAAATCGGTTGCCCTTTGAATGATACATGTTTTATAGTGTCTGTCACCCTTTTAGAAACTGATTTTGTACATCTTGCCATTTTCATTTTGTTTATCTGCCAGTGTCATGTTTTCTAATAGTGGTGAAATATTTCCATTCAAGCCCTTAGGCTAGAATCATACTTAAAGTTATTTTGTACACTAATGAAATCTCAGTCAATTCCTTCTGCTACATTCCTACGTGGTGCATGTTATTTGAAGTGCTTTGAGCTTTTTGTCTGATATATTGTGAGCTGTTTTAATAGATTTTCCCTTTTATGGAGATGATCCAGCAGCCATTACATACAAGATATATTGGAAACAGCCATTTGTCCATGAGTTATGGCAAGATACCTTTTTAAGGACCCCTTGCTGGTCAAGGGGAAATTTTCACTTGAAGGTGGTGCATAATGATCCTAATGGCGACTTGCCTTGTAAAGATATCTTTCAACGGACCAAAGTGTTGGGCGGAATTACCTGTATTACATCCTCAGTTGCTAAAGGAAGGAATAAAGGAAGAAACAATACAATAGCAACATGACAGAAACATAAAGATTGAGGTAGAAGACCTTAATATGGCATTTTGCTGCCCATGTCCACAGATATAGTCACTGATACTAGGCATACAGTAATGCATTCAATTTCACCCTACACTGTTTGCACTCCTTATCCAACATGACTGATGTTAATCCATTATTATTACATTATTTGACTTTATTACATGTGCAAACATTTCCAAAACCATGTTACCAGTTTGCATAAATAGAGTATTTTGCATTATTCTATGGGGGAAAGAATATATTTGAATATAGGCTGCAAAACCACAAAATGCTATAAAACACACATTTATCTGCAGAGTTTGAAAGGCAGAGGTACTGAGGTATAGAATTGGCAGGTATGTCTGAGTTTTGATCAAATAGGATCTCCTGTAAGGTGAAGCATTGACGCTTGCCACTCCACTTAATCAAAAATGACAGCACCACCTTTTATCAATTCACCACACATGTACACTCATCTGCACAGTATGCACACACTCAAAACACTTATATACAAAAACAGCCATGTCCACCCTCCTGTAGAAGGTTATTACAGATGCTAATTATGTTTGATTACTAACACTTCTATCTGTCACCTTCACCTGAAAATACCTTGTTTTTCCTCCTTTTTATTATTTTACTTGCTTATTACTTCACTTAGTATAAAATACACTGTCTGATACTGAGGCTCAGGTACTCATTGCAACAGGCTGTTGGCATTTAATAAACAAAGCACAGTATATTTAGACTTTAAGCCATTTTAATCTCTCCCGCAAAACCAGAACTGGACCTGGTAATAAACATTCACCCCAATCCCACTCACATTTTACCCAGAATTCATTACTCCTCACCATGCTGTTAAACAGCTAACAGCAAACAGAGTGACAAAGTTCAGTAGCCTGCTCAACTGTGAAATAGTCTGCAAATTGCACGTAATTACTGCATAATGAACTCAATGCATTCTATACAGGACCCCTTCAATCATATTGAATTAATTAAAGTTTTAATTACCAATTTAGCGTGGGGTATTTGTATGCTAAAAAGAATTTAAAAGTTTTGTCTAATTTGTTGTAGGCCCTATCTAAATTTTTTTATTAATTTCCATAAGTTATTAGCATATTTAAACTAATAGAATAATATAGCTGAAACAAAATAAGACAATCCTGAATCTCATATCAGCACGCTCCATACTTGAATCATTTTGTATTGACGTTTGGGTGTTAAACTTCATACAGTACCTTGCGAAAGTATTCGGCCCCCTTGAACTTTTCGACCTTTTGCCACATTTCAGGCTTCAAACATAAAAATATAAAACTGTAATTCCTTGTGAAGAATCAACAACAAGTGGGACACAATCATAAAGTGGAACGAATTTCATTGGATATTTCAAACTTTTTTAACATATAAAAAACTGAAAAATTGGGCGTGCAAAATTATTCAGCTCCTTTACTTTCAGTGCAGCAAACTCTCTCCAGAAGTTCAGTGAGGATCTCTGAATGATCCAATGTTGACCTAAATGACTAATGATGAAAAATAGAATCCACCTGTGTGTAATCAAGTCTCCGTATAAATGCACCTGCTCTGTGATGGTCTCAGAGGTCAGTTTAAAGAACAGAGAGCATCATGAAGAACAAGGAACACACCAGGCAGGTCCGAGATACTGTTGTGGAGAAGTTTAAAGCAGGATTTGGATACAAAAAGATTTCCCAAGCTTTAAACATCCCAAGGAGCACTGTGCAAGCGATAATATTGACATGGAAGGAGTATCAGACCACTGCAAATCTACGAAGACCCGGCCGTCCCTCTAAACTTTCAGCTCATACAAGGAGAAGACTGATCAGAGATGCAGCCAAGAAGCCCATGATCCCAATCACACTCTCCCATAAGCTCTCAGTCCTTTACAAATAACTCTGCTAACCCACAGACCAGCTATATCATTCCAGTAAGAGTCAGTAATAACATTACTCAAAGGTACAGCGCTACACGCTCCTCTGTGCACCAACGAGGTGCTATACTTAACAACCTAATTGGAATTAAAACAACCACTGCAACAATAGAACAGAATAGGAGAATCAAATGTGGACTATTAAATATCAGATCTCTGTCTTCTAAAGCATTACTGGTAAACGATTTGATATCAGATAATCAAATTGATTTATTCTGTCTTACTGAAACCTGGCTGGGCCATGAAGAACATGTTAGTCTAAATGAAGCCACTCCTCCCAGTCATATTAATACTCAAATTCCTAGAGGCTCAGGCCGAGGAGGAGGAGTTGCAGCCATATTTGACTCAAATCTGTTAATTAATCCTAAACCTAAACTAAATTATAACTCGTTTGAAAGTCTTGTTCTTAATCTTCAACATCCAACATGGAAATCATTACAGCCAATCGTATTTGTTGTTGTTTACCGAGCTCCAGGCCCATATTCTGAATTTTTATCTGAATTCTCAGAGTTTTTGTCATGTATTGTCCTAAAATCAGATAAAATAATTATCGTAGGTGATTTTAATATCCATATGGACGTTGACAGTAATAGTCTTAGTACTGCCTTCAACTCACTACTAGATTCAATTGGTTTCAGTCAGAGTGTGCATAAGGCCACGCACTGTTTTAACCACACCCTCGACCTTGTGCTGTCATATGGCATCAAAATTGAAGATTTAATAGAATTTCCACAGAATTCTTTATTATCAGACCATTTTTTAATAACTTTCGAATCCTTACTACCAGACTATATGAAATTAAATAAAACCTTCTACACTAGATGCCTATCTGACAGTGCTATAGCTAAATTTAAGGCAGATATTCCAACAGCAATTAACTCAATGTCGTGCTTTAATATAACAGAGGACCTTTATGCTAATTTTAGTCCTTCCCAAATAGATAATTTTGTAGACAGTGCTACGACCTTTCCACGGACGACTTTAGACTCTGTTGCTCCTCTCAATAAGAAGATGATGAAGCAAAGGAAACCAGCACCATGGTATAACTCCCAAACTCGCAAATTAAAACAAATCTCACAGAAACTTGAAACTAAATGGCGTTCCTCCAAACTGGAAGAATCTCGTTTAGATTGGCAAGATAGTTTAAAAACCTATAGGAGGGCCCTCAGAAATGCCAGATCAGACTATTACTCATCATTAATAGAAGAAAATAAGAACAACCCAAGGTTTCTTTTCAGCACTGTAGCCAGGCTGACAGGTAGTCACAGCTCTACTGAGCCATCTATTCCCCTAGCTCTTAGTAGTGACGACTTCATGAGTTTCTTTAATGATAAATCATAACAATTAGGGATGGAATTCATCAGCTTTTGCCCTCAACTTCTAACGGTTCACCTTTTGATACAGGAGTGCTAGAAAGAACGACAAGACCTGACATATACTTTGACTCCTTTTCTCCTATAGACCTTCAACAATTAATGCTAAAGGTCTCTTCAGCAAAGCCTTCTACCTGTCTCTTAGACCCCATCCCAACGAGGCTACTTAAAGAAGTGTTACCCGTGGTTAACACTTCATTACTAGATATGATCAATATGTCTTTATTAACAGGTTATGTACCGCAGTCATTTAAACTAGCTGTGATAAAACCTCTTCTGAAAAAACCCACCCTCGATCCTGAGGTCTTAGCCAACTATAGACCTATATCAAACCTTCCTTTTCTCTCCAAGATCCTTGAAAAGGCAGTCGCTAATCAGTTATGTGACTTTTTACATAGGAATAGTCTATTTGAGGACTTTCAGTCAGGATTTAGAAAGCATCATAGCACAGAGACGGCACTGGTGAAAATTACTAACGACTTTCTAACTGCTGCTGACAAAGGACTTGTCTCCATACTTGTGTTATTAGATCTTAGTGCTGCATTTGACACTATTGATCATACAATCCTTTTACAGAGACTGGAACGCTTGGCTTCCAGCACTACTGTCAGAAATCTAGGAGTTATTTTTGATCAGGATTTATCGTTTAACGCCCACTTAAAACAAACCTCAAGAACAGCTTTTTTCCACCTTCGTAATATTGCCAAAATTAGGAACATCCTGTCTCAAAACGATGCTGAAAAACTAGTCCATGTAGAGGTGTAGCCTCAGTCATGGCGCACACCCATCCTATCACTGCTTCTCCCCATAGAAGGCTTACGCATACTTAGGCAGTAAGGTGTCGCAGCGTTAGCCTAGACCGGTGGGGGAAGGTGTGTAGCCACAATCGTCGAACACAGCCTCCCTATGCGGTTATAGTTCTTGACTACCGGGGCACCTCCTTTGACACACTGAGCTCCTCTCTCCTCTCTCTTTCCATCTGTGTGTATTCATGTTCCAGAAATGCTTGATATTAACCTAGTTCCGGGGAGCTTCCCCGGAGTCCGTATGTTCTTTGTACCCCCAGCACCATCATCTTGGATCATGATGGCACCTACATCATGGTGGCAGCTGTCTCCGTGGTCCTGCCCTACGACCTGCTGTGCCCCATTACACCCTGCAATGCCCGGCGTCGACTTGCTATGTCCGGCCAACGCCCTGTTATGCCATGATGTGCTCTACGACACCATGAACTATTACAATTACTCTAGTCATTATCTTAATTGTGACTTTTTATTGCCATTGTTCATCAAACCCCCAACCGGCATCGTCAGACACCGCTTACCAAGAGCCTGGGTCTGTCCGAGGTTTCTTCCTAAAAGGGAGTTTTTCCTTGCCACTGTCGCACTTACACATTCATGCATGCTCTTGGGGAACCACTGGAATTGTTGGGTCCTTGGAAATTACAGAGTGTGGTCTAGACCTACACTCTATCTGTACAGTGTCCTGAGATAATTCTTGTTATGATTTGACACTATAAATAAAATTGAATTGAATTGAATTGAATCTATCATATAATCAATAATATAATGAGAGTAGAGGGAGGCAGGCCAGTACAGCCCGATCTGGCAGGGGAGAGTTCTAGCCCGATCCCGCTCCTCTCTTTAGCCTGCATCTCTTAGTTATGCTATTATAACTCTAGACTGCTGGGGAAGTTCCTTCCTTCCAATGACACAATGAGCTGCTCTCTCTTCTCTCTTTTCACTTGTTTCCTTTTGTGTGCATCATTGTCCCAGAAATTATTGTTACTAACCTAGCTCTGAGGAGTTTACTCCCCGGAGTCCCTATGTTTCTTCTTCACCCAGAACATCGCCTTGGATTAGGATGGCACCAAGACCTGGGTCTTGGGTGCAGCTGTCGCTGTGGATCTACTATACCCTGCTACGCTCTGCGATTCCCTGCAGTGTTCGGCTGTGTCCAGCTGCGTCCTGCTGCGTCCACCCATGCGCTGCTGTGCCACACTACACCCCATAACGCCCTGCTGTGCCCTACTATGACATGAACTACTACGGCTAACATTGTAGTCACTGTTCCATTATCTTTATTATGACTATTATTGCCACTGTTCATCACACCCCCAACTGGTGCCGTCAGACACCGCCTACCAAGAGTCTGGGTCTGTCCGAGTTTTCTTCCTAAAAGGGAGTTTTTCCTTGCCACTGTCACAATAGCTATCGCTAATGCTTGCTCTTGAGGCAATCACTGTAATAGTTGGGGCTTTATAAACTACAGAGTGTGGTCTAGACCTACTCTATCTGTAAAGTGTCTCAAGATAACTCTTATGATGATTTGATACTATAAATAAAATTGAACTGAATTGAATTGAATTGTTAAACCCATGTCAATCCAAGAACTTACTATAGATCATTACTGATTGTAGACATCTCATTACATTAAACTTATAAGGTTCTATCTGACTTTTTTGTCAAATCTATTTACATGAAACTTTTTTCACGGGTTATTAACATTAACATTAACTTCAATACTGCAGCAAGGTGGGGCCAGGTCAACAAGTAAGCAATGATAAACCTGCGCTAAAAGTATGTATGTATGTATTTACTTATCATCATCATCAACAAGTTACTGTCTGAATTGCTGCGACTAATGAGACCCTGAATAAACAATATTGAATTTAAGAAGAGAAACAATGGCCTTTCTTCTTCGTCATGGGAACATTCGCCATGCTCAAAACTCAAAATTCTGACTTTAAAACACAAACAACGTACAGAAGTTTTATCCCAAAAATAACTGCAAGTTAATAATTACTGCAATGTCAGTTAGTGGTTCCAATTGAACTGTGTCTTCACCTCCCTATGGGAGCAGCCTTCATTAGAATACAAAGTGGAGAAGGGTGAGTTTCTCCTCGGACATGGTTGATGGTTTTCTTGAAAAGCAAGACCATTGTTGAAATGATGGTCAAGTGTCACCAGTGCATCTAAAATGAAAAAAATGAATGAACACAATACATCATTGCATGTGTAACCCAGGTTACAAACCAAGCAATACATAGTAAAGCAGAGATTAAAATAACAATAGATAAACATAAATAAATAATTCATGACATAATCACTCATCATTCTGCTGGTTTAATGCAAGTTTCAAGTGAGGTAAGAAAAAGGTATTTTACTGACAAACTAACATGTAATTAAGCGTGTCTTAGGTCAGTAAAAGACAAACTTGAATTCAGAAGGTGTATGGTTATATTTTCCTAGTTAATAAGGAACATGTGCATAATAATATTTTCTTTTTTGACATCTAGTGATTTAATTTTGTTTAAATTGAATGCTCCACATTCATTTTTCAAGTGAAAAGTAAAACAGACTGAAACATTATATGTCTTTGGTTGATTTAATTTTTTCCTCATTCTCAGAGTTGATCTTATTAAACTGAGACACTGAACTGGAACTAAAACTAAAGGAGTATCCTGCTGAGTGTGACATTGCATTTGAAGTGAGTTCAATTGCTAATGTATGGATATATGAGTTGAATGGGGAGTCTTGGACTGTGTTTTCCTGTAAGGTTGAAATTACTGTAAGGGGTCAATTACAAATGGATTTAAATCGGGACCTTCCTGTTCACAAGGAAACAAGAAAAAACAAACTTAAAAAGAAACATATCTTGAATAAATGGGTTCAATCTGTTAAGTTAAAGCATTTAAGAAAATAAAGACAAGTCTTAACTTGAATCACGATATCTAGTTGACATGTAACTAGACTATTAACAAACTAAAATAACCTATTTCGAACAAGAAAAAGAAATTCCATTCAGAGGCTTTAGTCTCTGGCGAACTATTTCATTGATTTATTAGCCACCCTTTCTAATCTAGAACTGTAGTACTCCAGTAGCTAATAATTCTCTGTAATACAGTGGGACAAGTGCAACACATGCAACTTCTTCTTCTTGCCAAAATGGAAGCATCTGCTGTGCTGAGGCATTTGCAATATGAAAGGTACTACTGTGATGATTTGCTTCTCTGTGTGTACTTAAAAGGCCCCATGTGAACACTGAAGATGAAGTAAGTGTTAGACAGAACATCCATGAGAAAGAGTTATGGCTTTACGGAGAGAAATCAATTACTTATGCTCCAGGCAAAATTTGAGGTGCTGTAAGTCTTTCAGCTTATACTCTGAGGTGATTAATTAAAGCAATCCAACTGCTGTGGGTTGACTGGTGAGTGATGCAACAGTCAACAAAACTTGCCCATGCACATGTATTAAATATATGCAGGGATGTTTATGTGTGAAAACATTTTCCACCAACTGAGTTTCAGTTCACACTGGGTTGAACAACCTGCTATTTAACCTCTCTGAGGCACTGTTGATCAGTCGGTTCTCCATTGCTAGGTCTGCATTCATCAAGGTATCGTTTGGAAGGTATAGGGGGGCCATTGCCGCTGCTGAGAGCCATATGGTGCCTTTACAACCGTAATGAGTATAGTTCACATTCTTGGCATTGAGTCAAATTCAAAGTGAGTGCTGGATTCCAAAAAAAGATCTCCAATATCTGGAGAGCTCAATGACACTAGTGTTTCTTTCTGCAAATGATGATGAAGTACTTCTGCCCTGATTAAATTGTGACCTTGACAGTGTTTCATAGTGCGACATAGTTTGGATAAGCATGCTGGAATCTTGATGGCTCTACAAATGTTATGCTGTAGCCTTTAGGTGGGGTGTGACACTTCCCCAAACGGAGGAGTTTAACAGTTGTATGGTCTTACTAGTCTCGCTTTGCCAATCCTTTCACCATAGCGCTGTGGAGAAGGGTCTGGCTAGTCTACACAGCATTCCGGGAAGGTAGAAAAACATGCTGTGGTTTATTGGCATTTCTTTAAAGCTGAAGTGCGTAGTTTCTGTCTCCCCCATGAGGAATTCTAAGTAATGACAACAACACTGTCGGCACGACCACATGATACAAGCCTTACATGATCACGCACGTGCCCCCCCCCTTTCCCCACGGAGTTGTTAGTAGCCACAGAGGACACGGAGGATTAAAAAAACATGACAGACTCTTCAGATGAGGTAACTACCTTCACTTGAGTTTCTGTGCAGGAAAGTCACCGGACGACACAATCTTCTGAACATAGCCATACTGAGAAATACAGAGAGAGTTGCGTGGAGCTGATAGTCTTGATTAGCTTTGTAGCAACTCATTTGGCAATGGCTTGAATGTAACAGACGTTTATTAATATAAACAAGTTACTTTTTTAGCTTTAAACCAATCACAATTGTCATGGGTGGCACTAAGCACAGGGAAAAGCCGCGATGCTGCTGCAAAATAGCCTCGAAAAGGAACTTATTTTGGTGGAACATGTGTACGTTCATCATTTTGCACGCCCAATTTTTCAGTTTTTTATCTGTTAAAAAAGTTTGAAATATCCAATAAATTTCATTCCACTTTATCAGTGTGTCCCACTTGTTGTTGATTCTTCACAAAAAATTACAGTTTTATATCTTTATGTTTGAAGCCTGAAATGTGGCAAAAGGTCGAAAAGTTCAAGGGGGCCGAATACTTTCGCAAGGCACTGTATATATACTGCTATTACCCATAGCCTGTGATTAAAGACATGTGACCATCAGCAGATTGAAATAGGTTACATATTTGCTCAAGTTTCAGGGACACTTATTAAGGCTGATTTTTGTGATATCCAGAAATGTTTAAAGAGAGCTTTGCCCTGCAGCAGGGGAAGCTATCCTTTGCTTTCTCTTAAATCAGGTTGCACTACTGCCAACCGCCCACTTGTTTATTTTTTTTTACCATAGCCTTTGGTGCAATGGTGGATGCCAGCATCTGTAAACAGAACAGTTGAAGGATATCTGTTAATAAACAGGCTATTTACCTAGATGTCTTTTAGTCATCAGAGGGGAATTTATGTTAAATGTTCTGTACTAATAAGATGTATAGTAATATGCCTATTTAGGTTTTAGACTAGATGGTGCCCTCTCTGTTTGCAGGAGTTAAAAAACCATCTGTGCATTAACAGGTGAGAGAGAGAGAGAGAGAGAGAGAGAGAGAGAGAGAGAGAGAGCGAGAGAAAGAGAGAGAGAGAGAGAGAGAGAGAGAGAGAGATGGATCTATCAATGTTTATGTCCCATTGACAGATGTGATATCTCACATCCACTCCCAGAGACAACATAATGTGGCTCAGACAAAGCTATTTGATGAGTTTGTATACGCTTCTGCTTCTTCTGTTGTGCAAAATTAACAACAGAGTAGCACATTGCATAGGGGAAAAAAATCCAAGGAAACAGTTTGATGCTTGATGTAATTACATACAAATTAAAGGTGGCCGAACCAGAATAATAATCTGGGATTAACATGTGACATGCACCTACATGTATCAAGAAATACAACCTGAATTAAGTAGTTTTAAACACTTAACAATAGGAAAGTGTGTCTGATAACAAAGCTGTTGTTTCCAACTGCATTTAAAACTCCAGACCAATTTGTACCTGTCCATTCTTGTTCTGTTGACTCTGCAGTGTTTTAATCCATGCTATTAAGTGTTCAGTGGTTTAATGGCAGTTTGCGTCATTAACTGCCGCAAGCTTGCAATCTAAGACTGAGTACCCGCCGTCCATTTAAGCTGCAACAACGTGCCATTACCAGACACAACAGAAAAAAAACCAATGACACACAAGATGGTTAACCCTGCGGGTGGCAGGAGGCTTAGTGTTTAGCACAACATGTTCTTTGGCACAAAGCAGTTGACCGTCTGGGTCTTTATAAGGTTTTACAATTAGCATGTTCTGCCTGTTAGTGTGTTGCCTTAAAGTGTTTTTGTTTTCTCCCATAGGTGAGGTGTAAACTCTGCAAGAATGTACCTGTAGGAGTGATTGGGATTGTGTTTGCCTCTGTGTTAGACTGGCAGCCAGACCAGGGTGTACTGGGAGAGGCTCCAACCCACCTGCCCAGAAAAAGAATGGATAAATGAGATTTTGAATGCAGGGCATTGCCAATGTAATAGCTTACATTGAGTACAATGGTCACCAATTGGGTAAAAATATACTTTAATATAGAACCGCTAATACATCTATGAAGTCAGTTGCTGTTGTGCATGTCCTGGAGATAATCTCAAAATCAAATATCAATCATGTCTACTCCCCTTACTGAAAATATTTGTGAGCAATTTAAGTCTAAATTTAAAAAGCCCCCTATTATACTCCTTTTTAGGGTCGTATTTGTACTCTTGGGGTCTACTAGAATAGGTTTACATGCTTTGATGTTAAAAGACAAACAGATTTTGTTTCTCATACGGCCCATTGCTGCAGCCCCTCACCACGCCTCACTCATTATCATCACAATGTTTGAAAAACACTTAATAAATAAATATACAGGATATACTGTATCAAAAAGTTAGCTTCTTTTGCAATTTGTCCGCACATTCATTTCCTTCGCTAATATTAATGGGAAACTGCAGCATGCTTATAACATTGGTTTGATACAAGATGGCAAACTTCAGTACAGCAATATAACAATATAGTGCCTCCAGCATCTTGGCATAATAGTGTGAATATGTTTCCTGGCAAATTGCATACATGTGGCACTAATGAACTTGTTCTCACTTACCTCCAACCTTTCAAATTATGTACAGTACATAACAAACCCTGTCGGTCAGAGACAACTAAAGACAAGCTCACATGCAAAGTCACGCACACTTTGGTGTTGCTCATGTACATACAGTAACACACTCACTGAAAACTCATTCAAATTTAGGTGCATGCTCGCACACCAACATGACTCATGTGAACACAAGGACTGTCATAAACATGGAGGTAGTGTAGTGCTTTTTGACGAATGGGAGAAACAGGGACAATTTAATTAAAAACACAAGAATCTTAAAAGACATGAAGAAATATTTATAGTGTAGAGATTAACGACAGAGAAACAGGCAAGATGTTGTGTTGATGGGATGCTCCGAGTTTACTTCCATCTACTCCCTGAGCTCCGTTAATCAAATGGTTAGAAAACTGCTCAGCCTCTATTAGTGGCTTAATGGGTTATATAATGCAGATTAAGCCAAATATCAAAATCATAATTGCTTGGGAAGTTTCCTGAATACATTATTTAGAATAGCAAACATTCAACAAATTTATATTTTGCCATTCATGACATTTTTAAAATCATTTTTGGATGCCAATTATTTTTTCGAAATCCATTAATGGAGCTCAGCGTAAATTCTTACAGGAAGACTTCTAAATTTAATCCCATTTCTCTCTCTTATAAAACTAAACAGCTGGTAGAGGCATTCACTTTTATTTTAACCAATCAGAAGCGGCCTTGAATTTCACGAGCCAATCACAGCATGACTTCCCAGTTTTAAACCTGTCTCTCTCTGGTGCTCAGTTGTCATTTCAGGCTAAGAGCACAATCCTCCTCCTCCCTTTGCTCTTCCGGTCTTCATCTTGCACAGCTCCTGGTTCCTCCTCTGGCAAGACTGCCGTCGGCTCCTCGGTTCGGTCTTCGGGTTCCTCACACCACCATCAGTGTCTTGACTCCATCGGGGGATCATCTTCTGGCTTTCTAACCCTCTAAATATATATAATTTCATAACGATGGAGTCTAATCTCCAAGGACTGCACATGTGCTATCATGCATTTGTATAATAAATCTTTCCATATCTGCAATGAAGTCTCTCCTGATTGAAATATATTTCAGGGTAACTTGTTGTATTTGTATATGCTGTACTATCTACATAACCTACTAAAGTCTTGTGAGATCTTCTTGCAATCCAAGTTGGACATTGGAAATCTACTGGCACGTTTAAAGCAGTAATGTCGAGGCAGTAAATGTAACTATAGAAGATTTCCTCATCAGTCTAACTTCTTTTGGGATGGCTACTTGGACAGTATCATGACCATTGTTCCATTCATTGTCTGAGTCACCTTCATCATTATCATGCTTCAGTCCTGCTTTTAAATAATCTGATTCATAAAAGGCACAAAATGCCTAGAAATGTTGTGTTAATTTTATTTCACTGCTGGGTTAGCTATGATTTTTGTTTTGCAGACAGAGTTTCTTTCATTGATCTTTCTGAGTAGTTATAACACCACAGTACGTTTCCCCCAAACCTATACCATAGCTTTTTTTTTCTGACATTGTAGTTGTAGGTGAAAATGAATCAAATTAATCATTCAGCTGCGATGGAATTGTCACTTCTGAATAGCAATCATCCATCAGGTCATGGTCAATTACAAAGGATTTGCTCACAAAAATACTGTATATGGCTGTGTGTATGTGTCCTACTTCCATATTCTTTGAGGTGTTGTACTAATTACCAATGCATATGTAATTGCTACATGTTACATAATTAATGAGGCGTTATTATATCTTTGCTTGCGGAGTTATTAATCCCTTGGAACACTGCTGTTACATTTCACACCTACAGGATAAAAGGTAGCATGTCAATGGTAATGAGAAAGTCAAAGAGTCGCCCTTATATCTTGATCATTTATAGTGATTTTATTCACATCTAATCTGCTGAGTGAGTTGTCAGATCATGCAATCAGCAATCAGCAGCAAAGCAATTACAATTGTACACACATGAGATGATCCCCAAGACCAACCTATTAAAAAATGAATGATTCATTAATAAGTAATTCATTGTTTGGAACAGTAGTCAAAATAAATTCAAATATTACTGTATTCAACATTGACTGTTTCACACACTTGGAAGTACTTGATCTACTAAGTGTCCTTTAAAAGTTTTAAAAACATGTATCACTATTCTTCTTTAGTCAGTATCAAAAGTATTAGTAACCAAAAATGGTGAAAAGGGGCAGTCATTCCCTGTGTATGAGATACAAAAAGAGAAAAATCAGTGTACCACATAATGTCAGAAAAAAACCGCTGTGCTCAGCATTCAGGTGGTGTTATCATTTTATTGACCAGACAGAATGGTCTCCAAGAGCACTTATATCTTCTACGTGCAGCCATTCTCCATAACAATAATCAGATTACATTCAACATGTTTCATGTTTTACATTTGAATGAATAACTGGTTAGTCAGAACACGAAGAAGAGTAAACGGGTCACACTGAGATACAGATTGTGGACCTATTTTTTTATATAATCCCAAGGAGAGTACTATTGAATTTCAAATTTCTGCAATGTTCTTTGTAAATTTATTCCTGGTTTCACATCCTCAGCACCTCCTCACAGGAAGGATTGTTTTTTTTGTTTTTTTTTCTGTCTAAACAGATTGCTATTGTTGGTATGTACACTTTTGTATGTATTTGAATGTGGTTCCCTGAAGTTATAGTGAAACCACTGTACATATACTGTAATTGTATTAAATGATGAATTTTTCTGTATGAATTTGTATTATCCTACAGTAGCTAGTTATTTTATTGTGTAACCCTGTGTTAGAGAATGACAATAAATGAAACTAATTCAGATGCTTACTCTTGTTGTTAGCATCAATTCTCTTGTAGTTTTTTTCTATTGCATGGGGCACTTGCTAATGGAAGATGGCTTTTGTTGCTTCAAGGTAAGCCATATGTGTGGATTATTGTCTAGAAATCTTGGAATATTTGCAATCAACTTTTTTTTTTTTTTTTTACAAGGTGTACAGACTATGGCCTGGTCTCCCAAGCCATATACTGTACTATAGAGCTAGTATCAGCAATTATAAAATTTGTAATAATGCTGACTTGTCGTTGTTTGCAGAATCAAGAAAGTATATTTGAGTGCACAGGCCTACTAGGTTCTGTGCTATAGATGAACTGAATATGCTCTGCAGCTTGTTTTCTCTCTAAGGAAAGTGGTGGAGGCACTAACAGGACTTGGATATGTGTTGGAATAGCATGAGAGCTTGTTGTTACACTCAGTAATTCTGGCTCAGCTTTAATATAAGGTTCGAGGGAATTGAAACCAGCAAGAGCCACTTGCCAACCTTGGCAGAAAACCACCTTGCACCTTGCTGAGTTTTAGCCCCTTGAATAGTCTTGGGAATAAATTAGCTACTGAATTGGCTGATCAGGAAGTAAGTGCACAAACAGGAACCCTTTATTAACCCTCTTTTTTATTTTATTTTTATTTTTTTATTTTGTATCACTTTCTACATTTACATTTTATATTTTATATTTTATATGCCAAGTGAATAACAAATGCAATACTGATGCCATCGGCCATTTACTATTGCATCCATTGGCTGGTTAGCACAGTTGTACCATCTACAATACATAAAATACAATGTTATACTATAATTCCTCATTATGTCCACATCCTTTGATCGTTCTAGTACTATGCCATTAAGAGGGTATCTGAGGTACTGACACAATTGCCTAAGCACTCATCAGTGCCAGAGTGACAGCGTCTTCAATTTACGCCTAGCCTTGTGCTTTCTTTCTCTACAGCTGTCATGTATTAAATTTAGCAAATAATCAATTGTGTCGCCTATAAAAGGCGGCAACCTCTAATGGCAGTAGTAATTATCGTGGGAGCAAACAAGGAATTCAATTCAATTTCATGTATAGTGTTAAATCATGACAGAAGTGATCTCAGGACATTTACAGATAGAGTAGGTCTAGACCACACTATAATTTACAGAGCCCCAATAATTCCACAGCATTTGGTGCATCCAAATTTGACCACTTTAAGGGAGTGAGGTGACAAAGTATAAGAGTGCCAAACTCCACATATGGAGGCAGGTTGGGGTTTGTGGATAAGTCAAACAAACACAGGACTTTCACTCAGGAGACCGGGGTTCGTCCCCTGTGTGAACAGTCACATTTTTACATTAACCGACTTTTACGGACTCATTACATGAGTACAAGTAGGTACGTCCTCATTTAATTAGTTTTATATAACTAATTTTAAGCCAATCCCTAATGTTTTCCAAATTGTTGTTGCCCAAACTTAACTAGTTCTGTTTCACAATGTTAACTACATGTTTAAAACTGTGGTTAAATATTCAGTATGTCATTTTGGGAGTCATTGGCAGTCAACCGATTCTGTCGTTTAGCTATGAGGATGTGTTGTGTTATTACATGCTCCACGTATTACCATGTATGCAAGTTTCACATTTGACATATTGTTAAATTAGGGTTTTATTAATTTATTTTTTTAAGCACAGTTGTATTTTAGGCTGTTGGCTGATATGACCACCTCATATGTACAGTTTTAAGGTTTTCGTTAGATTACAGCCATGCTAGCAGCTCTGTGAGGCTGTATTTAGGCACAGCAGTGTTTTAAAGTAAAATTTGATGTCAGCATGCAAACTTGCAAACCAAATTTTAAATGCAATCCATCCAACAGTTTTTGAGACATTTCACTCTAAACCCAGGATAATTGAAAACTCTGACCAGCTGGTGGCACTAAATGTAAAGTCGAGGAATCTCAAAAGTCATGACTGAACAGGACAGTTGTGATTAGTTTAAACAAAATACAAACAAACCACAGCGTCCCCCCCCCCCCCTCCCCCATCCCAGAATGAATAGGCGTTGTAGCCAGACCATACTTCTACAGTGGAGATATGCCTGGCAGTGACTAGGATTAAAGTCGTGGACATACCAACATTGCCATCCCCAGAGCTGCGCCACTAGCCTAGCTAAACATAAACCTCAGTGATGAGTGATCGTAAACAATTTTGATGCTGGGGAAAATCATTTTTCACCTGCTCAGTATAAATTGTTTAAGACCTGCCTTGATCTTTACAACTTCTCCTTCTGTATCACATTAAATGGCCCACCTACTGTGGCATGCAGAAGCACATTCCCAGCCTTGACACCTTAAGGAAGTGATGTCATATCAATTAAAGCAACCCTTATCACTAATATTAATCTTTCAGTGCTATTAGACAGTAAATGTATTATTGATGTGGCCTGACTCAGGCACGGCAAAGGATTTAATTCCCTTCTGACTCACAAAATGGAAACTGTTTAAAAGTTTCTTACACCTGCAGCTCACATATACTGTACTTGCGTCAAATTAAATCACACTTTTCATTTTTAACTCAAATCAGGTCCACCCAGCTTAAGTTCTACTGGGTCACTGCATTTAATTACACTCAATTACTGAGTACTGAAGCGTGTAAGAATATGCCGTCACCTATCTATCACTGACCTTGACTTACTCAATCTCACTCCTCTACTGACCTGTCTCTCTGTCTCTGTGATGGAGTTGTAACTCAGATTATGACTAAAGTTGTGTATCCGTTTCTGTCTCTTTAAAAATCTAAATAAATAAATTAGGGCTGTCAAAATAACACATTCATTTTGATTAATTAATCTGAGAAAAAATAACGCGTTAAAAAAAATAACGCATATTAATCCATTCCATATTCACGTTTGACCCGGAGCCGTTCTAGCCACCATTGGACTGTAAAATGAAGGAGGGAGACGAAAATGTGCTGCCTGGATCATTAATTGGAACATTTACTTATAAAAATCTTCTTCCTGCCAACCCTGGCTACCGAAATCTGCTGCCACTGATATGTCTGCTCTTCTCTCTGATGCTCTGAAACAGACGGCAACACAAACACCGCTGCACGTGACGCTAGTTAACACTATACTCGACAGCAGCTAACGTTAACCTACCGCTAGCTAGTAGCTGGATTAAAAACGGTTAAAATGGTGACAGCTAATGCTAAACGGTGTCGTCGGAAAAAACAACACAGACGGTGCGTTCATGAAACTGGTAAACTACAGCCTTGTGGTGCATTTGAAGTTATTGTAAATGTATTTTTCCCATCTGGTGGTTGTTTTTGTCATTCAACAGCAATTTACTAGTGAAATAAGTTATTGTTATACATTATTATTAAATCATTTAATTTTGACCATATGGCCTTAGCAATAAACAAGCCGTTCTTTAATGTCACCAACTGTTGTTTAGTAGCCTACCCTTTTTTTTCCTTTTCTTCTTTTACTTTCTTAAAAAGTATCGGTTCAGGCACCGTTAATTATGTATGCGATTAATTTCGATTAATTAATCACAGAGTATGTAATTAATTAGATTACATTTTTTTATCGATTGACAGCCCTAAAATAAATACATGGTTTAAGTACAGTGTTCATACTGCAAATGCATTTTAACATTTGCAATATTAAAAAAAATCTGATTGATATGCTATCTGAAAGGGATACTGACAAATTCTGTAGCCCTACTGCTTACATGAATCAATGCTAATGTAACACTGGAGGCAATGTCAGTACCACAACCATGTGCATGTAGGTTAAACAAAGTTGCATAAAATGACCATAGACATAAGAATAATTGGTCCTTTTATAACTTAACTTTCACAGCAGGAGCATCACCTATTACCACAATCTTTCACATGGGACTTTGTGCAACCAAGTATTTTTTTGTCCACTTACTCAAATATTTTTGCAGCAAGCAGGCAGACAGCAGGAGTTGGCTCTTTCCCTGGCCAAAGCAGCAGTGCAGGATCTGACTCCCACTGGCTGCAGGGCAAAACTAAACAAACAAGACAAATACAGATGGATGACAATTTAAAAGAACAAACAACGTTAAGTATCTCAGTAAGACGTTTGGCCACCACGAACCACCAAAAAAGCCTAAATGCTTTTTGGCGTAGATTCTACAAGTCTTAGGGGCTCTGCTGGAAGGATGAATGATGTTCTTCCAAAACATATTCCCTCATTTGGTGTTTTGATGATGGTGGTGGTGGTGGTCAACAGCACTGTCTAAATTATTGGTCCAAAATCACGCACTAGCCAAATTTATTCAGTTTTTTTTTTTCTTTTCCTTTCCAAGCATACTCTTTATAGAATATAATGAGACATTTCTCTTTTTTTGAAATTGATTAAAAAAAAAATTCCAGTAAATGGATTACCAGACCTGTACTGTGGGCTAGAGATGGTGTGTGTCTCTCTGTCCCTGCATATTTTATTTCCCATGGTGCACCCATAGCAACAATAATAGTGGCCAAATGTCCTACACCCTGAATTATTCACATTACAATGCCTGTGAATGCACAGCTGGCTTGCTCTTCTTTTATTGTTTAAATTCTGTTTTCACAGAGACCACAGGCAAACTGTAACTGAGTTCATCTGTCACTTACCAAAGCTGACCTGCCCTGAAGTCAGTCAGCTCCCTTTGGCTGCAACTCCTCCTGTTACCCTGCATCTCAGTTTGATGTGTAGAATTTATGCCAAAAATGGGACTTCTTTTACTTTTTTAACTCACAATGTTTGCTCCCATATGGTCCCATTCACATGAAGAATGTGAATAACATTTACATGAATGCACCAGAATGAACCAGAAACTCATTTTCATTCTCTTTGCCCATAATTTTTCTTTTTTATTTCTACCCATTGTGGGATTTACTGATTGGTTACTGGACTATTATGCTCTGTATTGGTCAGTAAATAAACCCTGAGAAAGACGTTTAGAAAGAGAGTCAAAGAAATAAAGTCAGAGTTACTAGAAAGAGTGGAAGAGTGCGAAAGTGAGACTGAGGGAGAGAGTCCAGAGAGAATGGGAGAAGTTTGAAGAGGCAAATACCCACAGTTGGCATTAGGTGGTGAGAGGATAAACAACAAAGGGAAGCTTGCCTTGGCAGCTATATGGGAGAGACCAAAAGTTAAAAATACAGAGAAATAGAGGCTAGTATCCAGCTGAGTGTTTAAGCAGGGAAGAGGGCGGGGAAGCAGAGTGAGAATACACATGGTATTCCCTGTATCACGGTCTTGCTGCACTCTTTTTTTCTCTGTCGTGTGGGTGTGAGCAAAGGCAGGTGGTGGGGGGGGGGGGGGGGGGGGGGGGAGGATGACTGTGGTGTGCGGTTGGGGGGCGGTCAGGGGAAATTTGTGTCACTGTGTGTGAGATGAGCCCATGTGCCTACTGACAAATAACAGCAACATTTTCACAGATAATGCTGAGAATCATTCAGATCTTCATATGTATAGTTTATATGTTTGTAATAGTGTGTGCCTTCAACACAGAGTGTGTTTTTCTGGTAGTTTTTACATGCCTAACAGCTGCATCATTGAGCTCCTAATGAAACACTCATATTCATACTTCAAATGCTTCATGCTCGGTCGACAATCCACTTTGGACAAAAAACATTGGAGCCAAAGTTCTTTTCTGGTCTTCATGTACTGGCCATTAAAACAACTTCAATTTGGTTTATTATTATTATTATTATTATTATAAAATAAATTAATTTTGCATAGTAATGCAATACCATTCATGCTAAATTATGTCAATAAAATAATCCACTAATGGTCCACTATCCAATATAACCACATAATTCTACCTACGGTTGCAGAACACGGAGCAGGAGAAGAACCAAATGCAGGCAAAGGACTGGTGCAGGTAAATAACTTAATAAACTAACGGCTAAAAAAACAGGCACAGCTGACAAACAAAACTCCAGAAATCAACAAAGAAAATCCCAAAACAACAGAAAACTAGGAACACCGAAAACTCTAGGAAACTCTCGCCAGGTAGAGACACTAGAGACATCAAACTGACAACAGGCAAAGAGAGCCCACAGACTAAAATAAATAAATGCACGAGGTAATGAGGGTAGTAACGAGGGACAGACGACATGAGGGCAGATGAACAGGTGAAACACATCAGGTCAGGTCAGACAATCACAGAGGCGGGAAAACACCCGAGGCAAGAAGTAAAACAAGACATGATACCAGAACCTACAAAATAAAACAAGAAACTAAACAATCCCAGGATCACGTCATACAATTCATCAATATAAGGTAACATGGATCTGTGATTCTTCATTTTAAAAAATAAACTTTTATACTTAAAAAACAACAATGGCATATGAGATCAAATTTTTTTTTTCTAAAATGAGTCGATACCCGCTGCACAAAGTTGAATGACTAAGGATCAAACCTGCATGTCTTTTGATTTTTTTTGTGAAAAACACAGTTGAGTTACTGACTGTAAGCACATTATTTTGATGCAAATTTCAAGAAACTACGTTTTTTCACAAAATATCCCCTTCTTACCGAAAGCACAAACACACTTAATTATTCATATATTCAGGCTTTCATAACTCTCACCCACACACAAAGACAGTTGCACACACACCACTACCCTTGCAATTATGTGCTCGATCATGTGTTACGACCCAGCTCTCCAGGGGATCAACAACACAACATAAACCACATGGATATGGTGAAGGTTATTTATTGCATGGATTCATAGGTAACCTAGGAACTACAAAAGAAAGAAGGGCTTGAGGGTGCATCGTAAATCAAATAACTACATCCAAAAGAGGACTACTATCCCAGAGTTTTAACAAGGTCTACAAGATAAACAAAAACAAAAAATAATAAAACCTCAAATATCTGACCTCCCCTACTCTTATCTGTCCAAATCCAAAAACATTTTAAGCACCCCTGCTCCTAGTGTTTCTAAACACAGAATTTCTGAGTGTGTATGTGTACTTTCATTGAAAAACTAAACCTGGCCCAGTCCCTATGGAAGTTAAGCAAGTGCTTCAGTTTAACACTGAAAAGAGTTACACACGAAAAATCTACCTTAAGTGAGGCTAATAAACTTTGTTGCTGCATTATTTTACATCATCATGACTCATAAGGAATTCATCAGATTCATTAGAGAACAGTAACATGATGGAAAGTAATAATCTGTAATGCAGTCATATTCATTTATCCTTTGTCTAAAATGATTTATGACACAAACGTAGTTAATGAACACTTTTGCAATCTGTATCGCCAAACCTTTAGAGGAGATATTTCCTCAGATGCTATTGATCAAATTAATCATTGCATCGATGCATCATGATACGGACCTAGACGATTCTGCATCGATGCAGTGACAGACCATAATCGATTATTGCCTACTGATGGTACTTGTTAATTTTCCGGTTTTTGCCTTTTGTCTGTTGTGTTTAGACTCCGCTACATTCAGTGTTTTTTTTTCAGAACAGATACAATAAAAAGGGGAGTTCATATATATCTGACTGCTTGAATTTGTCGATGGAAAACCATGTGTAGCAATATGTATATATTTAGGAGGTGACGCATCATGATATTGAATCGATTCGAATCGTAATCAAATCGTGAGACCAGTGAAGATTCACACCTCTAGATGCTAAACAATACACAAAGCACCAGTGTCACATACAATCCCCAATCTTTCAAGATTGATTGCTCACAGGAAGGTAAACATGCTATAAAAGGAAAAATAATGCCTGTGAGCCTTAAGTAGAAGGAAAATCGAAGTTGACTTTCCAAAAAATTAAAAGCACTGAGAAGGAGCTGGGGAGAGCATGCAAATGTGGTTCTTTTTTCTTTTGGGGCTGGTAGCTCTCATTACCACCTATTAGCCCTGGTCTACATTAAACAATCTCCCTCATTATGTGGGGCTACTGGCTTAATTAAGCTGTAGCTTGTGAGATCTATTGCCAAATGCTAACACAAGTCTAGAGCTCACTTTAGTGTAAGCAGTCTCTAATTGAAGATATATGGTTATTATGGATGAGTGTTTTTAAGCAGCTTCCCCACAGCGCAAGGGCTTCGTTCTGAAAAGACTGCATAATGTGCTGTCATTTACTCTGTGATGGATATAATAATTTGCTGATGTTAAAACTGCTGAACATATGGGGAAAAGTGTCAGCGACAGCAGGTCATGTTTTCTTTTAAGTGGGGTTTTATGGTAATTTAGTATTGGGTGTGTGGGTGGATTCCTCAGCTACAACAACAGTGTGCACAGTGTCACTGTCTTTCTAGCAGGGTTTATTCAATCACAGATCACAGAATCTCAGTGTCTCTCATTCTCAGGATGTGTGTGGGTGGGCGTAAATATGTCTACGTCTGTATTAATATGTGGGAGACAAATGCCATACATGTATGGGAGAACATACATCCTTGTGTGCGTGTGTGCATTGCTTCTCAGCGTCACCCCAGTTTGTGACTGAGGATTAATGAGGTGTGTTTATCTGTCTGCACTCTGCACAACCTTGGGTTTCCCCAATCAGGGTGCAGGTGTGTTTTCTCTGCAGTCCAGTGATCAATGCTGAGGGGGCTGGGTCTAGGTGCCACAGTGTATCCCATTGAACTACTGTTGTTTTTTCGGAGGTGGCGCTAAAAGTTATCGGCAGGTGCAAATGGGGGTTGACACCAGCAGCGTTATCTAAACCCAGCTGTAACAGACTAAGAACGTGGGGCTGATTAAAAATAATGAACCATGTAGAATGACCATGTCCTAGCAAGTGAGCCAGCATACAGGACCCTGGAACTGGAACACCTGAATGTCACAGAGCAATTATCGTTATTTATTACACATGTACATTCACGCTATGACAAGTCCAAATTTCTGCTTTGAACAATAAAAACCTGTGTGTAAAAAATTAAGCCTATGACCTTTACAAATAAAGAAGTGGGTGGATGGGTGATGCGTTTTCCACTTGAGGGTGATGTCAAATCGTAATAAGTCAAGTCAAGTTTATTTATATAGCACATTTAAAACAACCAAAGTTGACCAAAGTACTGTACAAATTGAAGTGCACAACACAACCACAAAGCAATAAATACAAAAAATACAGTACAATATCATATTAAGATGCTACAAACCTCTAAGAGTGATCAAAGGCCATTGAGAACAAATGTCTTGAGATGTGTTTTAAAACTGTCAATGGAGGGGGAACATCTGAGACAAAGTGGGAGACTATACCAAAGCTTTGAAGCTGCCACAGAAAATGCACAATCTCCCTTACCCACTAACCTCGATCGAGGAACAGTTAAAAATAATTGATTCGAGGATCTAAGAGGCCTGGAATTGGAGTAGGGGCTGATGAGTTCTGAAAGGTTTGGCAATATTCCGGAGTTGAAAAAAGCAACTTTTCACCACTGAATTGATCTGTTTCTCAAAACAAAGTGATGAATCAAAGATGACACCAAAATTTCTGGCATGGACGTGAAGGTTAAGAGACAGCGGACCCAGGTGGCTAGCTATGCTTGCTGTGGTGTTTGGGGGACCAAGAAGAATCAACTCTGTTTTAGAGTCATTCAGCTGTAAGTAGTTTTTGGCCGTCCAGCATTTCACATCCTGGAGGCAGTTAAGAATAGATGTAACCGAGTTTGAATCCCCCGGATTTAACGGCAAATAGATTTGTGCATCATCGGCATAACAGTGAAAGGAAACATTGTGTTGGCGGAATATATAGCCCAAAGGGAGCATATACAGAGCAAACAAAATAGGTCCCAAAATGGAACCCTGGGGTACTCCACAAGAAATAGGGGCTGTGGAGGAGTAAAGGCTGCCAATGTTAACAGAGAAAGTCCTATCGGCTAAATAGGAGGCAAACCACTTGAGGGCAGCGCCCTGGATGCCAACCTGGTCCTCAAGATGATTTAATAAAATATTGTGATCCACTGTATCAAATGCTGCACTAAGGTCTAACATAATTAGGATGACACATTTACCACAGTCTAAAGCCAGTAGCAGGTCATTTGAAACTTTAAGAAGGGCCGATTCTGTACTGTGACGAGTCGTGGACCCAGATTGAAATTTTTCCATGATGTTGTTATTTTCTAATTGAGCCAGTAGCTGAGCATAAACAATTTTCTCCAATACTTTAGACAGGAAGGGAAGCTTGGAAATGGGACGGAAATTATTTAAATCTGATTTTTTCGAGGTTCGGTTTTTTAATAAGAGGATGAACTATTGCATGTTTAAAAATGGATGGGACAGTTCCATTGGCAAGACTGCTGTTTATAATAAGGGAAATTGTGGGACCTACAGTGTCCAATACATCCTTTAAAAGGTGTGAGGGAACAATATCCAAAGGGTAGGTGGAAGGCCTTGTATGAGCAATAGTGTCATAGACGAGAGACAGAGATACAGGCTGAAAGCCATTAAGGATGGCAGGGGGGGCAAGCATCAGACCAGGATCATGAATGGGCGGTGAGATATTTGAACGAATAAGATCTATTTTTGTTTTAAAAAATGTTAGAAAATCCTCACAAATGGCTGTGGATGGTACAAGACAAGTGTTGTCAACAGGGGTGAGAACTGAATTTATTGTGTGGAACAAGGCTTTGGGATTGTGGTGATTTTTGGAGATGATGTTGGCGAAATGGCCCTTGCTGCTTTGACCGATAATTAGCCAGACAGCCTTTCAGCATCTCAAAAGACACCTGTAGACTGTCCTTTTTCCATTTTCTCTCTGCTTTTCGACATAGTCGTTTAAGAGCACAACTGTCACTATTCAGCCAAGGCTGAGATTTGGCTCTAGGTTTCCTGATAGCCAGAGGGGCAATGGAGTCCAAAATATTTCCACAGATAGAATTAAACTCTATGATTAATAGGTCTGTATTCAGCTGATGGGGTGGGGTTTTAGAACTGCTAAGTGAGAAGGAGGCTCTGAAGGCATCTGAGAAATAACTTGGAGTGGATGTATTTATAGATCGGCAGTAGTGAGCAGGAGTTTGATGATTGGCGATGATTTGAAACAAGGTGGAGAACCTGATACACTGATGGTCTGAGACACCCAAATCCTCCACATCCAGAGAATCAATGGACAGACCAAGTGTAAAAACTAAATCCAAAGTATGACCACAGTTGTGAGTAGGGCAGGTAACATGCTGAGTAAAGTTAAAAGAGTCCATAGTTCCGAGAAATTCAGCACTGGCATTGGATGGAATGTCCATGTGAATATTGAAGTCCCCGGAGATTAAAATCTTATCATAGCCTAAAACCACCGAAGATAAAAATTCAGTTAAAAATAGAGAATTCTGTTTGGGAGGGCGGTAGACAGTTACACAAAGGACAGGCTTTATACCACCTGTTTTAAACATAAAAACCTCAAAACTGGTAAAAGCATTTGTACCAACAGGAGTGCACCGGTGGCATTTTTTAAAAATAACAGTAATACCTCCTCCACGGCCACTAAGCCTGGGTGAGCTAAAGAAGTCATAGTCAGGGGGACATACTTCTAAGAGCTGGCTATATTCATCAGACTCCAACCAGGTTTCAGTGAGGAACAAGAAATATAGGATGGTGGACGAGATAACCTCATTTAGAATAAAAGTCTTTTTTGAGAGGGACCTCACATTTAAGAGGGCCAGTTTACACATAACCACTATTAATTGTGTAATGAGGGCAGGAGGCCCTATCTGTGACAGCAGTCTGAATGTGGAGATGGACCAGTGGTAGTGTATGGCAAGGGAAGACAGTAGGGAGGGCTAGTGCTGCAAACAGTGTCCTGAGGTGATACCATAGAAGGAGAAAGGGATTCCAGGGTGTGTGTGTGTGTGGTGAGGACTGTACAGCACGCTGGAAGTTAGCGGCTAGCACCTGTGAGCCCAGCCTGTTAAGATGAATGCCGTCTCTCATAAAGAGAGAATATCGATCCCAAAAAAGATTCAAATTGTCAACAAAACCAACGCTGTGTGCCCCACATGCACACTGCAGCCAGTTGTGAAGGCTAAAGACTCTGCTGAAGCACCACGGCCCAGTGTGGGAATGGGATCTGAGATAAGAACAGATCTGCCACATCGTTTTAGAAGCTACCCACAACACAATTTCTAGACTCAAGGTGGCAGTAATATAAAGCTCTGACTAACATGCAAGGTTGTGTTGCCATCCGAGTATAAATAGTGTGGTTTGATATATCTGTGAGGCCTTTTCCACAGCATCCATTTGGACTTGTGATAGAGTCAAAGCACAGGTGTTACTAATCTCATTAACGATGTCAGGACACTGAAACTGATGCAGCTGACGACTGCAGCCATTATTGATTTAATTATTAACACCTGTTCTTTTACCTGTACACATTCTCGTGTGTGGGTATATTCCTCAATAACAGTCATTCCAATCAACAATGCCTGTTACATGTTAGTTTTCTCTCTTTGTGTGTGTATAGTTATTTTGAAAGTGGGAAAAGGTACTCTAACTGAAGATGTATTACAGAGAAAAGTAGAGTCTAATTAAGAATTAGATAGGCTACGTTATTTAATTTAATAATATAAAAAAGCATAATGTGTCATCATACATTAAGCAGACACCAACAGAGAGAGGTATAGTGAAAAGCTTTTGTATACACTACCAATGGAAAATGTTAAGTGGTTGTAAGTATAAACATCAGCAGAGGTGCCATTAACCGTGACCCAGCCAAGTGTGTGGTATTCATTTTGATGGTTGGGTGTATTCACAAAACAGTACTTTTCAACTATTAGCATGGATGACCCAGAGCCTGGTCATTTCATAATTTATTTCTCTCTAATAGGACTGATATCTTTTATCTGCTATCTTTATACTCTGAACCGTACAATAGGTCAAAATTAGAGGAAATTGAATTGACCAATGTTAATGTCTTGATAGAATAAAATATTAAAAAAGGGACTTTTTCTAGTTAAAATCTAGTTAGAGATTGTATGCACTAATTAAATAGTTAATTGATGAATGTTCAAAGTAAACTGTCTCACGTGTGCTTTCACTTGAATTGCACCAAAGTTTTTTCTTGTTACACACTCCTTTACTTTACCTCTGATGTTACATAACTGGACTGACTCCCCTCATGAAAAATGAGGAAATGACTAGACTTATTTGAACTATTTGTTTTTTTTCTGTTACTGTTCTATTTTTGTCCTATGCAGTATCCAGATTGCAATATTTTCATTGTTGATTAAAATCAGTGAGTAATTAATCAGACATTACGAAAATTTGAACGGGCAGGATATTTTAGTAAAAACATCACGACTTGTTTTGTGATAAAACATTAACTTTTAATTAACACCATTAAAAAAGTAAAATAAAGGCTATGATTGGTCCAACTGCTTCTTTTGAGTCAGCATGCGTCTGATTGTCATCTAAAGTGTTATCTAAATCTGGATAGGAAACCTGAGCAGCAAAATAAATCTTTGTATATGCCTCCTAGTCTTGTCTGTTATCACCAGGGAAAAGAAATTAGTCATGTTATCGTCAGTCTGAAAATTACAGGTACAGGCCCAGAGAGACCGCATCACAGCTTAATGAAAAATCGTATTCATTATTTAACCTATGGAAATTAGTACCACACTGGACACAAATGTATTACATGTACCAGACTTGCCATCTCTTTTTTTAAAATCAGGATTTGTAAGCTAGGTCAGGAGCAAGCAGCAAGACAACATTATTTAAATAGCAGTATTCAGTTTTTTATTATACATTTACACGTATGATCTTATACAAGTATAAAATCAGTCAACATTTCTAGTAGCCCTTATAAGGACATTACAGATTTAAAGCTGGCCTGTATATTTTTTTTTTAGCAATGACTAGAAATATTACAGAAATTGTAATTGCAGTATTGTGGCTAAAACACAGCCAATAGGGCAGTGTCAATGAGTAACTTGGACTAAAAGATGGTTTGGGTCTCTAGACATGAATCGTCAACAAGGGTGCCGTATAGGGGGGAAAGTTAGGACAATTCCAAGGGCCCATGACTGACAGGGGCCCCAAAAACAAAAACAATAAAAAAAAAAGATAAAAACTAATATACAATGATTAAACCATCATCATATCTATTGTAATAAAATTAATGATTTTTGTTTTTGGCAGTAAAAGTTAAATATCCCCATTGACCAAAAAGTAAACCTCCATATTGGCCGATCACCCCCCTGTATCTGCATGAAATGGTTTGGTCCTGCCTTAACACTCAGTGAGGGTGTTTAGTTGCAAACTAGCTACAGTGACTGCAGTGTTGCCAAGTAACATTAAATCAAAATCTGGTTTTCAAAAAAGGAAAGAGAGGAAAGACAAAAGGAAAGCTGTAACCCAGTTTTTCCATCAAGAAAGGTGGGTAGCCTATAGTCTGAGTGGTATTAACCTGTTGGCTTAATGTCCATTGTGAAATAAGCTAGCTAGCTACATACTAGTGTTAGCCTACATTTAATCACCATTTAATTAGTGCAGGGAAACATTTATCAAGATATTCATATTCAATCATTGTCCCTGCCCCTTTTAGCAGACTTAACAGATGAGTAAACAGCAGCCCAGTCTCCCCCTAACTGTGCCCCTCCCTGTCCCAGTGAAGAAGGTGAGCAACATTGTGTTCAATGACATGCCAGTGTTCAGGCATCTGGTAAGGTTCCAGGCAAGTCCAGCTGGGAGGAGGCCTCGGGGAAGACCCAGGACTAGGTGGAGGGATTACATTTCCAACCTGGCCTGGGAACGCCTCGGGATCCCCCAGTCTGAGCTGGTTAATGTGGCTCGGGAAAGGGAAGTTTGGGATCCCCTGCTGGAGCTGCTCCCCCCGTGACCCGATACCGGATAACTGGACGAAGATGGATGGATGGACATCTGTGGGTATTTCTCTGTCTCTTTTGCTCTTTTTACCATTACAAAAAAGAAAATGAAATATGTATAAATGACAGAAATTCAAACACATTAATAATTATTTTCTCACATGATCATTATGAAATAAAATTAAAAAAAAAAAAAAAAAAAAAAAAACACAACTGTCTGTACTGGATGCTGGACAGTTGGAAACAGTGAGTAGCTTATCTGAGTTTGCATGTAAGATACAGATGATATTAACTATATTGAACTACAAGAAGCAAGACATTTTCAAGCCTTTAGAGTTATGTACAGCTTTTGATGGGACAGTTAGGTCCTAGAGATGTGGTGACAACAGCTGGGGGGCCCAATTTGGTTTTTGGTCATGGGGCCCAAAATTCCTTGCGGCGCCCCTGATCGTCAAACATGGATTTTAACAGTTATTAGCTAAATAACATGTTCCCAAATTGATGAAAATGCCAGTGGCTTTGAAGAGAAACTACTCAAAATTAAACAAATTCTAAATGCCATTAACAAAGAGATTCTGAGTGAGCTCCCAAGTGATGCAAAGGAGCATGCTGAATCACTGATAATTTCTACAGAATGAAATAGCATAAATGAAAACTATACATGGCCCAAAGGCTTGCTAATGGATAAGAAAGATTAAAAAGAGAAGAATTGCTAAATTTGTAATTAGTTATATAATTGTAAGATCATGTGGAGTTTACTACGAAATAGATTCAGTTGATGTGGAGGACATACTACATGATTCATACATTTGGGAACTACTGTTAAATCTAATATGTTCTTTCAATGTTATTACCTGCTATTTATTTTTACTTTTCCTCGATTTTATTTTACCATACCAGAACATGAATAACCGAAAGAGAAGCAGTAATCTCTGGCAGGGATGCTGTGGTTGAGAAGTGCAGATTATGTCACTAAGAGTTGATTTGGAGTCAGGTCAGCATTATTTGATGCATCTTTACCACTTCCTCTCTAATTACTGTTGTAAATTAACACTCATTGGCTTATTAGTGGGCTTAGTTGTGGTGACAGCAGTAGTGTTACAGCTATGGTTGGATTAAGACCTGTGAGTGTTTTATGTCAAAGGACATCAGTTTCCTACTTTAGTATTACATGTCATTTAGCTGATGCTTTTATCCAAAGCGACTTCCAATTAAGTGTTTAACCCTGATGGTGCAAACTCCAGACAACAAGTAGTAAGTGCATGTATATTAGCTACATACATATCCGAGGTGTAGTCGGAAGAGATGCGTTTTTAGCCTTTGGCGGAAGATGCGTAGGCTTTCGGCCATCCTGATGTCAATAGGGAGCTCATTCCACCATTTGGGAGCCAGGACAGTAAACAGTCGGGATTTCCTTGAGTGATTAGTTCTCCGACGCTGTGAGGGGGCAGCAAGCAGGTTGGCTGATGCAGAGCGTGGACAGGTTGGGGTATAGGGTTTCACCATGTCCTGGATGTATGCTGGGGCTGATCCGTTCATGGCCCTGTATGCAAGTACTAGTGTCTTGAAGCGGATGCGGGCAGCAATTGGTAACCAGTGAAGAGAGCAGAGGAGCGGTGTAGTGTGAGAGAACTTGGGGAGGTTGAAGACAAGTCGAGCTGCTGTGTTCTAAATGAGCTGCAGGGGCCAGATGGCACATGCAGGCCAGCCAGGAGGGAGTTGCAGTAGTCTAGATGTGAGATGACTGAACCAGAACCTGAGCCACCTTCTACTTTAGAAGGGGATGTATTTCTGATGTTATGCAGCATGCATCTACACAATTGGGTAGTTGCAGCAATGTTGGCAGTGAAGGAGAGTTGGTTGGCAATGTCACACCCAGGTTTCTAGCAGTCTGGGTGGGGACTACCACAGGGTAGTCAGTTGTTATAGTCAGGTCTTGGGTAGGAGAGCCCTTCCCTGGAAGGAAAAGGAGCTCAGTCTTGTCAAGGTTGAGTTTCAGATGGTGTGTGGACACCCAAGAAGAAATGTCAGACAGGCAGAGATACATGCTGGTAGTTGAGTTTCAGACTCCAGAAACGAGAGAATTAGTTGGGTGTCACAGCGTAGCTGTGATAAGAAAAGCCATGCAAGTGAATGACCCGAGAGAGTTGCTGTACAGAGAGAAGATGAGGGGACCCAGGACTGATCCCTGAGGAACCCCAGTTTTGAGTGGGCAAGGTTCTGAGGTAAATCCTCTCCAAGTTACCCAGTAGGTTTGATTTGTCAGGTGAGATGTGAGCAAAGAGCGCAGAGCCTGAGAAACCCAGATCCTGGAGTGTTGAAATGAGGATCTGGTGGTTCATTGTGTTAAAGGCAGCAGAAAGGTCCAGAATGATGACGGAAGAGAGAGAGGTTGTTCTAGCGATGTGAAGCTGCTCAGTGACAGCAAGGTGGGCAGTTTCTGTTGAGTGGCCAGCCTTGAAGCCAGACTGGTGGGGATCAAGAAGGTTGTTCTGGTGGAGATAGGTAAAGAGTTGATCAAACAAGAGTTTTGGATAGAAATGGAAGTAGGGAGACGGGTCTGTAGTTATTTACCTCAGACGAGTCAAGTGTTGGTTTTTTGAGTAGTGGGGTCACTCTTGCCTCTTTGAGGGCGTCGGGGAAACAGCCAGTTGACAAGGAGATGTTGATGAGATGGGTGAGGAAAGGAAGATTGTCAGGAGCAATAGACTGGAGAAGGTGAGAAGAGATAGGATCAAGGGGGCAGGTGGTTGGGTGGGCGGAGGTAATCAAATTAAGAATTTGATTTGGAGATAGAGGGGTAAAACAGGAAAGTACTGTATGTGCTGGATGGTAAGAATATTTCAGGAAGGGTGGTGGAGTATAATATGTCATCTATCTTTTTAAACCACCAGAACCGGACCGAATGTGTGAGTGAGAGTGATCGTCAACTTTAAATTAACATTTCAGCAGAGATGTTCATTTTCACACAGGTTTAGTGGATTGACAGTTAACGGGGAAGTAGGGGATTTGATTTGCGGAGTTATTTTGGCGACTTAATTAACCCGACCCAGGGTGATTATGATGAAAACTGATGTATCTGCCTGGTTCAACTGAGATTTTCTCGCATTGCACTGCTATGTGAAGGAATAAATCTCTAAGATTAGGCTACGTTATGTTCTGTCAGCTCACAGCAATTTAATACAATAGCAGGAAAAGAGTCCCGCCCCCCGCTGTTCTAAAGCGTTCTGCATGTGGCATCTGCTGATGTGCAGGTTACCTTTCCCCCCAAACACGGATACACAAAGATACATCTCGCTTTATAAGATAAATAGCCTGCCTATAAGTGGCATCACGCTCTGTCTGCACTTGTTGTGTGGTTGTGCCTTGCATATGTGGGATTCTGATAAGTCCTTAAATTCGGGAATTGTCGTTTGTTTATTCAAAGTCAAAGACAGTCCAAAGTAGTGCAAATTTGCACATTTTTGTGGGTCTGAGGTGTATGTTGCATTTTAGCTGCCAAAGCGCCACTGCTGTCTCTGGTCCTCAGGGTGAGAGGACAGCAGCTAGAGTGGCAAAAGCCAATGTGTGCTTCTTTTACCTATATATTTAACGACATCTTTTGCATTTCTAATCCAAACAACGTCAAACTTGGCACTGCACTTACTCGTGCCCGTATCAAGACACCTGTCAAGTTTGAAATCCATCAGACTAACTGTTCGAGAAATATTTGCAGAACACGCAGACAGATGTTCCTGCAATTTATAGATAGATGTTACCTAACCGTACTTCTTATAAGCCTTGCTGCAGCAAGAGCAGAGTGCATTTTGGACTTTGTGCCTCTCTGGGCTCTGCAGGCCTGTATTGATGCTGAAATCCTTGATATAATAAACACCTTTTATAATCAAGAACAGTGCCAGCAAATTCCTCTTCCATACAGCAGCACAGCAATCAACAACTAAAGATACCACATGAGCTTCGGAGTGTGGGAGAGAGTAAGAGATGACGAAATGGTCTGAGGTGTGGAGTTGAGTAACCGTGAGGTTGGCTGTAGAGCAGTTTCTGGTGAATGAGCTCTAGGTGGTTGCCAGCTTTGTGAGAGGATGGGGAAGGCAAGAGTGAGAGGGCAAAAGAAGAGGTGTACAAAAGCAGTCGACTTCTCTGTCTGGATGTTGAAGTTGCCCAGAAGTACCAGCAGAGGGCCAGTTTCAGGGATGTTTGAAAGAAGGACATCCAGCTCCTCCAAAAACTCTCCCAGGGGACCTGGTAGGCGGTAGATAACAATGATTAGTTATACCAGATGCGTTATGGTAACAGCATGAAGTTCAAAAGAGAGTGGAGTGAACTGTGGCAGTGGGTAGAGAGAAAATCTCCACCTACATGAGTAGGCCTGTACCCCCACCTCTACGTGTAGGTGTGGGTGAAAGAGTAGGCAAAAGAGAGAGCAGCAGGGGTGGATGCGTTTGTCGGTGTAGTCCAGGTCTCACTGAGAGCAAGGAAGTAAAGGGATTGCTGGCTGGCAAAGCCAGAGATGAACTCAGTATGCACAATATGATTAGAATACAGACCTAAAATCTGTGTAACCAGATCATATCATAATCTCCTATTCACATTAGGTTTGATCAGTGTATTTTTTTGGTTTAATGAAAATGTTAATTATGTGGGTGTTCTTTACAGCATGATTACCATTTATGCACAGCAGTTAGCAACAGGTCTTTTAGCCCACTGGCATACTTTGTGCACAACAGGACACTCCAATGGCAGAGCCAGCCAATACTCGAGGAGTAGAAAAGAGGTAGTTGGAGCTGAAGAGTTTGGTTAAAAGCAAGAGTCTCCACCACTGTTTGTATAAGTGAGGACAAAGGCTCAATGGAGTATAAATATTATGAATACCAGAAGGACCTTAGAAGGTGTGGTATCCAATAAAAAGTGCTCATAGGGGGACAAATTCAATGTTCTGTTATACAGCAAAGCTCCTCTGAAACTCACTTTGAGTACTGGTAGATTAATCCAAATTTATTTTCCAAATCAAACAGAATGCAGTAAACGTGTGTATTCCTGAAATTTTCAGACACAGTATATAGCATCACGTATAACCCTGTAGTTTAAAAATTGCGTTTATATACCACTTTTTATGCCAAATACATTTTGAGGGAAAAGTATAATTGCTGCCTGGATAATGTACAGTGACAATGTTTCGTGAGTTTACGGATGTTCAATGTTTTTGTACTGCACACAAGCTGCAGGGTGATTGGTCGGCATACCAAGCACAACATTTTTTTAAATGTGTTGTGATGTTACATTAATGTTAACACACAAGAATGCCCTGTGTCAGGCTTTGACACTCAATATTAAACAGCAAAACCAGAATCTTTCCTAACCTTCCTAAGAGCTTAGAGTGTGTAAACCTTACCATGAAAAGTGTTTGTGCTTTAGTTGCAATGCACTCTTATATGGTCAGCAAACATGTTGCAGATACGTACATTTTGTGTAACCATCTTGCAACACCTGATTCTTTAAAATCGTTTCCACATTAGGTTGATAGCGACTGTAACTCAGGTGGCATTATGTTTCTCTCCAAACATATTTGCTTTTGCAAATTAGAATTATTCAAATGTATTTTCTAGGAGACAGCCTTGTATTCTAAGTCAACATAACCAACATGCCCTCAAACAACACAATAGGTCTATTGCCAATGACTCCCAAACATCACATGTGAGCGCTCTTTTTACGTCAACACGATGGCAGTTTAGATCACATTCTATTTAACGGTCACAATTTTAAACACGTAGGGAACGTTGTGACCCGAACTACTTAAGTTTATGCAACAAAAAATACTTAGGGTTAGTTAAACATAAGGGTTTGGCTTAAAATGAGTCACATAAAACTACTACAATGAGGACGGAACAACGTCACGGACGGAACTTCGTCACAGACTTAGGTCCGTAAAAGTCTGTTCATTTTCAAATAGTTGAGTTTTGGTTTCACACGGGACACAAACTACAGTCTCCTGAGTGAATGTCCTGTGTTTGTATGACTAATCCACCTCTCTGGCCTGTTTCCTTTTGCGGAGTTTGGCACTCTTATACTTTGTCACCTCACTTCCTCGTTTGGTCCTGCGATATTTACTATAGTCACGGAAATAGACTCCTATCAAGAAACTAAACACAAATTAAATAAATATGTAAATATGGGTTGTTATAAGCTGCTTGCATAATCAACCTATATGTCGGTTTTCTGGGTGAGGACAGTCTGTCAAGGAAAAGAGAACTATTGCAAGACACAGTGTGGCTAGACAATTTAGAGAGAACTTTTTTTCTGGGGCAAATGAAGATTTTGGTTTCTCATCAGTGGAACGTCAAAGTTGGAAATGTGTTTCAAATAAGAGAAAAGGAAAGGTCACAAATAAAGCTATCATAAGATAACATTAGTCATCTGTGTAATTCCACCACGTAACCTTTTAGCTCTTATAAGCTTCAATCTCCAACAATCCAAGAAGACCGTTTGAATATCTGTATCACTTTAATGTGGTTTTAGGCCATTCTAGTAGTAATTAAGATGAAATTGTAAGTCTTCTTACTTAAAAAATATAAATAAATAACACCCTTTCAACATTATACTGACACTGCAAAAATGGGGTATTGTTAAATATATTCAAATTATGTTCCCCCAAGGCAAGTGGCACTGTACAAACTGTTTAGGTTAGAGACTGAGATAAAATGATTCCTGAACTCCTGGCGCTATGTTCTCAGCTCACTACCCGTTCCACTGAGAGGCATGAGAAAAGGGGAGGGGGTTGTTTTGCTGTCCCACATCAACTGGCCTACTTGATGGAGATACAAAAAGGAGGAGAAAAAGCAGGAAGAGGATGGATGAAAATCACACTGGGATTCAAACTGAATAGATGTCGGATTGCTGCTAACTCCTAAAAAAAAAAAAGAAAAAAAAAATGTTGTCTTATGTTGAATTGAGGGATTCATATAAAAATCAAGCCAGAGATGTGAAAGGATAATAAACTGGAACATTCGTCATTTATTCCAACTAACATGTACACAAGACCCAAGCTGATGTCTAGCCAAACCCAATGTCCAAACACACCTAAAAGAAACATGTACAGATGGAACATTGTGTGCTCTAAAATTTAACCAGCTAATACTTGATAATTACTGTGTATGAATATCATTTTTATAAGGTGTAAATGTAGGCTGGTTCACACTGGATAGAACTAGTTCATATCTTGTTTTCTTTCCCCATCTCTCTGCCTCATGTGTCACTGAGCTCAAAGCCTGTTCAGTGGAGAATATGAAACAATAAAACCCAATTACAAAGTAATAGAGCCAGTTTGAGGGTTGTTTTTTCAAAGAAACGTAAAAATAAAATGTAATCCACTGGCAATGAATCATGAAAGCATACAACAGTGTGTGATGTTGACTGAGTGTGTTTGTGGTAAAAAATATAAAGAGCAAGTACAGAACTGATTCGGAGTGTCACGGTGCAGGCTTGGACCCAAATGCAGGAAGGTGAGGAGAGTGCAGCAGTTTGAAATAATAGCAATTTAATGAAAACACAAAAAGTCTTACCAACTTGTAAGCAGGGCAGGTGAGAAAATCCAGAACACAGGTACACGGAACGAACGAGGAAAAATCCAGGAGAGCAAAAAGACACCAGCAAGCAGACCTCTACACCAAAGACAAACAAATGACGATCCACCAACGAAAGACACACAAAGCACAGGGACTAAATACACAGGGTAATGAGGAAACGAGGGACAGGTGACACTAGGGCTGGGGAACAGGTGAAACACATTAGGGTAATCACAAGGGAGGGAAAACTAAAGACAGGAAGTAAACTAGACAAGTCGGACTTCAAAGTGTGTAAGTTGTGTACGGCAGGTGCTACACATCCAGCCTGTGTTGCTCCATCTTCATTAAAATAATTTAGTGAATGACCAGAAAAACCTATATGATGTAATGCAGTGCAATAACCTGTACTACTATGAATTACTATTAAAGTTTTTCTTGCATTTGACTCAATGCTTTGGCATATTTTAAGGCTGTGCCTTATAGTTTGTGTTGTATTGGATTGTATTGAAAGATGTTTCTGCAACCCATGCAGCTCAACCGCCGACAGATCGGTCAAGTTACAGTACTGCTGTCACAGTAACTTGACACTAGGACTGCATGATATTGGAAAAAACTGACATTGAAATATTTTTTTTCCTGCAATATACAGTATATTGCGATATGAAAAACATAAATGACAAATAGCTTTATTTGGAAATAATAAATCATTCTCGACTACTGGGGTGATTTTGTAGGGGAGTGCATCTTCATAGAAAATAAAAGTAAAAAGGAACTTTTCTTATATGTGAACCATTCTTTGTTGATCTTTAAAGGGATACTTCACCGATTTAGCATTAAGCTTTGTATCAGTAGAAACACGGTAGTCTTTTCGAATGACCGTGCTTCCCTCCCTCATGTCCCCCTGAGACGAGAGATCTCTGTATTGTGGGTCTGGAAAAAAATCTTCCGATGACGGAAAATGACGATTTTTTTGCATCATTTGATGATTTTTTGACCAGAGGCAATGGACTACAGCCAGTAGTAGAAGCTACTTCCGCATGTTTTCAACCCGCCCATAGGGGGTTGGACTGTCGTCTTTCACCGAGGATTGCCGAAGCAAAACGAACGTCAGTCATCTTGAATCCTCCCTAAACAGTAGTCTCTCTCTCTCAGCAGCAAACTTTTAAAACAATTATGTGCATTCAAACTACCGCACACGTGTACCACCGGGATACATTGGTACAGATCGTAGAATATGCAGGACACTTTATTACAGACAGAATACTCGACACACTACGCGAGCTTCGCCTGCTATGGAGACCAGCGGTGTTGCTCAATGCCTCTGGCTGGTAAAGGGACATCATCAGTGGGGAACGCGGGAGCGAGTGCCGGTGGAAAGCTAACGCTAGCTGGCCACCTGTTCCATCAATCCTGCTTGCAAGTGTCCGCTCATTAGACAACAAACATCCAACTTCAACGAAACTCCCAACGCGAGTTCAGAGACTCTTGTGTTTTTGTTGTTGTGGAAACATGGCTGAACAACAGTGTACCGGACTATCCAGAGTGATAGAGAAAGATAGCTCTGGGACTATGCAGCTACCAGGCCGGCTGCTCTGTCGCCGGGTAAGATACGGTGACCAGACGTCCCCGGTTTCTGGGGACAGTCCCCGGTTTTGGTGACCTGTCCCCGGCTGGAGCTGTCATCGGAAATGTCCCCGGTTTTCACTGTGACTGACAGACCCGAAATTGGAATGAATGAAAGAAAGAAAACATTGACCAAACGTATAGTCGCGCTGACTCGTGCAGCCTACACTCAAGCCAGAGCAAGCGCTGCTCAAAGCTCAGATATGTTCTAGACTGCCCATATTTTACGATGCTAAAATTACTGTTTATTTACATGGAGTGTGGTGGGTTTAGCGAACGTAATTTCACGGACTTTTTATCTTTAAAAAAAGGATCTTACTCTAACAGAAAGATCAACCTCCTTAGAAATCCTTAGACACTTAGAATATTAATCTGAGCCTGTCAGCGGCAAAACGAGCACTTTTATGAACGTAAATACAAGCTGGACAATTTAAGTCCTATTAACTTACATTGTAGCTTGTTTCGCCGTTGCCGACTGCAGCGATCTCGTTTAATACTGGACCAATGTAAAAGGAAAATATTTCCTCAATAGTTTTAATTGTATCTGATACTCAATGAGGTGATGCAGAAACAAGCCCAGCGTGAAGCAATAAAGCAAAAGCTGTCAAATAAATGTAGTGCAGTAAACATTACAACATTTCCCTCTGAGGTGTAGTGGAGTACAAGTATGAAGTAGCAGCAGGGGAGATTCTAGGATCAGACCTTTAGGGGGGCTCAGCCCCTAATGAGAATGTGACACGGATATAGTGCATGCAAAAGTGTTAATCTGCGCCATGAAATTACCAACTTCTTCACAACCGGACATCTGCTCTCCCTCTGACTCAGCCACCACAACCAGAATCAAAGCTTTCCAATGATATTAGCGTCAGTTGCTGGGACAAATGGTTTGCGAGAAAATTAATGAAATGTTATCATATTTGCATTCTGCATAAATATCTGCACACCATTACTCTCTGTGAAATATTTCACAAACTCTTCACTTAACACATGCATTGGTACAACAAGCGGTTCCCGGGTAATCTGGTTTTGAAATTGCAACAAAATTTCTACATGGCCAAAATTATAATGTATTCTCATGTAAACTATTTATGTCAGCACAGCCAGTGTATCCCACCATAATGGTAATTATATTGCCAGATTCCAGACAGACAATCCCACTTACTTATATTTATCCCACTTACAAATATGAATATATATTTATACTGGTATGCTTCCTAGTGAAATTAATGCAAAAATATGAAGAAAAAACAATTCAACCTGTGTGTGCATGGTTTAAATTCTGAAGTGCAAAATAGTTCAGGCTAAAGGACAAATACAGTATTTCCAGCCATAGCATAGATAAGAATAATCAAGTCTTACCACTGAATTTCTCTTCAAAGTGCACCAGATTGATGCATTTAAACGTTAAAATAGACTAAATGTTCTTACAGGGGAGCATGCCCATGGACCCCCCTAAGGAGGCTTGTGCTCCAGTGCAGCTCTAGGTCTAGTGACACTCCTGGGGCAGTGTCCCCGTTTTAAGTTTTACAAAGATAAAAACATTACCTTTTTTTTGGAGGTATTTACGCTTCTGAGCTGAAAATGTCCCTGGATTTTGTCTCAGAAATCTGGTTACCTTAGGGTAAGACTAGTGGAGGAGGGCTGTGTTAACACGGACTGGTGCTTGTATCCAACTAACTGCTAACCGCTGGTGGAGTTTGTGACTGTTCAATGCCGACCATTCTACATTCCACGCAAATTTACGGCTGTGTTTATACTCAGTGTTTACAGCCCACCAAGCGCTAATGCTAGTAGCTATGTGTTAGCTGAACTTTACAGAGCCTAATGCGTGTGCACTAAATGTAGCCTGTTTCATATGTCGTTTTTATATAATATTTTTTATATATTTTAATTGTGTAACCACTTGAGCCACGGTGAAACTTTGTTTCGTGTATATGGTTGAAATGACAATAAAGCACATTGAGTTGAGATGATTGTTTCACGGTCTGTCTGTAAACGGTAGGCGTGACTTGGGAGTAGACTCTAAAGCTCCGAAGCAAGTGCATTCTGGTATTTGGTGTCTTTCATCCGCATGAGCCAAAAACACAATTTCTGGCTTTTCTCTGCCTAGAAGCCACCAATTTCTTAAAAAAAATAAAATAAAAATAAAAAATAAAAAATAAAAAAAAAATAAAAATCACATTTCTACTGCATAAGTGACCCAATTTAAAGATATATTCATCTTTCCAACTGTGAAATATCCCTTTAATGCTTTACAAACACCAAAGCAAGTAAGCGCTGTGACTACTCTTCTGAGGTGATTTTGGAGAGGGAAATTAGGTAGAAATACACAGCCCCGAATGTTTTGTCAAAAGCCCCGAATCTTTTAGGTCTTTGTTTCATTTCCTCTCTGTCTTTCTGACTGGAGCTGCAAAAAATGAAACAAAAGCTCTATTACCGTGCGTGGTGGTGGACGGTAATGCATCGCGCATCACTCAGCTTGTTTGCCAACTGCCAATAAAAACTAACGAAGAAGAATATAAATCTTCTTCTTCGTCGTTAACTTGTCATCAGGGGCTGGCGGGCTGTTATCATGTTGTATGTTTCATCGGTGTCGCGAGCTTACTGGCTAACCGGCTGAAGTTATGGATATAACAAAGTGTTTTATACAGAACAGGAACACTAGTAACAGACCTCACCGGCCGGAGAGTGATTCAGAAGCAGCGTCAGACCAACTGCGGACAAGTGTTGCAGGTTTGTGAATCCGCTGTTGTAACACTTGATATATTTTTTACTGAGTAACTATCATCATTTTCCCAGATAGTGTGTGTGTATATAACTTTAGGCATTCTATTATCTCAAACAGCCTGAAAAATAGTGCATTTATCTGACGTAATTGGGGAAAAAAATCTCCACAGGGGGAGCATGCCCCCGGACCCCCCTAGGTTTGGGCTAAGCCCCGAATGTTTATATTGTCTGGCTCTGCCCCTGCTGGTTAAATAGCATAATTGCACATCTGTAAGTGTGACATTGGTTGTTTGTGTGCGCAGGATAAATGTCAGTCCCTTCTGCGCTCCTCATTCACTCTAGCTTTGTGCTTTTAATTTCAGGAGGCAGCTCACAGCCAATTATCTTGAAGTCTTAATACATTGGCCCTCACCTTAGGAGTTAGAAAAACAAGAAACTGGCAATGTTCTGGTCACAGGCCCGCTTGCCTCTAATAGCGTGCTAGGGGCGTTAAACACCAGAATCAGATTTCAATGCCCAGTCCAGCTTTCCATGAGAGAACACTCTACACAGGGGCAAAAATGTCCTGTTAAAATGGGTCCTTGCGCTTTTGTGTTAAGAACATTTGGCTTTTGTGTTTAAACAGATGGTCTAGCCTTATTTGAAGTTGCTTGAAATTATCGACTCCACAGGAATCCAAAAGGCCTCTTGGAAGTCAACTCCACAGTCTTTTGCATGGTCAGCTCCAAGCTGTTGGCAGCACAACACGCGTTTAGATGGTCTCTCCTCTATTGTTTGTTATTGGAGGCCAACCACAGTAGTGTCCTGTGGTAGAATGTTTGAAAGCCATGTGTCAGTAGGAACACTTATTGGCAAACAGAGTAGAGTGGACGAGCACACACCAGTGCTTATAGTAAAGTGGTAAACCAGCAAGAGAGCAGGCACTAAGAAAATCTGTCATGGCATTGGCTACCCCCTGCAGACTGAAGGGGGGTGGTATTCAGCAAGGACAGCTTTTTTGCAAAGTACTTCTGTTGTCCACTGAGCCAGGGGCTCGTCAAACAAAAATGGTCAAAACATCTTTAAGCCAGTAAAATCTGGCCATTTCCAGCACTGCAATTTTTGCTATCCATTTCTTTCTTTGTCTTGTGGAGGGACACAAAGAGAACTTTCAGGCTTGAAATGTTGAGTTGACAAAAAGGGATAATGTGTTTTGCGTTGAGTTAAGCACAGCAGGCAAGAGAGGAAGGCAAAGCAATACACCAAAATGTATTGTCTGGAGGATTTTATCCTTAGACACACAGCCTTAATTGTAAAAAAACTTCTGTACTGTAGCAGAAGTTCTGGAGCAGGACCACACTTCAACTGTGTCACTTCCATAAATATCTGCCTAACCCACTTCTCCTGTTCCACTTCCTGCGCCAGACCGAGATCTTGCAACATCGCCAAGCACACTTGGTAAAGTAACCTATTATTTCACTCAACGATCCACTCACCTTATTTTAAATATAGATTTCATATCACTATCATCATCGATCTATGATCTATACAGACAGAATCAGGTATATCACATCCAAAGTTTCCACCAGCCCACACCAGCAGACCCAGCAACATAAGATGAAAACCCTTCTGCTGCCTCGGTGCTGAGACCCCGGTTTCGCGACCAAAAATGCAGCTTGCCTCCACAGCCCTTGAAGCAGCAACTCCAGGCTTCCCTCTTAATCCATATTAGCCTAAAGCTAATCCCCCCATTCTTTCACCTCCCGTTCCTCTCCACATCCCACCAGAGCCAGAGTCAGTTGACCGCTGCTCACTAAGGAAGTCAAAGAAGACTTCATGTGTCACGGCCCGCCGACCGTGACCCTGGCCTCCTTCATGGTATGTGTGTGAATGTTGTTGTTGTGTTCTTTTTTTTTCCCCCTTTTGGTGTGCCTGCTGTGTGCTTGGTGTGTTTTGGTTTTGGCGTCCGTCGCTGTGTTTTGCTCTCTCCCACATGCTCTGGAAGCCACAGGTGGCCGTGGTCACTGGAGCTCCTGCCTTCACACCTGATGCTCATGACACCACTCAGCACTCCTGTTCCTCATCAACTATCAACTCCCCTTTACAAGCCAGGTCAACCTTCCAGTCCCGGATCGTTGAATCAGCCTGTATGAGAACACGCCAGCCAATCCGAACTTTCACTATTGTGAAGTACCTGTTGCTAACATGTTTTTGTCCTATCTCACCTCAGACCATCTTGCCCTGAGCCTGGAACCAGATCTACCTGCCAGCACCACGAGATCCAGAGCACTGGAGCCCGGACCCCATTCCCTCTCTCTGACTCATCTGAACCTCCTGCCACTCAAACCACATTCTGTTTGTTCATTTCAATAAAATCACCTTTATTGCAACTACAGTCTGGTCTGCGCTTGAGTTCTGGTCACCGGTCCTGACATCATGAGCAACCCATCAACCATGTCATAACCCTCAAACTCGAAAAACGCTGTGGCTCTCGAATGCGGACATAACCAGATCAGCTTCGCCACATGCTGCACCAAACGCCAACTTTTCTCCTTCCAAGGCCACCTAAACTTCTCTATACGCATCATTGCCTAAGGGCGAACCTTTTATCTCTCACATGCTGTCAATTGGTTCTTCCGTTCTATCATTCCTGGATTCCATCTCCCTGGACTGTTCAAGCCACGCTGAAATCCGTATTGGCTCAGCCTTCTCATCGAGCAACTGGAACGCAACAACCTCTTCCACAATGAACAGACTTACTCACCCACACGACATCCATCTATACACTGGTGTCGCTCTCTCCGCCAGGGTTTCTACAATGGAAGATGGTTCGCAGCCGAATGGCCCCTGGAGCTGCATGCAAATGCAAAGTCAAAGCTTACACTGCGCTACCAATGGTCCCGCAAGTCTTTCCTTACTTACTCAGACAACCTTGCAGTCATTGACATAATCAACAAGTACACTCCAATGCCCCATTCGTCACGCATGCATGTATGAATTGCCTATTCTGGCACTGCGTTAAACATTACATTACATGTCATTTAGTTGATGTTTTTATCCAAAATGACTTACAATTGCTATATATGCCAGAGGTTGCACGCCTCTAGAGCAACTAGGAGTTAAGTGTCTTGCTCAGGGACACATTCGTTGATGTATCAACAACAATATATTCTTCCATCGCTGACTCGCTTTCCCAGCCCGTTCTTCTCTTCCTTTCGCTCTATCTCCTTTATACAAGGGGGTGCGTTGGGTGCGGGTGCTATTGCAGATTCCCTGTCAAAGCTTCCCCACAACACATTCGGCAAAGCGAACAAGCTATAAGCAGTTCAAGTCTTACACATCAATTATGTTTTTCTTTAATAAATCATTAAATACATTTGTTGATTTTTGCGATCCTTGCTTGTGAATTGACCAGATGAAAGGAAAATATGTATTTTTTTTTTTTTTAAATATGGCACCCATGAAAGTGATCAAGCACCAGCTAGGGTCTTACACACTTGCCCCCATGCAGTGGGTCTTATTATTATTATTATTATTATTATTATAATAATAATAATAATAATAATAATAATAGTAATTGGAGAAGTGCTTGATTTCAGATTTGTCTGCCCTTATTTTGCTCTGCCACTCCATAGTGTATCCCCTTTTCATCATTCCTTATCTTTCATTCCTGGGGCTGCCACTGCAGGGCTTGCAGCAGCACATGTGGGAGGAGCTTTGGCGTGTGAAAATGATAGGCAACAAAGATGCTTCAAACATTCTTGTGCAGGACTCTGTGAATATAATATTGCATTAGAATAGACACCATTATTTTGACATAATTATTTCCAAACTCCTTGTGAAATATTAAAAAGAAAATCTCTCCCCATTTTTTTTTTTACCCCATAGATAAAAAGTTTCCTCCCACCTGTTTGCGTTGTTCTAGTCTGATGCATCTCACCACACTTCCTCACCTCTGTTTCTGTAAATGGGTGCTTACCGCCCCAGCTTGGAAACTCCAGCATTTATCCATGGCAATTCCCCAGGCTAGATCATGAATTGGTTAGGGAGCTCAGAGGGAAAACAACTACATAATTAGGGAATTTCATCACCACATTGTGCACACTGTAATAAGGAATTTGTTTCTTTCTGTATCCCTCTGAGACACACATAATCTGTACGCACACTAAAGAGCCAAAGAGCAGGAGGGAGAGTGTAAGCACAATTGCAATGTGTATATTAAGCTACATTTCTTGGCAATCCTGGTATCCAGGAAGGCTGTGTACCCAAAAACTATTTATTTATAAGTGGGCTTGAGTTGAACGATAATAGAACAGCAAGCATTCTACTTGTCTGACAACTTTATTGTGAGATCAATGCCTTTTATTATGCCAAAAAGCTCTTGACATATTCAGAAGAGTTGGATAACTCCATAAGTGTTAATAAGAAGTCCACTTTGCATATGGTGCCAAATACTCAATTGCCCTATACCCTTGACCCTCCTACCCAGTTACTATAAATCTGAAAAGAGCCTTTATTGAATACCATCAAAATTTAAAGCATGTTTTAGAAATGTTATGTAGATCCAACAATAAGAATGTAAAGCCCATAACATTGACTTGATACCCATCTAGTAGGTCATAAATGGACAGTGCCTTGTGCTGAAATGACATCTATTAAATTTATCGGATAAATGACAAATAAAAAACAATGGTATGGGAGTGCAATCGTTATAGTAAATCCACCTACGTGTTTTATGAGGAATTAAAAATGAATTAATGAACAAACATCCATGGGCCCCCAGTGCACAGGCCTAACAAACTGGCCTCTGCACTCGAATGATCATACCGGAAAACTATTTTCTCCCATTCCCCCCACCACCTCATCAGCCTCATGATGATAATTACACACTGTTTGGATGGTCATTATAGTCATCACATTGCTTAATATGTTTATTTGCGTTATTCATGAGGAACACATCTCTTCATCTCTTAGGCCTAGAGTGTCTATCTAGATGCATCATCTCACTCTGGCTGATGGATTGGTGATGTAGACCCTAAGACTCAGTGGCAGGTCAGACTTATCCATCGCCATCTCTGAGGCCTGTGTAGCCCCCAGAGCAGCCAGGCAACAACCATCATTCATGACTGGAGCAGTCAGGGGGGATACTAGGGTCTAGTCTACAGCATTCAGACACGCTCCGTAATCACTCATGTCACTTCGTAATGCACTGGGAGTACCTAACAGTGATGGATAGTCATCATCTCCTATCGTCCCTCAATTCATTTCATTCCCTCTTTCATCCTGGTACTCTCATTCTTGTCGTTGTACACTTTCTCATTTACTCAGTATTGCTTCATTAATCTCTTCGTTTCTCTCTCTGTTTCTTCTCTGCCGATCTCTCTCTCAGGCTGGACTTTGTGACAATGTCCTGATCTGCCAGATGCTGACTGTCTCTTTCCAGACACAAAGCTCTGCAAGCTCTGACTACAGTAATAGCCCGTGTTGACAGCTTCCAAAGTATGCCACCTGATGAAAATTTCAATTTTGCCAGCAATTTCCCACAGGTACAGCAGTAAAGTACAAAAGGTTTCACTTCAAAGGGAGCAATTATATATGTTATATAAGTGGTTACCTCCATATTCCATTCCCATCACCCCCTGCTCATAGATACGTGTTGATATTTTAAGATTAAATGTCTGTTTTTACAAATAGGACAGAGAATAATGAAAATAATTACAAGTAACAAATCCTTTCATTAGAGATTACTTCTTAATTTAGCTTTTTTCATGTGTTCATTACCAAACAGAAAAAAAATGTGTCTTTCTCTAAACACTGGACCCTGAACACAGTGAACGCAATCCATATAATGGACAGATTCAGAGAAGTAGTGTTGGACTACTATACTTTACAGCAGTGTAAAGAGCAAGAACAGTTTAAAAGGCTCCAAAATAAGGTCAGTTTGTAATGGCCATTGTTCAGTTTAGCTTGGCTTGGATTCAGCATTCTTCAGTAAGTAGTAGAGGTGTGACGAGATCTCGCGAGATTAAACGTGACGGGATTTCAGTACACAAGTGCAGAGCAGCAGCCTTGAAATTAGCATAGAGAATCCCCCGGCCGTTCTCCAAAGTTGACTCTGCGTTTACTTTTGCAGAGCAACAGCGTAAGAAAAAAAGCTGCCTGTAAAACCTATTGTTAGAATTTTCTCTCTCTCTCTCTCCCTCTCCCTCTCTCTCTCTCTCTCGGCTGAGACACACACGCGTCTGCATTGTGCAGTTCACTGTGGCGCTGTCTCGCACAGACCACTCTCTTTCGCTGTTACAATTAGTCGGGAAGCAAACAGCAAAACCTGACTTTACTTTTAATGATAATTAAAAAAAGAGAAATGTTCTCCCTTTGTCCTATAATGGTCATAAATCGATACTAGAGTTGCCTACTAGTCTTTAAGCTAAGCTAAGCTAATAAGCTATTGGCTTCATGTTGCACAGACATGAACACAATATTGATCTTCTCATCTAACTCAGCAAGAAAGCAAATGAGCATATTTTATAAAATGTAGAACTGTTCCTTTAACTTAACCCCAAAAACAGACAGCAAAACAATTGAATAGTAATAAGACCCAAAAGAAGTACTAAAACTTCACCTGTTGTGGCAGAGGGAGGTCCAGTAGTATCAAGTATAGTTTCAAAGAGAAGTCACAAAACCAGTGCTGTTTGCTAGTTTTCTCTTTTTTGGTTTAATTTAAGGGATGCAAAACAAACTCCCTTAATTTCTGCTAAGCTATTTTAAGGTCAAAATACTGTGTTAAGACACTCCATGCAAACTCCACTTTTACTTTGTCATCTGAGAAGCTACAGTGGGGCAAAACATTATTTAGTCAGCCACCAATTGTGCAAGTTCTCCCACTTAAAAAGATGAGAGGCCTGTAATTTTCATCATAGGTAAAAAAATCCAGAAAATCACATTGTAGGATTTTTAATGAATTTATTGGTAAATTATGGTGGAAAATAAGTATTTGGTCAATAACAAAAGTTCATCTCAATACTTTGTTATATACCCTTTGTTGGCAATGACAGAGGTCAAACGTTTTCTGTAAGTCTTCACAAGGTTTTCACACACTGTTGCTGGTATTTTGGCCCATTCCTCCATGCAGATCTCCTCTAGACCAGTGATGTTTTGGGGCTGCCGCGGGGCAACACAGACTTTCAACTCCCTCCAAAGATTTTCTATGGGGTTGAGATCTGGAGACTGGCTAGGCCACTCCAGCACCTTGAAATGCTTCTTACGAAGCCACTCCTTCATTGCCCGGGCAGTTTGTTTGGGATCATTGTCATGCTGAAAGACCCAGCCACGTTTCATCTTCAATGCCCTTGCTGATGGAAGGAGGTTTTCACTCAAAATCTCACGATACATGGCCCCATTCATTCTTTCCTTTACACGGATCAGTCGTTCTGGTCCCTTTGCAGAAAAACAGCCCCAAAGCATGATGTTTCCACCCCCATGCTTCACAGTAGGTATGGTGTTCTTTGGATGCAACTCAACATTCTTTCTCCTCCAAACACAATGAGTTGAGTTTTTACCAACAAGTTCTATTTTGGTTTCATCTGACCATATCACATTCTCCCAATCCTCTTCTGGATAATCCAAATGCTCTCTAGCAAACCTCAGACGGGCCTGGACATGTACTGGCTTAAGCAGGGGGACACGACTGGCACTGCAGGATTTGAGTCCCTGGCGGCGTAGTGTGTTACTGATGGTACTTTGTTACTTTGGTGCCAGCTCTCTGCAGGTCATTCACTAGGTCCCCCCATGTGGTTCTGGGATTTTTGCTCACCGTTCTTGTGATAATTTTGACCCCATGGGGTGAGATCTTGCGTGGAGCCCCGGATCAAGGGTGATTATCAGTGGTCTTGTATGTCTTCCATTTTCTTATAATTGCTCCCACAGTTGATTTCTTCACACTAAGCTGCTTACCTTTTGCAGATTCAGTCTTCCCAGCCTGGTGCAGGTCTACAATTTAGTTTCTGGTGTCCTTTGACAGCTCTTTGTCTTGGCCATAGTGGAGTTTGAAGTGTGACTGTTTGAGGTTGTGGACAGGTGTCTATTATACTGATAACAAGTTCAAACAGGTGCCATTAATACAGGTAACGAGAGGAGGACAGAGGAGCGTCTTAAAAAAGAAGTTACAGGTCTGTGAGAGCCAGAAATCTTGCTTGTTTGTAGGTGACCAAATACTTATTTTACCGAGGAATTTACCAATAAATTCATTAAAAATCCTACAATGTGATTTTCTGGATTTTTTTTCTCATTTTGTCTCTCATAGTTGAAGTGTACCTACCTCTCTCATCTTTTTAAGTGGGAGAACTTGCACAATTTGTGGCTGACTAAATACTTTTTTTGCCCCACTGTATGGTACATTGCATTTTATAATTTTACTACAAAATTGTTATAAAATTAGGCAGATTACGGAGGAACAAAAAATTGTTTAAACATTTGTAAGTACTGATTCAGATAAAGATTCAGAGTGGAGTTGCAAGAATGATTTCTACTTGAAAATATGCACTCACATGCATTCAATAACACTACAATAAAAATTTTAAAATCTTAACTATATTTATTCTCTCGGCCTTTGTCTATGTGTGTGCAACAGAGAGAGAGAGATTGGGAGAAATGAAGAAACTGGGCCAAAGACAGAGGGGACAACCACTGAGCATGAATTGATGATATATACACCAGAATGGGTTTGACAGAACACAAATGCCTCGTAATGATAGAAAAACTTAGAAAAAGCCAAGAGGGCTAGTAGTCTTTCATACATATTTTTATAACTCATACTAAATACAAACCCCTCTGGGCTGGAGGGCTCTGTTAAGTAGATATAAAGCTCTATTTGGTTGCTACATCCTTGTCATTTTGGGAGAAGCTGCTCTGTTTCCAATGTGAGAACCAAAGAGCCTCTTAAACAGATTATAACATTTTGCATATTATTTCCCCTGCAAGCTGCACTGATCAGATTGGTCATGGATCAGGGGGCAGACGGGTTTAGGCAGAAATAGATATTGCATAGCTTCTGGCTTTCCAGCCTTATAACAAACCATTAAAAGGCATTTTTCACAGTTTCTTTTTAATGTCATTTCCTTTCCCCAGAGAGGAGCTCCAATCACAGGCCTTAATGAAAAGTAAATGAAACGAAAACAAATGACAGTATTGACATTGACAACACACACACACAAAAAAAACTGTTCTGTATCAACAGTTTTACTTTATTTATTTAGTTAATTGCTGGGAATCTCAGAGTAGTAGCTGGCAGAGTACACAGAGTAGCTGGCGTATTGTTGAATACATTTACCTATTAAGATTGGATGAAGTGTTTATTTAGGTGCTTAGAACGATTCAATCTTGTTTCAGTAAAGCTAGATAAAGATGGCTCCTCACTCATTATTGGCACCTTCATCTAAAATGCACAGAACGGCAAGGACGTCCTTGATTATACTAGGTTCTCAATACAACGCAACAGAAAGAGGATTTTTTACGTTAAGTTATAATGAACCAGAGTTGCTTTTCTTTAAAAAGTGTATCTTCCATCAAAGTCAACAAGTTGATCTTCTGCATATATGTGGGAAGATTAGTGTCTTTGAGTCCCGCACCGCAACAACCTTGAGCTAAACACCCCAGATGGTGGAGACCCATATTTAGATAACACTGTATTTATATCAATACTTTATTTTACTCCAATTGTATGAGCAAATTCTCTCTGGCATCATGTAAGGATGTCTTTCAGCACAACAATAAAACCACTGAAATAAAACCACCCGAAACATCAATTGTGATCTTAGATAATGACAAAATAATTCCTTTTGTGTTGAACAAGAAAGAACAAGAAAATCCATTAAATTCCCCTGAAGGCCAGATTCCTAAATGAAAACATCTGCTCAATAATGTGACAACCAAAAATCATTTGAGACCGGTATAATACCTTGTTTAAAATATTGGCTTTCTAATCTCCGGGGTTGCACTGGCCCTATAAGGGTAAATTCTGTCACTGATGAGAGTGCTGGCTTGCTCAGACTTACACAACCGTATTGATATAGGATGCTTGATTAAGATGGCTTTCATGCTCAGAGATAGGTAGGATGAGCCGTGGAAGATGTGCCATGAGCAAGTGCGAGTCAAGTGCATGCACTTGAAGAAATTAAAAAGAGGAGTATAGGCTATAGCAATTACAGAAATGATTCCCGGCAAGTGAGGAAAGCAGGCATGGTGAGATGTCTGTTGCATTTTAAGAGCCTTTACACTGAGCCACATCTGTGAAGTAACAATGATCTAGAGAGGGCTTGCTGTTCTTAGTTTTATTCAATCAGCTAAAAGCAGAAAGGCTGCAGAAAGCTTCCAGTGTTGTCTATGCCTCATTCCGTTGTTCATTTTCACAAGTGTGCAATCCTTTTAATCTCTGTCTGACCAGCAAAGTTTTCCTGAGCTTGTCCACTGTCTCTTTCATTTACAGTAATGTTAAATGTAAATTTATTTAGATGCACTATACAAATTACACATATTGACTTTTTTCAGTTATTGTCCTGGTTAACAATTATAATAATACACTTTCCTAGTACCACCTAGTACAATCAGATTTTTCAACTGCTGACAACCAGTGAGCTTTTTTTTTTTTTTTTTAAAGAAACTAATGATTATGGCTTTAGCTTGAACTCAACAGTAGGCCTGTTTGTTGAGGCAAAAAGTAAGATTTTTTATTCACTGTTTTTCAAGTGTTAGAGAAGTGAGGGAAGGGAATATCATTAATATTCAAGGGAATATCATTAATATTCAAGAAACAAAAGGACATTTGGTGACAATACCAGGCGAAAACATCCAAAGACTGCAGTTGATACAAAACCTGCTGCCAGGCTTTTAACTCGAACTAAGAGAAGTGACCACCTCACACCAATCTGCTGCCCTTCACTGGTTAGCTGTGAGTTTTAAAAAGTTTTTACAGCTTTTTTTTTAAAGCCTGAAATAGTTTGGCTCATCCACAGTTTTAATTCAGCCATTAAGACAATTCCAGTGTGAATGTGAAAAATGTTTTTACCAGCACTTTTTTTAAAGGAACGTTTGAGGACTAAGACTTGGTTTCAGTGTTAGAATTATTATTATTTTAATTAAGGCAATTGATGATGTAGCCACTTACAGTCACACAGAAACATAATACAGTGAGTGCATTTTTAATATATGTGACCTTAATGAAAATAAAACCCACATGTCCTTTTGGTAATACATACCTCATTTCTACTACACCTTCCAATGTGTAACTCTCCTTTAGAAATGGAAAATGTACTATGACTACCTTCAAATTTAAATACTTTGCATGTCAGAGGAATAACATATATTGTAAGTCAGTGAACTGTAAATCTAAAAGTTTATCCTTTGCCCGAAGCAAAACAGGAGAATTAAGCAATAACATAGATGATGGAGTTCTGATGAGTTTTCGACAGCTTAGTGTAGGCATTGCAGACTGGGTTGCAGCTTTGTACTCCTTTTATCTCCATTTGTATGTGTTTACACTGGGCGGTATGCTGTCATTAATAAATACAAAACATATGTGAATATGCTTTTCTCTCCTTTTTCTCTTATTATTTTTCATTTTTTCCTGGACAAAAAGGCAGGTAGCAAATGAGAAAGTGCTCAGTTAAACAGATTTATAACGTCAGGCTTGAACAAATGCATGCAGTTGGGTTCAAAAACAATGTTACATTGGTCAGCCTCTTCTCATGAACCATACATTTGAAAAGCTATGCAAAGTAATTATTTGTATGATTTCCAAGTTTTGTGTTGTTTTTGTATTAACTGCTACTGTATAAGAACGAGGAAGAGGTCGGGGTGGATTGGTGGGGGTTAAAACACGGGGCTTTCATGCCAGGGAGCGGAGTTTGCTTCCCGGGAAAACAAAAGACTTTCACCCAGGAGATGCGTGTTCCAAAGGAGTGTTTTAATCCAAACCACGATCTTTTTCCTAAACTTAACTAGTTGTTTCGGTGCATAAACTGAACTTTCGTCGCCGCATAACGCTCACTTTTTGTTGTCTAAACTTAACCGTAATCTCCGGTGCTCTGTAACCGGCTCAAAGTCACCTATCTCGGGTAACTGAACCACCAACTATCGCTGATACAACAGAGCACATATCTGATATGCGATAACATTGTTGAATATTGCAATAACGATATTACTATACTCAGTTCTGCCTTTCTGATGCTTTCAGTATTCTGCTGATTGCTTGTTGAATTAAGAAATGATAAAATTAAATTATTTCTAACATTCTTTTATTAAACAAATTTACAAACATTTAACAGAATATAAAAGGCACCACTAAAAAAAGTTCATTTTAAAGGTGCCCTGCGACACGTATTTCATTACTTCGTGGTAATGTCTGAAGTTCTACCATGGACTCTGTAACATTCTTTGTGGAAAAATGCCTGGTTACCTTGCCATTCTAGCGTGGTATAGAAAGACTGCAGGAAGACTCAGTTTGATTTGTGCCAGTTCTTATTAATATTCAATGAGCTAAGCTGCTTGACTCTGATTGGCTAACAGCTAGCCAATGAGAGCCTGTCTGTCAGCATCCTTTACCCAGCGCAACTGGGCGAGCTCATGAATAGTAATGAGCTCAGGCAACACCACGTCAGACTGACCAGCTTTTGTAATTGGCCTGATTTCTCCGCCTATTTATTTTCAGTGGCCAGAGCTGACAGAAGAGGTAGCAATTTATTTTCACATTCCCGACATAACACAAACACATATGGACCTAACATATTTAAAAAAATGCAAGTAAAAACGTTTTTTCTGTGGCAGGGCACCTTTAATGTGAAGTTTTCTCCTGATATTTTCTTTTAAAGGGGTAATAGAATACAAAAACGATTTTACCCTGTCATAATTGAAAAACGACAGTTTGGAGGGTAAATATGACATACATAGAACCTCAAAATCCCATTGACACCTCTTTCCTCTGCAAATCTCACAATTTTAAACTGCCTCTGAAAACGGACAAATCTCAACAAACCACCGAGTTGACGTCAACTCGGTGGCTCCTCCATATTTGGCTACAGTCTCTACCTTTGTCACGCCCCAACATTTACATAGGCTACACCACTGATCTGAGGTCAGCTTAGTCTTCTGAATCTAGGTCACGCAGATCTTTTTTATATATATCTATTTTATACATTGTTCGTCCACTTTTTAATTATTAAATTCACTTCTGTGCGAGAAATCAACTATGTAGAGGTCAAATATGGGTTGTTTTACGGAAATTGATGGTTAACTGCAAATTTTGTCCGACTGTGTGTCGCAGTTCAGCAGGAGCTCAGCAGGCTAACGTGACAGCGGCCGGTGCTGCCTCGCCGCCCGGCGTGTCCTCCTTCACAGACCCTGGCTCGCTGTGAGCTAGATGGATCTCCGTCACGACCGGAAGCCCGCGGCGCTCCATACCCACGCAAAGTCACCGTTTTGGGTTACTGGACTACCAAATGCCAAGGCCCTGATGGAGCTCCAGGGCCTGCAGCTAGCCGCGATCTTTACCCATAGGATTGAATGGACACTAGCAGCTAACGAAACCCCTCATATTCACAAAAATGCATTAAATTGAAATCGGACACAAGCGTTAGCTTTGTAAGACCTTAGGGGTAGCTGTTATATGAGTGGTGTGATGAAATTCAAAATGTAAATTATAGTTATGCCGAAAGTGTAGCTAGCTAGCTAGCCGCGATCTTTAGCTACCCATAGGATTGAATGGACTCTAGCAGCTAACAAAACCCCTCATATTCACAAAATGCATTAAATTGAAATCTGACACAAGCGTTAGCTTTGTAAGACCTTAGGGTAGCTGTAATATAAGTGAAATGAAATTCAAACTGTAAATATACTATAGTTATGCCGGCAGCCAGCCAGCTTTGTGGAGCCCCGAGCCCCGGTTGTCCAGTAACCCAGTAACGGTGACTTTCTCCTGGTTATGGAGCGCAGCGGGGCTGCCGCTGTCTCCTCAGACTGTGTGGACCTCCTGAAGTCTGACACGTCTTACAAAATTTGCAGTTAGCCATCAATTTTCATAAAACGGCCCATATTTGAGCTTTATATAGTAGATTTCTCACATAAAAAAGTCTCAGAAGTGAATTTAGTAACAAAACATTGCAGCGTCTGAAATATGAGACCTGCTGTCTCGTCTCCAATGTATGTGTATGTCAACCAATCAGCGCACAGCTAAATATTTATGAGCATACCATATTTGGAAGAAAAGCTCTCATTCCAAATAGGGCCAAAACACAGGGATGCATAAGGGCCCATAAAATAGCAACCGGGCAATTTTCAGCCCAATCAATATTATATACCCTATTAGGAGACCTTAAGGAACAGTGTGAAATACCCTAAATCATCATTCTATCATCCCTTTAAGTAACACAAAAAAATCTCTGTATCTTTCGCAATGTGTATATTGCGCCAGTCAATATACATATATTGTGCAGCCCTAATTCTAATGACAACAAAGCATACTTCTGGATCTTAATGAGATAATTTAAAACACATGCCACTGTTTGATTTATTGATTGATAATATCAAAACGAAAACACTAAGAATAGCTATCATTCTGCTTCATTATGACCGGCTTCACATCTTAGATACAAATTTTATTGACATGGCATAATTCTAAAAAACAAACAAAGAAAATGTGTAGCAGCTCTCCCCTTTTAAATATTATGCAAGTGACCCTTATGTATTGTAATGATTGTGCTTTACACTTCAGCAATTATTCTAAACATTTATGCTACACAATAAAAGGACTTTGTGGAAATTATTCCACCTGCATTACACTCTGAGCTCAATCCCCAAACCCACCCTCATTATTTCCATTGTAACTATCTAATTATTTCCCATGCAAAAATATGGGCAAAAAAGTTAAAGTATGCAATCCTAAAAAAACCCACTGTGGACATCAACATAGCTGAGCGCCTAGAAATCGTATTGCTATCCGTACCATATGCAACCCATGGGTCCTCATTATGCTCTGTCTACTGCAGCTCCTTTCTCTGTGTCTTTCTTTGTCCTAGTTCAGTGTCTGACTTTATGTGTCGGGGACATTGCATTAAGTCAGACTAACACTGAGATTCTGTAGAGTACAAGTTAAGAAAAGTTTCTCCACTCCAGGCTTCCTTTTGCTATGCTTTTTTACCTTCTCATTAGGTAGTGAGAACTGTCCATGCAAAACTAGCCCTTGTATAGGTTATTCCTGTCAATGTTGTTTGACTGTTGTGTGATTGAGATACACTTCATTGATCAGCACAAACAGTTAAGTAACTGTGGTTGTCATGATGTCATCATGGCAGCCCGTTCTTCTCCTTGTTTTGTGTGCTTTGTTTGTTTCCCTGTTTGTTTCCCCTCATGTTTCTCCCTCCTGTGATGATTACTGTGAGCGGTGGGCGCGGCTTAGCTGCAGGTGGCGCCAGGTGAAGCTCATTCCATAATCATCCTCCTGCAGTACTTAAGGCCGGCTCTGTGATCCACTCATTGCCAGATCGTACAGTGTACTAGCGTGGTATGGTTGCGCTCCTGGCTCCCTGTGTTAAGCTGTGTTCCTGGAGTTTTAGCTTGTGTAGCTAAAATGTTTTCTGTGTTCTCTCTTGTTGCTTGGTTATGCTTCCTGTTTATCCTGCCTGCCTGCTTGCTTCCCTGCCTGCTCCTCTCTGATTGTAAGGATTGGATACAAGCCTAAATTGTTTGTTGGGACTCTGGAAGAGGCCATACCACATGGTCACCTATTCACTGGGCACGCTCTGGAGAGCGCACTGCACTCACCACAGGATCCCCTTGACACAGCCCCCTTTTGCCCCCAGCACAATTATTGTATATATAGTCACGCGTTAAATCACATAATCTTATTTTCCGTGTTTGTCGTCTGCTTTTGGGTCCAACCTCCAGTGCCGTTCTGTAACAGAGGTCATGTGTATGCAAATACAAAGTAGTGGGGAATATGTGGAAAAGATAAATTTCACTTGTGCAAATGCCTTTTTCTTTTTTTCTTTCTGAATAACAAATGTCTAAGGTACAGCCAAGAATACATGCTGTGCCCAGAACTGAATGAGTGGACTTTTTTAATACATGAAAAAAACAAGGGTGAGGACTCATCTCTTTTGAAAATGAAAAGTGGCTGACATTGTTAATGTATAGAGTCCATAGGTGACACTCTATATAATCCATATTGGAAGCCTTTAGGAAACAGCAGCAGCTTATCCCTGCAGCTCCTTTTCACACAGGCTAAGATGAATAAGCTGTGTATCTAAATCACATCCAATCAGTCTGTGGGTGGAGTGTTGGTGCACAGATACATTTTGATTACAGCAGCAGGTCAAAGGTCAATCGGTCAGTCCATCATATAGCCATTAACAGGTTTAAAAGCTGTGCTGCATAATAAACATCAACATTTACTGTCTTAGAGTGCACTTAATCTAAATGCAGTGTGACCCTTTCAAGCACTCTGGCCCAGCTTTTTAATTACGGGTGTTTTTTAAGAATGTGTGCCTGAACTCTGAATTTAAAAATGCCAACCACTGATACTAAGCCAACACTGACTAGGTGCAAAATGAATTACAGTACCTTAATACTTGCGTAGAAGTCCATGTCACTTACAAAGCACATTTTCTTGGTATTAATGGCAGAATTCCTACAAAAACACAAAAGCTCTCCTCTGTATATGTTATAGTAAGCATTTAAGATAATATGCTTTAAATGCCAATCAACAAATGTGTAATTTGCTTTGACAATACTAAAATTGTTTTTATAATCAAGTTAAGGTGGACACATCTCACCCAAGTGGAGCCAGTTTAGACAGAAATTACTTTAAATGAAAAACAACTTGTTTCATTTATTCATTTGTTGCTTTTTTTACTTTATTTTTTTAAGAATTAATGATTAAGTATTTTCTATACTTTAAGGAATCTATGACTTTCAGCCTCATTTGAGGTGGTGGAAGACGAAGAAGTTATTTTAATACGCATTCTGACAAACTGCCTTGGTTCGTAGACCAGTAGGTTTAGTGCCACACCGTGCTGAAGAACTACAATATGCTTTCCTCAGGTTACCTCTGTACATCTCTCACTGTGTGATCTTTCTTGCAAAGGAAATAATTCCAACTGATATATAGACAATAGGTCACAAAGTTGCAGGTAGCAAAGTTTAAATCTTAATATCCTGCGCTCCCAGAGCAGAATCATGCCCTTTCGAAAAATCAATATTATACCACCAAACAATACATCAACATGCTGTAGCTGTAGCAGGACTAGCTGGTGCGAGTCACTGGTGACACACAGGCTGAATTTGTAGAACTTTCAATCATCCCGATTGGTCATGGTATTTTGACTTTGCCTTCATCAAAACTCAGGTAGTTTCACACGTCCCATAAAATCAAATCAGCTGGAAATGAATCCATATCTGTTCCACAACCCAATCCTCCTTAGCAGCATATTTTACTTTAGTAAAAAAAATATTGCAGGTTCATGCCTTATTTTGTGTTTTAGCCTTTACTCTATGGAGGGAATATTTATTCATAATTCAAATTGAAAGTCCAAAGAGAAAATGAAGCAAGATCAAAATAAAAATAGTATTATTTTACTACACTACTAGGAAAAATCATGCCATAATTAAATGTGAAATGTAAAAGCTTAAATGGAAATACTTAAATTAAAATCTCAAAAAAAGAAATTATTTTATTTTAGACTTTCCCCTTTATAATTTTCAATTTGACATTTTATCTTTTCAATTTTATGTTTTACATTTGACATTGACATTTTAAGATTCACCTTTTAGATTTCGATTTAACATTAAGCTTTTCATTTAGAAGTGACAGGTGTTAATTTAAATGAGGAGGCGTGGCCCAACGGCTGGTGGGAGGGTCTGAAACCACTTCCAGCTGACAGCGGGGGCTGTGAGTATTACTGGCCGCCGGTATGCAAGCGATCCCGGCCACCGCCAGCTGGCTGTCACCTAACACTGGAGCTTCCAAGTCCGACAACATATCGGAGCAAATGTGCAATTGGCCGTCAATTTCTGTAAAACTGCCTATATTCAAACTGTACACAGTTAATTTCTCACATAAATCAGTCTCAGAAATTAATTTAGTTGTGAAATAGCAGACGAAAAAAGCAATCAATTCTAGAATCTCCCGGCTCGGCTGCGGCTCATAGAGATTCGGCTTGTCCCCTTTTTAAGCTTAATGTTAAATTGAAATGTTAAAGGTGAATCTTAAAATGTCAATGTCAAATGTAAAACATAAAATTAAAAAGATAAAATGTCAAATTGAAAATTATAAAGGGGAATGTCTAAAATTAAATAATTATTTTTTTTCTATTTGAGATTTTAATTTAAGTATATCCATTTAAGCTTTTACATTTCACATTTAATTTAAGTATTTCCATTTAAGCTTTTACATTTCACATTTAATTTAAGTATTTCCATTTAAGCTTTTACATTTCACATTTAATTATGGCATGATTTTTTCCTAGTAGTGTAGTAAAATAATACTATTTTTAATTTGATCTTGCTAGTTTTCTCTTTGGACTTTCAATTTGAATTATGAATAAATATTCCCTCCATATTACTCTGCCAAGAAGAATGTTAACATGATTACAGAAACAAAAACGGCAGTATTGTAACTCCAATAAAATAGGCAAATGAAAGTGGTACCTTTACCCATTTGTTACCATTTTGTACCTGTTAACATTAAATCAGTTTGAGGCCCAGAGCATCCATTATACCTGAATGTTGCTCCTATTGATTTTAGTAGTGGGATGACCTTGCTGGGCATTGGGCTCAGTCCCTGCTGAGGCCATTTGCAATTGTTTCCAATTTGAATGGGAGCTGTACCGTGCCCTGCCTGTACACAGAGCCCCTGTGGAGTTGTTTTCGGCATGGAATTTGGCAAAAAATAATAATGCACCTGCAGGTCTAAAGTTTCATTTTCTGGATTTTTGATCCATTCACTAGGACCACATGGCCTCATGACAGGGACATAAATCACATGGACAGAGTGAGTAGCCATTACAATCGCCATATGTAGCCTAGTAGGTGTCTATCATTTATGACTCCCACAGCTGCAAAACTGACTGGAACACCTTGATCGGTTTCAGAGACACCAGCACCTTAGGGAGGGTTTAGTTCCCCAACTCTGGGTCTACTTTATGTTCTACAAAATAGGATGTGAGAGGTTTAAACATGTGCATGCACCAATGCATTTTGCAGTGAATTCATTTTTTTATTTGTTATTGCACTTCGTGATCATTTTCAACTTTTCTGATCTAAAAAAAAAAAAAAAAAAAAAAACACATGGAAAAGGCCCATAGGCCCATTCTGAAAAGGCTCTGAAAGTTGCTCTTTAAAGGCATTTGTGAAACTTTGTACGATGTGTTAGCTTTTTACTGGCCATCAAACTTCATCATGTTTCAGCTAGGTTGTATTATCTTCTTAGTCAATCTCAGTCTATGTTGGAAAAAAAAACCTGGGGGACGTCAAAATAAACTTAAAAAAGGACTGAAAATAAAGAAAAGTAAAATGTGGCTTAAACAGTAAACTGGCTTACTGTATGGTTATGTGCATTTATGTAATTTTCATAGCTGTCACATTGTACCTTATGATATTCTCTATGAATAATTATGTATAAGCCATTTATGTCTAAGCAAAAATTAAATGTTATGATACCGAGAGAATACCTGCGCAAATGCATTTTAGTTAATAAATAGGGTAACTGTTATTAAGTCTTTATCACTGTTACCATCTCTTGTCAAAATAGACAGATTTGTAAGTCAGAAATTGCTACTGATAAATGTAAAATTAATTATTTATCCTGACAAACTTAAGCAAAAGAAAAACATTCTCAGATTGTTAATGCATTTTTAAAGATAAAAGAAAAAGCATTGACAGAAATGTCAAATACAATATCACACAAATGGAAGCTTCAATAATAGTGAATATATTTTCAACTATTAAATGTACCGTTTCTATTGTTCATTGAGAACCTATTTCCCATGTCTAGGTCGATTTTTCACTCAAACGCCCACATCTTGCCTCAGCAGGACTCACACTTTCAGAGTGGCATTTCCAAGCTGAACAGACGGCCAACAGATGAAAAAAGGCTGACGAAGGCCGACGTGTGGCAACGGTGCGGGACACACTGCACAAACTAGGGCAACGGTCGCTCACCGTCTGCCCAACTAGGACCGATGGCCGACTTGGCGTGTCAGGGCCTTAACGCTTTACTTTAAGACCCTCTATTTAGCATTAATATACACATTTAATAAATGGGTTATGTAGCACTGTACCACTCCATAATATGCGTAAGTTGCAATAACTAGCTTTAGACTGGATTGATGAGGTGTTTGGGTTAGGTTTATTACAGTCAATGCATTGTCATGAACGGGTCCGTATGATATCGTACGAAAATGTATGCCCACAAAAACGTAAGAAATCTTACGTAACTAGGAGACCGCCGGCTTGTCATGTGACGCCAGGTGGCTAGCTCCATGATGCCGAGCGGCAGTTGCTAGTTGTTTAAGCCGCTGCAGAGCTTTAAGACGCCGGCTACAGACCTCCGTCACAGTTCGGTTGTACCAGCAGCAGTTAGAAGATGTGTTTAGCCACTACAGAGCTTTGTGACGCCAGCTCCGCATGGTGCTCTGTTGTATCAGCGTTAGTTGATGGTTCAGTTACTCTAGAATAGGTGACTTTGAGCCGGGTACAGCGCACCGCAAGCTGCCGGTTAGCATTACAGTTAAGTTTAGGCCACAAAAAGTGAACGTTAATGCGGCAACGAAAGTTAAGTTTAGGCACCAAAATGACTAGTTAAGTTTATCGTGGTTTGGATTAAAACACTCCCAAGGAACACATATTTCCTGGGTGAAAGTCTTTTGTTGTCACTGGAAAGCAAAGTCTGCTCCCTGGCTTGAAAGTCCTGTGTTTTGACACCCGCCAATCCACCCTGACCTCCTTCCTACACAGCCAGCGTTCTTATACATCGGCAGTCAATGTGGTGCATACAGCAAATAAAACGTGGAATGCTTACAAATGTCAGTGCTTAACTTTTCGTAGCTTTTTGAACGAATGGTTCAGGAGAACAGGCTGTTAAGATAGCTACCACTAAGGTTTACCTATTTTGGGGGAAACTTATAATACCCTACTAATAACACACACACACACACACACACACACACACACACTTACACACACACACATTTGTGCTTTTCAGTAAAAAAAAAGTACAAATAATATCTGCTCGGGTGGTGCGGCCGACAGAATCTTTATCCTCAAACGGACCAAAACATGGAAAGTCTAACTCACAATTCAAGGTCCGAAAGATGAAACTAGACTGCAGAGACGGCAGATTAGCAGGAAGCACACAACAGTCCTCTCAGATCAGAAATGATGTCCACTGGTTCAGCGACTCACCAACGTTAGCTTTAGCTTAGCACAGACACACTCGCACAAACTTTTAACTAATCACCTGCAATTAAACAAGAAAAGTGCGTTATTGTCCACTGCAATACTTCTGTTTGTTGACTACGATCTTCACCAAGCTATCTGTCAGTGTTTTTCAGTATTTCTCCTGCTCCGTGTTTTCTTCTCTCTAACATTAGCTACTCCCCTCGCGTCTCTCCTTTTAGTCTGTGCTGCGCCATGCGTTTCTACCATAAAGTAGATACCAAAAGTAACCAATGAAAATGCAACATCTCAAAATAAAAGCACAATCTGTTAATTTATTATGTATTCAGCTACATCCTGTCTTATTTAAAACGAAATTAACTTAATGTCTCAGTTAACCATTTTCCTTTTTTGATTAAACTAAATTAGTTTCAGTTGAATTGCCTTAATGACTTATTTTCACACAACTTCATGAGGAACTAATTTGTTTTGATCCCTTCATTTTACATCCGAGTTACATATATAACACACTAATGTAGTAGTATGCACTTTAAGGACATGTCTTACTGTCTTGTAAAGTATTTGTCAACACTTATAAATATTCATTCATATATTTGCCATTCCTTATCTGTGTATAATCAGCCTACATTTATGGGTGCCTATGGGTGGCGTAATAGTTGTTAGCAAATTCATTAATAAACACTTATATCTGCTTACAACTACATTATAGTGTTTTAAACCATTTTTAAAGTGTATATACTGCTTACAAATGCTAAATATTGACTTAAAGTAAAGTGTTACCCAATGTTATGTTGCAATTGCATGGTGAAAAATAATTGAAAAGTGAGAATAAATGTGCCTGTGATTTCCTACTTGCTCTAAACTAATTTATGATTATGAATTTGTCTCAAATTAAATGACATAAAACCAATTATGTTTTCCATTGCCGAGCTAAAGCATTATTTATAATCTACTAAGTAGAAAATATAGAACCCAGCTATTTTTAAGTTTTAGAAGATACAGAATAAGTAGCTCTAGTAATAGCAGTAGTTGTATTAGTATTTAAAGTGGTAGTGGCGGCATTAGGGTAATCACATCACCAAGTAGTTTTTTACTTCACAATGAAGCAGAAAGGTTATTCTAAGTCACACAAAGATAATCGGGGCAAAAAAATGCTGTCCCCTAAAGCTTTTGTATAAAACAATGCCTGATGTCAACATTTAAAGATTAGCTGCTTATTTCTTTTTCTTTTGTGTGTGTGTGTGTGTGTGTGTGTGTGTGTGTGTGTGTGTGTGTGTGTGTGTGTGTGTGTGTGTGTGGGGGGGGGGGGTTATCCCACTCTGGGACCAACATACTGTAGTGTACAACAGGATAACACAATTTGCATGTTTCTTTCTATGTTGGAATCATTCCAGATATAAATGTCTGCTAAGCTTGTAGTTAATGCTGTATGTTTTGCTGGTGCTTTGGAATAATGTTCAATCACAATCACTTCCATCTGCCAGATTTACTCTTGAAAAGGCCCTCAATGTTATTTCACGGCCTCTTTGACTATGATCTACAACTTAAATTACTCGTGAAGAATCCCAACCATTAACAACTTCAGAGTTCCATAGCTGGAATCAAAATGCATCGTGTTTTGCTTTACCAACTCCTCCTCAGCTCATAACAAAACTACTTTAGGGGAAACAGGCCCAAGGGCGGACTGCAAGAGAAGACAGATGGATAGATGAAAAAGAAGAAAAAAAAGACAGAACGATTAAAAAAAAAACAGAAGCAGTGGTAATCAGAGTTGCTAGCCTGAAGAGAATAGTCCAGTGCAACATGACTTATAGGTGCAGCACTAGGCTACTACAGTACAGTATTTGTCCTGCTGCCACTGGCTGTCCATGAACCTCAAACCATTTTAAGAATCGTTATTGCCAGCTAAGCAGCTCCTATCAGATCTCTGAGAAGTATTTAAATTAGCTGCTTAACATAAGTGAGTTCAATAGCAAATGATTCACAGTAGTTCTTGTGTATTTCTTGAGAGAAGTTGGTAGTACATCCAATAAACACATTTAGCATCACCACTGAAGCAGGTTGCAAACTATAACCTCAGAAAGTCTTCAGGTCCATCTCGTCTGCTCTTTACTTTACTTTCCACTGAACAGCAGTAGAGGAATTCCATTACCTTATAACGTTGCCAGGAACGTTGTAAGGAAAATACCTAAATGAACATCGACATGACTTGTTGACATGTGTGACTAATATAATTTATGATGGCTGCATTCAATTTAAATGTGCCTGTTCAAGGCAATAGTTCCCAACCTGATTTGTCTAACAAACCACACAGTCCCTTCAGACCATGTCAAATACCCCTTCATCAGTACCACCCACTATGTCCCAAATATGTTCTCAAACTGGATGTTATTTAACACTATTTATGATATAAAAGTATATATTGTTACATTGAAAAGCATGTTTAGAGTGATTTAGTCAAGTTTGCATTCCAACAGTAGGCCTACTAGTGGCAGGGGCTAGAGATTTCAACCATTATTACTTTAAGCTAACATTTAACTCTTTATTCATTACTTTTAGATGAGTAAATCTGTCTGTTGCATTTAACTACTGTATATACGGTATATGCTACTGTTTATTCACTACTTTTACCTAACTAATTCAACTGTTTAGCTATTGCTAGCTAACTATTTCAACTGTTTATTCATTACTCTTAGCTAACTAATTCAACTGTCTAGCCATTCCTAGCTAACTATTTCTGTTTATTTATTCCTTTTTTTCGGTCTATATGTCTGTGTCAAGGTCACAAGACCAACCTGCTCATTATCAAAATCCCTTACTTTCACATTTTATACTATACTACTATATACTACTATGTTTGCCTTTCATTGCTTAACACTGTTTTGGACATGGACATACAATTTTGTTTCTAACTTCTGGATTTCATGAATTATTAAAAGTGGAGCAGCAGTCACTCAGCAGTCAGGAATAGGAAATCAGTGCTCAGAGGAGAGTCACCTCAAAAAAATGAATTAGAGTTCTGCTCCTAATGAAATGGTTGCTCAGGGAGAAAACGAAGGATGGGAGGTGGAAGTGGCCGAACGAAATTGAGTGTATGACACAGCGTGAGGAGGTTGATGCATTGGATCTGCTTTTCCCCTGTCCTCCGCTCCAATTTCCCCTGCGTGGGTCTACAATGCACGAAATGTCTGTAGGCCAAAAGGTCCAATACCAAATCCTTTGTGTATGACAGATAAAGGAACTCTTTGAGAATGAGTGAGTATGAGGGGGCATTAGAGGACACAATGGTTTAACTACACACAAGTGCAGCTAAATCTCACACACACACACACACACACACACGCATGCACGCACGCACACACACACACACACACACACACACACACACCTATAGTTTTATGCTTTTTTATTGTTAGTCCATGATCTAATCAAAATCGTAGCTTCACCACCACACTTTTAAATGAAGAATTTAAATAACTTTCAATTACTTTCTTGATTAATTATTGATTAGTTGTTTGGTCTATAAAATGTCAGAAAATGGTGAATGTCGATCAGTGTTTTCCAAAGCCCAAGATAACGTCTTGTTTTATCATCAGCTCCAAGATATTCAGTTTACTGAGGAGTGGAGAAACTAGACATGTTCACATTGAAGAAGCTGAAATCAGAGAATTGCTTAATTTCTTCATAAAAAAAATGACCCAAACTGATTAATTAATTATGTAATTAGTTTAATGGTTGACAACTAAATGATTAATCTTTGTAGCTCTAATTTACATATATTTTAATACATGATCTAAGAGCTAAATTAAAGTTATGTTATGTTTTCTGATGCCACTGTTTAACCTGTTATTTATTAAGTAAATCAAACAAAGAAAATGTTCGGTGGTAAGCAGAAAACAGCCTGGCTTATCCTTTAAATTCATTGGAGTGGCACAGTAGGGTCTGTTTTTATTTATTTAAGTCTTTATATTTTTCTGGTGAATTCCATCCCTTGGATAAAGTTTTGTTTAAGACCAGGGGCCCGTTTCAGAAAACAGGTTTAGTGAAAACTATGTTTTCTGTTGCAGAAAGGGAGGTTAATCAAACCTGAGAAAGAGGGGTAACTCCAGCCCATTTCAGAAAGAGAGGTAACTTAACCCCAGAGTCTGTTACTATGGTAACTGAGTCTGTGAACCTAACCTGGTCGGGAGCAGGTTTTCTTCAAGAAACCACGAGTTTCTCTCATTCGCCTCCCTTTGACACAACGCTCTTTCGTTTCCTCATTCATTCATTCAGTCTGTATCAGGTGCATTTTAGCGCAGTTTGTTACTGTATCTGCATGAATAAAAAAAACAGGGTTGGTTTATTAACCATGTTACTATAAAACGACTAATAAGACTAAGACTAGCCTATATAACTTTTTTTTCTCAAAACATGGCATTTCCTTGTGTCGACGATCCCGTTGATGAAGAAAATGTATTACTTCGCAGAGAGTTAAACGTACGTCAGGAGATGATATTGAGGCCCCGACTATAGATGCATTTTCATTTCCAGATAACTTCCTATTTGAGCGGTATCGTTTTTCTTCCCAGTCTATCAGTTATGTAGCCTACCATAACCTTATCCATCCTCATATCACTAAGGTCATCCATCGTGGACATGCTCTGAAAATGTTTTAAACGTTTGTTTAGTGTTCCCTGGACACAAACCAGTAAGAGCCATTAAAAAGGAGTTCCACATTAATGCAGGTAAATGATGTAAACCCTTTAAGATAAAAGATTATGAATTATAACTCTGTTAATAATGGTGCTGCAGCCTCAGAATGGGATTAGTAGGCAATTTTTTTGCCTGCAGGATTGCACCTAAATGAAATAGATTATAGGTTCAATACCATTTCACCACTAATATTATACTTATGATTACATATGATATTAATACACTATATTGGAATATGCGCATTTACTCTAGCAGCAATTTTCTCCCACGCAAATTCTCTCTTTTTCAGCAGCTGCTGTGATTGCTTTTTTAACGAAATACATGTTCAAACTCACTGTTTGTGCGCATGAGTATTTCCGCCGACCTGTTTGTTTGTGGTTGTTGCCATGGTGTTCAAATCCTAGTATCATGGCTCCATTCTTGCTGCCTTTTTATTGTGGTGGTGCACGCGCGTGAACCTACTCTGAGTTGATTGAACCAACTCATATCAACTGTTCTGGAACCGAAAACTCAGTTTCCCATCTCAGGGTAAATCAACTCAGACATCAGGGTTAGACTCAGTTTGTTAAACCTCCTTCCTGAAACGGGGCCCTGACCATGACGATGTACTGCATATAAATGTGGTTATAGACAGAACCGAACACTGCAATATATAAATGACACAAAGCAACATAAGTCAAATAAAGTCAGCGCTGTATCAATAACAAGTCAGTTACCTCAAATGAAAAATGGCCTCTAGTTTCCAATTACACAGTGGCTTAACTTTTTTTCATTTTACACATATATATATGTGTGTTTTTAATAACTATAGGCTAACAGTCTAGGGCTGTTAAGCAGCAGTGAAATGCAATACAGTCTCCAAAAGTGTAAAGACTTTTGATATGATTTTCAAAGTTATTGCCGAACCTTTTTTAAGGAGAAATCATCAGACTCATGAAAAACCAATTGTTTCACTTTGGGGGACATAATTGAAGGCTATATGAGGGACAGATCCTATAATTAAACTGAAAATACAAACAGAAACAGAAGAACAGTATGTGTCCTCATGTCTAAACCAGACATGTGCAACGTGTCCAGACTCTATAACTGGAAATGATTCATCTATATCATAATGATAATTCCTCCAAAAGCAGAATCTTCACAAGCTGGGTGGACATTAGTTTACACATTTCACTTCTTTTCACTCACACTATGCATATTAATTTGGTTTGGACAGCACTGTCTGTCCACAATGACAGTGAACATCTGTACATTTGTACTCCAGCTGTGGGTCCATAACTGATAGATGTTTCTGTCTGTAGCCTAACACTGTTTTTTCCTCATCTTTACCAAATATAAAAGATTTTGTAAACACACACAAAATTCTGAGCTAAATTGTGACCATAATGCATTTTTTTTAATCCGTGCCTGGCCTTAACTAAATCCAAACTTTCAATTTTGTAAGTGTGATTAGATTGTATCAATTACCTTTTTTACATTCATTTTTTTCCCCGCATTCATTTCATTTCTGGTGTGAGTGGAGTCAAAATGACAAATTTCTGTTTGTCACATTACAGAACATTGGTTCATTTTAGTATTTTGAATATTTTGGGTACTGTACCAAAATAGTTTGAATGCTGAGGAGCAAAAGAACTGATGTTTCAGCTCTTGGCTAGTTGTCCTGCATCTTTATCACCCAATCTGTTATGTAGTGAGTCAGCCAGCAGGCCAGAGATCAGAGTTATTATCCACATCCTTATAAAACTTTTCAATCATTTAGTGTTACTGACAGACACATAACTAAAAAAAAAACGTTTTTAACAAAATGGGTTAAAAAACAAATCATCCTCATGGCAAAATAGATACTGTAAATATTTGATAAAAGCCAAATTGTACCAAATTGTAAAGGCCTTATCAAACTTGTGAATCTTTTTTGGACCAAAGTTTGCTCTTGATTTCCAATCGCAAGTAATGTATAATTTTCAGGCTGCTTAACAGATTGACTGTAATACAATCGGATGATAGGCAGTTCTAATTATCATTGCTCACCAACACAGTCTAGATGCCAAAATGTCACAAATACTTTAGGCATGGCTGTAATATGAATGCCAAAGTCTTTCAAAGTCAATGTGGGGATGGAGAGCCAAGTTTCTCTATTCAAAGCATTTCAGCTAACTCCCATTACATCACGGCTATATTTATGCATGTGACCTGACCCAGTCTGGAAGGCAGTGCTGACTGGATAATGAACATGCAGTTGGATGAGCCTGATCTGGTATCAGTTCTACAGATCCCCCTTCTCATAGGTAAGGACAGCAGATTACTTATTCTCAAAAGTTATATCACCCCAGAACTAACAAGCACAGGGAACTAGAGACCACTAGCTTGTCAGCCATTTTTCTATTCTGAAGGGCCATGTTCTTCTGAACTTTTAATAACCTTTAAACTACCATCTGATTGGAGGTCATGGGCCTTTGGGCAGGTTGTCTCTAATGGGCTAATTTTCTCCCTTCCTCATGGTGACATTTCAGGTCTTCAAATGTCTGTCACTCTGCCCCCAAGCTGACTGTAGCTGTCTCTTCCAACAACAGAGCTGCAGCCCCTGCTGAGAAAAAAACATTTGGAGGTTATAAAAATTCAATCTCACTCGTTTGGATGTTACCATAACTGATTATTTAATTATTTCTATTGCAGTGAATTTGCTTTTTGCTTTAAATGAGTTTGTGCATTTGACTAACAATAGCCAAGGGTTAAAATAATTGATTACTCTAAATAAAAAGGACAATCTATCACAAAAACATAATTGTGCTATTTTCAGAAAAGGTGTCTTTCAGTGCATACACAAGATAATTAAAGCTGCAAGCAGCGATGAATGGGCCTCTGCACTTTACCGCGCGTCGCTGGGAGTTGCAGGACCCCCGCTGATGCAGTTGTGCCTTTCAATGCCCGCCACGCCACAGACAAGCCATTCCACGAGGACTCAAAAGCTTCACAATACAGCTTTGCCAGGGTCTTTAGATTGTACTGAACAAATTTGGGCTAAATAAATAGCTAAATTACAGTGCATAGAAATGGTCAAAAACATCCATAAACAGTACATTTCAAATAGCTGACTTTCTGTTTGGTTCAGAGGATGGCACCAAGAGGCTTTCTTTAAGTCTGGACATGATACATTTAACTACCAAATTTCATACATATAGGTGAAACTTAGGGCTACTTCTTCTGAAATTTCATAGAGGGCGCTATTGAGCTAATGTGTTATTGCAAGCACGGGACCCATACAATATGAAGATTTCACTGGTTCTGATGCGTGTGCAAATTTTCAGGCGTTCTCATGCAGTTTTAGCCCCTCAAAAATGTGATTTGGCAGAATAATATAATAATCCTAGTGATTTCAATTTGGCCTTCGCCGAAGGGGCGTCGTTGGTGCTCAGGCCCTAAAATGTAGAACTGAGAGGAGAGATAGACTGAGTCCTGGACAGACGATACAACATATGAGTCATATCAGCAGTTAGAAAAGTAGCTGTTTTATCCATGACAATAATAGCTGAAGAATGCGTCTGACAGGATGTCCACCCACATCTGTCTGATTAGTGTGCACTGTGTTGGCTTGCAGGTAAAATGGTTTTCTCCTGGGATGCTGTCTACTGTAACTGTATTACTACAGTATATATAGGGTTATTTTAAGATTTTTACTACTGAAATAAATTTAAATTCTCAATAGGATTGGTAGTGAAATAATAATAAAAAAAATGTTGTCCATGCTGTCATTTCCACAGCTGGAAAGCCACCCATCTCACATAGCATATGTTTGAGACCATCATTTGTCAGTGGCCATTTGCCATCTCTTGTTGTCCAATTGTGTACCTGGCAGGCAGCAACAGGACTTAGCCGCGCCAAGATGAGACACCTCCTTGACTGAGAGCAATAATGCAGCACATATGGTGATGGAAAGGATGGGCACCATTGATGGCTGAAGAAGCTATCCCTCTTTGGTCTGGATGTATCACTTGGCTCTGATTAAACCAAATCTCTGTGTCCACATTTGTGAAAGCCCAAATCAAAGAACCAAAGCTAATTCATTGGCCTGAAGCAATCTACCAAGAACGACAGAGGGAACATGAAATAATTTATTCGCTCTACACTCAACTTCTATTGTGAAATACTTTCTGACATCACAACCAGAATCTTATGCTGTCCTCTTTGTTTCTCATTCTTCATTTTTGTGCCACTGCTTTAACTTTCATTTATATTTCTTTTTATAGGAAAATACTGTATTGGGCACAGACTGCAGACTTTATTTTTTTACAATTATCAGCTCTAAATCTTTGGTATCTATCGCCTGTCCAATTAATGGCCAAGAACAGAGTGAAATGCAAAATGAAAAAAAAGGCTCAAATATGTGTAGTAATGAGTGGTGGCTGGCAGAGAAAAAAAAAGTTTAATGCTTTTCTTTCTAAAGGTGTTGCACCTCTTTTAATTAAATAAGGCAGTTGTGATGGACCTGGAGTGAGATTTTACAATCAGAATTTTTTTTACTTATAAACAAAAACAACTATTACGTTTATGTAAAATGTGTCGAATGTGGAACACCCCCTCAGACACAAATCTGCACATCAAATCTCATATTGTATTCTTATAGTAATACTGCTGTTCGCGCAGCAACTTCGCCCAAGTCTTATCAATAACACAGTCGGCAGCAACCCAACACACAAATTAATGGGCTCTCACAGGTTGGCACTGCGGTCACCCATTAACCATAAAGCTCTTAAAGAAAGCAGTCCCTTACCAACGAGCTCGGCATTGTACAGAATCCTCACCAATTTCCTTTATGTCTACGTCCCAAGCTGTGATCCTCTCAATAGATATAATTGTAAGTCCATAGACCTTTTTCAAGGCTGACATGTTGACATTCATAGTAGGAAAAGCACAGGGGTATTCAAAACCATTAATGATGGCTGCATTCCACTTAGGAGAGGCCCTGGTGTTGTGCATGCTGACTCACTGAAATAGCTTACTGGGACACTTGATGGAATTGAGCCATTGTTAAGGTTATCAATTTCAGCTGTGCTTTTCTAGAACTATGACAAGTCAAAATGTCTGTTTTGGAAAAGGTCCATTCATTCTCTCTTGTGCCATGCTGCTCCACATGTGGTTTTTGATTAGTTTTGAAAATTAGTAGGAAAAAAGACAGCTTTGTAGTTGTAACTCCATGACAGGTGTTAATTTCCCCAGCTTCAGACTGCTGTCAGAAATTCCAGGGGAAGTTCTGAAGACTTTCAAGATTTCAGATTTCACTCTCACTGAACTCTGCAGTAACTTTGTCAAACATTATGACATTTTAATTGATGGAATTGATTGACTCAAAACAGAACAAAACAGTAAGATTGTTCAGCCTAGCTTTCCCTTCACTATTGTCTACCACACACATAAACTCACACACACACACACACACACACACACACACACACACACACACACACACACACACACACACACACACACACACACACACACACACACACAGGCTCTCTCCTTATCTCCACATTAAGCTGTATTCTAAATTGCAGAGGCCCAAACATGTAATCATGAAACTACCGTGACATCATGGTGACACAAACACACAAACCCAGTGTGTTGTCCTGCTTGATCCTTTTATCGGCAAGCGGCTGCGGGCTGCCATTTTTTGCAGTCGCTATTGACGTTAGCTTGGCTATTTAAAAATGACGGGTTTATGCAAGATGTCCCTTGTCACACTAGTGACGATTCTTTATGACCAATCATTCATCTGCAATATTTTAACTTCACCATTTAGGATCGGCTCAGCTTGCTTTGAACTTCGACCGAGGTGATACCAAAAAAAAGTACCAGGTACCAGGTACTATCCACAACTTTTGCCAATGGAAACCAAAAAAGAAGGGTTCCAAGCAGGTCGAGTCGAGCCATGCTGTACCGTACCATGCAGTGGAATTGCAGAAATAGAGGCCTGTGTTTTATTGATTCTAGCAGTACCAATTTAATGCCACTATTAATTAAATTTCAAGCACATGACATGTTAAAAAGATACCTGGGACATTAATAAATAATCTCACAAATGAATGTAACCTAATGGTGCAAGTACAAAAAGAATAAAAGTACTAACAAAGGGAGTTGATAAAATGGAAATAGTTAGTTTCTACTAGTAAAAAATTATATATATATATATATATATATATATATATATATATGTATATATATATATATATATATATATATATATATGTATATATGTATATATGTATATATATGTATATATATGTATATATATATGTATATATATATATATATATATATATATATATATATGTATGTATATATATATATATATATATATATATATATATATATATATATATATATATATATATGTATGTATATATATATATTTGTATATATATATGTATGTATGTATGTATGTATATATATATATATATATATATATATATATATATGTATGTATGTATGTATGTATGTATGTATGTATGTATGTATGTATGTATATATATATATATATATATATATATATATATATATATATATATATATATATATATATATATGTGTGTTAGAACTTGTTGAACTGGATTAGTTGGAGCTCAATTTCCCCCGTGATATTGTGTTCCCACGGGATCAGACAAGATCTGTCGCACTTAAATCTACTTAAAGACTACTAAAAGAATCTGCCTGAGTCGTATTTCTGTATGAAATGCATTCAAGACCTCTGTGCACCTTTCCTTTCATACACTCTTCTCACTCTTGCCATCTCCACTTTCCTCCAGTCCTATTTCCCTCCTGAAATCACTGGATCACATAGCTGATATCCTCCCAGCAGCCCTGTTATCAGGACATTTTCAATAGTGTGGTTGAAAATAGAAAGCAGTGGTTGGCAGGTTGCTTTGCTGTTGTCACCTTTGGGTTACAGATTTAAAATATCCTTCAGCAGCACATGTGAACATAAAAATGAAGGTGCAAAACTAGCACTTCATTGTACTGACTTTATTTCTGGCTAATATTGAAGATAACTGTTCCATGAGTTGAGCCAATATTTAACCGAAAGACCAAGACTCCTACACTAGTTAAACCGTTGAGTGCTCTTACCAGCTCTGATGGAACCACTGTTGGAGACACAAAATTGCTTTCTCAAGCTATTTGCATAATCATTTTCCATTTGTTTTAGTGTGACTCTTAAAGAGGACCTATTATGCTTTTCCTTATTTTCTGTCTATGTTACAAAAACCTCAGATTTACATTCATAAATAACATCTTAAATGATGAGTTTAGTTAGTCATTACTGGCTGGAATTGCTTGTTAGAATACTGCATGTTGCTCCGACTGCGTTATACCTAACCTACTACATTACAGTCAATCCCCGGCTGCAATGACAAATGGTAGACTACAACAGAGCGTCTCAGACAGGGGGTAAATACAACTGCAACAGCTATGGGCAGTATGAGGAAGAGTGTTTTTGAACATTAAAGCATATAAACATGTTTGAGTAGAAACCCAAAATAGAAGTATGATCCTGATTTATTCTGTGGCGTTAAGGACAAGTGACTTTTACTTTTGTATTTAACAATAACTCCAAAGAGTAAGCATACAGTATGTGCTGTTTTGGCTTATTTTCGAATAATTGACTATTTTTCCCTTTTTTTTAGTTTTTCTGCACTTATAATGACTGTCTCCTGCCATCTCTGCCCTCTAAGTCTGTGATCACACACTTTAGGATGCTAATCTTTTTCAGATATTTGATATCACAAAGTCACAATGCAGGCCTCAAAGTAGTTGTTGGTTGGCTTCTGAGCTAAAAGATATGGTAAAAGTTTCTGTGCCGTCTAAGGGGATGTCATGTACTTATCATTGTCATAGTAATTTTTAATTTCTCAAAAATAATGTAGTATCGTGCACCTTCCACTGCACAATTGTCCTCAAGTGTTCTGAATTATATTCAGATCCATTTTGAATACTCACAGCGGAAATTAATGGATTTGTTTGGATCCTGTTTGCCCTCCTCTTCTTTCTTCACACTGGTGAATTACTTTTGAGTATGCACTGCTGAATTTTAAGCACTGTTTTTAAGCAACACTTAAATATTTATCTACTGCTGTCTCTCGTTTTCACTTTAATTCAGTGGATGTGTTAATAATGTGACACACAGATTCTAAACATCACCAAAGCTGAGAAAATAAAATCTTTTCACTACAGGAGAGATCAGTCATTTGAAATGCAATTAATTCAGTGTCGAGTAACATCTTTCAACTCATTGTGCAGCTAAAATTGCTAATTAATACTTCTCAGTACATGAATATTAAATTTAGAGGAAAGTAAATTGCTACACTAAGAGTATATTTTTCAAGCAAGGCACTCACAATGTTGTGGAAGGGTACAGATGACCCCAGCCCAAGGCCTATGGTTAAAATGTAAAAATGTAAAGTGATCTGCACTAGCTAAGTCAAAATGCCTCACCAAAAATCAGGGGCTCAAAAAAAGAAAGGCCAGGTTACATAGCAAACAAGAACATGAAAGGAGCAGCGAGGCAAGGACCAAATTTCTGGCCAAGAAAAAGTGTGAAGAAGCACCAGGTATGACAAAGCTAAGCGCTTATTTAAAAAAAAAAAAGTAATTAAATGTGTTGATATTAGAGCTAAGGGTGGGTGGTGGTTCTGGAGTGGGTGTGGATGAGGGGCTCAGTTTGGAGAAAAAAAATCCTCCTGTCCATTCCTGATGGCTGGCCTGAGTAGAAGCACCACCGTGTTTTCTTTTTCTACTATTGTAGCTAGATGGGGAAAAAATGGCAGAATGCGGGCAAGAGAAAATGTGAGGTATGGCAAGCCCATGTCATCAATACTGCTGCGCTGAGAATCCATTGATGCATTTTTATCATTCATGGTGTCGATATCATCAACAACATGCTAGAAAACTGAGTGGGTGCCATAGGATAAATGACAAGAAAAGGAGAATATGTAAGTAAGTAAGTAAAGCTACTTTCATACACAAAGTGCAGCTAAAAGTGCTTTACATTTGGAACATTTACAGACATGAAGGAAATGTGTCTTTCAGTCCAGCAGACAGCTGCCTGCCAAATCATGATCCCTGTCTCTTTTGCTCTTGAGGGATCAACTCAAAGCTTTTCCCTTTAGATACTGATTTTTTCACTGCCCAAATGCCACATCTATGGAGACTGAAGTATACACTGACAGCATTCCCAGGTGTCTTGGCAATAGCAAGCAATAGGCTTATTGGAGTGTGGAGTACCATTTCTTTCCGTGTGCCAATCGTTTCCCACTCACAGGTTATGAAGAACGCTGAGAGCCTGTTTCTGATCTGTCACACACTAAATCATGGTGGATCAACATTGAAATCATTTTGTTTTTTATCACATTCACTCCAAGATGTTTATGAGGAATACCCATGTCACTGCCTTGGAAAATATGTGCAAATGTTATGCAACTCTTAACAAATGAATTTTATATATCTTAGAATCAGCAGCAGTGATGGATTATTTATTTAGTTGAGAGTTTTTGTTCAGGTTGTATTGTATATTTAGTGTTCACAAACTATGCCCTGTAGGCTTTCTGAATACATTAGTGATTACTATCGGATATTATTATAATTAAATGCAAATCCTGTATCTCTTTTCTCTTCAGATAAAAAAGAACTGCTTAAAATTTGGCTTTTTTTCAATAAGTTGTTAAAAATACAGGCAGGCGTGCATTCACTCGGCTGATTTTCTTTCTGTGACCTAGTGTGTCACACTAAGAAAATTATATCTGACAAGTAGAGTACATTTGAGGATAGTATTAAGGAACAATCATTAATGTTGTATAGCCTTGTTCCACCATAACATCAGCAGAGGTTTAGTGTCGTTTGACAATGCCAGTCAGTTACTTTAGCACTTTGTTTTGGCAGAAATGCTCCACGGTCTGATCACTGAAAGAAAATAAGTCCTAGAATGAAATCAATCAAACACACAGATTGAAAAACGATCTGATACAAAGTAACACATTACCCCGGGGGGATAAACACTGAGGGAATCAGTGTTTATCCCTCGGGGTTAATACATCCATATGGCTTTAAAGAATTTGTTCACTCTCGAGAAAAAAATTTTTTTTGACCTTGACTTATTTTCTTTTGTACCAGCAGTTTCTATTTTTTTAGAACAAGTCCTCCAAACCATGCAACGATATAGGTCGCTCATTAATAAGAACCACAAGAACAGTTCAGAAATTAACGCCTTTAGAGGTGGCAGGAAATAAAGAGCCACAGGAGCATTTTCCATCATCTTATCTAAACCAGAGAACGTATCGGTCACGGTTTTAAACACATCACAACATGTTTAGGCACAAAAACTACGTAGTTGAGTTCAGAAAAAAAGATTGTAGTTTAGTTTGTTACATAAAGTAAAAAAGTAAATAAAAAAAAAACTCCCTATTTACTTTTATTTTCAAACAGGACACAAACCCCAGTCTCTAGGTTGACTCATCCACCTCCCAGACCTCCTTATGTGGAATTCTTTACTTAGTCATCTTACTTCATGCTTTGCTCCCATCATTACGAGAGCGAGCCACCACTATAAAAATAAACATGAGTCGTAATTGCTGCTTAAACAAATGAGTTATGGGAGCGTTTTTTTGGGGAGGGAGGACAGTCTTGTTTATTCAGTGTGTTAGCTTCACCATCTCACGGCGTCTGTAAGCTGGACCAGCCTAGGCTCCTTATTAACTAGGGCACACTGAGCTCCCAGCCATGATCCAGGACCCCTGTGGCTGTTTGGACTGCAGGGTGTGACAGCAGCGTCAGGTTTTCTTCTGCAAATAAAACAGGAAAACGAACACAATGGCAAAGACTTTCACGATTCCTGACCCACTGCTGCTATTGACCTTCAGCTCACTTTCCTGACTTTACATGGACCCTGGTGCTGATAGATACGTGTCCCGTCATGTGACAAAGTAAGACCTAGGTTTATGGCTTTTTTTCCACAAGATACTCCGACATATTGTCCATTTAAAGTGTGTGACCCAAACTTCATTTGGCTCGCTGACCTAACTGTTGGATGCTGTCTCTAAATGCAGCTATGAAATGCACCTGTTTGTGCCTCCATGCTGGTAAACAGCCAGGTGTCTTTTAGCACAACACAGAGGCTATAAGCCTGCAGTGGGTTATGAGGGCAGCTGTTGAAGAGTAGGTAGAGAGAGTAGCTGAAGTCCTGACTTTGACAAAATATGTCTAAGAGCAAGTTTTTTAAATTATATATCCTTTCCAATATAAATATTACATCTCCTTGTAGATACATCTAACAAAAATGTTTTTAATTTATCCTAAAAAGGTTAATCTTGTTTAATGTTCAACCGTCCTATGGCAGCTGCGACTATGACAAGTGACAGCATGTAACTTTTAAAAGTCAAAATGACATTGCTCCTCTTACAAATGAAAAGTTGATTTTATGTGCAAATAAATGCACCCTTGGTAAATTCATACTTTCAGGCCAGGGATTTTGCAGCCACAGCATTGTTTTGCATAAATGTCTTCATAGGAAAAGTTGAAAAGAAGTTTTGAAAATACTGCAAGCATGTGAAAATGTGCTTATAACTGCATTATATGATTCATCGATTATTATTATTAGTAGTAGCAGTAGTCATAGTAATATTATACATTTCAATATAATTGTGAATTTAAGAAATATAACAAAATATACATTGTAACATGATGCAATGCAAAGGGCTTAGACTTTCTGGAGGAAATAAAACTCTTTCTCTGAGAACACTCATTGCTATGCTCAACCTTTGCAGCTCATAAGGAAATGCATAGCTGTGACGACTGAGAATTCATTGGAAAAATCACTCTCTAAAAATAAAGTTAAATGTCTCCCCAATATAAACCTCCTTGCTACCTCCTTGTTGCTGTGCTACTTACTTGATGCTTGTCTTGTGAGCAATGACAGATGCTCAAAGCCAATATCTCATGTGGATCAACATTTTGAATATATGGATAAACAACTTAGTCTATTCCTCTCCAGGAATCTGTAAACAGACCTTTTTTTGCTTTTGTCGCTACAGTGAAGTTGGGTAAAATCAAATGGTGTTTTTTGCTAATTTTGGGTGTGCTGAACAGCTTTGTGAAGCACTGATGATTAATATTTTTCAGGAGGCTTCAATCCCTAACATTTTATATTAGTATTATGGAGTTGTCTAAAAGGTCTTTCAGTCTTATTGCACGTCTGAGAACATGTTTATTTACCGCAGTAGATCTTGTTCTGTGTACTTCTATGGCTGCCTCTTCCTTTTCCTCTTTCATCTTCATCACATCCTCCTCCCTCTTCCTGTGGAGGTGCCCTTGATGATTTCCACTGCCCCTCCTCTCAGGCGACTCCTGGGCTCTTTGCAGCTTGTCTAACCAAGACAATTATAGGCAGATTTAGAAGGCTGGTTAGCATGGGAGTCAGGATCTGGGCTCGCTTAAAGACCCAGTGCACATAATTCATCTAAATTAACATCAGTTATAACTCTGCAGTACCCTAAGCACTCCTAAATTGTTTGCTCCCGCTGTCAAGCACACACACTTTGTCCCAATTCCAATTCAGGAAAAGAAATGTCGTGATATGAGTAACTTTGCTAGAGTTGCAAATAAATGTATAAGTTATAGTCTGGCACTGGCATTATGAAACTCCTTGCAAAATGTCAGATGAGCCTCATACATCAATGTTTGAGAGTTTACTCTTAAAAAAATAACTTGAGGCTTTTACATCAAATAAAAAGCAATACCTCAATATCTGCTGTCTTTGAGTTATGAAGATGAGGCTTTGCAGTAAGGGTCATACTGAAGTAATAAGGTTGCAGAAGTATGTCATTGTTATTTATTCTTAACAGTTTTGCACCATAACTACCCAGGCTGTTGCTGTAATGCTGATGTAACTTTCACCATTAACATTTTTATTTGACATGCATATAAATGGCTGCATCTGTCATATTGATGCAACCTCATCTGAGTCAGTTTCTATACAGATCCATTTCAAGTAGCACCTAAGAAAACTGAAACTTTTCTCCATGTTTAATGCACGACAGATAACATATTCATGTGTCAGATAGCAACCCACTTCAATCATCACAGACAGTGATGGCATTTTTCAAAATGCATTTTCCATTATGTTGTGTTCTCGATTGATTACCAGCCGAAGGTATGGCATAAGCTTTGAAAATGTCAAATAAACTCTGTTCCCGCAGGATGTAGTTTTTGAAGCAGAGGGTATTTTAAAAGAGGTTAGTTCAAACCTCACGGCTAAGATTATAGAAACTATTTGGTTTATAGCCATGGTGGCATATGGCTCCAGGGACAGCAGTGTCTGTCGGTGCACCACCACTGGTCCAGACTGAATTATCTCAACTGCTACTGGATGGATCACCATGACATTTGGTGCAGACATTCAGGTCTTTCTCAGGATGAATGAAATAACTTTGGCGATCCCTTAACTTTTCATTACAGTAAGCACCATCATCAGATACAAAATATTAGTTAATATGTCCAGTACTTTTTTGGTCTGTGGAAAACTAAAGACATTCCCATCAGCCCCACCTGTACTTGTTCAGGGCTAGTTAACATTAACATGCTAACACCCTAAGTGAACATGGTACACATTATGACTTCTAAACATCTGCATGTTAGCCTAGTCATTGCGTATATGTTAGCATGCAGGCTTTAGCATTCAGCTCAAAACAAGTGACACCTCACTTGAACTTTTCTATTTTTATTTGACCTCTCGCCATAAAAACCCTTGCTCTATTTTCTTCCTGATTTGGTCCTCACTTACAGTAACTTATACAAGCACAAGGCCATAGCGTTCTGCCCTTCCTGTTTCATTTCAAACCTTTCTAATTCCACATGCAGTTAGGCTGCTCCAACAAAGTGCTGCCGTCATAAAAACCTTTTATGTAGCCATTGATAGCATTGGCTCCACAGTAGCCCGCCCTTGATCTTTGATAACCTTGTGATATGTGAACCACCTTCATTTAATGACACTTTATGTCACTTCATTGCCAATAATGTGATTTGTATTATCTGGTAGATATCAGGGGCCTTAAAAGGGACAGGTCAGGTTAATCTCTAGAATAACTGCATTCAGACCTTCATAGAGGAACCAGATCACTTTTAAGGAGGGTTTAAGGGAGCATTGTTGGTTCAACAGGCTTTCTCAGCAAAGTAAATGAATCAAAAGTACATACACACAGCAGTAGGCCACTCAGAGACATTTACTGTGTGAGCAAAGTTACAACCTAACTTTGTAAAAATATATCAAAAGCAGAACCCTAGTGAAGTCTTACTGGCCCAACAAACCTTTCATAGCCACTGATCAGAGGTCTATGAGGACTATAATATTTATGTCCTTGTTAAGACATCCCGGCTGTAGAGTGCAGATGATAGATATCCAGTAAATCTCTCTTTTCAGTATGTTGCTCACTTCTGCTTTCTGTTCTTTCACTTGCTGCCCTAATTCAGCTGTAGTTGAGTGAAAGACATGCATTAACTGAAACCTGGATGTGACACCTTGACAGGTTTTCAAGATGGGCTGTTTCCTCCCCTTTGTCTAACGAACTAGTTTATAATGGCCATGTACACTACATGTGTGATTGTTACAGACAAAACCAGAACTATCTATATTCTGGCCTCAAAGAAGCTTGAATCATCTTCTGGAGGCTGTGGATGTTCTAACAAAAGTCATGACTATCTGGCCAGTAGTTGTCAAGATCTATTGTTCAAGTTTTGGACCTTCCAACATCAACATCCTTAAAGGACAATTCCGGCACAAAACGAACCTAGGGGTTATTAACAGATGTGTACCCACTCTGTCGCTCTCTGGGGCATGTGTTCATGCTAATCGAATGTGTTTGTAGCTTTAAAGACGCTAGCAAGGACCGCTGATTAGCTTACAATGCTAGTATTCGGGGCACAGGGAAAGTAAAAACAAATCGCTATTTATACCACTAAAAAGGCAAAAAAATATCACCAAACTTCAACGGTAGCATAATGAGGGTCCCTAAATGTTAACCAAAACATTGTAAGTGTACAGACAGTTTATTGAACAAAGAGCTGCGGGAGCTCCGTGAAAGGGCTACGAGAGAGAGAGGGCTACCGGTAGTCAATGCCGCAACACAGCCTCGTACTTTGGGAAACCTGCGGACATTGTGAAGCTATGGCCACCGAACAGGAGTGTCTGTGTTACACGGAGTGGGACCTGTTGCGTCACGATGCCCAAGAGACGCAGTGTTTTGTACAGTCTGAAGATTTCACCTCTCTGATGAACAGGGCTGTACTTGAAACTTTTTTTCCATGTCCCGAAATAAATTGGAGACGGTGACCCACACCGGAGGGACCAGATGGACAGTTATCCACTGAGTAAGTACACTAGACAAGTTATGCAGAGTGCGATTATTTCAGATATATTGAGCAAATTGCTTTTGATTTTAGTTTGCATCGCCAGCTGTAAGTCATGACTGGTTTTTAAGACCGCAGCGGCACGTAAACATGAACGCGAGTGTCTTTATAATGTATCTTTTCAATAAACTGTCTGTACACTTACAAAGTTCTCAATGCTTTGGTTAACATTTAGGGACCCTCATTATGCTACCGTTGAAGTGTGGTGATATTTTGAGCCTTTTTAGTGGTATAAATAGCGATTTGTTTTTACTTTCCCTGTGCCCCGAATATTAGTGTTGTAAGCTAACCAGCGGTCTGCGCTAGCGTCTTTCAAGCTACAAACACATTCGATTAGCATGAAAACATGTCCCAGAGAGCGACAGAGTGGGTACACATCTGTTAATAATCCCTAGGTTCGTTTTACGCCGGAATTGTCCTTTAAGCCTGCTGCCAGCAGAAGGAGATCAGTGCTGAACTTTTGATTCAGATATGGCGATATTACGACAGTACAGCAGGGCAATACTACAGAGGAAAAATAGCATCAAACTAATCATTTCGTATCAAAATTGAAATATTTGCTGAGAGTAATGGTAGTTACTAATAATGAGTAGTCTATTGTCAGTGCATTTTTTGTATTCAGTGTGACACCTGATTTTATTTCCCAATGACTGTAACAGGCAAACACAATGTATATACAACATCATACAATCAATCACGTAAGCAATCTAAACAGTCAGAGATGTAAGCCACTGAATTACATTGTGTACTGGATATAATGTAGATTGATTGATTTTTTTGGTTTTCTTTAAGGGTCCAACCAAGTGACAGACTCAATTTTTTTTTTTTACATTTGGATCACAGATTGTGCCTTTAAAACACATATCATACAAACTAACATCTGCCGACCAAATGTTTATTTCTTCTAGGTTTGTCCGATTTCAAAGGTGAAGTGATTCCTCTCTGTCGTTTCATCTCTCTGGAGCCTTCCTTACCACCTTTGATTTCCTCCCGGCAGCTTTGCCTCTTTCAGCCAGCCTATCACACTCTCTCTCTCTCTCTCTCTCTCTCTCTCTCTCTCTCTCTCTCTCTCTCTCTCTCTCTCTCTCTCTCTCTCTCTCTCTCTCTCTCTCTCTATTGTATTCCCTCCCTCCAGTGGCAGTAAAGATCACAGAGGCAGACTGCTGGAGATGAGGGGGTCTTGTTCAGTAATAGCCTATTACAAGTCATTTCTCACAAACACTGTTGCTGGTTCCCACCCAGTCCTGTCACTCAGTCACTCTCTGAATGAAGCCACATAATCAACAGAAAATGGCCAATTCTACAGTAAGACACTGAACCCCAGACACATATAACACTTGCAAGTAAATCATTGAGACACACACACACACACACACACACACACACACACACACACACACACACACACACACACACACACACACACACACACACACACACACACCACCTCTTCTGCTGAATCTGTGGACTGGATTTTATGATCTCTCTTGTGAGTCAGGATCTCTCACTAAGAAAGTAGAAAGAAATCATTAGTATTTTCTATGAAAAATTAAGCCGACCTGGGGTCTCATTTATAAAACTGTGCGTAGGATCTTTACTATAAGTGTACATATGCCCAAAAGCCCAAAATGGCGTACGCCGAAAAAAAAGTCAGATTTATAAAACCGTGTGTACGCACACCTGTAAGCAATGTTCCCTTTATAAATCACAGATTACGCTCAAGTGTGCGTATGTGAATCAGCCTCTTATCCCGCCCTGTACACGCCCATTTTTAACCATAAATAGCCAATGCAAAGCACTGACTATACTAAGACCCATGGACTTTTTTTGCACAGTGTAGGGAAACCTGATCTATAACTACATGTATTAATAATACGTCCAAAACGGCAGGCATTACTGCACTCAGGGACAGCTTCGATATACCAGACGTATATAATAAGATTTAACAGTACTATATATTATATCCAAACAAGCCTTAGTGATAAAGTTTAAGATTATATATAATAGTTATTTTTAAAAAAACACTTAGCTGTCTGACATTTCCCTCTGGAAACAGCCGGTTTCCCCCAGAGAGACGAGTACCTGTATTTGGACCGGGATATGGCATGGTTCCGGCGCGTTGCCCTCTCTACTGGACCCAATTCAGTACATGGATCCACGAGCTCAGCTTTAGAAAATCTAAATCGGCATATTAGCCAGTCATCGTCATGGTCCCTGAAGTCTCTTTCTCTCCTGATTCTTCCATTAGCGTAGTCCTCCTGCATGGCCAGCAGTGCCATCATGCAGCATTACGCACGGGTTCACTGCAGCATTTATATGTTTACAACAAATTGTGATTGTTAACACTTTGCCAAAATCACAGCATCAACTAGTGGTATCCCCACCCCGAGATACAATTTGAAGACCAAATAAAGTGTAATAGGCAAACACACTTTTCTTCATGCAGGTTTAGTCACAAACAGTATTAAAGTTCGGACTGATAACGAGGACATTAAGGGTAATGACTGCGCGAGAGCTTAACGGCTGTATTTTCAGACTTTGACATTTGATGATATATGCACCATATTAAAGACAGATATTAGTTATTTACACTGTGTTAGGCCGTTATCTAATGCTAGGGTATTTGATGCTATCCTGTAATCCATGCAGTCGGGCCATCGCCTCCTCCTGCGCTCCGTAGCGGACAATGGGACTGTGAGACAGCGCCGATTAAACATTAAGAACACATTTTTATTTAAGATTTGAGTTGGATTTTACAAGGTGTTTATGAAACAGTTATCACTCAGTACAAGCGCAAATAACACTGCTGGATTTCATCTTCATGGTAAGGTGGATGATATGGAGTGAAAGAATGTGCATCAATAGGCTACTAGAAAATATTACGAGTAATCTTATTCCCATTTACTCTCTGCAGTCTGACTTAAGTTCACCACCTCACCATCTGCGTCGCCAATTCCTATTTTGTCTCCAAAATGTGCGTACGCATGGGTCACATTTTTATCAATTATTTAGTTGTTCTCCCTTGTGCAAATCAAAAAGCAATATAATCAATTCCTACACAGATGTGTTTTATTTATTATTGAAACCCCATCTCAACTCCCTTTACTCCTCCTGCTCTTTCTATCTGTCTCCCCACCCACTGGCTCTGCCTCATATTTATTTCTCCGTATTTATTGTCTTTGTTTCCTCTGACTGTGTAACTACCCCACCACAAACCCTCCCCCCTCTTCCTCCCCTGCAAACTTTAGATGTAATTGAACTCTCATCAGCACTCAGTTCAGTTTATATTTAATAAATAATTCACATTTGTGTAATGGGTGACATCCTCCTCTGGTTTCAATTACATCTCCATTGACTCTTTTCTTAGGGGATACAAGGCAACAAAGGCAACTATTTAAAATGTCTACATTTTAAATAAATAAAGCACACCCCGAACCCTTTTAAATATATTCAGCAGCCTTTGGGCCACTACTATATCACATTTACTTAGCTCTTTAAAGATTTACTGGTGATAATTTATGTCATGCAGAGCAGGATCAAATAACAAATAGCTCCAATACCACAGCATCTCAGATCAACATACCAGAAAATGTAATCATGCGTTTCAAATTACCATTACAAAAAACACTACCACCTTGCTTACATGAACATCACAAAACCTATTATCATAACCAACGGAGAATCAGCATTAAAGAATCAATTTCAACTCAGCAGAAGTCATTGCATCTGAATATAATTTCCTTCTCAGTCCTGCCTTTATTCCTTGCCCTCCATTTATTCTCATGATGACTTTTATGTAATGTTCACCAGACTGTCATATCAGTGGACTTACTGTACATTGTGAGGCGTTATTAAACTTCCGTCAATACTCTCCACTCAGGTGAATTTACAATACAAATGCAATCTGCTGTAGTGGAATACCATTAAATGGATGAAGCACAACAGCTAAGTTTCAGATGAACTGTCTGGATAGTGCCCGGCTTTGCCTTTTTAACCTTCAACCTTAACCTTTTCCTACACCCTGTGGCTGGAAATTTTTGATGCAAGGACAAATACATCTGTGTAATAATTAGCTACTAGGTGATCTACCCTTCAAAACTATAGCATCTAGCCAAAAGGTCACGTCAACACTAAGCCAGTTAACCCTTGTGTTGACCTCGGGTCACATTGGCCCGTTTTAAATTTTTGTTTTATATCAGAAAATATTGGACGTAGAAATAAGCGCTGAAAATGTGTAGAAGAAAAATTTTAAAATTTAAAACGTTGGAAAAAGCAAAAACAAATTGTGAAAAAAGGCGTCACAAATGTCAGAAAAAAAGTTTTTTTTTCAAGGTTGAAACGAAGACAACACAAGGGTTAAATGGGAAAATTATTGCATCGGACTAAAACAGTGATGTGTTAAATGGTGTTAGTGCAGCAGGGATTATTTGTTTGAACGTTACGAGTGCAAATCAACAAATCATTTTTTTTTTTTTATAATTGTTTAATTCCCTGACAACAGTAACTGCAAAGATATGTCAACGAGAACAACGGATCTTTTGGAAAATGGAGGTTTAACCTGCTGAGACCAAGCCCAATAACTGGATGATGGTTGCAAGGTACAAAAAAGAGAGAGGGAAGAGAGGGCATTTCAGATAAGACCTACTGTTAAAAGTTTCAATTAAACCATGTCAACTTGATATTTTTTATTTTGCTTGTTTGTTTCTCTGTTTTCATGCCCTTTCACTTTTCTATTGTCAATTAACCTTTTTTTGCCATTAGAAATGCTGAAAAAAGTACATTGAAAGGTCACAAACTCAGAATTCTTTTCTCTCTTTTGCTGCACACAGTTCTGTTCTCTGGCTTTGTAGGGCAGAGTGACACAGTAGATTTATTTTTGACAGACTTTCAGGAGCTTTTTAATGAATTAAAATCCCATTTCCTGCACTATATTTGCCAGCATGTAAAATGTGTTTCTACATTATTACAAAACCTGTTTGACATTTCTGTGTATAGCCACTTTGGTGTCGTATCATTATAATCAAGCATGATGAAAGGGCAGAAAGGTCAAACTGACTGACTGCTGCTGAGAATAAAAGAATGAAACAGAAATTGCCAAGTACATTTCTTGTGGACAAGAGGAGAAAATAATGTTGACACTTGCTTGGCCTTATAATTAAAAAAAACTCTGCATGCTGAATGGAACATTCAATAAATCACAATAGTATGTTCAAATGAGTTATCGGAGGATTAATGTAGTATTGTAAGAATTTGAAATGGTCTTTTGCTTTCATTTGGTGGGAACTAATGTCTCAGGATCACAGTTACTAAATTCCATCTTAAGTCAACAACAACACAACAGTGCATGTAACATTTTTGCACATGTTGTAATGCTCTGCATATTTTTGCCTGTTCTCTTTCAACACCTAAAACATTATGCATAACTACAGACCTAAACCTTGCATGCGGAAATTTGGATCAACTATTTGAAATTCATTCATACTTCATAACACAACATGTATTTCCATCTCGATATATTTGAACAGTTTTGCATGATTGAAAAAAGTTTTTGAACTCTTACTTGTGTCCACATTGTAGCTGTAACAACTTTGTTTTCTGAGACCAGCAGTAGTAATATCTCCACTGTGACATGTGATAGTCAGTTTGTCACAGTCATGCTCATATTTGGATTGGAAAAGGCAGGGTTGACAGAAAATTGATTACCATCTTCGTGAAACCAGTTTACCATGATTGACGCTGTTTGGTTTTGTGAAGCCAGATATTGCAAAGATAAGACAAGCCCCAGGTGTTGGGACAAGTGACACAAACAAAGAGAGTCAGCAACAACTTTTCAACAACATCACCACAAATCTCTGCAGTACCATGTTCCTCATAGGGCTGACAGACTTGTATTAATAACTATCACATAAAAACTAACAATAATACCAACTGCTTCAGTCCTCTACGATTAAAAACGGTATTTGGGGGGGTAGAAAACAAAAGGAGTGAGTCACAAAGTGAGTACACAGATTGTTCCATCTCACTAGCATACCAATATACTAATGTTGTTTATTAGGAACAAAAAAAACATTAATGATCCACTTGAGGGACCACAGTGCGTTGCTTTAAGACTAATACTTCGAAAACAGCACAACTGAGATCGACTAGTGTGTCATCAGGGGAGCGTCCACTTAAACAGGAGATGTAAAAACAACAATGTGAGAGTCACATTTTCAAAGATCATAATGGTAGCTAAACAAGTGGGCTTTGACGCACATTTTCCCATTCACACTTCTGTCTTTCTCCATCTTCACTTTCCCCGATTATCACTATGTCTATTCAGAGGTCTCAGCAACCTCTAATCTCTCCATCTCCTCTTCTTCACTGGTGGAACAATGTGTCCTGACAGTCGACAAGAATCCGTCCTCCCGGAGGCATAAACAGCTGTGACTGGTAACCTGATTAAGAGGTCCAAGATTGCATGTGTAGATTGAAAGAAGAGAGAGATGAAGCGATTGGAACAATAGAAAGAAAAAGATAACAGCCAGAATGATAAATGACCAGCAGCCCCGGCCTTTGATTCCTAACTCTTTGGGAACACCAGATTAACATGGTCTCACTAACATATTACAGATTACAATGTACTATCAGAGTTTTTATTTTAGAATTAAACTCACATGGATGCACATTTTTATCTTTTTAACCCTTGTGTTGACTTCGGGTCACATTGGCCCGTTTTAAATTTTTGTTTTATATCAGAAAATATTGGACGTAGAAATAAGCGCTGAAAATGTGTAGAAAATGTTGGAAAAAGCAAAAACAAATTGTGAAAAAAGGCGTCACAAATGTCAGAAAAAAAAGAGTTAAGCGCTCTTTATTTTTTTTTTTTACCTTGAGTAGCACAATATTATTCTCAAGGTCCTGCATTGAGCTGCAACATAAATAGGCACACAAAAAGGACTTTTTAACGACATGCGTTGACCTGAAATTGATGTTACCCGAGGTTTCAGGGGAGTTGTGCAACTAAAGGCAGCTACACACCGGGCCGATAATCGGCCGTTGGACAGTCTGGCGAGGTCAGTGACTCGAGTCTGTTCGGTGTGCTCCGTGCCGTCGTCCGTTGGAGGAGCTGTCGGCCTTCATTTTGGCCGACCTGACATGCTCAGTCGGAGACAGGGCAGTCGGGTCTCACCCGGAAATGGCAAGCGGGATGACCGTGACTAAGCCTCTCAAAATCTGACGAAACTCTTTTAAACTGACCTTTGTCGATCTAAAATGAAGACAGATTCAGCAACTGTGTGGCCTATTTCTCGCTTAAAATGTTTTCAGAAACACGTTTTGGTGAACTATTTTAGTACAATATGAGATCGTATTCTGAATGAGTCGCCATTAATGGCTGGTTGAAAAATCAAAAATCCGGAAGCAGCAGCCAGACCCACGTGTTCATTCAATCAGCTGCCGGTTTTCATTTTTTGGGCGACAATACAGATTAGCGCCACCTGCTGTTATGGAGACATATTACATCTCGTCGCTTTGGTGTGTTCCGAGGAGGAGCCTGATCAGTCCAACTGCCTTTTCTGCCAACGGTCGGCCGTCTGGTTGATCTGTAACGGCCTTAACATAGCCTAATATACAGTATGACTGTGTTTGAACTTTTGACTGTGTGTTTTCAACAACATTCACATTCAGACAAGGGGTACATACATTTACGGTGAAAACGCTGTCTTCCAGTTGCACTCTCAGCTCTGTTCTTCCTGTTTCTTTGCCAGTCTTCCCTTCATGGCTCCCTTGGAGAAATAGCACACAAATTTAAAATGTCTATCCCGAAGCCATTTCTTGCCCCTTATTCAATGTTATCAGAGACACTTGAGCGCAGCGTTGTAACACACACTTGTCACCAGACCTATGTAACAACAGTTAAGTATCAACACAATAATCTATTCCTGCTTAGGTGGGCATGGTGCTCCAGTGAATTGTCCCCCAGTCTTTGATTTGGAGCCATTGTATGATTACTTGAGTCAGAATGCTGAATGTGACAAAATATATGTTGATAAAGTTACACTCGAAGCCATCAACTCAGTAATTTGCATTCTATCCAGAACTAAGTTAGAATGATCTATAGCCCTACTGTAGCTTGGAACCCTAGCCTTCAAAGACCCTATCCATACAGAGAGGAAAAGACGAGAGAAGATACTCTCCACAGATCAAAAAATACTATCAGTAGTTATGGAAAAAAATGATTTTAAAGGTGTCTCTTTAGAAGAACTTTTCAGAGCTGACAGACTTCATCAAGAAATCATTACACAAAGAGTATGAGGCCACTCTCGGGAGTCTTGCTGTCTGAGACTTAACTAATATGGAACTCCTTTATGTCTCAGTTGCAGTGTTTGGCATTTAAAATGATTCTGACACACCAGTGATGTGAAAAGAGCTCATGTCCATGGATAACACAATTGCCTGTGTAACAATGTTACCACTTCAGGGCCTTGATGCCAAGGGGGCCATCAGAAATCATAACTATAGTTACCAAACTAATTGGCCCATTTGGTAAGTACAGAGTTGTCCAGCGTTGTGTTTTTCAAGTAGTTTGTTGTGTGATAAACCATTTGCAATTCATCAATACTAATACAGACAAGATGTACCCCGAATTGCCTTTATATGTGGGAATACTGTTCTTTTTAACTTTTTTGTGGAGACAGTTTTCAGATAAAATGGAAAACTGCAGGTCCAACAATTCTGACTTGTGATAATCCCCAAGGCCCAATCCTGCCCCCTAATTACTGTCTCTTTCTGTGCTCTTCCTGGGCCATACAGTACAGTTAGGATTGATAAAGTGTACTTCCACACTTATGCTGATGACACACAGCTTTACTTCCAAATCCTTCCAATTTGGATGTCTAGTAAACAGAGGTTACAAAGCTTCATGCATCTTAAGTTAAGTTATTGTCTATTGTACATGTCTTTATCATCTCTGGACAGTATTTCTTCAGATCTCTGTCCTCCTCTCTCAACAACAAGGCCAGCTCCTACTTTAAAATGCAGCAACCAGGCACTGGACTAAAACAGGGAAAGTACATCTCATTGATCGTATTTTGGCTCAATGGTTTGGCCCCGTCGGGTATTTTTGAACTTTTTAAAGGCCAAACCTCGGTTCAGAACTGCTCACCATATGAAGGTCCAAAGTCAAAACCTAATATGATGTAGCCCCACTTTATGGAATGGTCTTGACCTCCAATGATATCTTAGCTAAGTTTGGACTTAAAGCTCACTTTTATTCAAAATCCTTGATGCTATTTAATGACTGTTGAGTCTATAGCCTTGACATTCCACTTCCGGGATCGCTCCGTTGCCAAAGGAAATTCCGCTGGATTTCAGTCATTTAGGCCGGATATCCATTGCCTTGGGCTTCCTTTGTGTTGGCATTGTAAACTCTGGCCGATTTATGAGGACTATGGTTAACCTTTTATCAAATCTCTGCAGGGTAAATTCACACAACTAGCTAGACTATCTGTCCAATCTGAGTTTTCTCTTGCACGACTAAAACATCTTTTGAACGTACACATGTTCCACCAAAACAAGTTCCTTCCAGAGGCTATTTTGCAGCGGCATTGCTGCTTTTCCCGGGGCTTAGCACCGCCCAAAACCATGGTCATTGGTTTAAAGAAATGCCAATAAACCAGAGCACGTTTTTCTCCCATCCCGGATGGCTGTGTGGACTAGCCAGACCCTCCTCCACAGCGCCATGGTGGAGGTAGGTCTGGCAAAGTGAGAATAATTGTTCATTAATGTTCTTAATCATTGCTCTGGTTTGTTTTTGTTATTGTTTCTTTAGTCCTAACCCTTTTCTCTGTACAGTTATTCTTATTTTCAATTCCCCATAGTCCATATTTTCTTTTCTTTTATCAAAGCAATTTCTTCAGAAGAACTAGAGGTATCACGATTAGAGGTTACCTGTTTGTTAATAGTACTAAGAGCCATTGCTTGGTTTTCACAATTTAACATAGCTTGGGGATTAACTGTTGCTTCATGTCCCTCTACACACAAATGACCAGCAAATCTGTGCCAGACCTTTGCTGGCACACAATACCGCCATGCATTACAGATTCCAAGATCGTTCCTCTGAAGTGGTGAATCATACTTTAGTCGTGGAAGGGATTTTCAACACTTTTGTAGTTTGCTTGATGGTAGGCCCGATGGTTACATGCCAGCCAAAGGTAATTTAAAAATTAGCTTACGCTAATTATTTCATCGTGTCTGCAGGTGATCTCCCTGGCTGTTTTTGTCTTTTTTGTTGTTTTGGGCCATTGTTCTGCTTCTCTGCCTTCCCCATATCCATGTCTTCTTGTAAGCCAACGGGATCCTGTGATGGGCTGAATGAGGCTATGCTGGCTATCCTGTGTTGTGTCGTACTGTGCCTGGAGACAGTAAAAACCTACAGTGGGGGCTCAGGGTACAAGGGTTTATCTTCACTGCATGCCATCATGTTATTAGATCACTAACTGTTGTGGTGAATTTGCCATATTACAGCAAAAATTAGTAGTGGAGCCAGACCATGCCAGGCCCAGGTGCAAACCATTCCACTGAGCCCTTTGTCCAAACCATGTAATTCCCTTTTTATAGATGGGCACTTTGTGGCCCATGCATACAACAGACTACCAATTATAAAATGCAACCACCTTCCTCAGTATTGTCCTACTGGAATTCATCCTAAGTGATCCCCAAACTACCAAAAGCTGCCATCAATAATTGTATAAAGGTGTTGGACAAGGTTTTGTGCATAACATACATAAATATGTAAATGAAATTGCAAAATTGTGCATTCCCAAGGCATGAACACCACAGCGGCTGCAGCACAAACACACATAATAAAGCAACAAGACTGCACATTTTTTGCACGATGTGCACACATGTAATATTACGTAGCTATCAAACATTGTTTTTTTAATTTGCCTTGTGGGTTGTTAGTCTTGAGTAACCCATTAGTGACTACTCATCAATTTGAACAGCATTCTGTGTGCCCTGCAATTTCATCAACAATCTGCTTTGAGTACAACTTGTTTGCTTTATCATTCTTAATGGATAATATGACCAATCCACTAAGTCTCTTATTGCACTCAAATATATATTTTTAGCTTAGAGAATGAGCACTCAGCAGTCATAGTGGTGTAAAGGACCTTCAAAAATAGCAGACAGGCTGTGTGCACCTCACTTAAGGTAGAAGTCACCACTTGATGATCCATGAAGAAAATTTTAGCTAGATGCATCTGTTGGCTGTGGAATTACATCGTAGATCTGTTAGATTTGTGTCACTAGCATGCCTGCAGAGTGGTGCATTAAATACAAGATTAATTTAGTATATACTACAGTACTTTTTGTTGCTACCCTCTCTGTTAGTCCTGGGAGGGAGTTGTGTGTATCCTCTGATAAACATAAAGTCACCAGCAGCTTTTCCCCATGCCTTGACTTTTCCTTTTTGTGCAAATAATTAAAGGGATACTTTGCTGATCTAAATCCAGCTCTTTGTCATGGCAGTGTGGGCAGTGTATGAAGATGAACAGTGTTTGGCTTCCCTCTGCGGCAAACGCGCACAGAGCTCTCGCAGAGCGGAGCAGCAAAGGCGCCGAGATCCGCAGGATTAAGCGCAACACGTTGTTTTGCCCACCCGTTACCTACACACACTTCCCACACTAAGATGACACAGAGCTGGTTTAAAATTGCTAAAGTATCCCTTCCTAGACAGGGTTGAGGCTATACCACACATGTAAACACTGAGCACCCAGCAAATAGAAAAAAGAGAATCTGTAAAATCAAACAAAGAAAATAACTAAGGGAAACATTAAAAGAACAGGACAGGCGGAAAAGTGCAACACAGTAAAAATGTTGCCAAACAGGCTGTCAGAAGCAAAGAAGGTGACACACAGCATCTCAAATACAAGACAGGTGCATTTACCAGCTGCAAAAGACCAACCGGATACAACAGCCACTAATAAATCACATCTTCCACTTGGATTCAAAACTCAAAGAAGAAAGAATTGAATTTAGCCAATACGACACGTGGCTTATTATATATATTTAATTTTTTTTTTTAAAACAAGGGTTAATTATTTACATTTTGTTAAAGTCTGGAAAGTTAAGGTAAACAAACTACAAACAGTTAAAAAGGCTAGCCCCCCATGCTTTAAATAGCTCTTTCCAGCCTTGGATTGTTTGTTGGAAGCTCAGCTTTGTTTCAGAGGCTGTCCGTATTCTGAACCTGAGCTTTTGTCCTCTCCTGCCCTTTACTGACACTGGCTGCAACAACGAATGTGCACAATACAAACTTTAAATAGAGTAGCTGCTCAATGTGGGAAAAGGTAGCACTAAGGAAGAGCAAAATTGTGTTAATGTCATGTGTCGTGTTTTTAGTTTTTTACGTATATTATGATTTTCCGTCTACCATCCATGATTCTCGTTTAATTAAGTCATGATTATAAATTATGATTATAAAATCAAGATGATTGGTGTTTTTTACAGAAGAGTAAAAAAAATAACTATGCAAAGTATATCACATTTTGCTGACGGGCTGTCACAAGACAACAGCATTTGAAATCCATTTTTTCTAATAAATGTCATTTATGTCAAAAAATGTTGGCATCAGACAGGCTAGGTTAATTTCATTGAGACTGTTGGTTTTATCTAACAGCAGTGACGTCAACAGTACACAAAATAAACTTAAGCATAACTGCTTTTGTGGGTTCCAGATAGGCTTTTCTATAAAGGGAAAAGCACAACTAAGTAGGTCATTTTAGCCTTAAAACCGTGTCTTCTTCATTGTCACACTGCAGATGTTCATTAGATATTTACAGCAGCTAAAGGCAAGGTAGATTACTGCATGTGGCTAAAAGGCTGACAAGGCTGACAAGCCAGGCAAACAGCTTCAGTAGTTGGGGACATTTAAGAAGCAGGGTTAAGGAAAACAATGTCTCTCACATTTAAATTCATAAAAACATGACTGGAACAATATAAGAAGCTGTGGTTTATGCTGTGCAAACCATAGTTTGCATTTAGCAGGCAAGATACCGGTTCAGCCCCCAATGTGTTTACCGAGGGAAAGTTTGTGGTCTGTATTTTTAATGAAACTGCTGTCTCATTTTGAAACTTAAAATTGAAACTATGTTGGCTCCTTCTTGTACAAGTATTGACTTTTAGTGCCCAGAGTGGCCATTTGAGCCTTTTTTGAAATCCTCCAGAAAGCAAGTAAACCATGTTTGACTGTTGAGGCTGTTGCAGTTTTCTTCAAGTTAATACACTTAGATCCCCTGTGGAGAAGGACATATATACTACTGGATCAAACCCACAACTGTCTTGCAGCCCATTGACAGATGACGGCTAAAGTTTGTATTTCTAACTATACATTAAGAGTTCCAGGTAGAGCACCACCTTGTAAACATCAAACACTGTAACTTCTGAATATACTTCAGAAGAAAAGTGACGGCTCAAACTATTAATGCAAAAATAAAGATAACACTATAATTGGACCACTTGTATCAAGAGTATTTGACATTAACTTTTTTTTCTTATTACTGCATGTATTGCTAGGAGGAACTAAAACGGATTTAAAAATAATTAGCACTTTCCAGTATGTGCTAACAAACATCCTGTACTGCCAAGCTGTATACAAACACCTTGTACCATATGAAACAGCTTATGACAACACAACAAAGACCTTGCAGTTTAAGCAATACTGAACAGCTCGTTCAGCACAACATTCATGGGATGGAAAAAAAAGTGCTGCTTCTCCTGTTCTTTTATGCCTTCTGATTATTATACAGTGTGACTATGTCCATTTCCAGACAAAATCAGAGCTTTTGGTTGAACAGTTCCTCCTCACTGTGGGTTCCATGTGAGCTTACAAAAGTGAAAACATCAGTATTTGGATTTCACAAAGCTACACATATAGCTACCAGGGATTGAAGAAAGGAATTCACATTGACATTTATAGCAAATGGTTATCCAAGAATTCTGCTGGGAGAACAAATAACAAAAAAAACAAAACCAACGATAGTCAACAATACTAAATATGGAGGAGGTTTCGGTGGTGGAGGAGGCTGCAGTAGCAAACGATATTGGCTTGATTGTATTAGCAGAGTAATAGCGTGTGTCAGATTGTAATGGCTGTGCTGTACACCTGCATGACAACGATTGGACGCTGCAAGTCTGCTGGTAGCCAAACAGGTCAGTTTAGCTCAACTACAACTAAACTGCTTTCTCAATTATGTTGAGGGAAACATATTTTCTCCCAGGTTACGTTTGTTTCTAACGTATCACAAATAAACTCAGCACAAAAAGTAAGGACATTTGTGTTTGGTAGATTATTTCTCTGTGGTAACAATGCTTTTTGGCAATAAACTTATACCGTTGGAAAGCCTGTTTAGTTCCCTTTCAAATGGTGCCTTTTCGGAAGGAACATGCATTTGTGGGATGAGCAGCGCTGGGTTGCGCCCATGAAAAATTTGCCAGCATGAGAATCATGCTGGTCACCTGCCTGGTCACACACTGCTGTGTCCCATTCGTCAACCAGCAGTTGTCGCAAGTCAGCCAACGGGGTTGTGTTGGTCACTCTGGCATGAACAGCACGCCCGAGCTGATCCCACAAGTGTTCAATGGGGTTGAGGTCAGGAGTGCTGGCAGGCCATTCCATCCTCTCCACTCCCACATTCTGGAGGTAGTCTCTGATGAACCCCACCCTGTGGGGGCGAGCGTTGTCATCTTGGAGGATAGAGTTCAGTCCCAGACTGTGGAGATATGGGATTGCCACTGGTTGCAGAATCTCATCTCTCTATCTCTCTGCATTGAGATTGCCTCCAATGATGACAAGCCTCGTTTTTCCAGTGAGGGAGATGCCAAAAGGTGTTACTCTATCGGTGCAGCAATCAGCATAGCGTTCTCCGCGTCTTCTCCACACTTGGACCCTATGATACAACTGCCGTAGGCAGAATCTGGACTCATCACTGAACATAACGTTCCTCCACATGTTCAGGTTCCAGTGCACGTGTTGCCGACACCAGCACAAACGGGCCTGACGGTGAAGGGCAGGACACCTGGCAGCCCTATGAGACCGGAGATTGGCTGCGTGCAGTCTGTTCCAGATTGTCTGGGCAGAGAGCCGTCGGCCATATCATCCTACAAACCTTGACTGCAAATCTGTAGAAGACAGCCTATGGCACATAAGTGCTGACAGGGTGAGCAAATGGTCTTCTTGGGATGCCCACTTCGCAGCCTGTCTTTGATATCCCCCGTTATATAGAACTTGGCCTTCAGTTTGGAGATGGTACTAGGGCTCACTCAAAATAATGCCTTGGTTTTGCAGAACACCAGCTTGAAGTTGCCCTATCGCAAGGGTCCTATCCAGATCAGTCAAACGCGGCATGCCGATTCTTGGAGCCGACACTTACTGACTGTAGCTGTTCTTACAGTAGTAGGGCCCATGCTCACAGGTGCTGCCAATCAGGTGCCAATCAGGCACCTGGGGGTACCAGAAGCTCAAAACAAGTATCAATAGCAACAGCAAAATAACCTGTTTGGCAATGGCAGAGAAGATTTGGCAAATTTTTCATGGGCGCAACCCACATACTCAGCGCTGCTGCTCATCCCACAAATGCATGTTCCTTACTAATGGGGCACCATTTGAAAGGGAAATGAACAGGCTTTCCAATGGTATACGATTTATTGCCAAAAAGCATTGTTACCACAGAGAAATAGTCTACCAAACACAAAAACAATGTAAAGTTTACATGTCTAATCTAAGTCCACGTAGAGAGGAAGTCGGTGGATAGATGGGTCAAACAAACACGGGACCTTCAGCCAGGAGACTGCTAAAACTGCAGCCATTTCACGTTTGCCTGTCACTGGTACAAGGACACGTTGAAACAAACGTAATATGGCAGAAAATATGTTCCCCACAAAACTTAATTGAGAATGCAGTTTAGTTGTATGGGAACAAATAGTTTAGGAGACAGGGGTGAACAGCTTGGGAATGAGCCAGTGATTGTAAAGCATGAATGAAGCAACTGTTCCTAACAGCTAATGAAAGTACGCCATTAGTGCTCTGCCTGAATTAACCCTATGTTCCATCTGTTGCTCTTTATTTACATGCACCCAAATGTCAGTTTAAGGTCTCAACTATGTGTATAAGTTAAATATCAGCCGTTACATGGACTGTAGACCACTGCATTGATTAAAAACTGGAACTGAAATATGGTGTGGAAATCCTGTAACCCTATGGGAACCTTGCCAGTTACTTACCAGTGACCTGTTTTCAGAGCTTTATATGGATTTGCAATGAAGTTAACTCCTGTGAGACTTCACCACAATGCAGTGCTTCAAGGTCTGAATCTTGTATGTTCGACAAAAAAAACCTCCACTTCCACATTTCTTCAATATATAACGCAGATTTCTTTAAATATCACAACTCCAACCCATATGGAGTCTAACTTTTCATTGCCTAATGACTTAATAATACACTAAACATCTGATGGCAATATTCCATATTTGTTCATGTCATTACTGAGTACAGTAATACCACTACTTCTGATCATTAAATCCCAGTCAAAGACACATAAACATTTTACCACCTACAAGTCTTAACTGTGTTTTTATTCCAAAACTAGCTGTACTTGCTGCTCTTTGGAGCAGACCTCTGATTCTGTGAGCCATCTCACTTGGGGCTGACATCAGCCCCAACTCACAGAGGGAGTTGTGCTTTAATACCATGTACCATAAAATAAGATGCTTATTTAGTTTTCTGGCTTCCTAGGGAGGTGAGCCTAGCGGGTGCCGCTCTCCAGCTGTGCCTCTTACTCTCACAATGATGGGTCGTAGCTGTTTACATTTTACCATCAAGTATAGATTGGCGGGGGTTATGGGATTTAGAAGTTGTGCAAAGAGTGTTAAGGGGTTTAGAGGTAGCGCAGAGCGTAGAGTTAGCGGTGTTCGTTTATACGAGGCTGCATGTAACATGAATATTTAGAAATGTGTCTGTGAGCATCCATTTGAGAAAGGCACAGGTAGACAAATCTGTATCCTAGTGATGGGGATTTTCATGTGAAACAGAGCAAGGCTGTGGCTCTTGAGAAATTCAATGTAAAACAAAGACATGGCTCATTGGATAACCTGTAAATTTAGCTATGATATAAGTAGGAAGGTTCATTTTTCAAAGGTTGGTACTATGAAAGATTGAAAGACAGATTAGGAAATGCTAAATTCATCATCTACCTCCTTTAAATTATACCATAAAACTTTCATTTGGACATTGAAATGACACCTGGATTCCTTTCGAACAGCAGATACAACTAGTGGTAATTCCAGGCACACTCCATGCAAAAACATTTATAGAGTTACCAGTTTATTAGATACACCTACAGTATACAGCCCAATGTGATGTATTGCAATAACTCTGCAAGATCTTCGTGAAGCCTGCAATGCTTAACTTTTGTTGATATTTTGTAAGAGATTTGTTGATTTAACTCTCAGTCAAAACTGGAGCTGTTACACTGTAGAATTATCTTGCAATATATACGGTAGAGAGGTGTTGGCAATGTTTGTGTGGAACTATGTTTAAAGGTATCCTGATATTGACTTTAGACCAACACCTGTCAGCCAGTCAGAAACAAGTAACCCATCATGATTTAACTGACAATATAATTTCAGTACTTTCACTGAGAGAGCCAGTCTGACCAAGTTTTTGAGCCATCTCAGGCCTCCAGTTATAAATGTTTGATGAAATTACAAGGAAGACGGAACAGCTGGAAACCACATCATCACAGCTTAATACTTTACCTCCAACTCTCTCTCTCTCTGCAAAACAGACAACCCATGCTGCACACATTTCCCCAGGCCTTCTCTTCTTTGTTTCATTTTTAGCACAGACGAGTGCACACACAATCAATAACAGCTGCTGCTTTAAGCTTGATTTTTGCAGCCTTAAAAAACTTTTTGCACACATTTTGTATGCATGAGACATTGTGGTATCTAGAACCCTTTATCTCAAAAAGAAGGTAACGCCACACCACATATTTTGCTTTCACAATTAAATTTTAAATTCACCCAAAGCTTGTAATGCAATGTAGTAGTAAAGTGAGGATGTATTGCTGCTTGTTGCAGCTGTGTCTTTTACCGAAAGCTCATTAAAGCTCATTAAAGAGATGCTCTGGAAGATGAGCAGTTGGTTTTGATGGTTTTGACAGGGCTAGTATTTCATGCCCTGTTGATGCATTACGGTTGGCATAGTGCCCCTCCATTAGCATGGTGCCAGGAGAGAGTGGAAACTGCATGGACGTGCCCACTGTTTTATACTGTGGCTTCAACTCAGACCTTTTTATCAGCTGACAGCCATCATATTTCATATTCTGTCTAAAGACAGCTTTCTGCTCATTCATTGGAACTAGTGAGTTGAAGTGTGCAGCCAAGGCAACCGGAAGATGATAACCAATAGTAATGGCTGCTCCCTATGTCTATTGACAAAATGGATCCCCATCTGCTGCAATTGATAGATTAGGGGCAAGTATCTTAAACTTCATAGGCAGTATAGCAGACTGGCCATATTTTTGGTCAGAAGCTACCTTTCGTGCAGAAGGGTGCCTTTGCATTTTTCACAAACAGACAAATCATGGCTTGAGGCATCATCCGAGCATCAAAATGTGAAGGCTTTAACTGTCTTAATAAAAATGAGAGCTTAAAAGTGAGCTAATTAGCAAAGAAGAACCTCAGAAGAACCTTCTTTAACATGATATCAAACAGATGTGTGTACAAACTTTTAAAAGAAATCTAAATGCTCTAAAATCATAAAACATTATAGCCAGAAACTGAATGTAGAACATGCTGAATTTGCATCATAAATGCAAGCATGTCCACACGTCTTTGCTAGATTAAGAGTAGCAGGATAAGGGTTGCAAAATTCCAGGAATTTTCAAAATTGGAAACTTTCCATGGGAATTAATGGGAATATATGGGAATTAACAGGAATTAAAGGGAATATATGGGAATTAACGGGAAGTAACAGGAATTAATGGGAATAAACTGATAAATTGAATACATTTTCTATATTTCTTGTTATAATACTGTTTCTATAACAGGGGACTTAAATGTAAAACAACCTGATTTAATGCAACTTCAGTTGAATGTCCTCCCTATATTCGTCAATGACATGCACGCAGTAATCAGCATAGGCTACTACATACTTGCCAAGTTTTTTTTTTTCTTTTTTTTTTTTTGGGGGGGGGGGGGGGGGGGGTTAAAACATAACCCATTGCTATTAACCTGTGTATTAATTGTATAGCCCACTTGTTCTTGATAGGCTGGAAACAATAGACAGCGCTGATGGTTAGCTTAGCACGCATATAACCATAACCATAACCATAGTAAATCAAAGGCAGCATGCTAGCTACCTTCATATGTTAACCTAAATGTCAATGTTTTGGGCTACTACTTAGCCTACTGCAGGGCATTGAGGCAACACCCACTGCACAGATCATTTCTAGAATCCAACATTCTACAGCAGATTGAAGCTGATTGAAGACAGATTGAAGATAGTACTGCATTTGAGCCCTAAGGACTACATCCAGGCAAATAAGTTTTGATTATATACTGAGGTAAATGATCTATGGTTTTAATTGAACTAGCAAATATTAATTCAAAATGCTACCTAAATGATAAATGCTACCAAAAAGCTACATAGCCAGTACATCAGATATGCTAGCTAAACTGAAGTAACATCAATCATCCTGCCGCAGGATTGAAATGTCAGAAACTTCAGTGAGGCTGTCTCCATGGAAACAGAATAACGCTCAGCATGCTGACAAGTGTGCACTCACACACACATGGGTATGTGCTGCACAAGCTCACATGTACATTTGCATTTTAGGAAGGTTGCTCAGGCTGTGCTCTTAAGTGAGTCACATTGTGTGACACGGTTATGTAATCATGCTCAGAGTGAATCACAATGTTGCAAAGTTAGTTAGTTAAAGTTATATACCATTTTTATATACAGTATAAACCCTGCATGTGATTTGGGTGACTGAACATTCATACCAGCCACATTTGATGTCACGGAATACCTGTGTACATGTGAAACCTGGCTCTCCAACTGTGTGATTACACGTGATCACCTTATACAGTTCTCTATTAAAAAGGGAATTGGACGATTCGAATGAGTAATTTCAAATTGTACACTGTCGCTGCAGTAGACGGGGGGGGAGGGGAGGCCAGAAGGGCCAAATATTATCTCTCACCAGCTTCCCACCCACATACTGTGTTCACCTGATTAAGCTGAAAACAACATTGCTTGGGAGTAAACATTTCGGAAATAAAGAAAATATTGATGAATCCCACTCAAGTCCTTAATGTTTGTGTATGCATGAGTTAAGATCAAAATTGTTTGTTTAAACGTCTGTGGATTCCACATGCAGGTTACAATTTGCAACCGGCCAATCAGTCAGCTCCATTTAAACTATAGTGCACAAGATGTGTAGCACCAGGGACAGCGACATGGTACAGGTTTAGCCCATGTACTAATGGGAGATAATGTCCACATGTTCTACTCTATGGGAACATACACCTGAACATACCTGGGTCCAGTTGCCTGGTTACCCGCCCAGAGGCTTTACCTCTACCTCTCTCTGTAGGAGCCAAATCTCTTGGCCATGTGGAACACTGTAGAGACCAGACACCGCAGGCAGTGGGTGAGAGCATGTTAATCAGCCAAATGAGCTAGAAGATGGGAGCTTTGTGTGGGGTCAGTTACTACAATAGCTCATGAGTTGCAGAGAGCAGAACAATCACTACAGGTTGCCAGAATCACTGCTCTCTCTTTCTATTTCTCTTTCTTGTGTCCCTATATGTTCCAGCTTAACAACAATTGAAGTAGCAAAACATGGTTGTAAAAGTTTATGAAAGTCTCCTTGTCCATCCACTCTATTGTGAACACTTTTTCGTAATAGAACAATAAAGACACGTTCAATTCCTCTGCGGTTGCTGCACTCCTGTGCACACACATACCACATTTTGTTACAAATGTAAGATGCATATGTAAAGGTGGAATTAAACATGCACAGGTACAATAAATAATGCATGTATCCTTGTTGTTAAGCGACAACTCACCAAAAGGGAGATGTAGTGATGGAAGAACTCCTCTTGCCAACGGTGCAACACACAAAGATGACAAATGTAAATTTCTTTGAAGCAAAGCAATTTTGTCAGAGCACTACTTCAGAGATAAAATGTCACGCTCACCTTTCCTTAACATTAACTTAAAATGGCCATCCCATATTATCTTTTCGAAAACGCTCTGACTACTGCTTGGTTACACAACACACACAAAGACAGAAGGAGAATGTAGAGGCAGAGAAGAGAGGGTTATGGAGAAGAAATGGCACAAAGTAATAAAGCAAGAAAAGTAGGAAGAATTGTGATACAATGTTCAGACAAAGCTCCCCCCCATGTATGGGCTTTTGTGTTTGTGCTGTGTGGTTGAAGCAAGGTAAGTCCAAATGTATTACTGATGTGAAGTGTGTGTGTGTGTGTGTGTGTGTGTGTGTGTGTGTGTGTGTGTGTGTGTGTGTGTGTGTGTGTGTGTGTGTGTGTGTGTGTGTGTGTGTGTGTGTGAGAGAGAGAGAGAGATAGTTTATGTATACTACAAAAACAGATAATCACACTTACTTTGTGTGCATGCTGTGTACTTACTTTCAGCATGGTTAGAAGCTCTTTTTCAGGTAAACAACACACTTGAAAAAAAGTAACCAAAAAAAGCTTAACAGAGTTCTAATCAGATATCTGTGGTTGTACAGATGTGTTTCACATATTTTCACGTTTGGAGCATTTAGCAGTTTGTTCTTGTAATCTTAGCAATGGATAATGAGGAGTTTGTTTGTTTTTGTTTGTTTGTGCAAAGCCTTCTTCATAAATGTTTCATGAGAGCATCAAAGCTGAGATAGAAATTAATTAACACTGTGGCTCCCATTTAGAAGTGAAACAGTACATCATTCAACTGTATGTCTGTCATTCTGTATCTTTTGACTTTATTTCCCTCTACACTAATATAAAATAAGTAGCTGTATATCACATTTCCACATTGCATGGCAAGATTGAGCTATTTATAAGACTTAATTACACCTTAAAAACTAATTAAGGTTTTCCAATCTCCAGTAATTATAGGTGTGTCTTCCAAAAATGCATTATTGACAACAGAAGGAACAAATTGACTCATAAATCAGCTTGTGATGCCTAGTTGCAGGCTAGATAGTAAAAATACAACAGTATATAGTAGTAATAATAATAATAATAATAATAATAATAATAATAATAATAATAATAATAATAATAATAATATCAGCACAACAGATGTCACTAATATATTTCCCATACAGTATATGTCTTCATGTTGTTAGAGAATTGACAGTGAAAAGCAACAGGCAAACAACATTAGAAGGTCAGTCTGGAGCTTGAGATGGCATAACTGTCTAGACTTAATCTTAACCTACATCCACAAAATATGTCCAGAAACATTTTCTCTTTCTGCCCTCATTCTGGGTCATCTATCAGATCTCAGACTTATTAGGTGTCAAATACAGTGTGCTTAATCATCACTGCTAGTCTTGTTTTCTCCGTGTCATTTTGATGAATGAAAAACGGAAAATGCAGACTTACTTCATTCCAGGTGATTAATTCCGCCATTTGCTGCTTATGCTAGGCTCAGCATTTGCTGACTGATTGTCTTCCTGTAGGCAGTAGTGATTACAGTATTTACACTGTTTGCTCACTCATTACATGTGGATACTTCACCTCCTAACAGTTTATCAAAGTGAAACTAAAACAAAGGTATAAATTAAAGGTAACGCCATGTGGACAAACAGAAATAAGCTATTTTACTTAGTCACTGGAGTGACAAAAATGCCAATGCGGTGCTAATTAGTTAGCTACTTCTTTAAGTATACAGTAATGTATATTTCATAATCCCTACTATAGGAAATAGATGATGCAGGGAAATCTAGCTGCTCGCTCCATCTCCTGTAGCTCTAAGTAGATGCTGCTTCTGTTGCCTGTGGGTCCAGACGGAGCCTGGGGGAAGTAGTATCCCACAAACAGCGTTGTTTTTCTCCTCCCCCCCCATCCTCCCCCCCCACTCTTCACCTCCCTCCAACCCTTTCCAGTCCAGGTGGACTGTGGTGAAATCATATCCTTATTGCTGGCCTGTCTATATGACGCCTTGCAGCGTCATATAGACAGAACCAACAAAAAAAGGAGATTTAATCATTTTCATACACCGGTTCCTATCACAGCTGATAGAACAGAAGCAAAACAATATTATGCTAAATACTTTCGCAAAGCAGCGACACAAACAAACAGGCACCAGTCAAATGTGGTTCCACATGTAATTAAAAAAGTTGCAATAACTTTTGCAACAGCTAAAGTAATGTTTGGTATTTATGGAATGGACCACCGGAGGAAAATAGGGGAGGGTCATGTCTTTGTATTCTTTGTTGAGGGGAGGTTCAACCAACGTTTTTTAGTCTAGGTGGGGAGGGTCACCCAACTTTTGTATTCATGAAAACAGCAAAAAGTGGCTTGTTCATTTAAAATTAAACATTGCAGTTAGTGCTAAGTGGAGCGTGTGAGCGTGTGAGTGCTGATCGCGGTTACGTGTCAGTTAAACTTCTCATCTCCAATCCTATCTGTATTTGTGAGAAGTGACGCTGTCCTGAGTTGAAAGATAGCATACATTACAGCTTTACTTTCGAGTTAATAGGCGTGTGTGTTTGTGTCTTTCCGTGTGTTTCCTAAGGTTCTGAAATGCAATTCTTTTTTGACTGGCCTACCTTATCTTTTTACCCTGTCAGACGCTGCTCTCCCTCTCTTCTGCCTGCTCCGTGGCCGCGTGTGTGAGTGACCGCCCGGTCAGCGAGCTTGCGCCCCAAAATCTCTTGTGGAGCTTTACAACTTCGAAAAACCACAAGTTACAGTAAATCTTATAATGATTATGTGTGTTGAGTTATTTAAACAAACGATTGGGGAAATAAACGCCTCTTGTCCACGAGTCTCCTGAGAGAGCTCCTGAGAGAGCTCCAGCCATCTCACAGCGGGTCTGTGAAGGTAGACAGGCCAGGCGGCAAGCCAGCAACCCCGGCAGGCACCGGCCAGCTGTCACGTCAGACTGTGGAGCTTGTGAACTCTGACACAGTCGGACCAAATTTGCAATTAGCCATCAATTTTCGTAAAACGGCCCATGTGTGAGCTCTAGATAGTTGATTTCTCACATAAAAAAGTCTCAGAAGTGAATTTAGTAATGAAATAGCAGACGAACAAAGTTTACAGTTGTTGGCCACAACAGTTGCGGCGATCTGCACACCAACGCACTTAACTTTGAAGTTCTGATTGGGCGGGCCAGCTGTCAATGTGGACGGCCCTGGGCCTGCTCACATTGACAGAACTTGTTATTACGCAGTGTGCTTTGTTGAATGGTCTCAATGTGTTGTTTTATTTCATGTGAATACTAGTTTACTAGAGGAGTAACTTAGTATTTGAAGTAATGCAGGAAGTGTGAATTTAGGTTCTATGCTTAGTGTGTTTCCACAACGATGTTAGTGATTAAATCTACTGAAATGGCCACCATAACAGTGGAGTGTGTTGTGTAAGATGAGAAAGAAGATGTTAAGTCAACCAATCATGTCATGGTTGTAAAAAGCAAAGGCTAACTGTACAGCTTTGCCAAGCGCAAACAGAAAACATCAATACATTTTTGGGGAGGGTCATGCGTCTTCTCCGAATCAAAGATCCCAAAACTCCTCCGGTAGCCCCTTACATAAAAAATGGACAGTCCCTAAGTGGTAATTTACTGGATTTTCAAGTTGTAGTCTGTTGCTGATTTCCTTTTAAGGCATTTAAAGGCGTGGAGCTTTGATTGAAGTTGTGTTGTCATTCAACAGTTCTAACCAAAACACATTATGTTTTTCCTTGAGGCTTGTTGAATGGAATTCTTACTTTACAATACATTTGTAAAGCATTTTTCTTTTCTTTTTCAACCTGCCTTGTTTGCATCAGCTTGCAGTTGTGTTTTTCTCTTTTCATTGGCAAATTAAAATGCTTTACAAGTCATTACTGTTGACAAGTATTATGCCCACTGCAGTCAACTGAAATATATATATCACATAACCCTTTATTTCTAAAACAATGCTTTGCCATGAAAATCTCCACTTGGCGCTGTCGACCTCTAGTAGTACTATGGAGCAGCTTTTATGAGTGGATCACAATACACATTCCTGCCAACAATATCACACTATTTCACTGATCTACATGAGGTGATAAAGTCAAGTAGTGCTGCAACTCAGCCAACAAAGGCAGCAAAGAAAAAGGAGGTCAGCGAGTAAACACTGCCAGCTTTTTTTCTTTTGCCAATTTAAAGAAAAAAAGCTTTGGAAAGGAAGAGATTCCTTTAGTATTCATTTATGCCCTTTGGTCTATCAGTATAAGGGCCAGCCAAACATCCTAGATTAATCAAAATCGAATCAGTAATATCTGTTTAAGGCATGTCATTGATGGACAAACAAGTGAATGAACAAAGACAGATCAATCCACTGTCCCCGAGCAAATCCATCTTGGGGAACAGCAACCAATTAAAGACATGATCATGTACAACAAAATATTGTGTAATAAATTAGCCAGAGACATCCAGCTCTAATTTGCTCTATAGGATGACAACAAAAAGAAGTGGAGGGGGATAAGGACACACTGCACACAGAACAATTGGCTTTCAATTGATTGGCTCTGAACAGGGACCTCATTACATCTAATGTATGATTTGCAAAGATACAATGCAACCATTCAATAGTTACCTTTCAGAATCTTTTACACTCAGGTACAAAACAAGCTCTCAAACATGTCACAGGGAGTCAAACCAAAGTGTTAAATTAATTCTCCGGCAAAATATTCCCTACAGCAGCAGCTGTGCAGAGGCACCATATGCTGGCAACTTTATACAAACAGTGTAATAGACTGTGGGTGCAAGACAATAAATCATTTTCCATGACACTTTCAACAGGTAGTTGTCTAGAGTTGTTTGTGGAGGATGCTGTCTCTTTCAGTCTTTGTGTGTCCTCAAGGGAAGCATAGTGCTCTTTTGTATGGGATCCAATTGCCATTACCTTCAGTGGCCATACACTCCTTTAGTCCATGAACAAGCCTTAGTTGTGAATAGAGATCTGAAAAACCTTTACTAGTGTTTTGTGTTAGCCATGGTGGATGGGACGTTGTGTGAATTGTCTGTATGACTGTAAAATAGTTGCTTTTGAAGAAACACTTAACTCTAGCTCTTCCAAATATACAATTGCTACCTCACAAATTCTGGATCCAGATGTCTGAATTGCCACCTTGAGCACAGGTTTGTTCAGAAATTCAAATAGGTCTGGTGTTATGTTCATAAAAAACAGTGTCAAAAGAAATGTGGAAGGAATTGACGCAGCTGTTCAACTCTTGGATCAAAAAACATTTGTGTCAACTGAAAATAATGTTGGTTGGATGGATACTTTGGCAGATGATAGTCTGCTCTTGTAGGACCCATCACTTGGACTAGCAAGATTATTTACAAAATGTCTTCAATTTTCTGAATCCTTTAATGCTTTTGAAAGGTACAGCAAATGCCAACAACAAAGCACCCAACTCAGCACATTCGGCCGTGTTGAATGTGTCAACGGCTTTGTGTCCATCACAGCAAGGACCAGCAGAGCAAGTTGGCAGGCTGTGATGTCCAACTTTGCCGTTACTTACCTACAGTATGTTGATTAAGACGTGAACTGAATGATTGAACTATCTTCAGTGAGTTCCAGAATTTGAAATATGCCACCGCTCTGCCCTCCAGTGCTCTTTCTGTCAGAGACTGTCGGACTGCCATTTCTTTAGACTCCAGCCAGGCCAAGATGAAGAATGAGCACTTTGCAGTGGCAATGACCAGCCCAGTCAGTGCTGCTGAATTGTCCTATTTGTCATTTTCTCAGGGAAAAGCTCACAGTTTTCACCAGTATCTGTCTGCTGGTTGTCCCAGTCTGGTGAATGCCTTTTTCAAGTATCTATGTCTGTCTCCCTCCCTTCCTCTCTCTCTTTATTTTTCAGCCATTTTCTATTTAAATAAAAAGCTTTTTTGCAGAAGCAGCAGAGACAGAATGTTTCCTTTCCTTTCTTGTTCTCTTTCTTCTATTCTGTAGCCCTTTCTTTCTTTGACATATATGCCGTCACACATAATTTCAATTATTCATGGGAAAAGGCCACAGGAAAAGGTCAATTTACTGAAAGAAAGCCTCCACTGATTATTGAAATGTTACCTCTAAATAGTTGATACAATAATAGGTTTTGATCAGTCCCAAAATAAAACTGTAAAGTCCATGGTTAAGATCTGCTGTCTAGAAGCCAATCTGGATTAAGCTGATGTAACTGATTGAGTTTGACTGAAGACTTGACAATAATTGTGAGCCAGAGCCAGTTACTCAAAGCACTGAAGTCCTGAAGGTCATGATGGCCCTTTTGATTTTGTATGTGATTTCACTCTTTTGAGTGAATGTGACATTGTGGGACAAAACACATTAGGGACCGTTCGGTATTTATGGAATGGACCACCGGAGGAAAATAGGGGAGGGTCATGTCTTTTTATTTTATGTTGAGGGGAGGGTCATCCAACATTTTTTAGTCTGGGCGGGGGGGGGGTCACCCAACTTTTTTATTCATGAAAAGAGCAAAATGTTATAGTGGCTTGTTTGGTGCATATTTATCCATGTAGCTCTCAGTCTCGGCCCCCTAGCAGATGGGTCTGACCGCATACACGGAGTTTGCTGGGGGGGGGGGGGGGCAGGAGGAGCACTGCCCCCTGGTGGCTCAAACGGGTAATTGCATTGTTTAAAAAATGAGTGGAATAATTACGATCAGATATTTTATAAATATCTTAAATAACACAAAACAACTAAATAGTGGTAGATAATACATCTGATTTCATATACTGCTTTAGTAAAAAAAAAAATATTACCTGGCCGACGATGGGAGCAGCAGGACGCAAAAAACGAAAGTTACAGTTGCGCTAGTCTAGACATCTTGCCGTGCCAACCTTGCAATAAAGGTTTCCTAAATGCCATGTATATAAATGTGATGTCAGCTTACTAATTGATTGCGGGTTTTGTGTAGATTTGGACTTTTATACGTTTATTCCACTTTGTTTTAACGGCAAAGTGGAGAGGCCTCGTTCACCTGTTCGGAGCTGGCTGGTGAATGTGACGCTCGTATCGGCCTTGCTGGATACACCGTGACTCAGTTTGTGGATCTACTGATCGCTGTGGATTACTTTTTTTCCGTGTCATTGGATTATAGCAAAATACGGATCTTTTTTCTTAACGTGTCTTAACGTTTTATGGTGAGTTTGGAGAGGCATCTCAACAGACTGTAGGTCCAACACTGATTGTTCACCGTTACACTTTAGTTGAATTTAAGCGTCTGTCTATTGCGTTCCAAAACAGCCATGCTGCGATTGGATTTCATAAGGGCGAATTGTTAAATTGTTACAATGTAATTTAAAATCTGCTTTAAAAATAAACATATGTGTTTTGGAATATAATGTTCAGCTTCGGCACCTTTACCTAGGTGCTAAAATATACAATGACGAAGCCTAGTGACAAGTCCATAGCAACCAGTGTTGAATTGGTGATTTCCCAGTGTCCTTTGCTGAATGGTCTCAATGTTTTATTGTTTTATTTCATGTGAATACTAGTTTACTAGAGGAGTAACTTAGTATTTGAAGTAATGCAGTAATGCAGGAAGTGTGCATTTAGTTTCCATGCTTATTGTGTTTCCACAACAATGTTAGTGAGTAAATCTACTGAAATGGCCACCACACCATAACAGAGGAGTGTGATGTGTAAGATGAGAATGCAGAGGTGAACTCCTTTATCTCATGGCTGTAAAAATCAAAGAGCAATTGTACTTCTTTGCAAAGTGTAAACTTGCATGCAAGGAAATGGTAATAACTATTTTAAAAACTATTTTTGAGGGTCATAACAAAATTATTACTGGGGAGGGTCAAGTCTTTTTAGGTTAGAAGCTACGTAACTCTACTGGTGGCCTCTTAATTAAATAATGAACCGTCCTTTAGAATTACTTAAGAGTCCTAGCCCAGAAACGTTGTTGGTCAAAGTAAAATAAAAAAAGGTATGACAATAGATTCCTAGTCTTAGGTCTTAACAATAACCTGAATCTTCTTCACTGAGGGGGAGCAGGACTATGAACCCAATGAGGAGGCAGAAGCTTCTAAATAAGTATCAATTTATTAAATTAAGCTTAACCTTCATTAAGCTTAAGTGGGTCCATTTAAATATGACTCCCTCCACCTTCCTAGTTCAGAGTCCTAACATGACTCAAAGTTTATAATGCTTTTCAGTGTTTTTCTTTTGGTTCACTTTTCTATACCCGGGGTGGGGGGGGGTTTCTGCATAGCACTCCCTGTTTCAGCTTAGCATGCTGCTTGGCTGGTCCAGAGAGCATTATCAAGAGCGGAGCCATCAGCGCCAAGTATAACTGTATTTTCATTTGTTGCAATAAATGGTTAAATCTATGACGAGAGTGTTCCTGACTGAACTTTTTATTTAAACAAACTGAATAAAAGGCTCTGCTTTGAGCTGTTGAAAAGTTAGAGATGAAAGACAGAAACTTGGACAAAAGAGACAAAGACACAAAGGTTAAGAGAAAAATGGAACAATGGTCCGTAAAAATAAGTCTGATTAAGAGACTGTGGAATAGAAATGAGAAAATAAAAAAATACCTACACAAACAGAAACACATCAATTTATAATATATAAGGTTAAGCCACAGTCGGATGAATTAAATAAACACATGCCTTGTGTGTAATTTGACAATTGATGGGTGACTGAAAGCGAGATCGTCATTCAGTGTCACTTTTTCCCTTTAAGCCACATTAACCTAATCACAATAGAGATCACATATGGAACATATTAAATACCTGGCCATTACTAATCACTGGGAACCCAGGTCATTTTCATGGCGGCAGCCAAACTGCATGTTATTCTGCTGAAATTCTATATGTGTATAATATGTGAATGTGGAGAATTGTATTAACTGCACACAGTGTTGGGGAGTAACGGAATACATGTACCGGCATTACGTATTCAGAATACAAATTATGAGTAACTGTATTCCGTTACGGTTACAATTTAAATAGTTGGTATTTAGAATACAGTTACATTGTTGAAATCAATGGATTACATGACAATACTTTTTTCACTCTCACAACTCCATGCATTTCCCAGAAGCCCCAATATGAAAACGAAAAAAATAGGTATTTGCGTGATCACTGATAGAGGTAGAGATGGAGCTGGAACTGGCACAATAGAGCCAGGGCAGCAATGCGTTTCTATCTTGGAAATTCAAACAGCATTTCACATTAAAGAAAGAGAAGGGAGAACAAAATATAACTGTTCAGTGCAACCTCTGCTTGCCAGCAACCAACCTCCTTTCAGCGTCCAAATTACTCCACCTCCAACCTGAAGAAGCATCTTAGAGTAAGTTTTTTTTTTTAATTAGCCAAGGGTAGTCATCTGTTGTAGTTTTACTGATCACCTTGCTATTTTATAGTTGATGAGTGACTTTACATTCTCCTACGTGCTGATTTACTATCCCCAGAGCTGTTGAAAGACCCGTTTGACATGTTAGCACGTGGTAGCTTAGACTGCGGTTAGATTTTTGTAGTATACAGTTTGGGACTACGAATACAAAAATCTATCTGCTTGTTTAGGTACACATTCAGCCAGTTGGAACCAAAGAACACACCAGAAGGCCTGTTTAGTAAACTGTATGTGATGGCCGCATTCCTACACTTATAAAATGCAATTCAATGTGGAAGTAATCCAAGTATTCAAAATACGTTACTCAGATTGAGTAACGTAACGGAATACGTTACAAATTCCATTTTTGGGCATGTATTCTGTATTCTGTAATGGAATACGTTTTGAAAGTATCCTTCCCAACACTGACTGCACATACACACACAAAAACTACAAAGCTAAGGTGCAAGATATTGATTCATCCTCTCAAGCTTCTCATCTATCTGTTTTTTTTCTCATTATGTGTGAATTTTTGTCTGTGCACATGCACATCTTGAAACACTTGAAAACAAATCAAACACTTTTATGACAGACTTCAGTGTCTAATAAAAGCTAAAAAGCTGTTAGGTAAGACTTAATCACTACATTCATCACCCAGATATTGTGAACAAAGCAGATAAACAGCCCTAAAGGTGCCAAGCTCAAAATTACCTCATCTGCACTATTCACACAACAAAACTCCTGATGGATTAGCAGGGCCTCATTTGAGTAGGCCATAAATATTCATAAATTAATTTCATAGTTTGTTTAACCCCACCTGAAAGGGTTGTTTCTGTGTGAAATAACCATAAGAGCCCAGGGGTCCCATTAAGCCTCTGACTAATCCTAATAAATCCACCTGCCTACCCAGTACAATCCAACTTGACTTGTCTTGCTCCTAAATAAAAGTGACAGCTGCAGCACCAAGACATTTGTCCTTGTTGCCTCATGTCCTGTCCAACCTTTCAGTCATAGAAGGGATCACCTGGATTGATGCATGAACCTTGACGTGAAGAGCGCATTGAGACATGCTGATCTCTTCTGGATGTGTGATACCACATGAAGCAGGTGATCAGGAGAGTCAAGGGTTGTTTCTAACAGTGTTGACTGGATTGTTCAGGTGCTGGTGAAAATTCCGCCAGATGTCCCTCATTTCCAGCCGGACGTCCCTCACCTTCCGCTTTCTTTGTGTTGGAATTCTAAAATCTGTGGATTTATGAGGACTATGGTTAACTGCTCCTCAGATCTCTGCAGGGTAAATCCAGACAGCTAGCTAGACTATCTGTCCAATCTGAGTTTTCTGTTGCACGACTAAAACAACTTTTGAACGTACACATTCCACCAAAACAAGTTCCTTCCCGAGGCTATTTTACAAAGGCACCGTTATTAAGTCTGATGCTTAGCACCACCCAAGACGATGGTGATTGGATTAAAGAAATGCCAATTAACCACAGCATGTTATTCTCTTATCCCGGAATGTTGTGTGGACTAGCCAGACCCTCCTTCGCAGCGCAGTGGAGGAAGGTCTGGCAATGCTAGACTAACTGATATCTGTCTGTTAAACATGAAGAAGAGCTGACTGTGCTTCCAGCAGTCGGCTACGATCACTGTATCAGTAAAACAATCTACGCGTCATACCGATTTCCTCAATATGACGCCGGCTGTGCTTTGCTGCAACAGTAAATTCAATTTTCATACGCAACCTTTTTATGCAAAGCTGTAGAATTGTTTCCCCCATCACTCTAGTATATTTTGACACATTGTGCAAAGCATAACAAGAAAACAACAAAGCGTCTGAATGTGGATTGGCTTGCATTTTTTATTCATGCTGTCATCCAGTCGGTTATGGATCTCACTGTGGGGAATTGGAAGATTTATATTACTCTCCACGGACGCAAATGTATCTAATATGACACTTTAATCCTCTCAGAAGACTACTCAGCAAGATCAAAGAATAGACTTAGAGCATTCAAAGTTCCTTCATGTTGTTGCTGCAGTCTAATGCCCTAATTATGAGAGATGACTGCTAAGGCATCATCATCTGGTTGTAAAATACATTTACCATTGTTTAGATTCTTCAGCAGTATTAAGTGTTTAACAACAAGTAACATTTTATCTAAACCCACTACCCATGCAAGAACTATTGATATGAGAATTAGTATTAGTATTGGTGTCTTAACCATGTTTTTCTTTTTAGTGAGAAATACAGATGGCAGAATAATATAAAATGGACAATGCAGTAATTTTTTGATTGGATCATTTGAGAAATATAAAGACCTGTAAAGAGAATTTTTAAAGGCTTTATTGTATTCCCAGTTCTCAGTGTGGACTCACTGCAAAGCCTTGTTACTGAGGCTCTGTAGACCGACTATAAAGAAAAGGCACTTTTCCTGAAATCTCATTTTAATGGCTCCTTTTGAACGCTACCACAGGGTTTACTCAGAATGGAGTGAGTGACTTGCTGAGATCCTCTACTGTATTGTTTTATTTACTTAAGTTGATAAGGTAAGAGTTGATATTTGTAATGTAATCCATTGGGCTTTAATACATTGAGAATTTATAGACCCACTTCAGATGTCATATGAATGGTTAATTTGCCCACCTAAGGAAACTATAGAAGATATCAGACAGGAAGGAACCATTTACCTTCGAACCAAGTCTAAATATTCAAGTGGTGAGTGTGTGAATATGTCAGCATGTGGACATTTTGCCAGTGCTTGCATGGCAGCTTGCTGAGTGTTTGTCACAAGGGAGGCGAAGCGAGAGTTCAAAAGATTTAATAACAGAAAGAGTCCTCGAAAAACAGGCAAGAAATCCCAAAAAATACAGCTGATACAGAAACCAGGAACACGGAACAAACTGGAACACAGAGTACATACCAAACCAGGCAAGAGTAGCACGACAAAACAGAATACACGACAGAACGGCACAGCAAAGACCAGAAGCGCAACACATGAAACACACAGAACAAAACGTAATGATCCCACAAGACGCAAAGGCAACACAGAGACTAAATACACAGGGTAATGAGGAAACAAGGGACCGGTGACACTAGGGCTGGGGAACAGGTGAAACGCATCAGACAATCACAAGGGCGGGAAAACCAAAAGAAAGGAAGTAAAACCAGACAAGACTATGGAGAAAAGACAGACTTCAAAATAAAACAGGAAATGGGAAAACCAACAGAAAACATGAAACCAACTAAATAAAGAAATTTGACACAGGGACTAGACGTGACAGTGTGTGTGTGTGTGTGTGTGTGTGTGTGTGTGTGTGTGTGTGTGTGTGTGTGTGTGTGTGTGCATGTGTGTGTGTGTGTGTGTGTGTATTTGAATGGTTGAATGAGAGGCTTTGGAAAACTGCATAAATAAATACACTCAATTCTACCATGCACTGCTCCTCCCAACTTTCATTGCCTACTAAACTATGAAAAGATACATGAATATGACTGTGTAGTATGGCTGTTTGTATAGAAATATTCCAGTCATAATGACTATGGCCACTAGAGGGCACTGCCACTATAAACGTAAATATGGGTCGAAATTATTAACCTGGATGGTTTGTAACCACAGAGCCATCTAAGAAGTAGGTCTGCATTTTATGTAGCGCTTTTCTACCTTACAGAACAAAGCGCCTTCAAATTTGCTTCTCATTTACCTATTCACACACACATTCATACACAATGGTGGCGGAGCTGCCATGCAAGGTGCTGGCCGGCCATCGGGAGAAATTTGGGGTTCAATGTCTTGCTCAAGGACGCTTCAACATGCAGACATGAGAAGCTGAGGATCAAACTGTCAACCTTGTGGTTAAAGTACGACTCGCTGCATGTTTTAATTATAAAGCCTGACAATGTAGCATATTAATGTCCTCTACTTCTACTAACCTATTTTTATCACTGCCCTGCATGTTTATAACACAAATCCAATAACCTTTTAAATGTCGAGAGACCACTGATGAAAAATTTGTATTTTGGCTAGCTCCGGTGCATTTACAGCAATGTTTATTAATTAATTAATGTACACTGTTCTTGCTAAATAAACCATCAATTGAAAAAACAAAACCTTAAATGGTGTCGCCATGCCTTCAAAGCAGACTGGCAGGCAAACAATTCACTGAAGGGATCTTAAACTCAAAATGTAGGTGAATAAGAGAACATATGGTGAGGGGATGTGCTAAGATGTGCACCATTACAATGAAATGCAATCAAAATATTACTAAAATGTGCAATCCTCTGCCAAATTACTAAAAGTTGTATTGTAAAGTCCTGACCATTAAACTGTCTACATCTGGCATTCTTCACAAGTCCACACATAGTGATAAAAGCACAAAGAAAGAGGGAGACAGAAGGAGAGAGGCATAAATTATCCAACATAAATGCCAAAAGTGTTGGAGGGCTTTGTTGCTTAGCTAAACGTCTGCATACCAGCTTCCAGGCTCTCTCACCCTCCTGGTCGGGCCATCTGTGAATACAACTCTTCGAAGTATTTAATTAACACCATAGACTTAATATTCACCGTCTATGATTACCACCCAGTAATTAAGAATGTGATATAACAATGAACATATAAGGAAGCCCAGCATGGCCTACATACCAGACCTGGTGAACAACACTTAAAAACAAAGATCTATGTGTCACTAGTGTTATTAAGGCAAATTTGTTTAACTCCATGATTTCAAACCTGTGAAATGCGAGCACACTTTTAATGAGTATACCAAACAAAACATTTATTTATTTATTTTAATTTATTTTTTATTCACAATACCACTTCAAACATTACAATAATACAGTTGGGGTACAAGATCAAATTGAGTAGAGTGAATGGATCCCCCCAAAGAAGCTTGAAAAGCTTGTAGGTGGGGGCTCATGATTCATGGAAGGGTAGTGGTACAGATTATAGAATACACAGTTACCACCTGTATCTAGATGATGAATAAATGCACGCAAAAAGCGCACCAGTACATACATAACATTACATACACATACAATCATACACATACATCCCAGTAGTCCATGAAAGAACAGTTTTATATTAGATATAGGTTAATAAGAAATGTTTTTTTAGTTGTCTTTTGAAGTTGGAGATAGAGGGCAACACCTTGAGGCCATCATCAATCCCGTACCAGATCTGCGGCCCCCTACAAACAACACTCATACTGGAGCGCACATTTTCCTGATATAAGTGGTTTGATTCTTGTTTGGTATGTATGCTGGGGGCTGGAGATGGGAACAAGACTACTCAATCTAGAGTTCAGTCTGTTGACAATTTGGAACATAAGGCAGGCATTATGATATTCATTTAGCTCAGTCAGTCTTAGTAACTCAAAACGGTGGAATAGAGGTTGGGTGGGGGAATTTATCTCTGACCAGGACAGTGTGTAAAACTGTATGACTTTCTTTTGCAAAGATATACGTTTTTTGAGATGGCTGGTGAAAGTGTTATACCATATCACATTACAATAGTTACGGTGTGGTTCAAAGAGAGTTTTGTACAACGTGAGAAGGGCAGACAGAGGAAGGAAATGTCTAATCTTATAGAACAAGCCAACATACTTGGACAGTTTGTTTACAAGATAGTCAATATGACATTTAAAGTTGAGTGAGTCGTCAATGAAGACCCCCAGGAATTTAGTGCAGACTCTTTTTATCTCCTGCCCATTAATTTTAATCATGCAGTGATCATTGTTTTTACATTTTTTACACAATTTAAATAAAATTAAATTTGTTTTGCTGACATTTAATGACGTACATTTAAACCAGGAGTCCAATTTGGTTAACTCTGAGTTTACTATATCTTGTAGAATAAGTGGGTTCCTGTGTGATGTAAACAAATTTGTGTCGTCTGCAAAAATAATTTTATGAAATATTTTAGAGGAATTTATGAAATCATTTATATATAGGATGAATACGAGTGGCCCTAAAATGGAACCCTGGGGGACCCCAAAGATCATGGGCTGACAAGTAGAGTTATGATCATTGACATGGACATACTGTTCTCTCTCGTATAAATAACTTCGGAACCATTTAAGTGCTAGACCTCTGATACCATAGTGATGCAATTTGGACAATAAAATATCAAAGTCAATGGTGTCAAAGGCTTTTGATAGGTCCAAGAAAATACTAACACCACATTTCCCTCTTCAATGCAGTCATTTATTTGTTATATTAGGTTGAGTAATGCCATACAGGTTGTACTCTTTTTTTCTAAAACCATATTGAGAGGGAACAAGAATATCTAGTTTATGAAGATAGCCACTGAGTCTAGTGTATATTAATTTCTCCATTACTTTAGAGAAAGTTGGTAGAATTGATATGGGTGGATAATTGCTCATATCATTTCTGTCGCCAGATTTAAAAATTGGAATTATCTTAGCAATTTTTGTCATTTTAGGTATAGTGCCAGTAAGTAAAGAGACGTTGATGCAGTGAGCCAGTGGTTCTACAATAACGTTTGCAATGGCTTTCATGATCTTACTACATATTCCATCTACACCAGCGGTGTACGAGCTCCTCAAGTCCAAAATTATCTTGAGGAGCTCATACTATCTGTCGGTATCATGAAAAATTAGTGAATGTAGCTACCAGAAAGAAAATGATTGAAGGTGACACCCTGGGGTTGATTTATCTTCTTAGCCAGATTTACACCTATTGAGGCAAAATTATTATTAAAACTCTGTACAAGATCAGCTTTGGCATCACCAAAGTCAGGCAGATTAGTAGGTTTATGTCTCCTGTTGAGGACTTCATTTAACACATTCCATGACATCCTGCAGTCCCCCTGTGAAGCTTGTAAGAGTTCAGTGTAATGACTTCTTTTGCTCTTTCTTATGATCTGCGTTAGTTTATTTTTATAAGAAATATATTTCTCTTTATTTAAGCTAGAAGGATTTATGTAGGATTTGTAAAGCCTACTTTTATATTTAATAGACTTTAAAATTCCCTTTGTAATCCAAGGGTTCTGGAGGGTAGTGCTGCATCTGACAGTCTTCTCAGGAATTGTGCGCTTGATGGAGTCTTGAATGATCTTTATCAGACTGTCATATGCTGCATCAGGAGTCCCAGTCCCACGACTTGGTCTGTAAGTTAACAATTAGGTGCTGTAAGGTTCTCTCGTTGAGGATTTTAGATTTAATTTCAGAGAGTGGGGGAGAGAACGATTTGCCAGAGCCAAGAAATATTACAATGGGAAAATGGTCTGTGATGTCAGACTGCACGACTCCCGTCACCAACTTGGTATTTTGAATATTAGTAATGATAATGTCAATAATCGTTTTGGATGTCTGTGTAACTCTAGTAAATCTATTAATGGTGGGGAAGAAAGAGGAATGCAATGTGTTCATAAAGTCATGTTTTGCCCCATCTTCCTTGGAAATATCAATGATATAATCACCAAGTAGTATACAGTCTTTTTTTTAGCTTATTCAGTTTATGTAATAGATCTTAAAGTTTACAACAAAAGTGTAAAGAGCAGAGTCTGGTGGGTGATAGAGTACACCAACAATAAATATTTTGTCATTATTGTTAATCTCAATAAATAAAGACTCACAGTGGTCATCCTCTAAATAAAGATCACAGGTTTTTACTTGGAGACTGTTCTTAACATAGAGGCAGACCCCTCCACCTGTTCTATTTGGTCTGTTCTTAATGTGTAGATTGTACCCATCGAGGTTGAGTAAATCGGCATATGTAAAATCATTAGCCAGGTTTCACTACACCCAATAACATCAAAATGACAACTTGAATTAAACAGTAAGGAAGCTAAATCAAAATGATGTTTGTTTAGGCTTCTGATGTTTAAATGTAACAATTACTAATTATATATATCATTTAATGGTTTTAAGTGATCAGGGTCAAGGACATTACAAGTAATATTGCCACCCATATCAGTGCAGTGTTGAGAATCTCCAACAATGTTGAAATCATTAAAACCCATAATATAAGCAGTACAAATTAATCATGGAATTTTCTGGGATTACATAAAGACATTGACACGGCGATAGCCGCAAACACACTTGGAACAACCAAACACACGCACTTACACACATCACACACATCACACACAAAGAAGTATTCTGGTACCACTGTGTAAGCAATTTGTACTACGCCGCAGTCATCGCCACCACATGTCAGTCTCCTTTTATAAACAACTGCATATTAATGACTGCTAAACTTAAATAGTGCATGGAAGCGCATAAAAAGTACCACAATTACACTGCAAGCACTGCACACACATATGGCAGCAATGCGATTTTAATTATTTTAATGTGGAAAGATATGCAAAACAAAATGTCATATGTAAAAACTATTCTGCTTTTGCTAAAAACTGTACAGCTCTCACACACCAAATTTACCCACAGTACTTGTATAATTTATTTTATTTCAGTGCATATAGTATATGATGCTGCATTAATGTCAAGTAAATATTGCATATTATGTGAAACCGGAACTGTAAGACCCATAGCAATAACTTATACTGTGTGTCATGTGTCCTAGTTATACTGTTGAGAATATTCACTAACGAACAAAAACTTCATCAAGTTCCAGGATTTCTTTGCAGCATTACAAACCTTCGTATGAATACACTTTGATGGTCTCTGTCCTACTTTTTCACCATGTTTCATCCTCTGCTTTCATGAGTGTTACTCTAAACCTATGGACAAATTTTAACAAAACACAGTGAAGGCTGTTAATAATAGAAGGGAGAGATAAAAGCTTTTTGGCAAGGGAAAGCCAATATGCTCTATCTCCTTTGTGCGACTACAGTAGCCAATTCCAGCTCAGCTGTACACTTCATTAGGCTTAAAAGCTGGTAAGGTTTAATCTCTTAAATAATTTGACATTAGAACTATTGTTTGTGTGCACCCATGAACCGTTAATCGTAGTATATTATTCTGAGTGTCATCACAAAAATGCATTACTGTCCGACATACTTATTATTATTCATACACCACATGGTTTACGGCCACATAAAGGTAATCACATTCCAAGAAACTTTGATCTTTATCATTTTACATCGGCATAATGTGCTTCTTCGGAAATTACTTTTTATGTTTTAAGCTTTTGTTAGATTAAAACTAACTCAAAAAGGCCAAGTCCCAGGTCTTCTTGAGCCATGATCATTGAAATATAGTGGGTAACTCTCCAGTTCACCTCTGTAGTAGCTGACACCTATAATTCTTTTTAAACTGCTGTAATGCTCATTATTTGGGAAATGATGCCAATGGTATCACCACTTTGTGTGCTGAAGTAGAAAACATATTTAATTGTTCTCCCTCCCACAAGTTTTGTTATTACAGTGTAAATGTGGGGTGGTGACCTAGACAAGGAAATGATACAGTAGAACGAGACTTCCTTGTGGCTGATGTGCTTTTTTAAGCATTACAACAACAAATCAAAGTCTTTCACTTTCACATATGATGCTTAGTATGCACTGTATGCTGCTGTATACTCTGGCTGCAAGCTAAGCTGAATGGCCACTCTGTTTAGACAACTGATCTGCGTTCACCTTGAGTGTACAGCATGGGCGTAAATCTGATCTAACAGTAGGGGGGGACAATAAACATAAAATTTCGGAAGAGCAATTTTTGAAGGGGACACAAATAATACAGCCAATTATACTCTTAGAGGACATGTGTACACAGAGGAGAGCCTTAATACTATCATTAGTGTAGCATGGAGACTGTACCATTATCCTTCTTTTCAGTGTTTCTCTTGATTCAATGAAAAAGCTGACTAAATTGACCGAAATATTCTTCTATAAAACCATGTATTTATTTTTAAGTTGTTTACAATCAAGCCACAAAAATATCTTAAAACATAATGACTTATTTTAAAAAAGTGTCCCCATATAAAAGAAATACAATGCTTTTGTACACTTGTTAAATTAGCTGATCATAATGTAAATTAGTGAGCCACTGGTAAAGCTCATCTGCTAACCCTGACAGCCACACACCTCCAAAAATATGAACTGAGCTCAACACACTTACCTGAGACTCTCCACCTGACTGGCCCTGGTCTACCTGAGAGTCTACACCTGACTGGCCCTGGTCTACCTGAGACTCTACACCTGACTGGCCCTGGTCTCCCTGAGACTCTCCACCTGACTGGCCCTGGTCTCCCTGAGACTCTCCACCTGACTGGCCCTGGTCTACCTGAGACTCTCCACCTGACTGGCCCTGGTCTACCTGAGACTCTCCACCTGACTGGCCCTGGTCTCCCTGAGAGTCTACACCTGACTGGCCCTGGTCTACCTGAGAGTCTACACCTGACTGGCCCTGGTCTACCTGAGAGTCTACACCTGAATGGCCCTGGTCTCCCTGAGACTCTCCACCTGACTGGCCCTGGTCTCCCTGTTCCTCAGTTCTTTCTGTCTCCTTTGCCATTGACATAGTGACGTTATTGTTTCCATAAGCACCCATTCTTATAAAGATGTTACCAAATTGTCTTGATATGAGGACTTAATGTACTTACTTGGCGTTTTGGTGTAAGTCTAGACTACTGAACAAGGATCTTATGCCTGTTTGTCATTTTATCTGAGCAACAACAACACAAATCTTTAACGTCAGATGTCTAAATATGAGTTAGTTTATAGGTTCACCACGCGGTCATATTATAATTATGAAATGATCTTGCGTCCTCCACATAAATATTAGGTTTCTTCTGGAACAGAGGATATATATTTAACTGATCTGCCACTTTACTTCATATTGAGCAAAACACAACTGTAGATCTTCAATATTAACCCTAATGTCAGTTCACACACATAACGTTAGGCTTATCGCCGTGGTAATGTTAGTTGTAGTGGATGCATTTCTATCCAACAAGATATTAAACAAGCTAGGCTACATTACATTACACTAACATAGTGAACATTTTGTCATGACTAATTCATTAATTACTCAGCATAATTTCTATTTGAGAAAAGAAAAACTTCATCCGATGTTTAATGTGAATAAAATAATCTTGAACCGCCTACTTACTACATACCTGTCACTACCGATGTGACTGTGAGTCTACCTATGATCCTAACTTACAGCAGGCAGTGGACCAAACCACTGTGAGGCAAGGGAGGGGGGACTCAAAATGTTTCTAAACTTAAAAAGCATTTTTTGGGGTTTGTATCGTTTTACTACTTACAGATATTTTAAGTATACATCATTATGTCATTTACAATACACAGCATTGTTTTAATGATATTTCTAGGGGGGGACAACCCTTAGATGGGGGGGGGGGGGGGGGGGGGGGGGGTCCTGACTCCCCCGACCCACCTGGGATTTACGCCCTTGGTGTACAGTAAGTGTCTCTGACCTCACAGTCACTTAGACAACAGAGCAGAATGGAGAGTGGGACAAATCCATAGTCAATTAAAGATTATTTTGTACTTTGTCTGAAGTGGCAGGTTTAAAACATTTTTTAAAAATAACATTATTCAATTTGTTTTTTAATAATCATAACAATTTACTTCACTCTTACAAAACTACAATTGTTCTCAAAAGTTTTGGATATATATGCATTATGCAGTACATTCCTACAGTCAACTCTTATTGTGATTATTATTCATGTGAGCACTTACTCAAACCTCTCCTCCCTTACACCTCTCCTTAGGCTGTATAGGTCAGATACTGTACGTGTCACGGACTCAGACTCAGACTCAGGACACAGAATACCATCCAAATATCTTTAATGTAGGTCTTTGTCAGGGTACCAAACATCAAAATTACAGAAAAACTCTGGAAACTTCAACTCACAAATACAGGAAAAAAAACTCAGGAAACTTCAATTCAAAAATGCAGAAAAACTCTGGAAACGTCAAGCCAAAAATGTTCCAATAAACTTAAAAGCACAAAGGCCAGGAGATAAACTTAACTTCACTGGAGACAAACACAGGAAGATCTGGCACAGCAGCAACAATGGGAGAGTCTGTATGACATGTAGAGTCCCGTAGTGATGAGACCAGACAACAACTGAGCCATGGAGAGGGTTCTTGTAGATGAGTTAACAAGTTCAAACAGACAACAGGTGAGGAGTGCTAATAGGCTGGGGATAATGAACGATGATACTGATTTAGAGGAGACTGTGTAGTGGGCGTGGCTGAGAGAGAGCCCAGTGCCGGTGTGACAGTACGTAGGTTCGATACCCACGGGGGAGCTGTTGCTGATATAAAATATTTTAGGAATAAGTCAAAAGTGAAAATGTATACAACAGAAAGTCCATTAACCCTTGTGTTGTCTTCCATTTGACCATGCATCTTCCTCCCGGTCAAAACTGAAAACCAACACTTTTTCTGATGTTTTTGTCTCTTTTTTTGACACTTTTGGCACTTTATTCAATGTTTTTTGGTGCTTTTTTGATGTTTAACGCTTCTACCATGTATAAACACCACCAACACCAACTCATAACTAGTTTTACACTTTTTACTTATTTTTGTAATTCATGGTCAAAAAATCTCATTTATAGGAAATTATACCTAATTCGTGAGTTAAAAAAGCTGAAATTATCAATTATTTAGACTAATATTAAAGGAAGGATAATCACAGAAGGGTCAACGTTCAGTCGGGATACTGTTTCAAAACATTTCAGGTTTTTTTCAAATGCTAAAAAATGTAACAAAACACCCAAAATTCAATGGAAGTACAGATCCGATCTATTTTTGTACTTGCGAAGCTCGTTGCATGGAATCATCTGTGTTATTTTTTGGGTAATCCAAATTAGGTAGTTAAAAAAAAAAAACATATTTCAGCATTTCTGTCATATTGAGAAACAGGTTCATACAAGTCTTCTCCAGCGTGCTATATATTCCCAAATACGTTTGGCTACATTGCATTCATTAGAAACAACAATAGACTGCTACACTTCCTCCATCTGTCCAGCCAGATTTGTGTAAGAGATGATTGGTACAGTTTTTGCATACTTGGAAAAGACATGAACAGAACTGGGGAGGCATAAAACATGTTCACTATTGATCTTAGTTTACCTGTTTAAAAATATAACTGGAAATGAAATGAATAATGTGTTTTTCAGGGACACAACTAAATTACAATCTAAACAAATCTAGTCCAAAACTTTCTATGATGTCTGCTGGAGGAGCTACCTAAAAATCATAAGATCTACTAGCAGTATAGTCTGCTTTTAAGGTCAGTATTGCTCAATAAACAATCAGCTCCTTTCATCTAAAAGTTATTGTTATTGTTCCCAAGCTTTTTACAATATTGCTGCTCTTCAATAGTCTGAAAAGGTAGGCTATATCAGGCCGTTGTACTGGCTGATTAGCTCTTCCTCTCTTCACTGCACCATCACTTTTTTTCCCAGAATGCTGGAATAATCTACCCAAGTCAACCTAAATAATTCAATTTGATTTATGTGGAGCATACATAAATATATGCTAGATTCATGGCCTCAAAAGCAGGGGCATCAACATTTTCAAGATGGTTCAGTACTCGAACATTCAGAACATTTAGGCCTAATATTGCAGCAAACAAATATTTTCTATGTAAAGATATAGTGGAGTAATTGCATCCTAAACAGAGAATGAACACCCACTTTGTGTTGTAAACTGAGTTTATCTGTTCTTGTAAATTATAGTGTTTTCTAGACCTACTCTATCTGTAAAGTGTCCCGAGATAACTTGTGTTGTGATTTGACACTGTAAATAAAATTGAAATGTTTTGATACTGACACTAGCTATCTCCAAAAAATGTTGCCTGTTCTGGGAGTTTGGAAGAATCATATAAAACAAAAATATCAAACAATAAGGCAATCACAATATGGTCAGCAGCAGTAGGCTAATGAACAGGTTTAAACATGCAGAACAATATGTACACATACTAATACCTTCTATACTAAGTGTTTTTTTCAATCACTGCTGGTTAGACATGGCCTACATGCCTGCTCTATTTATATAACATGTATACACTCCGTCCTCAACTTCCTTTTACTATATTATCTTTATCTGGGGTAATATGTTTAAACCTAAGCACTCTTGCCTTCGACCCATATTGCTCCTCGTGCCACTAATAAACAGATGACATTTTGAAATGTAGCCTCACATTCATTTATAATGTGGGTAACTTGATAAGTTCAGTTTCACTGCAACAGCCGTGCAACGTTTAGATCTATTCACCACCAGCACATTCCACAGATGAGAAACCGACTACACTGGCAACAAAACGACTCTTATACATAATTGTTACTTTAAAATAAAAACATACGGCTCAGAAAAATTAACATATATTTGTAAATGTAAATGTTGCACGTAAGGGTACGATGTATATAGTTTTAACAATGCAGACAAATTGTCGTAAGTGCAAACCGGATACACAGTTGCATTTACTTGCTTTCCAACATGGCGACTGACTTCGTAGAATTTTATTTTGGGGTATAACATCACGGAATATCGTAACATTTTGGCCATATGCAAACTACTTGGTTCTCAGAAAACCTTTAATGTACCGTCATTACTATTTTCTCTTACAAGTTAATCTGTTTTTACGAGTAATTGGGAGATGTATCGTCGCGGAGCCGCAAAGAAGGACCACAACAACAAACCAGTGAAGAAGGATGTGAGTGACAGTGATAAATACGCCGATCTCTTGGTGTTCGGATATGCCTGCAAACTGTTTCCAGACGACGAAAGGGCTCTTTACCACGAACATGGAAAACATCTTATCCCATGGATGGGGGAAAAAAGCATCATGATTGATAGGTCGGTTGAACAAACGTAGACCGAAACATTATGCTAACCATCTATCCTGTCCGTTAGCCTGTTTCAATATTCAAGGGACCACTTGGAGTTTGTCTTGCAGAAGCTTGGAAATACCTGCAACTGGCGACGAATGTTTTATTTCTTGTCTGCTAACTTGTTTTTGGATGCCCTGAACTGACAACAAATGGTATTTGAAGTTTTTAGAATAACATGTGAAGATGCAAATCCCTGCCAGTCGTTGCTAACATTAGCCATAACGCTGAGCTATCAATGTACACTCAGTTGCCAATTTATCAGTCATACCAGCTAAAACTACTGCAGTGTAGTACAACATCGACACACATGTCGTAGACAAGGTTTAATTAATACTACTGTAAAACAGTTTAATTAAAAAATAAATATTGTAACCTTCATTAAGATAGGTTTTGTTGCAGAGCTGTTTTTATTTGACTGCATTAGTTTTTGCTGTGTACCTCCTATAATGGCTATGGCGTGCATTTTACAGACCAAAACAACAGTATTACAGTGTTTAACTTTTAGGACTACAAATGTTAACTTTTAGGTAGGCTTTGCATCTTGATATGTTGGGAGAATTTCGCCTGGCAACATTTACTTCCGACATGCTTTATAGAATAAAATGGCAGTCTAAATGGAGTATCACACAGATATTACCTTCTTTCTGTCCTTTTCAAATTGAGTTTTGCAGAAAATGCCAATGTGTACACAAAGGAAATGACCTGGGTTTTTATTATGATGTGCTGGTATCCACAAGGCCAGAGCAAATTCTAACCAAGGCTAAAGTTACAGCAGTTAAGGTGATTCAAAATATCTCAATGCCAATTTGAAACAGTGGGGTTTGACTAACGGGTGCTTTCTGCACAAAAATGTTGCTGCAGGCAATGAGGTCATGTTTTATTGCCACCTTGATGCAGAGCATTTCAAAAATTACTGTAATCTTAAAATATTGCATTTATTCTTTTGAATCACCTTGACCTGCAGTGGCCCAACTTGTGTTTTATTTGTACAGCCTTTGAATGTGTGTCTTTATCACATAACCCAGTTTCTTCCCCAGTAAGGTAGGCTAAGGGGTCCTGCCAAACCCCGAATGCCAACTACAGCACCCCATTTCTTTGTCTTCATGAAGAAACTGCAACTGAGAAGTGGCGTAGAGGGACGAACCCTGGAAAATGTCGTCCATTTGGGTTCTTGCGGATAGGTATTTATGTGCTCGGGTTTGTGTGAATGTAACTCTCTTTGCAGATGTAGAAGTAATGATGAGTGTTACAGGGGGGGAATTGAACCCTGTAAGGTAAGAGACGAGTTGCTTTGTTTGTTTCCCTTTTCGTTTTTTCCTTTGATGTAAGGTTGTTCGTTTGTAAGACTTGTCCAAGAAGAAAATAGCAACAGAAAGCTTGCTAGCTATCTAAAGAGCACTATCAACAATTAAGCCCAAGGACTTAATTAGTGCATTATTGTGTTGTCTGTATAATGAGAAATTATCACAACTTTAAGAATTTTACAAGTATACTCCCCCATGACAGACTTTGAGAGATAGCGCTTTCTTGATGTAAAGTTTGGGTTTTAGGTCCCCCTGCCTTGGTAAGTAGGTCCATATTGTGTATAAAAGGCTTTGTCGACTTCCTTCTCTCTAATCCTTGTTACCATCCAACAGATACGATGGGCGTGGTCACTTACATGACCTTTCAGAGTATGACAGTGGGTCATGGAATACATCCTACCAGCTGTCGGAGGAGGAGGCCAGGATTGAGGCGCTGTGCGATGAGGAGAGGTACCTGGCTCTGCACACTGACCTGCTGGAAGAGGAGGCCAGACAAGGTGGGCAGGGTGCTAGTTCTGACACTTAACACACATCCGGCACATCTTAATGTGAGCTGCTCTTAGTAGATCATGCCGGATGATATTGAAGTGAATATCTGCTTTTATTTCTTGTGTGAGTTATAGTTGTTCACACTTAATGAAGGCGGCTAGCTAATAGACAATGTAGTATTCCTGTTGGAATGTTTGTGAGCCCATCGATCATCAGTCACTGATCTTTCATTCCATCATCTTATGGCGTGACAGGGTAATGACATTGCTGCAACATATCTCTGTGTTGTTTCAGTGGTATATGATGGTAAACATTGGCATATGTCGCTACCTTTGTACTGGCATAATTATATGACACGTACAAATGGCTTGACATTCCACTAGTAGATATTAATTCCCATCGGCAGCAGTCCTAACCTTTGTATTTTACTGGCAGATAATGGTCCTTGCAGGCAGCTCTCATTTTGGCTTAATAAGTTGGTGGTAGCCAAGGTTGCAATGCAAGCCATAACTAATCACAAATACTACCACCATGGCACAGCGGCATGGCCTCTGTCAAACTGGAATACTCTCAAATCTGCCTTTATTACTGATGTCTGGCTCTACTTTTAAAGTTAAAATGTTCACTCTCTTCTCAGTGTTTGAATTAGTGTCCCGAAAATATTTAATCTCTGTGTCCTCTTTTAACACTTTTCCCACAGACTAACACCTAACACCAGTATGACAAGCCTGTCTGTACAGACATAAAATCGACAAGTCTTATGATTGCTATATATTTTAATCTAGGCTTCTTAACAAAATCTTGGTTGTTCCAGAATTCCCAACAGTGTTACATCCCCTTCTAAGGCACTTTCAGCTTTCTATCTCTTTAAAGAAGACTGGCTTTGCCTCTGAGTTTAACAGCTGCCATTTCTATGGAAATCACTTTCAACTCTTGGATACTTGCATCGTAGTCTTTTTACATTATAATGAAACACACTTCTGAAAGACAGACTTAATGACTTTAATTGAATTAATAAGCCACAGTTTTATGTGAAATATGGTGTCTCATGCCCAAACTGATGGGACAAAATGAGTCAGCTAATGATTTGTGTCTCACACACACACACACACACACACACACACACACACACACACACACACACACACACACACACACACACACACACACACACACACAGTGCAGAATGTTCATCCCCCAGGCTAGTTTGCCCTTGAATTTGGAGGCCTGACCCCATTCACTTAGACTATTACCCATCTGTCCACTGAAGGGACAGCAGGAAATCATTAGAAATATTGATATTTTTAGTGGCAATTTTGCCCTTGCTTTCTTTAATAAAGATATAGTTGGCCATGAATTTCAATAGAAAAGGGTTAGTGTCTGTGGCCTAATAACCATGTATATTTGTCTAGCAACCAGTATGTAATTCTCTTTCTTTTCTATTGATCAGTGTGCAAGTAAAAAGACTTGTCATAATTTAGAATATAATCTCTCAGACACATGTAATATTGATGGCATCAATAACATTATTATTATTATATAATAACTAATATCAGTTATTATAAGAGATATTGATGTAAATCCAACCAGATAAATGTCAACAGAATACCTGAGTTTTGGTCACAATAGGCCTATGTCACACTCCCTGCTTCCGGAACGCGGAGTAGGGAATCAGAACTTCCGGTCAACAGTCCCTTTCTCCATAAGGATTTAGATTATCAGCCATATTGTCTAAACCATCCGAGGTAGACTGACCCCGAGCTACGTGGTTGTGAAACGAAAGTTTCTGCTCCTGTAGAAGCTCGAAGTCTGTATGAAATCAACCTTGTTTTAAGAAAAACGTGTTTTATATGCGATCTTATGGAGAAAAACTACATTACCCACAATCCTAAGCGTAACTGCAACGTCTCTGATTGGTCCAACTCGCTGTTACCATAGAAACGTTTACCGTACCCGTGAAACCGGGAACGGCTAGAGCAAGCTTCTACCATTGAAGTCTACGATAGTTTCTGTACACGGTCTTGTACCTTTGCCTTTTTTGCCGTTTTCAAAATGTTTTTTACTTTGAGAGTGTTCATTTACAATCCGAACCACATCGTCATAGGTGACTTCAGGAAGGTTGCGGAGAGACTTGGTCCAGCAGTATCTATCGGGCTCCACCATTGTAAAAAGCTAACCGGAAGAGCCGTATCCCCACTCAGACGTTCTTCCGGTCTTCAATTGTTACGTGACATAGGCCTATAGCAGAGAATGTCTTAGCTTAGCTATGGAAAGAACAAACACATTTTTTTCTACAGAGACCCTGTTTTGTCAAGTATCCAGGGTCCTCAAAGGCATCAGTGTGTAATGTGATCCGACCTCAGTCTGACTCAACTACAAGGCATACTCTGCAAGTTCAAGCTAAAAAACTCTTGTAACAGGTGCGATTTACATACTGGGATGCGGATCAGTGAAATTGTGAATCGAGGTCTGACCAGGACTACGAACATATTAGTTTGCCTCCTTGATATTTGGCTAGATGTGATTTTCTTCAGGACCTTTTTCCTACGTGGCATTTAGCGATGCTTGTTTTGTTTTTTGTTTGAAAAGATACCGAACCAAAGGGAAAATGCTACATGTTTACCAACTCCTCCACTGATTCAGGCCAAAGCAAACAAACTATATCTTTGAAAATGCCATAAGAATGTCATCAAACATTTGGTGCCAACCTAATTATTATAGTGCATACATTATTGTAAGTTGTCCAGTGCCACATCGGAATAGAAAGTCATGGTCAGTTTCTGCACTCTGATTTTATAATGATCATTAACATTGTAGTAAATATTTCTCCATTGTGTATTTTACTTGTTTTCCACAGAGGAGGAGTACAAACGTCTGAGTGAGGCTCTGGCTGATGAAGGCACCTACAATGCAGTGGCCTTCAAATACAGTGCTGACTACTATGACCCCTCTCAGCCCACTGAGGAGGAGGAGGCTAACAGGGAAACTGGTGAGAACACATCACTCACAGACTTGCCAAAGCAGTCAGTCACTTTTAGATACAAATACAAATACATACACACTTTATGTAGAAACAATGTGACAAAACCAGGAAAAGCAAAACGCATAACACTGCTTTTAAAGGTAGAGCTAACAAGGCAAAGGTCAGGACCTTTCGGAATGGTGCCTTATAAATTAAACAAAGTTTTAGTTATTCCAAGTAATCACATTACTGTATGCATGAAAATGTACTGCTTGGAAGCCAGGGATCTTTAATATACCCCTTCTGTCTTTGACATGCTTATGGTGGGATCTGGGTGACGCGAGTGAGCTTGTTTCTGCTGTTGGTAGTTAACATGTTGAAAAAGCAGGGGGAACAGTAGATGAGAATGGATTGGAGTATCCTCTTATACAGTCGTAGTAGGTGACAGGGAGCAACAGAGTGCTTTCAGTTTGCGGATCAAAACTCAGTTTATTTTCTAGGGGGAGTCCAAGGTATTTGAAACACTCTACCATTTCAACAGGTTCGTTATGCAAATTGAGTTGTGAGAGATGTCCTAGGCTGTTCTGTGTGCTCTGGGGGCATTGATAAATAGTTAATTGGTTTTACTTACCTATATTCAGATGAAGGTAGTTGTTGGTGCACTATTGTATGAGGTGGGAGACAGAGTGTTGGTAGGCTGAGATAGTGTTAATGTCATTGAGGAGTGCAAGTAGGGCAGTGTCATCAGAGTATTTGAAGTATGTGGTGACAGATGAGGGGCAATCATTGGTGTAGAGGGTGAACAGGGCGGGGCTCAGGACACACCCCTAAGGTACACTGGTGTTGATGATGATGATGGGTGTGGATTTTGCTGTGCCTACCCTGACTGATTGCGGCCTGTCACTGAGCAAGCTGTGAATGCAGTGGATGAGGGTCGGAAGTACGTGGAGATGGTGGAGTTCCCTGCTTTGTAGGCAAACCCATGCAGGTCCAGATGTGGTTCGACAGCTGAGAGGAGGGTTTTGAGCATGAGTTTCTCCAGACATTTCATGATTATTAATGTGAGTGCAACTGGTCGGTTGTTTGGTTCTGATGGGCGGGGTTTCTTGGGTATTGGTATGATGGCTGTTTTCCATAAGGTGGGCACTGAGGCAGTTCTACGTGATTCTGAGAAAAGTGGCTCAGAATCATGGTTTGCACCTCCTGAGCTGCTGGTGAACATCCTCCACTATGAAGGGTCTCCTGCAGCACCTTGCATCTATCTGAGCAGTCAGCTGTGTCAAACCTTGGGTAGAAGATGTTCAGGTCCTCTGCAAATGAAGTGGGGTTGGTTATTGCTGTTAACCCGGATTTGAAAGGCTTGTTTGGTGTTCATGGAGCTGAATTCCTGATCCAGTTTATATTAGCTGAATTTATTTAAATTTATCCACCCTCACGGAAATACCTGCATTCATATTTCTACCTATTTCAGAATACTGGTTGTCGTATTCAGCTCTGTTGCCTTCTTTCTGTATGGCGCTGCTGAGTCAATGTGGGGCCTACTGTAGTTTTGAATAGAGAAACAGTTTGTGACTTGGTCACAGGGTTAACAGGAATGATGCTGGACTACCTTTAGAAAGTGAGAGTGCATCCATGTTGATTTGATATTTTGTAATTTGCAATAACAATTTAGTTTTACATAATATGGCACTTTAGAATTAGCAGCCAAAGACAAGCTAGTCAACCATGATAATAATCCTGTTATATAATTGAAGTGATGATTAAGAGTATGTCTTCTTTTAAAATTGGGGCACTGTTTGGAAGACCATTATATTATTACTAAATTGGAGTTGAGACATAAGATGGATTGAACACATGGACGCTGCATGGCTTTCAGGCCTTGCCAAAACTGATTTCAAAAGTACCTATGGCACATCTTTCACGAGAAGTGAAATCAATAGAAACGGATGGAAGGCTGGCCTTTTTCCCCATAGAGGCTATGTCTTAAATTAAGGGGCATGTCTCTTTCATTACTGTGGAAACTCTACACAGTACAACACAAAAAATGTGAATCTAGTTTCCACATGACCTATGCAGATGAAGGTGAAGGATAGAGAATAAAGATTGTAGTATATTATTGTGATGTATTTGTACAATGGATAGAATGTTGGAGGGCATGTGGTCCACCCACTTTTAAAACATTTTAAGACACTCAAAAAGGAATCTCAAGTTACTGCTCAACTACAGCAGGGAATATTTACTTCTTTTTTTTTTATACAGATGACTGACAAGAGTTAATCTTATTATTTTTGTTCTAAAATCTCTCCACATGCATAGAAGAGGCAGAGCCTGAGGAGAGTGAAGAACCGTTTGTTGCTCCCCCAGGACTTGCTATCCCTCCTGATGTGGAATTGGTGAGCATTACATATCCAGCTGGCTTACTAATGTTGATGCCTTTGTATGCATACGTACAGTGAGTTGACACCATAACAGAAACAGTTGGAACCATTCTCTTATTGGCAATTTATGACCACTCCCAAATTAACTATTAGGATAGTTTTAGATTAGCCTAACCCTAACCCACGCACACAGTGAATGTCGGTTCTGTTCGACTTGATCCCAACTTGCTCTGATGTTGTGCAAACGTGGATCCAGATGCTGCAATGGCTCTCCACTGACTGCAAAATATCATGGCATGATGGGAAATGCCTGGCTTTCCCCTGATCTAGGAGCTGATGAACAACGTGGCATTTTAATTTTAAAAAATTTAAAATTTTCCATGCAATTTATTTAAGATATTTTCATTTTCTTTCACTGTGTTTGCACTATGAAGGTTTCTTCTGTTAAAAGAATACATTTTTGTGGTTGATTACAACATTTTATCACTTTATCACTCAGTAGCTAATTGGAGGTGGATCTCATAGATCGAATGCAGTCTATATTTGAGTCTACAATATAAACATTACTTGGCCTACTCACACACTTTTGGTGTGCAATGTGAAGATTCTTAAATATAACACCTGTGCAGATGTGAAGCCCTGACAGTCTAAATATCTGGCAGATGCATTTCTGCTTTTCCTCTTTCCTTGTATTTTGACTGTGAATATTTTTAATTGCTGAAGTCTGGACTGCCTATTTACAAACAGCGAAAAAATGATATGATGGCATGCCTTACATCAGAATTCTATCAAAATGTATATGTAAAATAATTGAGTAATATGGAGGTAAAGCCATGAATGCTGTTGTGATGATCACAGATAGCCTATATATGGTTTTAATAGGCTACCCTGTCATACAAAAGAACACAATTGAAACAATTAATACAATTCAAGTGTAAATTCTTAAGATTTCAGTCCTGGTTGATTTGGTGACACCGTATTTACTGGAGGTAACTGGTGGTGACAGCAAATGTGGTTTAATGCTACAGGTCCCAGAATATTGGGGGCAGCAAAACAAACGTTTTTGTTTTAATACAGATTCAAGCAATAATTGGCCTTTTTCCATCATTCTATGAGCAACCGTGATCTGATTTTATGCTGCACTCGGCATGAGTCTGCAGACAGTGAAAGTAGTTGGTTACCTCGCTTAGAAGTTGGAGGTGTGTAGTTCTTCTTCTAACAGCTCACTGTGCCTGCTATTTCTTTTTCCAATAGCCTACTCCCTGCAATATTTCAAACTGATCCACTGTCAAAAAAATGTCAGATTTTGATGAACGATGGCAGTCAGTGTCAAGATCTCTGACAAACACATTGCATTTCCTGTGAATACTTCATACAAAAATCCACCTGTGTTTCGCCAGTTAAATGCTTTTAATGTGTAGTTGCAGCAGTAGGAAAAGTTTGGTTTGCATTAGCAGTAACATAATACAGCATTTTTTCCAGGTATGTCGTCACAGACATAATACTGTAATATTAGTCTTAACTAATTCGACGATGGATAGTGACTTAACAGACATTTATTAAAATAAAAATCTTAGAGATTGCCACTTTAAGACAACAAGTATTGGAGATTGAGTACAAGCTGAATAGATTTGTCATTGGACATTTTGTTTGATGTCTAACAGGATGTAAATATTTCTGTGACTTCTCTCTAAAACAGTGAAATGGTTAACTGAATGAGTTCCACCTGAACTTGTTTGAGGTGGTAAGCCACCCAGATCCTGACACATCCCGTCATTAGATGACAGTCTAATCAATAGCAATTCAAGCATTTGCTATGTGAAATGGCACCTCTTCTTCTTTCCCCCTAAAATGAAAGGTTTGAAAGTGTTAAAAGTGTAGTAATTGTTATGATGTGACCACACCTCTGCTTCAAAATGGCACATGTTCGTTGTATGGAGAAATGTACTTCTATAAATATAGACAATGCTTCACATTGACATAATATCCAATGATAACAGCAGACAAGAAATAACAGACTAAATGTTTTAAAATGCCTTGCTGTTGCTTTGTTCCGTCTGGTGTTTTTGTGTCAGACAACCTTCCCTCAGGATCCGGCTAGTCCGAAATCAGATCCCTCTGATCCTTCAGCTCATGCATAAGAGCTGCCACTCTTATGCATGACAAGAAAGACAAGCTTGGCATGGACTGTCTGCATAATCAGTATACAGCATGCTGGGTATAAAACAGCCAAAATACCCTTGTTAATATATACAGAACACAGCAAACCGTAGCTGCTGTACATGATATGCATACTGTGTAATATTAATGTCTACTCCCTAGATTGTGAAGGAATATCCTTCTCTCTGAATACATTTCAGTGTTGTGCATATATATATATATATATATATATATATATATATATATATATATATATATATATATATATATATATATATATATATATATATATATATATATATACACATACATACATACATACATACATACATACATACATATATATATGTATATATATATGTATGTATATATATATGTATGTATGTGTATATGTATATGTATGTATATGTGTGTGTGTGTGTGTGTATATGTATATAATGTTGTGTGTGTATATGTGACAAAAGGGGAATGATATGCAAGAAAGGTCTCAGATCAGATTGGAAAGGATGCCACAAATAATTGGCATGCACCTTAGTTGAAGGGGCAAGATGACTCTTCTTTCTGTGGGTACATGAGATTACAAATGGCTGTAAACAGTACGTTATACTTTCAGGTTGCTGGCATGCTTTATGACCATGACACGTTAGTTATGTTTTGCTTTGGGTCTTTGGCTTGGCAACACTGTTGCTCAGTTGTAGTTGTGTCAGAGGATGCTTACCTTGTGTATATCATGTCAACATAAAACAAGTATTACACACCCTCTTTTTACCTAATGGCTAAGCCCGTAAATCGGAGTGCAAAAGGCCCTTGTATGTCAGGTTGTCCTTGGTAGCTTAGATCACAATAATGGTCTCTTAGTGTTGGACACTGGCATCTTTTTGGCCGGTGTCTTGAAAGGTAGTATTTATTATGACTTTCATCTTGATGAGATGTGTGTGTTCTTTTGGAGATTGCTGCACTTCTCTGCACTCTGTAGGTAATGACACTGATTAATCATTAAAAGCACACAAGGGGGACAATAATGAATGAATAATGGAACATTTCTTGTTTCACTGGTTTCCACCCCATGTGTATTTTAAGAAGTAATGTCATCACAATGATCATTGGAGTGCCTTGCATGAAAATGCCTTGGAGTCTAAAGGGCTTGTGTCCTTGGTTTGAAGAAGCCATTTATTAAACTGTGCTTTGCATCCTAATGTTATGTGCCGCTGTCAGGTTCACACATTCTCATTTATCTAAAGGGTTGGTAAATTTCCGGAAAAAGCTTGGAATTATGGGAATTATCCACCAATTTCATTAAGTTCATTAATAGTGAACTAAATTTGGGGGGTGGAAATTCACATAAAAAATCAAAACTTGGTTGTATGGAATGTTTTTATTTAAAGTATGGTTGTAGCTTGATTGAGCATGTTCATTGGAGAGTTTCAGTTCATCCTTTTATTGTAACATTTAATTTATAAATTAAATCCTAAGTTTTCCCACAGCCCACATTGTTGGCTCAAAGTACCGTTCCCCATTATTTAACTCGCCACATGGCACGTTTCACACTGTATGTATTATGTACAAATTAAAGGATTATGTCTGTTTATGATGTGGTAAAAGGTTTGCTTCTATCCACATATGACATTCAGATACAAATACAGCCTGAGGAAATAACCCCTACATTTCCATTTTATTCCTGTTATTTCTCATACATTTCCATAAATTCCTGTTGAAAGTTTCCACCTTCAATATTTCTGGAATTCTGCAACCCTACGTGTGGTACAGATCCTTATTTTTCACTATTTTGACTTCAAAAGTGCTTCTACAATAGATATTTCCTGTTTTTGGTAATTAAAAACTTTTTTCATAAACCAAGGTAACAGCACCAGATAACAGCACATATATAATTAATAATTAAACATGTTCTGTTTAAAACATAAATGGCCATTTTTTTTAACTTTTTTTTTGTAGCCGGCAACCATCAAGACCCATAACATCATCGAGAGGACAGCCAACTTTGTATCTCAGCAGGGGGCTCAGTTTGAGATAGTCCTGAAAGCTAAGCAGTCCGGTAACTCCCAGTTTGACTTTCTCCGTTTTGACCATTACCTGAACCCTTACTACAAACACATCCTGCGGGCCATGAAGGAAGGTCGATACAACCTTGTTTCCGCCAAGAAGCAAGAGCAGCCGCAAGGTGAGTTCAAGAAAGCAGTCACTGAATCCATAGGTGTCATTTCCTCACACAGACATTACATTTGCAGTATCAAGGAGTGTCATGTGCTGTAATTAATGCAGAAATATCACATCTGTAATACCTGAACAATTGAACAGAAGAGTGCAGTAAAACATTAACACCTTAGTGCATTAAATATAATGTTAAACATGTGTTTGTTAATTACTTTTTTTTTTGTTGTGCCTTCTTGCTTTAGAATCCCATTCTGATGATTCAGATGAGGATGGAGATGGCAGTTACCTCCATCCCAGCCTGTTTGCCCCGAAAAAGTGCTCTCGCCTGGAGGAGCTGGTGAAGGTATGTAAATAGAATGTAGGTCACTCAGTGTGGAGCTTTACCTGTTGGTTACAGTTGCTACTTTATATTGCTACCCTGTCCTGTGAAAACCATGTATCTCCAAAACACAGATTTTAATAAGTCAAGAAAAAACAGCCTGGTTTTCGCCTTTGAGCATTTTTCAGGGGTTTTAAACATCTTATGTATCTTATGGTGGTGATGTTTTTTATTGAACAGTTACCATTGGCTGCTCATCTAAAGGAGTCAAATGGAAAATGTATTATAGGGTTGCGAATGTATGCTGCAATTTTAACTGCTGGGCGACCGCTGCGTGCCTTGTGAATTACATTTACATGCCGTTAGTGCTTTTCCAAGTCTCTTACTGCATTCTCTAATAACTATATTCTGTTGGCCTGTATTGATGCTGTTACAGTTCTTTGTTGGTACTTTCATGTGTCTTGTCAGGACAGCCATTAGTCTTTGACAGAGCAGCAAGAATTGAAGCATGTCTTTTAAAAGAAACATTGTGAGCTCCTTTTAATAGCAAGTTGTCTGATAGTTGCGTCCCATCAAGAGAGCTTTTCTTTTTAAATCAGACACTTCATTTTTCTACTAAGGATTCATAGTTCATATTTTATGGGGTTAACTATTACATTCTGTATGTAATGCTTAAATATTGCACTGCAATTCATGGTTTCTGACGTCATAGAGCGTTGACTATTTGGTGTATCTATTATATTATTTTTATAAAATATGTCTCCTTTATTATGCATGTGGTGTGATCATAATGGTTTTAAGTATTTCTTTACAAAAAAATAACATAGTATCGTAGACTGTTTTTACCAAACTGGCCTTTTTCCTCTGCAGCCTCTCAAAGTGATGGACCCAGACCATCCTCTGGCAGCACTTGTACGAAAAGCCAGGCAGGAAAGGAATGGCACAGCAACAGAGGCTCCAAAACCAGAGGAAGTGGCAATCCCAGCTGCATCCAGCACACCAGCGCAGTACACTGCTGACCGTGAGTATACATTTTTTTTGAGAAAAAATAATTTATGAAGACTCTTATAATGTTCATCACATGTTGGGTATCTTTACCTTAGTAGGATTGCTCTAGTTTTTCTACCACTGAGCCAAGTGCCCTACTCTTCAGCTATTACAGCTGCATTCTGTCGGCCATAGAAAACTGGTATTTGACTTCCTAATGCTCCTCACTCCCTAATGCTGACCACAGTCTATAACCGATGCAAAGGCATTTTCAACGCCTTTTTTAAAGGTCTTCCGGGGCAGACCACGCATCCTGAAAACCAGAGGACCTTACCTGAACCAGCTCTCAGGGTCACACTTTCTCGTCCACCTGGGTTCTGGGTCAGGTCAGACTTAAATCAATGTGTGTCCTTGGTATGTACAATTTCCCATAAACGTGAGTTTCAAAAACCTACTGCGGTCTTCTTCACAATAAAACATCTTTGGTGACATGTCATGCGAGTCATTTGGCCAATCACAATCCCTGACATTAGTTTTGAGGTAAGTGCTGTTATCTGCCAACAATAGAATTGTTTTCTCTAACATTGTTGTCAACATGTTTAACGATAATGTTATAATGGAAAGCAAGTTAGTCGGCTTGTCAGCTAACGTAAAATCAGTGAATTATGTTGTTAACCTACAATGTTAGTTCAATGGGAAGTATTTTGGCAAGGCTATCTCCTCCACTGTATTAGTATTGTTATCTGATTTTTAATGTATATCTTGTCGTAAGATATGAGCGAAATAAAAACGAACACACAATGAAACGAGTAAGACCCATTGGTGTCTGGTTTAACGTTAATGAGTAGGATTGGGTACCGAGACCCACTGCTAATACGGCACCGGTGCCTTAGCGACCGTTATCTACCGGACCGAATAGCAACGCAGATTTTGGTGCCTTATTTAGGTGCCACTTAAATGCCTGCGCTTCTCTCTGATTCTCCGAAAACGGACGTTAGAGGGAACTGAAACATCGCCGCATGGGATGCTAGTTAACACTACACTCGACAGCAGGTAACGTTAGCCTACCGTTAGCTAGCAGCTGGAGTAAATACGGTTAAAATGCTGACAGCTAAACGGTGTAAAAGTGTGTCTGTATTTCACTGTAGAGGATTGTAACACCAGACTGTAGCTGCCGTTGTTTGAAAAACAACACATCAGCATCAGTGTCGCCTCGCCAGCCTCGTGGTGCATTCAAAGTTATTGAAAAATAGCTTTTTCCCATCCAGTGGTTGTTTTTGTAGTTTAACAGGAATTTACTGGTGAAATTAGTTATTGTTATAAGTTATTGTTATTCCATTTTTAATGAATCATTTAATTTTGACCCTGTGGCCTTAGACACAAGCCGTTCTTTAATGTTGCCGTTTTGTGCTCATTTTTTATTTTAGATCAACTTTTTATTGTTTTATATTTTTTAACATACAGAACAGATAAATACAATTGAACAAGGTGCACCTTTTTTAAATATATATATGTCACCTTTTTTAGCCCTTCTGAGTTTCCAGAGTGAATTAAAATGATGTTGCAGGCCTTTTGGATGCTCACCATATTCATCCACCCTCAGATGACCTGAGTTAAAATGTTCCTGAACCTAACAGCGTAGGTTCAGGAACTTGTTTGTATTTCTTTAAAAAAATCACAATCCAATCCAATCCAATCCAAGCCCCGATAGTGGAGGTAGCTAGAGGGGAGGGACATGTGGCGCGCAAGAGACGTGATGGTTGTCGGGCTTTATCCCAGCAATGTACCTTACATCCGTTGAGCCAGACTATTTTAACCGTAACACATGTCAAGTTTGTAAATTAAAGTTCTTGCTGTTGTTCTCCATTTTCCTGAGTAGAGAAAATTGGATGTGGTGTCATTAAAGTCAACCAGCTCAGTGACTAATGTGTTAGAATCACAGTCTCCACTTTGACACTAACCATTTATTTTGTGTCTATCCCTGTATTGACTCTTACGGATACTTTCAACTTTGTCAAAACTAACAACAGGAAATCCTAAAGCAAGCTCCTGCAGTAGCAGCTAGTTAGCTCAGTTTAATTCAGATTTCTTGTCTCTTAGTTGCATGTACATTTGCAGATTGCATGCCAGTGTATAGAAACATTTATATTTACAATACAAAAAGAAAACCCATGAGTTTGGGGTGAACTTAATGCCTCAAAAGGACACCTTGCTGCGGTCATATAAGGCTATATCTTTTTCCAGCTTTCCCGGCCATGAAAATGTAACCGCAACACAGTGACTGAGCACAAATGTGGTATTTTTGTTATTCATTGGCTCACTAAACAAGCCTGGTTTTGACAGTTTCTATTGCCAGTTTCTTTGTACTTTTCAACTCATCTATACAAGGAATCAACCCAATTTGAGTAACGTCCTACACTATAAAGCATTACAGCACCACACAAACTATTGCCTTTGAGCTCACTATAGAGTTGGATCAACAACTCTGACAACAGGGGACATTATGATCCTCTTAAAGTGCTCATACTATAATCATTTTTAGGTTCATAATTGTATTTAGAGGTTGTATCAGAATAGGTTTACATGGTTTAATTTTCAAAAAACACTATATTTTTGTTGTACTGCACATTGCTGCAGCTCCTCTTTTCACCCTGTGTGTTGAGCTCTCTGTTTTAGCTACAGAGTGAGGCATCACACTTCTGTTCCATCTTTGTTGGGAGTCGCACATGCACAGTACCTAGGTAAGCACTGTAAGCCAGTCAGAAGCAGAGTATGAGGGAGTGCCACGCTAGCAGCTAGGTGAGCATTATAACATGTGTTACAAAGTGACGCACGTTTGTCATGGAAGTAAAGGCTGGACTACAATAGAGCTGTTTGGAGCAGTTTGTGAACAGTGTTTTCTGTTGGAGATGGTAAGTCCCTTTTGGGGTGGACTTTGGGTTTTTTCACTTTGTAAACCTATAACATGCGCAAAAAAGATATACTGTATAACACAATAAAGGAAAGGGAAAAAGCCAAAAAGCATAATATGAGCACTTTAAAGCTAGTATTTATTGCATGGCTGTGAAAAAAGGTGACATTATATTATGCAGTTTGTGTCCACATGAAGTTACAGTAACTGTTTGTCCCTCATCAGGTACAATCAAAGCATGTCTGGAAGGAAAATCATGTAATTTCCTTCTCATTTCTTTTCAGCAAATGCAGCAGCAGTGTATTATGGGTACTACATGCTTCCTGATGGAACGTTCTGCTTGGCCCCACCTCCCCCAGGGATAGATGCCAGCGCCTACTATAACAGTATGCCCTCAGCTGTCATGGCTCCTCCAACGTCTTCTGAGGCTATGCCTAATCTAGGAACTACACCCAACCCTCCTGAAACTATCGCCATGGCACCTCCAGCTACAGCACCCCCTCAGGTCACCAGCTTTGCTGCTCCGGTTGTTGTACCAGAAACCAGGTAGGAACTAATGTACATCCCTGTGTAATACCAATTTCACCAGTTTTATTGACATTTAAAGTGTCATTTCATTTTAGTGTGTGTTTTGTTAGTGGTACAGGGTATGAGGAAATAGTAACTTAAATGAAACACTGCATTTTGACAGAGCAGATCACACCTGTTTTAATAGCTGAAACGTTTCTCTTAACATCTTTAATTTCCCCCCGAAAACAGTTCGAAACACGAAGCTCAAGTTTCCACACCAGTAGCACAAGCCATCATTCCTCCACCACCTGACACCCAGCCAGTCATAGACAAGCTAGCCGAGTACGTCGCAAGGAACGGTGTTAAGTTTGAGGCCAGTGTCCGTGCCAAGAATGATCCACGGTAAGTGTTCTTACCAGAAATAAATCTGTTGCTCCGGTCACATCTTGGTTTTAGGAACTCTTATCAGTAACTTTTCCTGCTTATATTGCAGAAGCTTTTCATCATCCTCTGTATCTAATACAGTATGTGTTCTTCCCTCTGTCTACTGTAGGTTTGACTTTCTGCAGTCTTGGAATCAGTACAACAGCTATTACGAGTTTAAGAAGAATTACTTCATGCAGAGGGAAGGAAAAGGCTTTCCAGAGGTATTACAAGATTTGTATATATATAAATATTTGTATATATATATAATATTGATATATATAAATATTTGTATATATATATATATATATATATATATATATATATATATATATATATATATATATATAATATTGATATATATGTATATAAATATTTGTATATATATATATATATATATATATATATATATATATATATATATATATATATAATATTGATATATATGACTAGTAGGGCTGTCAGCGTTAACGCGTTAATCGCAATGCGATTAAGGGCCAACGCGATGCGATTCATTTTTTCGCATGCCGGCATTTGTTAATTTATTTTACACTTCACTCGGCTTTGTGTCGTGCCTATAACAGGCTACTATTTTGACCCTTTGCAGCACCGTTACTTATCATCAAAATGCCACTTCCTCGTAACACATCCTGCTGCTGCAGGCATGATGGAGAAAGACAGCAGCAATGAAATCCTGAATGGCGCTTTTTATTTTCCAAAACTCCCGGACGGCTCGTAGACAAGTCGAAAGCCATATGTACATTGTGTAAAGCCGAATTAAAATATCACGGAAGCACGTCAAGATTGAGCTACCACCTACGGGAGACGGCCGAAAAGGACGCTTCATATGCTGGGAGGCGGCCGCTGGGTACGCGACTACGGGGAAAGGATGCCTCACACGCCGGGAGACGGCCGAAAAGGACTCCCGACACGCCGGGAGACGGCCGCTGGGGACGCGCCACAATAACGGGATGGCGGAGGTTGGGTTTAGGAAAAACACTACGGGGAAAGGACTCCTCACACGCCGGGAGACGGCCGCGGGGGACGCGCCACAATAACGGGACGGTTGTGATTAGGATGACTACGGGAAACAAAACGCCACACGCGGGACGCGATCCCCGCTCGCCCGGGTGAAAGTCCTGTGTTGTTTTTCACAAACTGCCATGAGACGCAAGGCTGTCTGAGCTGTCTCGTTGCCGTCGAGGGGGACCGTAGTTTTCACGGATACACAGCCTGTATGACACGGAGAAAGCAGCCACAGTGGAACAGCTGCAAGGTGCTGCAAACGCTGTCTCATTAACCGGTGATCACTGGACGTCAGTGAGTAATCAACATTATTTAGGAGTTACTAAACACTATATTGACTCTAGTAAGGATAGGGATTTTTAGTTTTTTAATTAGGTACTTGGAGGAATTGTGCAATAATGACAGATTCACACATTTTTCTTTTGTTTAAAGTAAATAAAAAAATACAAATCTTAAAATCAAGTTCATAAAGTAACTTTCTTTGCATTCATTTGATTCCCAATCAAGATACACTGGTAAAAATTGCTTTCGATTATTAATATGTACTTAAAAACTGTTCTGAAATGCAAAATAATAGTATTTTAATTATGTGATAAAATATGTGATTAATCGTGATTAACTATAGAACTTCAGCGATTTATCGCGATTAAAAAAAAAAATTAATCGTTTGACAGCCCTAAAGACTAGATATCGTAGTATCATAATTTGGCATAGGTGTTGCCTTTCTCTGGTTTTACAGGCTGCATTACAGTAAAGTGATGTAAACTTACCAGACTGTTCTAGCTGTTGTATTATTTGCCATTACCCACTGAGTCATTATATCCACATTATTGATGATTTATTTATCAAAAATCTCATTATTAAATTTTGTGAAAGCGCCAACAGTCAACCCTACAATATCGTCGCATTATCGGCATCGGTGTATTTGGTCAAAAATATTGTGATAATTGATTTTCTCCATATAATCCAGCCCTATGTGTAGGTATGTGTGTGTGTTTCTGTGCATCAGAATCAGATAGACTCTAACATTCCTGTCCCCATATTGACACCTTTTGTCAAAACAAGGAATGTGTTGCCTTAGTTAGTGCTCAGGTGGGGACAAACATCACATTTAAAATCTAACCCTAATAGAATACACAATATTAAAATTACACTAACTTTCCTAAAGAAATACTTTCTTCAAACAACAACATTTTAGGAAATCATTTTAGGAAGTCATTGTTATATGTATTTTCTCTCTCAATGTAATGTTCTTTTCATTATTTCTTTATTATATTTTCTTAATTCTGTTGCTCCGTAGATGCTCGGTATGAGCAGATAAAAATCCACAGATGACCTTTACACCTACGAGACACACTGTTCTCTCATTTGTCTCCTGTCATCAACCTCACTGTTCTCCACACCTGTATGTAATTATGTTTAACAGCATTTGCAGCCAAAGTTTAGACATGGGAAAAGGTTGTCTAAAGCATTCGCTGCACTTACAGTCAACCCTGAAATTAGCTTTTTGTTGCTGATAAGCCAGAACCTGCCATGCTAATATTAGAGGTTTCCTGATCTAAAATATCCAGTCTCATTTTCCACCATTTAGACTTTTAAGGCTCAAAATTATGCCAGTGAGGTAATTCCAATTAGCGTCCCTTGTTTCGGGAAATTTCTTGTAACAAAGCAGATTGCTGCATCACTATCAACACCTATTTTTTAAACAAATTGATTGGTTGACTGCCCATTCGCACATTTTTGTTTTCACTTATCCAGGCTTTTCAGTGCTACACAGTTGTTATACCTACAGTACTGTCTATTACTGTCTGTACATACATAGTACAAAGTACAAACCTATGAAACCGTATTGCATAGACACATATCACCAACCAAACTATGAAAGGGGAATAATTATCCTGCACTTACTTTATCATGGACACACATGAAGATAAAAGTAACTTTGGTAGATACCCACTTTATTTGACTAACCCAGACTGCTAAAGCCTCATATTCCTTCAGTTAAAAATGCAAAAACCTGCTGCTTTAAAATGAACTCTATTAAAGGGGCCACTGATTTAACTCATGAATAGATGCAAGGACAAGAGAAAACATCATATATTTTCTTTGGACTGGTGATAAATGTTACATATTGCACAGTTGCAAAGCAATTATGAGCTCAACTCTTTCAAAGCACAACCTGTTTTCCTGCCAAGGTCCCTTTTTAGAATCTGATCTCATGATGCCATTGAAGATGAATGGACTATGCATATGGTAGCATATTCATCAGGTATCTGAGTTGTTTCAACGTTTTAGAATTGCAGTTAGTTTTGCTTGAGTTATTAACCAATCAAATTTCGTTTTTTTTTTTTTTTTAAATACATAAACTGGTTTGTAGTTGGGTTATACAATTGTTGATAATGCAGATAATATTGGAAAACTTCTCCACCATGGTTTATGTGGTCCGACTCACCGAATGGAGACTGTTGGTATACGCCTGCCATTGGCTGCCTATTTCAGACAGAATTCTCCCCTTCTGCTATCTATTTAGCAAGGGCACCGTTGCTGCATCCTGGGCTTAGGGCCGCTTATGACAATTTGTGATTGGTTAAAAGAAATACAAGCAAGCCAGAGCGTCTCCTATACCAGAATGATAATGGGTGCAGCCAGACCGTTCTCCAGCGCTGACACAGTGCTGTGGAGATAAGTCTGGCTGGTTTATGTGAACAGCCGAATGGTAGTTTGGCCCTCATCTTTTCAAATACATCTTTTCAACAGTTCACTTATTGAGGGCAACCCTTTTTCTAACAAGAATCTTCCTGTGTGTGTGTGTGTGTGTGTGTGTGTGTGTGTGTGTGTGTGTGTGTGTGTGTGTGTGTGTGTGTGTGTGTGTGTGTGTGTGTGTGTGTGTGTGTGTGTGTTTTCAGGCCTCATAGCTGAGCTTTGTGGTTCGGTTATCTGTTCAATTCAGTGTTTATAAGTGTACAAGAACAGCCATCATCCCTATCAGACAAGGGAATTATATGTGATTTCAGCATTCAAATAGCAAGGTGGGTAGATAGATTGACAAGTGTGTCTTTATATGTATGCATGTCGTATACTTGCATATTTTCAAGGTTTGTCGAGTCTGCTTTGTGTCAGAGTGAGAGAGGAAAAAGTGAGAAGTGAGCAAGAAAGTTTTGTAGGGAGCAATTTGTTTTCTGACGAATCAAATCCATTAGATTGTCAGGGCGCAGAGGAGAGTGGCCTATTATGACACAGATCTGGCTGCTCCAACAAGCAGCTGCTCGGCTTTTCTATCAAAAAACCTGCCACGTGTTTATGATTTGTGCTGTGGGTACTGGGATGCAGATATCGCTGGTCTCAGTCAGTGCTATTATTTATAGTTCCATAGTTAATGAAAAAGCGGCAAAGGGCTAAAATCCGTCAAAGCAGACAGCAGCAGGATGTGGGGCTGCTGTTGCTTTGTCTAAACATCAAGACAATGTTTGCGGAGTGGATAAATAAAACGCATCTAAAAAGGAGCATTTTGTAAATGGTTCATATCATCAAAAGCCGTGTCTGAAGTGCAATATAATAAGTGTATAGAAGGTCTCTGATTCATGTTGTTATGCTGGGTTTAATGCAATACTCCACAAGAATTCTCAGCTGTGATTATCAAATTTAAAATATATATATATATATATATATATACAGTGAGGAAAATAAGTATTTGAACACCCTGCTATTTTGCAGGTTCTCCCACTTGGAAATCATGGAGGGGTCTGAAATTGTCATCGTAGGTGCATGTCTACTATGAGAGACATAATCTAAAAACAAAAATCCAGAAATCACAATGTATGATTTTTTAACTATTTATTTGTATGATACAGCTGCAAATAAGTATTTAAACACCTGAGAAAATCAATGTTAATATTTGGTACAGTAGCCTTTGTTTGCAATTACAGAGGTCAAACGTTTCCTGTAGTTTTTCACCAGGTTTGCACACACTGCAGGAGGGAGTTTGGCCCACTCCTCCACACAGATCTTCTCTAGATCAGTCAGGTTTCTGGGCTGTCGCTGAGAAACACGGAGTTTGAGCTCCCTCCAAAGATTCTCTATTGGGTTTAGGTCTGGAGACTGGCTAGGCCACGCCAGAACCTTGATATGCTTCTTACAGAGCCACTCCTTGGTTATCCTGGCTGTGTGCTTCGGGTCATTGTCATGTTGGAAGACCCGGCCTCGACCCATCTTCAATGCTCTAACTGAGGGAAGGAGGTTGTTCCCCAAAATCTCGCAATACATGGCCCCGGTCATCCTCTCCTTAATACAGTGCAGTCGTCCTGTCCCATGTGAAGAAAAACACCCCCAAAGCATGATGCTACCACCCCCATGCTTCACAGTAGGGATGGTGTTCTTGGGATGGTACTCATCATTCTTCTTCCTCCAAACACGGTTAGTGGAATTATGACCAAAAAGTTCTATTTTGGTCTCATCTGACCACATGACTTTCTCCCATGACTCCTCTGGATCATCCAAATGGTCATTGGCAAACTTAAGACGGGCCTTGACATGTGCTGGTTTAAGCAGGAGAACCTTCGGTGCCATGCATGATTTCAAACCATGACGTCTTAGTGTATTACCAACAGTAACCTTGGAAACGGTGGTCCCAGCTCTTTTCAGGTCATTGACCAGCTCCTCCCGTGTAGTCCTGGGTTGATTTCTCACCTTTCTTAGGATCATTGAGACCCCACGAGGTGAGATCTTGCATGGAGCCCCAGTCCGAGGGAGATTGACAGTCATGTTTAGCTTCTTCCATTTTATAATGATTGCTCCAACAGTGGACCTTTTTTCACCAAGCTGCTTGGCAATTTCCCCGTAGCCCTTTCCAGCCTCGTGGAGGTGTACAATTTTGACTCTAGTGTCTTTGGACAGCTCTTTGGTCTTGGCCATGTTAGTAGTTGGATTCTTACTGATTGTATGGGGTGGACAGGTGTCTTTATGCAGCTAACGACCTCAAACAAGTGCATCTAATTTAGGATAATAAATGGAGTGGAGGTGGATTTTAAAGGCAGACTAACAGGTCTTTGAGGGTCAGAATTCTAGCTGATAGACAGGTGTTCAAATACTTATTTGCAGCTGTATCATACAAATAAATAGTTAAAAAATCATACATTGTGATTTCTGGATTTTTGTTTTTAGATTATGTCTCTCACAGTGGACATGCACCTACGATGACAATTTCAGACCCCTCCATGATTTCCAAGTGGGAGAACTTGCAAAATAGCAGGGTGTTCAAATACTTATTTTCCTCACTGTATATATATATATATTTTTTTTTTAACAGGGAGACAAGTTTACACGTTCACTTATGGCTTTCAAAATTAAGTCTTAGGAAGACAATTAAATTAGGACGCAGCACAGACGTTTTCATCCCCTCTGCTGTCAGATTATCCCTGAATGAGTCAAATTAATTTAACATATAAAGAACAATGTTCTTCTTTTGGGTTTATCGGTGTTTTAAGCCCCCAATGTCTCCTTCCAGGCAGCGCTGCCTTGAAGGCACTAGGATTAGGCAATGGTTAGGGTTAAGGTGCCTTGAAGTCAACGGTCGCAGCGCTGCCTGGAAGGAGACGTTGGGGGCTTAAAATACCATTGAGCTTCTTTTGGCACTAAATACATTTATAAAAAAAAAAAAAATGTAACAATGACAATTATTTAACTTATTTTTTAATTGAGACGCTTTAATTGGGTTGGCAGTAAATTAGTTTGGTCAAACTGATGGGTCAAACACAGGCACGTGAAAGTATCCATCCATCAACCAAAATGTGGAGCTGCTCTTGGGTCGATTATTTGTCATTTACATTTTTCATTTGCAGCCAGCATTTTAAATTCCTTGCATTTTAAAGCCTGTGATCTCTAACCAGCATAGATTGTGCCGCCCTGCTATGAAACCCTGGTGTATGTTTTCATTCAGAGCGGAGGATTATTACCTTCTGAACTGTCTACAGCTAAGCATGTGAACCAAATGATTCAAGAATTCTAGAGCTGTGCATTTCAGCACAGTCAAATTCCTGCAAACTCCAACTGGTGAGGTCTTTCCAGAATGGTTTAGAGTGAGTGATTTGTTTTTTTTTTACCATTCTCTGGGGCCTCGATAAAGTGCTTTGACTGTTGAAAGCGCTGTTCAATTACATCTGGGAAGTAGGAAGCTGCCTTTTGAAGCGTTCTTCAAACATGGTGTAATGTACCTCGTGAGGTTAGGTTTTTTTTTTTTTTTTTTTCTCTCCCCCCCCCCTCTTGTGGCATTGGCTTCATCCCCACTATTCTCTTTCATTTGTTTGTATTTTGTATAGCAGCTATTACTACAGAGGGTTTCTAATTATGTGGCCTGTGTACACACACCAGCTATAAGGGCTTTCAAGGTTCAAGGTTCTTTATTGACCATGTGCACAACAATAAGAGAAGTAATCGTTGGCAATGAAAGTCTTAGGCCTCAGACACCTCTAACAATGCTCATTAAATAACTTAAAAGAAAAACACACAAGTAAAGTTATACTGGTAAATGGCAGATAAAAGAGGGGAAAGTAAGAAGAACTAAAAGCAAACAAATAATACTGAAATCATTTGATCCTGATCAGATGGGTACAGGACCATTCAGTGACATAATGGGATTGTTAACATGATGACATGACTTGCCACCTCTCTAAACTCCTGTCCATTAACATCTGTAAAACATAGGTGTCGTAGATATAAGGTTTAGCATCATTAAGAAGAAGGCTGGTTTAAATTAGTGTTCTCATAGAAGTTTATGCCATATGCATGCAAATGTTATCTTTCTACAATAAGACAATGTTCATCACAGTTTACGTTTAAGTGTCCTGTTGCAATGAGTACAGCTAGCTATTAGAAGTAATTTACTTTCAGAAAACCAATCAATATTTTGTGAAATTACATTTTTTGTGGTGTTCATTACATTTGATTACTTTACATAACTTTTTCATGACCATGTATGCATGGCCTATATCTTGCTTAAATGTGGTGGATTTCTTTCCCCTCTCCAATTGAATTCCAAGACCAATCACAGGAGAGATCTGTAAGTCACGTATTGCGCAGCTAAGCTAATGCATAGGGCCCCATTTTGACGATCTAAGCGCACGGTGTGAAGCGCAGGTGCGTTTAGGGCGTGTCCAAATCCACTTTTGCTAGTTTGACGGTGGAAAAAAGGGTCCGGGCGCATGGTTCAAAAGGGTTGTACTTAGTGTCTTCATTAATTTATAGGTGTGTTTTGGGCGTAACATGCAATAAACCAATCAGAGTGTCATTTCCCATTCCCTTTAAAAGCCAGGCGCGTTTGTACCTTGGCGCATTGCTATTACTGTATGATGGCGGGTTGGCGCTGAACAGGAAATTGACAACTGCGTTGGTCTTAAACTAGCAAAGACGCTTGCGTCGGGCTTTGCGCTGCACTGCGCCGGGTGCAAGATAGGGCCCTTAGAAAGGCAAAAATGGGGGCTTTGAATCTTCTGCCGTATTCAAGTTAATCATTTCCATTGTCTGCTTTTTTTATCAAATCTAATTTTTCATCCCAGACGATTTGGTTGACTCTAAGGTAGAGCCTGACGATATGGAGAAAATGGTATTTTTGACCAAATACATCAATGTCGATACTGCCGCGATTATGTAGGTTTGACTTTTGGTGCTTTCAAAAAAAATGTACACAATGAGATTTTAGATAAATAATCATCAATGATGTGGATTTAATGACTAAGTGGGTAAAGGCAAATAACAGAACAGCTAGAACAATCTGGTAAATAAAATAAAAAATGCATTACTTTACTGTAATGCAGCCTGTAAAACCATGAAAAGACAACACGTATGTCATGTCGTTGTTGTGTCATATCACAATATTACGATATCCAAAATTGAAGACGATATCTAGTCTTATATATCGATGTAGATACAGTATTGATATATTGCCCAGCCATACTCTCAGGAGTCTTGTGCTGTTGTTCTATTCTGCTCAGGTGATCGAAGTGCTTTCACAATAGAAATGTAAAAAGTACTGAAAGATCTCCCTTATGCCACAGCCAGAAGATTCTGTTCTCCACAGTTGCTGTTGGTTCCTTCACAGCAACATTTGTTGCACAGTGGGGAGACAACTGCAGAGGTGCAAACCTTAATGGCCAATAGAACTCTGCAGATGAGTGCTTACTATATTAAAATGTCACGGTTCTGGTTTAATTGAAAAACCGATGCAGAGGGGTGACTAATCCTAACATTTCAGATCCGTCCACCAGTGATGTACAACAAAGCAGAATTCACATTATGGATGTCTTCTCTCTTCTTTTTTTTTGGGACAGACAAAATGAAAGGCAGATAGACAACCAGCTCCTCCAAACGTTTCTTTTGAAAACTGTCCAAACACCAACTTCATGCCTAATATAATACTGCTGTTTTTCCAACCCATCATGAAAGTACATTAAAATGGATAGCAGGTTTCAATGGAATATCATCTTCAGCACCATCTCTGGCTTGTCACAATCATAGTGGTGTACCCATAATGAAACACAGTAGAACTAGGAAATTGACTATTGACTATTGAAATGATAAGTTCACAGTGCATATTTTTATTTTTTCTGTCTCTGTACTCTCTTTTCCTTCATCCAGAGTGAGACAGATGATGATGATAAGCTTCAATTAGACACATCAGCCCAGGACAAGCTGACAAAAGGTAGGACATTACCACAAGGAAGAAATACACACAACATAGGACTACCTTCACTTCCTCTTCTTTGTTTACTGTTCAGTAAATGAGATGCAAAGCCTTTGGGTAAATATGTGTATACGTCAATACAAATGCACACATTTACTGTGTGTATGTGAGTGTGTGTATGTGTCATATGTTGGTGTTCACACACAGCTGCCTGTGAGTCCGTTGGTATTTATGCTAGCAATCTGACTCGGTTATATCAGGCTGGAAATGGCTTTGCAAAGATGAAAGAGTCTGCTTACGACAACAATGGCGGGACCCTTAAACATGCACATATATTCAAGTTGAGGCACACAGTCTCAAAGGCTTTTTGGGGGCGACAGGTCACAGAGGAGGCCAGGGAATGCTAAAAACTAGTCGGAGTAGTGCACAAGTAAACTATCCAGCCTTCCACAATAAGGTTCACTGTCCTATATTAAGATTATTTCTTCAGGGGATGAGACACTGTTGACTCTTTCATCTCTGTGAGAGCAGTCACATTTGATTACAAAATAGAAATCAATGTGACACACCATTGCAGCTTAATATCTAAATAGCTGCTTTTTCAACTCTCGCTGTCCTGTTTGTCTGTCCCACTGTTTCTCTTTCTACATTGTATTATTTTTCACATTTTATTTGGTTCCCATTTTTGCCTCTTCTACCTTCTATCTTATTTTTATCGTTTTCTTCTCTCTCTGTCCATCCCTCTCTTGATCTTTCCTCCAGCCTCTCCTTTCTTCCTTGTCCTGAACTTGTTTCTGCAATGCATCATTGTCAAGAATCAGCCTAGTTGCTTTAGTCAATGCATTTTTCATTTTACTATGAATTTGTCAAACATACTAACGCTAGGGTGCACTTGTCTACCTGTTATGAACAGTTCTCTCTAAATCATATCTCCCTTTGTCTCTCTGTGCCATCACAGCCTCTTTTGCCCCCATTTGTTTTGCCATCAAGGCAAAGGAAAATGACATGCTGCCGCTGGAGAAGAACAGAGTTCGATTAGATGATGACTCCGACGAGGACAAGGTCTAGTTCAGCTTGGTCTATTCAATGCACGTAGATCTAGGGTTGATGTAATATGGATAGAAAACTCATCCATGAAAATATATTTCCAGTACCTTGAAATTAACAATAAATGTTTTTTTTGCCTGAAGTTGGTGGAAGAGCAGAGTCTCCTAGCTGTGATTGGTGGGGTTGAGATGGTTGTCAAGGAGTCTGCTCCATTCAGTGCACCAGAAGAGAAGAGACCCACCCTCAGTTTGGAGGAGTTGGAGGCAAAACAAGGTAACCTTGTTAAAATGATTGTTGGGAAATTTAAAAGCACTATTGTAAGAAATATTCATCCTGCACTACTAAAGCCACTGTTACTCTTTATACTCAGTAGTAGCTGTTAATTTTAAGGAAAGGACAGACAAAAAGTATTTAAACATAGGTTCAGTGATCCATAAAGATGGATGACATGATGACATGACAAAAGTAAAGCCAAAACATCTTGATCGCCCCCTTGTAGCTGGCTGCAGTATATGTCATAAACCCCACCCCCTGCATGTTAGGGGATGGGACATGGGCCAAACTAAAAAATCAAAGTACACATCATATAAGTTTTTTCCAAAGATGGTTTCGGTCATTTTAGGTAGTTCTTAACACACACATGTGCATGACGTTTGTTCAACTGTTCATTTTTCTGATAAGTTTGGTTTTAATTAGGTTTTTGATGCTATAAAAAAAATTAGGTGGAACTTCATGATTGACAGCTGTGATTGTGCTCACAATTGAGTCTTGCAGGTGTATGGGTGGGACCTCAATACCGCGGCTCTACACCCCGATCACTACTGTGGCTACTCAAATGACAAATGATTTTGGCTTTATTTTTATACAGGGGGAGGAAGTGGAGACGCGCCGTCCACTTTTATATGCTGTCTATGATTCAGACAATTGTCGGCCTCATTCTGCCTGTGTGACAGACAGAATGTTGATAAAGCATCTTAATGATGGTTATGATAGATGTCTTTTTTTTTTCCTGCTCTATGGCTATTTAATGTGGATGTGCTTAAGTTATTTGTGTCAGCATCAGCATATAAGTACAGGTGCTTACAAAGACATCTCTGTCACACCCATTGGCATGCTGTTAGTTTCTGGGAGGGTTGGAATTGCAGGAAAAACAAGAGGGAAAGAGTGGTGATGAATAAATCCATTGAGTCTGAATTATACATTCTCTCAACAGGGTGTACCCTGCAGTAAGACACAAGCAGTGTGGTACAGCAAACAACAGTCATAGATCTCGCCAAAGGCCTAATGGAGATACATTCTCTCTATTTTTGTCTCTCCCTTTTATTCAGTCATGGTTATACAATAGTATATACCGGCTCTCCTCAGTCTTCAGCTGAAGAAATGCATCAGTGACTTTGCACTCAGAAACACATTTTTGTCTACTATACATCAACACATACATGCACAGAAAGCATTCTTTGTCCTGCAAGTGGTGTATGCTCTGCTTGCAGGATTGTTATAGGACCTATAGCATTTAAATACAATAAAAAATCTAATTCAGCTGATCTAATGAGAAACCATTTTGCCAGCAAGTTCCCGCTTAAGGGACTGAGGAAAAAAAACTTGCCTCATGCATGTTGCCAATTTATTTTCAAGGTTAGAGTCACATTTCTAACATATTTATATCTTCTAATGTATCACTGGCTATTAATTTCAAAAGTAATAGGCTTCTCTACTGGAAGCTGGTAGCAACTGTACTGAAGTTGATTAATTGTGTCTTGTTATACTTTAAAATGATATTGCAAAAATACATTTTAACATCTCTGCCAAACAAAAACTGACAACCAGCAGATGCCAATGCAATTGTGATTATCAATAATCTATTTGACCTTACCTGTTAGCCAGGCGCACAAGCCTGCTGTGAAAAGTAAGATTTCTATCTCACAAAATAACCATCATCTGTCTGTGTGACTTGATCAATACTAATGACTCAATGATTACATGAGCAGGCGCCGAGATGTCTGCCTTCTCCATGAAAGCTAAAATACCTTGTTTTTTTTGCCAGACATTTCTGTTGGATTTCTTATAGTCTCATTTTGTCTGAATTGTCAAAAGAAGTTCAGGCTAGTGAACTGTACACCACCAAAATCATCTTTGTGAATTTAATAGTTGTAGTAGTAGTGTTAATAATTTATCATGTACTATATTAAGTAATTAATCAAGTTAAAGTTTGAACAGTTTGGGTTGTTTCACATTCTGTATTTTATGTTTTTGTCTGGCCATAAAGTAACCTGTAATAGCTTGTGCGACAATAATTCCTTCAACACTTTAATGAGATCTTAAAGGACAGAGCAAAAGTGTAGGAATCTCCCTTAGACCAGAAGGATATCTGCAAAGTAGAACCTGGAAAGACTTATTAAACACTTTTCAGCATCAAGGGGCCTGACAGGTCCCGTTTAGGTTCCGTGGAACAATCTCTGGGTGTTTTGTTCTCTTTCTGAGCTGACAGACGGCCAGAGAAAGCGGCTGGAAAAGCCTAATAAATAGCTGACTGAATTGGATTTGCTGTGTGGCAAAGTGGCTGTCAGTCAGCAGGCCTAACTTGATCAGATAGCAGGAGAATCAGAGACAGACAGCAGAACGCTAATCTGTATTGATGGTCTGAAAAACAGCCGCACACACTAAATGCGGTTTCTAGTTATAAGTACATGAATCGTTTAGGTCTCTGCACATATTTCCCAGTGGTTTCATAGTGGTGGTAGAATACTTCAAATACCAGCATACCTTAAATCAATTTAGACGTTCTATTCAGGGATGATGCTAGATGTCACTGTCAATATATATATATACTTTTAGTAATCCATTATTAGAGGGACTCACAGAGACTGTCATTGGATATTGCAAATGACGATGTGAAAACAATTAAAATGTGAAAGAGGACACTCATAGTGATGCACTTACAGAGAATTATCACCTGAATCTGAAGCTCCCCTCGGCTTTACGAAGCTTTACAGCAGGTTTCAGCTTATTGAATAGCTGTCCGACCCACAACTTTGCTGTGTGAGTTCACTCTCAGCACCAAGGCATTTTGAGTGCTGGTTTGGAGCCGGTGCCTAATCTCAAAACAGTTCTTAGCGCTTCGACAGCTAAAAAACTGGCTCCCATCCATCCATCCATCCATCCCCCTCCCCCCAATATGGCCAAAAATAACTGGTATTGCATGTTTAATGATTATATTATATATTTCTTGATCACTTTTTGATCAGTTGCTTAATTGTTATTTGTTGTTTATTAAATGATTAATGAATTAGTTATCAAAATTTACTTATCCCTATTTCATATAATATATTTTTTACCGGACAACAAAAGTCAACCAAGATTGTCCTCCTGGATTCTGCCTTGCTTGACTATTATTCACACTATAGTCAAATAAGATTTGCCTTGGCAGCTAGCCTATTTTTAACCCTGAAGATATAACGGTAGCCCCAGCGGTTGCATAACTTAAACAACTTGTTTTCCACAAGCATTTGCTTTATTCTTCACTGCCTTGCCATGTTTTGTCTGCCACACTCATCCTGTTTCCCAGTGTGACCCAACTCATTCTTGTATTTTCCTTACCTATCTATCCCCCACCTGTCTCTGTCATTTCATCTCCTCTCCTCATCTCTCAAAACCATGCATATTTTCCATTTTACTCAGATGTCTGTCTCCTCTTCTCCACCCACATGTTCCCTCCTACTTTCTGTATAAACCTTGAATTGCATGTAAATTACCCACCACTGGAGACTTAGTCAGGCCTTATCATGTAGAGCAGGAACTTTGTCAATCCACAGCAGCTGAAAACTCAGAAAAATACTGATCATATCACCTTAGTTAGATGTGACAGTACGAGAGGGAAATTACTCTCAGCATCCTTTATTTCTTGTCTGTCTTTCACTTTTCGTCTCGTCCGTCTTTGATATTTTTTTGGTTTCTCACATTGTCATGTTTCACTCTCTATGCCTCCATTTGTGTCTTTTCTCCCTCTCTTCTCTCTGTTTTAGTTCATTGCCTTCCAAAGACCATTTACTTGTGGTCAGGAGGAAAAAGCTGGATGAGTGAAAAGCAGAGCAAACCATTCTTTCCCTCCTTCTCTCTGTCTTTTCAATAATTTTCTCCTCCCTCATAGCATTATAACAGCAAAAACAGAAAAGGGACAATGACTAATTGTTTTCATCTTCGGCTAACCATCTCTCACCTGTTTTTACCCTCTCATCTCTCTGCCCTCAGCCAAGCAGAAACTGGAGGACCGTCTAGCAGCTGCAGCCAGGGAGAAGCTGGCCCAGGCATCTAAGGAGTCCAAGGAGAAACAGCTACAAGCGGAAAGGAAGAGGAAGGCAGCGCTCTTCCTACAGACCCTCCGCAGCCCCTTCACTGGGGAGCCTGAGGCCAAGAGAGCTGAGCTAGACTCAGCTGTACATCTTGAGGTAGGTGAATGGCTTATGAAGATGGATCCGTATTTGTCATGTGTTCATGTGTCTGTTTCAAACTAGAGGCTTAACCAAATAACCCTGGCTCAAAGCATGAGTAAATACAAAGGGGTTGAACCCAAATCACAAGCAAGTCCCAAGTTCCACTGAAGTGTCAAGTCCCATGTTGGAACAGACACAGCATATTCTACTGCATTATCTCCAGAGCTACAACAGTATAAATGAAATAATGCTGTAATGAGACTGTATGCATTTAATGTCTTTCCCATTTCTGTAGCTCCCTATTAATCTCTTTAGACCAAATGTCTGCATTCATTTAAAATACAGACATCTTTTAGCAAGATTCAATATTCAGCCATTATAAGCATGGAATCCTCAAGTTGCATTGATGAATCACGGCCTAGGGGAGGGTGTAACTTGACACTGTACAGAAAGTGTATATTACTCCGTTAAAGTATATTTTGATAACATGTATTGTATATACAGTCCTATTGTTGAAAATGCCCCTTTCTATGGATAAAATATCTTGGCTTCTGATGCAATAAGCATCTAATATACATATGCATATACAATTCCACATTGAAAGAGTTGTTGTACACCTGGCCAATGCAAAGTCTTATCTAAAATATTGTTCCATTGTAATTATTACCATTACTAACATTTATGTATGTGACGTTGAGACAATACCAAACAGCTTCATGTTTTATTGCAGTGGCACATCATGTCAAGGTATACATAATTTTAGGCCTCAAATATCACAAATGTCATGTAAAGGGAGACTCGTTGCTGCTAGGTGTTGTGAGTTCACTTAATGAACTAACTGCAATGATTTGTCATTGGAATAAAAAGAAGAGTAGCGGGTAATGTTAGAGGAAAGCTTCTTTGTCTACCAGAGCTGCTTTTCCAAGTTGTTTGGCCAAGTGGCAAAATGAAGTGTATGATATGACATAGAAGAGTGTTGTGTGTTATTCCATTGACATTAAGTTGAACTTAATGTAGACATGGGTTCCATTGATTGCACATTTGCATATATTTAATCAGTTATAAACTACCACTTGATATTCAGCTGGAATTAATGGTTCATTTTTATTTGTCAAGGTTGGCAGGCCCACTATTCACCTCAATATGCAGAAACATTTCATTATACAATTTTAGCACATCGTCTGAAAAAATATTTTGAACCAACATACATACAGACTTCACAGACTTGTCAACCCACATTGACATGTCTCCCTGCACATTTTGCATAGCCTACAACTCTGTGCTGTTTAATCTTCACACATTTGAGATTTTTGTGCCACAACAATCACAACATTTTGTTCTAAAATTGTTGAACATAAACAATATAAATAGTTTGGGTGAACATTTGGCTTTTTTGTAACATGTATTTGGATAATTCAAGTTAGAAAGATTACAACCTTTAATGTCCCAGTCATAGTGGATACATAAGCTAAATTTGTTTTCAGTACAATTGCATTATTACATTTCTGTTGTTGTTGAACTGCGGTCAAGTCTTTGGTCATAGTAAAAGTTCAGTAAATAGAATATCATATTTACTACAGCTGGCTCAGTAACCCCACACTAAAACAGCCTTAATCTTTATCTCCAATTAGAATTTAAAACATGTTGATACCAGATGGCATAATGTGTTCTGTCTTTTCTATGATCGTTCATTATTGATTATGTGCAAATGAAGTCGCAGGCACCTACAGCTGTTGGGACCTGTCTGTGGGTGTCTGTATTAATGGCAGTTTTCAGTTTACGTAACCATGCAATCATATCTTAAGAGATGCATGTCTGGTAGCTGAGGGAATATCTATGAGCAGCTTTAGTCCTGGGCTATGACGGTGTTTGGTGTTTTAAGCCCCCAGCCTCGTCTTCCAGGCAGCGCTGCCTGGAAGGCATTAGGATTAGACAATGGTTAAGGTTAGTGTTAGGGTTTGGTGCCTTGATGTCGACGGTTGCAGCGCTGCCTTGAAGTCGACGTTGGGGGCTTAAAACACCATCGAGCGGCTATGACGGCGATTCAAATCAATCATTGTTAAAAAGGGAGGTGGGATTTGTGTGCTGAACAAGTTTATCACTTTACATAATGAAGCCTAGTATCTTTTCATGTATGTACTGTTTTAAACAAAGACTGACTCAGAGGCAGAGGGTTGAATCTTTCCCCAAAATCTTAAAAGCCTTCTTTTGTCATCTTATGATATGCCGTCTTTTTGATTTCATCCCATAATGTGTTCATGTGAGTTTTCTTAACGCCTAAATGTTGTAGGTGTAAAATAAAACAAAATGTTTAGCTGAGACAGGTGACTTTTTTTTACTGATTGGATCATTGTTTTTTTGTTAATAATTAAGTGCCAACCAAACATTTTTTTGGGCATTATAGTATAGTTTAATATTAGCTGAAACTTGTTTCAGTAATTATCAAGAAAGTACCATATACCAGGATTTCTTTGGCAAATGTAAACATATCGCAATTTGAACGGGCACTGTACTAGTTGAATCAATCTTCCGTCCACCAACTTCCCTGGTCTCTGTTTTGGTGCCCCAGAGATAATGCAGGGTGTCTCTGTTTTAAAATTATTTTCTGTTGAGTTATATTGTATTGCTCTATTAATGCATATTTTAAAAGCCTTTCTTTTTTCTGTCATATTAAACACAGAAAAAAAGACTAGAACACTTTTATAGTGTAAATAAGACTCAGTGGTGGTCATTTGATGTGTAGATGGCCTGTCCGTTTGATGGATGTTTCATGTCAGCTCCTCATGTGAGCCCAACTGACGCATGGATAACTGGCCTATTACCGGTTGGGCCAGGTGGCAGTGGGCAGGCTCCTGTCACTATTGCGCCAGCTCTGTCACTCTTCTCCAGATGTTTGGTGACTTCTGCATTGGCCATCAGAGCATATGTACTCTGAAGGAACCGCCAACATCCAGCTCATTGGCCTACTAATGAATAAATGGATGTTCTAGTTGAATTGTACGTAGAATGCAGTTAGAGATTGTGAACTTGTGTTGGTCGGTGCAGTCTACAAAGTACTGTATTACGGGATGAATGATATGGGGAAATAATCTTTATAAAAGTTTTCTATTTATTTTTTTTAGCAATATTATCTTCTATCTTTTGTGTTAATCACTATACACAAGCAATACGTCACTATAATATGGCCAGTTTTTCCAGTGTTCCAGTGAAATGAGATGAGTTGAAATGAAAAACATGTCTTTATTTAGCTAATGTATTAGTAGAATAGTACAATATTATACCTTGTATCTTCAAGTTCAGCCCTACTATATGTCCTAAAGGACTACCTACAGAGGAATAAAATCAATTTTGATCTAATCAACATTTGTAATTGGTAAACATTGGACAGTCCACATTAAAAAGAGATTTTCCATCAGGACAGATAGGTGTGCATATGTATGTGAAATGGACAGTAACATGGACAATAACATTAAAAGATTTAAGCAATTTCTTGTAGTACAATGTTGTTTGTTGTTGTTTTTACTTCTTGATTCAGTCAGATGGCACGAGTCGATGGACAGCATTTTGTAAGTTGATGCTGTATTTTGGAAGATCCCAAAACAGGATGGTTCAGTCGTGTAGTATGCCCGGGTTTTTAATACTGTAGGTTTGAGGACGAATTTGAATGCTGATGCCATGTCTTTATAGAGTTGCCCAAATGCGCTGACTTGGATCAGTTGATGTAAGCTCGCCATGTCCCCCTTAGTGCTCATCATGTTGTTTATGCTACAGCACTCTGGTAAGTAAGTAAGTAAGCTCTCATGAGTGAACAGACCCTAGAGTATATGCTTTACAGGCCTAGAACTTTTAGCATTTGAAAGTAACTCTTTTAGTGATGTGATTCTGTGACTTTGCTGTGTCTTGGTACTTTTTGGCTCATCATGATCTGTTAAAGGTGTCGCAACTACTGTTTACCCCTACAGGGTTTCCAACAGACCAATATGGTGTACGTTTGGCAGAGTCTTAAAGGGGAATGCCACAGATTTTACACTGCTTACAGGCATTGGGTCCAACTGCATATGTAAAGGAAAAGTTGCTTAACGCTTTGTGTAGCTCCAGAGGGAGCTGAGTGAAATCTGATAAATTGCCTCAAGTGATGTCAGTTGAGTCGACGTGTGTTGGGGCTGAAGAAGTTTGCAATGAATCACAAATTTGGGGGTGTGAAGTTTGAAAAAACTCTCCTCATGTCTGCTTGAGGCTACAGGCTACATTACCCACTACGAGCACACCTGGATCTCTTGCATTATGGATAATGAAGGCATCAGGTTTTGACATTGTTGTCAGAAAAGATAGTATTTCAACTTAGCATGTTTCCTTAATATCTGATGACGCATTGGGGTCATTTTTGGATTTATTACAGTAAATATATTACATATTGGACCTTTTTAAATGAACTGTATACTCGTTGGTCAGTCAGGCATAGGTGCCTTTCACACAAATGTTTCTGAAGTGTTCATTCAGACATGACAGGACAGTTACGGAAAGAGTCCCAGTACTCTGTATGGAAGCGGTGGCAGCGCTGAGAACAGCAATGAATTGGAGAATAATGATATGAAGGAATATGAGTGTTCTCAGCTCCCTCACAGGCTGCCTTCAGTGATTGGTTTTAAAACGTATTTTGCAGCCGAAGCTTTAATTAATTGCCATTGTGAGCATGTAGAAGGCTAGCCTGCTTCTCACAGTAAATCTCTTAATACATTTTCTCATCAATTTCCTTATTAACTAGATAGAGATTTTCTGCTGCCTAGTGTATTCAAGGATGTCAGACAGTGGACAAGCATCAAATAAAAATAAATAGTAAAGTTAAGTTGTTTATTCCTATTTATTCATGTGCTGTATGTAAACTGAAAATATAGAGGAAGTGCCGGTTTAATTATAAGTGTGACTGTATGAGCTGTGGTTGTTTTTTTTTCGATTTAATATGAGAGAGAATCCCCCTTCACAAGGTAAAATTCTCTGTTTCATAGTTATTAAACAGATTTTGTTTTTCTTTGAGTATGGGGAATAATAATTACATGATACATTTATAACTGTGTTTTTAATCAAGCCAAAATATATGTGCGTTCAATCCCTCTCTATGAATTTTTCACCCTGTGGTGCCGTGTGGCCTGTGCTGTTTAATCTGTGTTTTAAAATGATACGGAAATGTGGCCAAGTCCGACCTAGTAAGAATGCCGTCCTGACTTTTAGGTAAAAGGGACTCTGGTAGAAGTAGGAGCTGAAGTTATTAGTAGTTCATTTAAATTACTTCTTATAAAGTAGTATTACTTTTATTATTATTATTTTCTTCTATATTGAGAGAATGTTAATTCTGCGTGTTCCTCCTTTCCTCAGTTTCTCTTCTCCCATCCCAGGACTATATCTTTTTATTGTTACTCCTCTTACTGTCCAAACTTCTGTATCTTGCCCGAGCAGGTGTGAGAGAGCAGATATTTTCTCATCCTGGTGTTGGGATAAGCTTCCCATATGTCAGTCCTAATTTTAAACCAAACCTCACTTTCTATCATTTCATTATCTCTCCCTTAGCCTAGACACTAGATAGTGTGCAAACAGAAAGGTGTAATGAATATTCTTCCTCTCTCTCTTCTTCCCAGCCTGTTTTTAGACACTTATTGATTGTCTTCTGTCATGAGCACTCTCTCGCTCTCTTTTTTTCCCTCCCTGTACTTCTTTACATTTGCTTTACCTCTACTTATTTCTATTTCCCCCTGTCTCTCTTTTTATGCTCCACCCATTTCCTACCAATTTTAGCAGATGGTGTCAGAGGTGGGGTGATTGAATTGGAGAGATTGAAGTCACGGCCCACATTCATATCCTTTCTGTCTTTCTTGTTCATCACTTATCACTCCGGCAGTCACATCATTTATGTTAATGTTAGCATATAAAGTATGCCGTTTGATGTCTTTCTTTATCTAAATGCCCTTTTAGTACCATGAATGCATAAATATGTAACATGGGTGGACTGCTTAGACTGCAGGAGCAATCTCAGACCTAACCCTGGCAGATCAAATCTGACCTTGGAAGATTTAGTGTTCATGTTTAATCCACTGATGGCCTGAAGCCGTCTTTTCAGTGTGAATCCAACAGCAGGCCAATCTAACATGAGCAGACAGACCCACACTGGTGTAATTAGAGGCACTTTGCTGCTGACAGTTGTAACTCAGCGTGAAGCCAGAGGGCCTCACTGTGTTGTGCAACCCACACTTTTTAATCAGCTGAGTAAGGATTTTCTTTTTTTGAGGTAAGAATATGAGTAATAATTTCCCAAGACAATGGCTGGCCAGCCAGTTCTGATCCCATGCCCCCTTTAGTGCACATATTTACCCTCTTTTAAAACAATCTCCTGATGTACATTATTTCCACCACCTTCATTCGTTTTATACTATCTATATCTATACTGCTCCATATTGAGAAAAAATTAAGAACATATAATAATGTTTTTGTAATTTATTCTGTTAAACATATTAACCAGTATGTATGTAAATACATATTTATATTTCACAAATACAGGATTAGAAGGAGCACCCAAATTAATAAAAAAATCCCATAAGTGGATAAGAAAAGCAAACCTTTATATTCTCTACCAGAGAACTGTAAGTATTCCCCAGCTTCTCTGTGAACGCTGGTTATCCTTACACTCATATCGAGTCAAATCAATGTTAATTTTTTTTTAATTCTTCTAAAACCATCTGAGTTGTATTACCCTGTAACATTGACAAGGATGGACACGGGGGTATTGCATAAATAAATCTTTATACACAGCCAACCTTGTGCATCACCTGCATCTCAGGAAGTAGACGGGCCCCCATATTGATTTTCCACAGATGTACAGAGAAATTGAGCATTTGGGAATTCATGCAGTGTCCCCAATGTCAAAGATGGAGACTGCCTGTTATTATACAGCATAATATAATCAATACATTGTTTTCTTTTTTCTTTTTATCTTTCAACCAATTAAAAAGTGTCCAAATGTGTCTGTTGAAACAATGCCTTCACTGATATTTTTGCTCTCTGTTCTATTCTTGCTACCTTTTTGTTTCTAGATGCAAGAAGCCCTTTCTGTCCTGTCTGACCCTGCCCCTCCTCAAGTGTCCTCTGCAGCACCTGCGTATTTTAAGGATCAAAGACCCGCCACGGAGAACAAAGGAGCCTATCGCAGCAGGGAGGCCCCATCCTCCTCATCCTCCCACACTACCTCCAGAGGAGCAGCAAGAGATCGAGATCGAGATCGAGACCGAGACAGAGACAGAGACAGAGAGAGAGACCGAGACAGGGATAGAGAAAGAGACAGGAATAAAGGGAGGGACAAAGACAAAAAGAAGAAAAAACATAAGAGGAGGTCAAGATCGAAGTCCAGGTCCAGGTCGAAGAGCAAGCACTCCCTCCCTAGTGCCTACAGGAGAGCTGGCAGGTCTCGGTAAGACACCTTGGCCGTGCAGTCATTCAAAACTGTCAGTGGCTGGGCTGGGAATCTCTTAAGTATCCAACAAATTAATTTGATCTTGATTCAAGGTGCTGCGATGGGATTACACATGCATTTTCTCACTGTATGAATATGTCACGTTAACTTTTCTGATTCAGCAAGAGCATTAAGTCTTTTAGGATAAAATAGTGCTCAGTGTAGTTGTCCAGCTCAGATAATTATTGGCCTCTGCTGCCGCTCACTACAGACACAGCACCTCTGTAGGAGCACTTTTAATGTCTTATTGCGTTGTTGTATGCTGCTTTTGCTGCAGAAAGAAATTCCTTTTGTGGGACAGTAAAGATCTGAACTGATCTGCTTTCTTTGAACTTGTTTTGTAACGGGGAAAAGACCATGATGAGTCAAGAAATAATTTTATTCTGGATAGATACTTACCCAGTTGGAGAAGCTGTGATTGGTACAGCTACTGTTAAAGGTATCAGACATGTATGTGACAGGCTGAGAACATGATGATAAATCTCTTCAGCTGAACCTTTAGTGCTTGGCACACTGCACCCACATTCGCATGAACAGAAAATAATGTATAATTCTGTCTCTCTATTTCCTGTTATCCTTTCTTTCTCTTTTCATACTTTTTTAAGAGGATAAAAAAGGGTAAATGTGAAGTGAATGAAAGAAACCGTTGCAGGGGTAAAAGATGAAGAATGAAGAAAAAGGGAGAAATAAAAGAATGTTTGAGCAAGAACATTTAAAGAATGAACTCAAGAGAGGGGTTGAGAGGAAGTGATCAAAGGCAGAGTTGAGCTGCTTTGTTTGTGCCGTTTATCCGTCAAAGAGGCAAATATTGACCAAGCAGCTTTGTTTAGCCACCCCAGCACAGGCTGAAGTTAACTTGGCTGTCCTTTCCTTTCTGGCTGTGTTTTTAGATAAGGGGTATAATTTCCTTCTCTAACCTTGCTATTTCATGTCTGTGAATGACATGCATGTTCTGCATACTAGCCAGTGCAGAGAGTTAATCCAGTCCTACTCTGTATGCAAAAAGTGAATTAATCTTATATTATCCATGAATATTTAATACTGATTTCTTTTCAGACTAGTTTAGAAAAACATTATTTACATATTTAGAGTCCATGTGATATACTATGTAATAAGTAATTTTAAGTAATTCACAGAATGATGATGTTTTGTCCTGTGGCCCAGTTGCACTGTATTTAGAATGTTTTTAACTGCTTTAATGGGAATTGTGCCACGTTGATGTCATCCAATGGGCTAATAGAATCACTTCAAACCTGACTCATACCCTCACTGGCTAGTCTGGGTTTCAAGTCCCTTGAAAAACCATCCTGATAGCTTGCTTTATTTCTTCCTCTAGCGCATTACCTCTGTCACTGTCTTATCACTCTCTTTTCACACTCCTCTGTTCTTGCTCTTCATTTCAAATGCATCACCTCATCTACCATGCTCCGTCTTGTGTGATTGAATGGCTTCTTACACTTTCTTTGTCCTCCTGTCTGACCAGATCCCGCTCACACTCCCCGGGGAGAAGGGACAGGAGGGGCCCCTCATCGGAGAGGAGACGGGAAGAGAGAGAGCGGGAGCGCCATCATCCCAGCAGCAGCTGCAGCCTGCCCAGGGGGCATTCCCGATCTAGGTAGACCTAACAGCATGTGTCATTAGTCTGTGGTGGGACGAAGAATCACGCGTCTCCGCGTACAGCTGTGTTTATTTTATCACTGAAAACAATACTTATTACACCTGTCAAGGCAGACACTTCCACAATAAGGTGTTCGGTCTTGATAATACGGTGTGTATATCTACTATACATTGAGCAATGTTTTAGATTGTGTCTTTAAGAGTAGATTTAGCCAACATACCTACAAGACAGACACTTAATTCCCAAACGACCACTGATGGAAACTGCAACGGACAGCTTGCACTTGCATGAATTTAAAGTAGGGCGTTGCTAAATACACAAGCGCTGCCTTCAGACAGTATCCCACGCCCTTGATATAGTGTGTATTGTGTTGTGTTACTGCCTGAATCTGAAATGTTTTAGTTCCTGCTCTTCCCTTTTTCACTTTTGTCTCCCAGATCCCCTCCTGACAAAAGGAGAAGCTCCTTGTCATCCTCAGGACAGCTGCAAATTGTGGGTTCCTCTTTCTCCCCATATTCCTCACCCGGCAGAGTTTTGTCCCCATCAGCTAGCCCCTCCTCCAGCCTGGCTCACTCCAGGTAACCCCCTACAAGCCTGTCAATCAAATAGCTGAACACTTAGATTGCTTTCCCAGTTATTACTGAAAGTATGTTCACTAAAGAAACAAAAGGTTGTTTGGGAGGACTTAAAGCCAACCACTTAGATGATTGATATCATTTACACTCCTTTGGCCTTTACTTGTGTCTTATATAGACCAATAAATTGTTGCCTTCAGGTCTGTGAAGCTTCCGTGTCTCATGAAACAAACAGCACTTCTAATAGTTCAGTTCTTTAGCAGTTGGCTATTATAGCACCCTGTCAAAACTGTGCTGATACACTCTCAAAGACCAAACTGAAGATGACGTCCAGTTAATTTCCTCTTTAAAGGCTTTTGACAAAGACAAACTCTTTTACTTAGAACATGTTTTTACTGTTATTTCTGTAATTGAGTCTTTCGTTAACCCCTCCCCTGAACAATGATTGTCCTATCATGTTTACCAACCTTAACTAGGCACAGCAGGCCTGTCAAGCTTTGGATTTCTCCACAACTCACAAAGCCAAACTTGTTACCCGTGATGGAGATATGTTATCAAATATTTGTCCTCAACCTAAAAGAATTCAAGTGAAACATAGTGTTAAATATGAATAGGTAGCTACAGCTAAAAAGATCTGCCAGCGAAAGTTGTCATCCTAATTATCGGATAATCGCCGGTTAGTAATGAGAACCCTACTATTATCTACCCCCGTCTGAAATCAAGCACCCATTGTTTCAAGAAATGACAAGAGAAATAAAAAAGAATTCTGAGGGCTAAATCTGTCACCGCCTTTGAACACTGCGTATTTGCTGTTTGCCAAAATGGAATGGTTGTCAGGTGTGGCAGCTGTAACTAAGGAGTATTGGAGCTTAGCATCCAGTCAATTATTGTAAACGCTGGATCATTAATGCTCTGCTTTCCCATCCCGAATTCCGGACACTGCTTTAGAATGATCCATTTATGTAGTCCTTTAATTTCATGCCATCATTAGACAGTAGTATCATCCAACAAGATGTGCTGACTACAACTGTAATACTAGCTTTGTGAAAATGAAACTCCAGTGGGTAAAACAAAACTCAGGCCTTGTTCGTGGTGTCCAAGAAATTCTAAATCCGATATGAATGGGAGAGACTTGAGTATTTAATCTAAAGAGCCAGTAATATAAAGGCTTAGAGCCCAACATCTTTCAGCTTCGCGGACGTAAGGCACAAAGGCCTTCTTGGCAACAGACACAATCTCTTCTAAGGTCTTGGGGTTGTTTGTTTGCAGTTTAAAATATGTCCAACAAAGAAACAATTAAGGGGCATACATTAACTTCTGAATATTAGAGGACAAATGTAGGGCTACATGGACAAAATGCAAAATGAACTTGCAATTAAATCACCTTCCCCTCCCTCTCTGTTCCCAAACAAAACATATGCCCAGTGTACAGTGGGAGCTGAAGTAGGGCCAGCCATTGGCAACACGAGCGAATCATTCCTTTTGTATGCACCAACAAAGAAATGAGTCGTGTTAAACATGACAAGTGAAACGATACCTAGTTTACTGAAAGTGGTTGGTGTAATTCATTCATTTTGAGTCAAATTTACATTTAGCTAGAGCTCCATTATTTTTTTCCAGCAGCATATTTTAAAGAAAGGAGCTGTGTGCAGAGACTTTTTGTACAACGTGGAATGGTGAGCGAACCGAGGAGGTGATGAGTAAGGGACTGAAGTAGAGCTCGTCATCACTCCAGCAAAGATCATAAGAAAGCTTGAAAGTTAACAGGCTGCTGCAAAGGAACATAGACATGCTGCCCTTCATATTGCATTGGGTCAAATCACTGCAAGCAAATGTCAGTGTAAATTCATGCAGCTCTAAAATCTTTGAAGCAATTAACTTCGCCAGAGCAGCAGTGTCAGATGTTATATTGGAAATGCATTTCAGTAAAATCGATTTGTAGGTGCCTAAATGTCACTGATATGTCATGCATTAGGTGAAGGAGTCTCAGAACATTCATATTCATATTCTCAAAATTCTTACATTACATTTGGCAGTCCTCAGGTTTAGAGCTCATTTAGTTTGGCCGGTATACACCATACTGCAGGGAGATTTCAGTGTATAGATAACATGAGTGCTACTGCCGCTTAACGACTGGATTTTAAATTTCTCCCCAGTGCGTGGGTGCGCGAGCCCCTTTTGAATCAGTGGAGTAAGAGCAGTGAGCACACAATAAAAGCCGATAGGAGAAAATGATATCCAAGGGTTTTTTAAGTTGCGTGCACGTCAGAGTGAAGTTACTGGGGGTTCGGAAAAGATATCCCTCGTAAAAAGAACCTTTTTGTAGGACGTGACAATGTTCAAGTATTGTTTGTTTTATCTGCACAGATGCTGGAAGTTTGGGCTTTTTGTCAAAACAGGGAATGTCTATCTGTGCTCATTGCTCTCTGATAGGCTGACTCTATATAGGTAATAGCATTCCTTTAGTTCATCATCATCATCCTCACTACAGTATCAGCGTAGCCCGAGAAATTGTCCTATAGGAATGTTTTGAATGAGGTTCCGTGAGTGATTACTGTAGACTCTGAGGAGCGTGTTTTTGCTGCTTGGTTTTTTTGAAAGATGTTGGTTGTCAGTCTGGAAAAAAAACAAACAGGTACTGACACCCTGACACCCAGTACCTGACTATCTCTTAAAGCAATTTTTAGACAGGAATGGATATGCAGGATTGAAAATGAATGTTTCTCCCCACAAACCCATTACAAGGCAAGAGTATGAGGTGGCAAAGGAACTTCACGTGGCTGTGTGTCATGACTGCAAGAAATATTACCTTAAATATTTTAAAAAGGTTCATGGAGAGAATAATCTCAGTCAAGGTTGACCAAAAATCCTTGGGAGTATTAGCCAGGGGTTTATAAAAAATGCGGGGGGGGGATACAAGTGTACAAACTCCAGACTGATCTCATGAAGTGGTGTATGTATGACACACCAATTTGTTTGTCATTATTGGCATGTTATCAAGACGGTTGGTCGGGGTGGAGGATGGGTAAAACAGGACTTTCACCCAGGAGAGCGGGGGTCGCGTCCCTCGTGTGACTTTGTGTCCCTCGTGTGACTTTGTGTCCCGCGTGTGATGTTTCCTTTCCACATTTGTTCTTTTCCTAAACCAGACCCGCGTGTCGTTCCTAAACCCAACAGTAGCCTCGCGATAACATGCCACGTGGCTTTAGAAAGTGCCATGTGGCGTGTATGTTTACGCTGTGACGTTGCAGACTGGCATCCGCTGTACAGAGTGTAGACATACACACGGATAGCTCAAAATGCGTACAGATAACACGCCACTTGGCTTTAGGAAAGTGGCGTGTATGTTTATGCGAAGTCATATCATGTTGCAAACTCTGTCGTCAAAAATCGTGAGCTCATTGTCATTGCATTTAAGATCTTTTGCAATATTCAAAGTGTCTGTGGTGTCACCCAGAAAAGAAGGTAAAGTGGTAACATATGTTAAAAAATAAAATGTTTAACAAATTGAGGTTCCATTAATATAGGCTAATAATATAGTTCTCAAAGGAGGAATTTGGAGGGATTTATGTATTGATGTTGATTCCATTATCATATTAAGGTGGCATAATAACATTAGACCTTCCTTTATCAGTAGAGCGAAGGACCACATCTTTTCTTTTTTCAAGTTCATCTCGACAGGAGTAGCCAAACATTTGCCAAATCATTTTCTACTAACTGGCCATAGGTAACTTCTGTGTTGATGCATATCTCTTTTTTTTGGTCTATGCCAGTCATACAGTGTATAATGCCTCCAAACAACGTCAGTTGCTGCAACTTATTAAAAGCTCTTACTATAGACCGTGTGCACCAGATCTCATCGTATCGGGTCATGTCATGCATTAGCTTTTGTAAATGACTTACACACACTGAGTGACCACAAAAATGGAAACACCTGTAGGCCAAATGCAATGCAATCCAATAGCCCTGCCGTATCTTATACAATGAAAACTGTTCGTTAACCACCAGGGACTTTCATAGTTTCCATAGTTTTGGTCATCATTCTCATATGTATTACTTTTCATTCCCTGTAAGAGGGAAATAACTATGGAAGGATCATTAACTAAAAGCTCACAACAATGTGAAAGAAACTACAATGGCAGTTGTCAGATGTTATAAAAGATGTATATTAGTAATATACATCTTCATTTACCTCCGTAATTTACGGATGAATGATATGCATCATCCTTCCTCTGTTTATCCACTATTCTCTCCCGAAGTTTCCAAAAACAAGCTGTTAGACTTTGAGAAGCCATTTTATGTGGTTGGTAAATCAATACCAATGCATTTTTTTAATGTTCATTTGTGGAACTCATTTAAGGAAATGTTTAGCAACTAGGTAGCAGACGGTGTGTTTGTGAATCTTCCATTTGTGGAACCTAGAACTGTTAAATAACTGTGATGTTTTCCACAAAAACATTTCTGAATGATGACATGCCATGGAAATATGTTTTGCTTGTACAAACATAAAAGCATCTTTTTGTGCAGGGACAGTTTGCTTATAGCTAAGGTGTTTCATTAACCACAGTTTCATGCTTTTAAAAGCTTTTTTGTCCGACACCACCAGCATATCAGCCAGGCGATGCCCTTTGTCAAGGCCAGAATGCTTTTATTTCTTTTATTCTTTGGAATTTTCAAAGAGCACAATTATTAGAGAGGTCACATAAGCGGAATCATTCCAGAAAGTCATTGGCTTGTTTTTCTTGTTAGATGGATCTAGAGCAGTGTACCATCTTAAGCCCAAATTGTGTATTTAATACCCAAGATTGACTGGCATACACAGATTACCAAATTGTCCAAACGTTTTCACTGGACCAAAGTTGTAAAACTCCATAACATCAGCAGCAGCAGTCTGTTCTGCAGTTTCTTGTCACCCATGTTGAATCAACTTGATGCACATTACTTTTACTATTTTAAAAATCTCTTGATGAATTATGAAATGTTAGACACTAGAGAGATTAAAATCTTTGGACAGAGCCATTAAGCTGAATCTGAGGCCTACCGATTTTGGCACTTTTGCTGTCTGACGTCCATGTGTAGTTTTGGCTCAGGGTGGAATTTTTTTTTTTTTTTTTTTTTTTTTCCAGGCCACATACCATTCCTCTTTCTCTTCTACAGCCCTTGATGTCTGTCCAACTTTGAACATTTTAGAAGATGATATGAATATTGTATAGCTTCTGCTGTTAACATGATTGGTTTTCTCTTTTTGTTCTCCATCTCTCTCTCTTCTTTGTCTCTCTCCCTCCATTCTCTCTACAGGGGTGGTTCTCTGGAGAAAGACAAGGCAGTGGCCTCATCCATAGTATCCTCTGTCCAGTCCAAAATAACACAGGTATTGTTCATTGCTTTTATCCCAAATATGTCCTCTGCTGAACTTTACAGCCTACCGAATACAAGTACTGAGTGTCTTTCCATCATGCAAAAAAGTGCTGCCTGGTTTATGACTAGGGCCTTCTTGGATAGACATGTTACTTGAATTCATTGTATTGTGCATGTATTCTATCTACACATTCTGCTTCATCATATGTTTGTACAACACATCCATGCCTTATATTTTATTAAGCTTAATTTGTTTGAACCTTGAAGAACTATCTGTCTTATCTTTAGATTTAGAATTGGTCTAGCGGTACATATTTCTCATCTGCATCTTGTAGATTAGCCAAACTGTGATGTAAAGTCATTTTCTGCCACACAGGTGCTAAAGTTATATCTTGTATGTCAATATGAGGAGCACATTGCACCTGCAGTAAAACATCCTTAGTAAATTTGAGAAACGCAATTCCAATTGAATGCTAAAGTTGCTCTGTAACTGCTGGATGTGTGAATAAGGAACTGTTTGCTAACACGTTCGCCATATCTACTCAAAAGGGGATATATGTCAGCATTGTGTTCACAACTTGTTTCTTGTTTCCAAGTGTCCATAAAATCAGTTATTGCAGGTTTACAAAAACACTAAAGGGATGATGTTATTTGACTTGATAGCTAATCTGTATTGTTGCCCAAAAATGAAAAACAGCAGCTGATTGGACGAACGCGTCACGTGGGTCTGGTTTCTCCGGAAAATTCAAAGCCAGACTGTCATGGCGGCTCGTTCAGAATACGATCTCATATTTTACAAAAATAGTTCACTAAAAACGTGTTTCTGAAAACATTTTAAGCGAGAAATAGGCCATGCTGTTGCTGAATCTGTCTTCATTTCAGATCGACAAAGGTCAGTTTAAAAGATTTTCATCAGATTTTGAGAGACTCTAGTCACGCTCATTCCGCTCCCCGTTTCTGGGTTACCACTCTACCAATCAGATGGGTCATTTGAGTCCAACTGCCGGCAGTGTCCGCCCCGCCAATTAAACATGTCTAATCGGCTAAAATGAAGGCCGACGGCCCCTCGGACGGACAACGGCACGGAACACACCGAACAGACTCGAGTCACTGACCTCACCAGACTGTCCAACGGCCGATTATCGGCTCTGTGTGTCCGGGCCTTTAAGGAAAGCATATCCACTTCCATCCATAACATTGCAGCAATCAAACTCCAGGCTCTGCATACAGCCACTTTCTCACAGTTTGTATACCAACTGTCAGAAGGACAATGCATCGTGTATTGTCCGTGCCACATCTGTGAGATATTAAATGTAGCTAAGGGATGGGCTGTCTCTGTTTTGTTGATCCATGGAGCATTGCGTTCCTTATTTGGGTGTTAGAGCTCAAGATAAATGGAACACCATGTCTGTAGAAGTGGTACACACACGTTACTCACAATGTAACCTCACACACCAATAAATCCGGACCCTAGGACACATTCTCCCTGGTCCACCCTGTTTAAAATGGCAATGTCCAATTTATGGCTGTTGATCATGCTGCTTTCAGAAGTGCACCTTAATCAAATGCATGCACACACACACAACAGTTCTGAAGGGAAAAATATGTTTAAGGATAGGCGTAAAGCTATAATCTGAATAGATGACAGGAAGAAAAGTGTGCATATCACTAGATTGATTTAAAGAAAAAATAGGAACTCTGTGTCACTGCTTTCTCCTAAATGAGCAAAAAGGCTCCAAAGTGCTGTCTATACAAGCCAATTTGAATTCCAATCAGTTATCATCAAGACAAATGGTCACACACTGGTTTCTCTTCAATTTACTTGTTTTTTATTATTTGTGTCTGGCTTGCCTCTCTCCACCAACACTTCAGAGCAGTATTGTGTATACTGTTCATTCAGTTGATTTTGACTGCTGTGGAAGCATCCCCACAGACTAATTTCAAAATCAATTACCCTTGATTTGTCAAAAGCCTTAAATCAATTCCAAGATGAAAGACATTCCAGTAACTGTCTCACCTCTTAAATCATATGTGCTTATTTACATTTTCATCTTGGATCACCATCTTTGATAAATTATGCTGAACTTTCAGTTTAATTTCTGCTTGCATAAGTGTTTGTATGTTGAGTATTGATTCTCATGCAACCTGTGTGCAACTACATGCGTTAAAGGTAGAGAGCATGGCCCGGTGTGTATGTATAGACCTTAAATGTGAACTGTAGCCTCTGAGATATTTAGTTACTTTCTTATTCAGCACTTGACATATAAAACCTGTGGTGTTCTACATACAAGAAAACCTGTGTTGAATGTAGAGAGTCTAGGCCGGAATCCAAGAAGCATTGGGACTCGAATTAATGGCGGTCAATAGAGTGTGAATGTAGAGGCAACAGTGACTATTCTGTGGAAGAGCCCTGCACGGGCCAAAAACTCCAGCCCTAACCCGGCCCTGGCCCGTGGTGTTCAAGCCCTACCCGACCCCAGCCCGACAACGCCTGCAATTTTTTCAGCCCGAGCCCAACCCGACCAACATCAATCACTTGTTAAGCTCTCTCTGACGCGCGCGCTCTTTGATGCGCTCTCGCTCTCTAGATACGCTCTCTCTAGATGCGCTCGCTCTGACGCGCGCTCTCTGATGCGCGCTCTCTGATGCGCGCTGTCTCTGCTACACACACAAACACACACACGTGACACGCTACTAAGAGGTAAACTTTTATTATAGGCCTGAAACATCATGACCAAACATACTGGACAAACACCATTACACAGAAGCATAAACATGAAGGGAGAATATAGTGCTACAGGATCAAACCGCAAAAATAAGTAAATAAACGGCCTACCTTTGCTTTTCAGTAACTGAACTGAAGAACAATGTTCAAAACAATGTCCAAAAATAACTCTTCGCCAACTGGCTAATGTTAAATAAAATAAATAAAAATCCGTTGAACTGTGTGTGTCAGTGTCACCTGTTTAATGCACGTGAGTGACGCGCGTGCGTGTATGCGTTTGTGTTACTTTCTTAGGCGATGTATAATATTTATAATATAATCAATATAACAATATTTCATACACACTTTGTGACGTGTGCTCTGCTGCACGAATATTATGGGCACAATGAGGAGAGAAGCTAAAATGAGCCCGAGCCCGATCTGTAAAAAGAAAAAAAACGGCCCGAGCCCGGCCTGAATGGGCTTAGCCTGTCGGGCTCCGTCGGGTCCCGACGGGCTTGCAGGGCTCTATTCTGTGGACACTGGTAATACTTTTAATTTATATACTATAATTTAATTTAATACCTGAAGAATTTTGAACGTTTTCTCTCCTCTAGCCATGGGCGTGTGGGGGGGGGGTGTGTGTCCTGTGTTTAATCCCCACTTGCACCACAGATACAACACAACACATTTCACATCTCTTGATGCTTCAACAAAAACATTGTATTTCTTTCTCTCACATAATCAAACGCAACTTCTTCTCCTGCCTTCATCTCAACATACGCACACAAGCAAACTCATGAAAACATGCTGTTCGCTGCTGCAGCAACATGCACAGATTCACAACCACTAACTACTTATACCTCATATGTGATGTTTTACAAACCCATATTGAATAATTCAGCACATTCTCATCTGCCTAATGGTCTCCTCTTCCCTCAGGGTGCCTGGTTGCTATTCGCCTCTACCCATCAAACCCGTCTCTCCTCCTGTTTGCCTTTGTTCCTCCGTCTTCTGTCTCCTCTCCTTCTCTGCTTTACATTTGCTGTGTGTTACTCCCTTTGAGAGTAGCTTTTAGACCTGCGTTGGGTCTTTTTTTTTAACATTGTAGTATTTTGTTTTTGAAATTCATTTTTAATGTAGAACATTGTGTGTTTACTTTCTTTTTAAAAGTTAAGATAACGGAAAGGCTAGGTCCAATCTACTGTAAGCTGTCTTCAAGCATGATAGCAGATGAAGCGAAAAGTTGTGGAGAACTTATCCCAGGGAGGTGTGTGAATTGCTGTGTGAGATGGAGACAAAACTGAAGACGTTGCATAGCTCCCTCAAGATATTGCAGTATATTATAGTGTTATTGTTTAACTTTGCAGTGTGGGTATGTTTGCAGTTAGAAGCAAATCTGTGTGCAGCAAATCGTCTTGTGTATGTGATGCAACCTGCTTTAAAATATTCTAAAAGCTCTGTAATTTGAGCCTGGACTAAGGCTAGTTAAGTTCTCAGTAAGAGTGTCCATCACATTTCAATTTTTTACTGCTAACTTGCTGTGATGCAATAGAAGATCAGTGTTAAGTATGTTGTTTCTTGTGGCCGGGTTGGTTCAGTGGTAGAGCAGGCGCACATATACTGAGAGGTTTATGCCTCGACGCAGAGGTCCAGGTTCGAATCCGACCTGTGACAATTTCCTGCATGTCTTTCCCCTCTCTCCCCCCTTTCTCCCCCCTTTCTCATTCCTATCAAATAAAGGTGGAAAAAGCCCAAAAAATAATCTAAAAAATATATGCAAGTATGTTGTTTCTTAGTCATGCTGAGCAGTCAGCGATGGGTTTGGATTAATTATGACATAAGGAATATTAAGGTCAACATCCTATGCATTGTTTAATGAAATTCGTTGTCAGTGAGCTTCATCCTTTTTTAGTATTATGTAACCAGAGCTGGCTGTTCCCCGTGTGTGACAGCTGTACTGTAATGTGACTTGTGATGATCTATTGATGTAATGCAATTTATACTGCCAAGACAAAAACGCAACTGTCGTTTGAACAACTTTCCATTCAGTTGTTAATAATTTGGAGCATTGTTTGTTTGTCACATCCTTGGAACACTTCTTTGTTGGTGTATATTCGGATACACCAGGGTTTAGAGAGTCACATCCTTTTAAAGGATTTGATGTGACAGCTCCATCCCTCTGTGATTACAGCTGTTAATTTGTCTTGTCTGTCAGAAGAGCTCAAGGGTGGATATTTGTCCATGCGTGTATGGATCACACTTGGGATGCAAATTAACACTTCCTATTCAGCAATGCAAGGATTTGCCCCCTGGTCAGCAAAATTAACATTTCTTTCTGAAGAGTGAAGGAATGGAAATTGTTGGCAGCTCCTTACTTGCTACAATCTACTTTATACATTTCTCTGTTTAGACCCTTTTATCTACAAAATTAATTTTCTAGTGCTGTCAGTTAAACACGTTATTAACAGCGTTAACGCAAACCCATTTTAATGGCGTCAATTTTTTAATCGCGAGATTAACGTTCTTTTTGGCATAGCAAACTTTGTAGTTTTTTTTCACATGCTGTTGCAACAACTAGTAACGTTAGAAAAACTACCACACCGGATCTAGCTAGACCAGAAATAAAACAACAGACACACTTGTTTGGGCTTGCGAGCCGGCCAAAGAGTAGTAGGCTAACGTTACGTTTTGAGTGAATGGCGAGCGCGAGACGCCGAAATGGATGCCAATAACATTCTGAATGGAAAGTTTACTTTTAAAAAGTTGCCAAATGGTTCCATTGACAAGACAAGACCAAAGTGATCTGTGTGTTTTGGCGTTGTGAACTGCGCTATCATCACAGCACGTCCAGTCTGAAATACCACTTGATGGCCAAGCACACAGCTGATGCGAGCATTAGAGCATTAAAATGAGAAAAAATAATCGGACAAAAAGAAATCAAGGGACATTTAAAATAGATGAAAATGTGTGATTAATTGCGAGTTAACTATGACATTAATGTGATTAATCACGATTAAATATTTTAATTGTTTGACAGCACTAGTTTTTTCCTATTAACCTAACAGGTTAATAAACATTATACATTTAGTTTTGGCCACTGAGTAGGTCAGCTGCTGACATAGAGGATTAGGTGACTAGATATTTTGAGGATATGGGGCGGTGAGGTGACACATCTGATTCTCAACACTTACGGGTATCACCCTGTACGTAACATAAATCGTATGTTTAAAACATGTATTAAGGAATTCCTGACTGCTCGAGGGCAGGAAGCACACTCCAAAACAAGTCTTGAACAGGATATAAACCCTAGGGGGTGGCTTATGGTGGTAAAACCAAAACAATAAGCTAAAAGCATCTGGGGAGTTGATTCCCAGTTGGAACAGCATTACTAGAAGCTCATTCACACTACAGGGAGTAATTCAATTTAATAGTAAAAATACAATGAATGTTTCTTCATCAATTACTTCAAAATAAGATAATTTGCTCACTGCATTTCATCCAATGTTTTGGTCCCCAGGTTAGTTGTTTATTGTAGATCAGTTGGAATTTTCAGTTCTTTATTGGAGTTGGAGAGATGGGTTTAAGTCCAACCAAAGCAGAGTAAATGTATTGGTGCAGGATTTAGAGCCACTGCTGGCTTCAACAACACACACAATCAGATAGAAATGTCCTTCAAGCCCTCATCATGCTGCCAGTTGCTGTAACACCCCATTCAACGGTGTTGTTATACATCTCGCTTTAAAGGAGAATTCTGGTCAATTTCAACACGTAGCTCTGTTGTTTGGAAATTTGGAACGCTGGCAGTAGCAAAAAAAAACGAAAACAATCGGTGCTGCCTACACCGTGTTATCCCCCTGCTAGGGTTAGCACCCAACAGGGTTCAACAGGGCAAGTTTTAAATGTGTTTTAAACCTCTAAACATGCTCGAAATGTCATTACAAGTGCCTACCCATGCAGTGATTCCTTCCGAGGGAACACAGTGAATCTGACTGCAGTAGATGTGACCGAAAGGCATACAATTTTGTTAATCCAGCCAGTGCACATACCTCTGTTTATATCCTGTTTTCAACAATTGTTGTCAATTCCACACTAGTCGATTGTGGAACTCATACAATCCAATATTCCAGTCAAATTTGCTGTGTTCCCTTGGAATGAATCACTGCCCATGGGTAGGCACTTGTAATGACATTTTTAACATGTTTAGAGGCTAAAAACTAATTTAAAACTTGCCCTGTTTAAGCCTGTTGGGTGCTAACGCTAGCAGGGGGATAACATGATGTAGGCAGCACTGATTGTTTAGTTTTTCTTACTACTGACAGCACTCCAAATTTCCAAACAACAGAGCTACGGGTTGAAATCGACCGGAATTCTCCTTTAAGTTAATTTTTAGTTATCCAAAGACCCAAAAATATGTGAGATGTGTAGCACGTTAAACTCATCCCCTTTTCTCTTTTTGTCTTCTCTGTTTTCAGGATCTGATGGCCAGAGTGCGAGCCATGCTTGCCACCTCCAAGACCTTCCAATCTCCCAATTCCTAAAGATAGGGCATGGCGTCCTACTGGCCACGGCAACCTCGGCCAATCATTCTCCGTTTTCCTGGAGATTTCTTTGGCCTGGATCTGTTTCATCTCCCTGTGTTCATCCTCGATTTATGAGAGCATCTTGATTTGAGCGTTTTCAGATTCAGTTGGGCTACGTTGTGTCTTCTGCAGTGTTGTAAGAGTGATGTAAAGGCACTCATTAAGCTGAAATATCTGGTGTCACACCTGACCTGAGAAAAGAGCTCATCAGTTTGGAGAGCATGTCAGCAGCTGGCATGTTTTGGTGCAAATGTGGAAATAAATCCATACGTTATGTTGCATCCTGTTTTAAAACTACTTCTCTCCCACATGGTGACAGTCATTCTTTGCAGCATTACGTAAAGCTGCTGGAGGTCTGTATTCTCTCTCCTTCTATGAAGGGTTGTGTTGTTTTGATAAATTCAATTCTCTCCTCCCTCATCTACTATTCTCTGCTGTTGTTTTCCCTCTTATTTCCGCCCCCAGCTGTCTTTGCTCTCCGGCACGCCACACGTCTGCTTGAGAAGCCCTTTTCATTTTCTACCCTGTCCCTCAGCTCTAGTGCGTGGTCTTTTACTTCTGTTCCTGGTTTGTACTATAATGGAATTTAATGCAGAACAACTTTGTAATCAAAACTGTCAATAAAGTTTCAATTATGATTTACTTGTGGCTCTGACTTCTTTCCTTTATACCCTTTTGGATCTATGTGTGCAAAACCACAAGTTGTTAAATAGTTGAAACTCTGTTTAGAGCAACAGACTCAGCTCCCAGTTTTCCTCTTCACCGTCCATTATCTGGGATACACTGATAAGACGGAAGAATGTTTACTGCCCCAAAACCTTCACCTCCATTGACTGTACTGAGTTTACCGTAGCAGCAACATTGCTGATCGGCTGATATCCTTCGGGTGTCTGCTGCCGCTGAGATGGCCTTTAAACCAATTTCTGTATCCTGGCAGTTAAACCAGGTTACAGAAATATTTTGTAGACTAGTACAAGCTCATGAGGGATTAAATGTTTTGAAAGATAGCCCTTTCAGGGCCATCCAGAGCCTTATGGACTATGGTGAACTGCTCCTCAGATCTCTGCAGGGTAAATCCAGACAGCTAGCTAGACTATCTGTCCAATCTGAGTTTTCTGTTGCACGACAAAAACAACTTTTGAAAGTACACATGTTCCACCAAAACAAGTTCCTTTACGAGGCTATTTTGCAGCGGCACCGTGGCTCTGTCCGGTGCTTGGCGCCGTCCATGACGATTGTGATTGGTTTGAAGAAATGCCAATAAAGCAGAGCATGTTTTTCTCCCCTTCCGGAATGCTGGGTGAACTAGCCAGACCCTCCTGCGCACCGCTGTGGAGGAAGGTCTGAGACTTCATCGTCTCTCCCCAATCCAAGTTCTAAAGGTACATTAGGTCAGTGATACCCACTGTTGGGCCTAATGATAGGTCAATACATCATCTATCATTGCTACTGGGCTTCTATAGAAATGCTCACCCAACTTTTGGTACAAAGTGAATAATATTTTTCACGCACATATTTGCCCAGGATGTCTTCAAATAATTATTTCACTTAAACAACTGTTCTTCATTGTCGGTGTATCATTCACAACAGTCTTCACCTCTGATGAGCTGCAGTGATAGTATTCAGGGCATTGAGTTGCTCGGGGTCTGCCTCACATATGAACTGACACTGAAAATAGCAAAGAAGGTGCACCAACTACTCACCCTAAAGGCAATGTGCTCCTGCCCTCAACACCTTTTTTTTACATGTGCAACATCAAAAGCATCAACTGCTCCGCTGACCCGAAAGGCTTTACAGAGGGTAGTTCAAACCTCCCACTACAGCAATAGTCAGTTCTCCCCTTCACCATCAGATAAACTTTACAGGAACATTAAGAACCCCACCAACAAAGTAAAGAGCTGCTTCAAGCCTCCTGCCATGAGAATGCTGAATATGCTCTCCTGACAAACATAAACAGTTGACACAAACACAGTTGGCTTCTTTTTGTTTTCACATTATTTTTCCCACACTATATTCAGTAAGCAATTTGAGGGGGGGATGCAGTCCTCGTTAGCACAATGCATGCCCTTATTAACCTGCCATCCCCCCCTCTCCATCCAGAGAGAGTGCAAGGGCAGAGGGGTTGTTTAGTTGAATATGTTAGTTTAGTCTGCCTGACTCACTGATTCTTTATCTGCCTGAGGTTTGTGCAAGTAAGTAGAGTCTATGGCCCCACAGCGCTGTCTGTGGTGCTGAAGTAGCAGACGGATTTGTACTTGTGACTTTTTTCATATAGCAGTACTACACTACATTGTACACTCCTAAACGCTCCAAAAATCGTTTCTACTAGTAGCAGCCCCTATGTTTGCTCCCTTTTACAGTGATCAGACTGAAGTGTTAGAAGTTAGTGTGTGCTTGCGTGGCCACAAGGTGGTAACCTAGAAGGTTAAGGGTCAGAGAGCACAGGTCAGGCAGCAATTAGCGATTAGCAGCCGCAGCAACGATGCATCCTAATTTTAGTTTAAAATGGAAAACAGCCAAAGTTATCTTTATTATGCTAGATGCAACAAAACTGCAAAGATGATTCTAAACAAGCCCTGTCTGTCATGATCCGTGACCATGACAGCAAGTAGACATTAAAGCTGAAATAACGAGTGGATTAGTCACATTTAGTCATGTTTCAATCAGCAAGAGAGGAATAACAGAAAACCTTGGATGTATTTTACCAACTTTCTTGGCAAGGGGAGTATCAACATGAAGTGTTACATTAGGTAAGAACCAGTTTGCTTTGACAACTTGTAAATTAATCAGCTGTCAAATCGGTGCCGATCGGGTCTGTGTGGCCCGGGTTTGGTCGGGTTTGAGTCCAACATCTCTCGGTTCTGCACGGATCTGGGTCCCAGTTTTCAGGTTCGGTTCCGGGTAGCCTGCATTTTAGGGCCTTTTGGGTTCGTTTTTTGGACCTGTGTACCCCTTGCGTCAAAGATAAACTTAAGGTCACTACTAAGCTGCTACAAAACTAATAAACACAACACAGTTGAATTCTGTTGACCAATGTCAACATAAACCATGCTGCTTTGCTTATGCGTCCTTAATGCGTGTGGTGAAGGATACAAAACTATTCTGACCTTTATCAAATAAGTGTAACATCAAAAGTTGTTATCCAACCACTTAGCCACATGTTTGAATGCCTGAATTTTGGTCCCATCACAGCACTCAGACTGAACACAAGATTCTGGTAAAAGACAAGTTATGTCTGTTCAATCTGATTTTAGTGCTGTGTTGTCCAATGATCTGCTAGTGGAAAATTGGATTAAATAGGTGTATGTTTTACTACCAAAATCCCTACTGGCACTACTTTACTTACTATTTAGCATAAAGATAATTTATATAAAGCAGTTATTCATAAAAATGATTCAAGCATAAGTGTAAATGTGTCACTCTGCTATGATTAAAAACCTTCGGTTTAGCCTGCCCATGCAATTTTGCACTGGTCAAAATAGTAGTTATTAATCACATTAGTTTTGCCAAAGGTTGACAGCAACCATTGTCTCTTAATTCATTCTGATTCATTCATTGGAGTTCAATAATTAAAATCATGAGTGTCTATTGGACACAGACATTTGCAACTAAAATGTTTATGGGGAGAAATGGATTGGAAGGAAATCAGACCTCTGCTTATAAAATGTATCCAATTGCGTAACAGATTTTAATCTGTTATGTTATGGTGATGAAGTGAATGTGACAGCCAACATCGCCACTGTGATCCTGACAATACACCCACTGATCGCTATGGTTGAGACCGAAACCTTTACTCACATTCAGTAAACACACACACACACACACACACAGGTTTGTTTCACTATCTTTGTGGGGACCGATCATTAACATAATGCATTCCATACCCCTTACCCTAACCTTAACCATCACAACTAAATGCCTAACCTTAACCCTTACCCTCACCCTAACCATAACCTAATTCTAACCCTAATCCTAAAACCAAGTCTTAACCCTCAAACAGCCCTTTAACCTTGTGGGGTCCAGCATTTTGGGCCCCACAAGGCTGTGCAGACCCCACAAGTATAATGTATTCCCCGGCATTTGGACCCCACGAATATAGTAAAACAAGCACACACACACAGCTTGTTAGAAATGCAATGATGAAGCAGAGATTTGTGCCTCCCACCAGGCAACAGCCCCTGAAGGCTGGGTGTCATGTTGTGTAGTGCTGTGCCTGACCCACTGAGGCAGGGTCACTCCATCAGACAGATAGAGCAACACTTTAGGTAACAGCAAACCTGAACACTTTAAAGCTGCAAGTTCTGCAGAGCCTTCACTTTACTTTGGAGGGTAAGAGATGAGCATCTTATAGAAAAGGTGGTGGTTTGAAGCCAACAATTGCCTTACAGTACATTTACCAGCACCTTTTCTTTGCACAAGGGTTCTTCAGGGCAAGCTGAAAGGTTCTTTATTGATTCCACACTAGGCTGTTGGGTAACGGCAAAGCTATATTTCAAAGGAGGTCCACGGGAAGTCTCAAGTCATTTGAAACAGGTCCAAGTCATCAACGTCAGTGAAGTACAGAATAAGTCTCAAGTCAGGTTACATGTCCTTGAGAGCAAGTCACAAGTCAAGTCTAAGGCCCTCTCATGCAGAGATGAAAGATCCCAGAATAAATGCATGAAATTAGGTACTATGTACCCATAACGTCAGGGCGATAATCCTTTTAAACTCAATGACACAGTAGTTCCATCACATATGCAACAACTGCAAAATGTATGAAAATTGCGAATGCAGGCATGGCTGCTAATGTCGTTGTGTGGATCACTGCCCATTCTGCCTCTCTGTCTCTCTCCTCAGACATACAGTGGGGCAAAAAAGTATTTAGTCATCCACCAATTGTGCAAGTTCTCCCACTTAAAACGATGAGAGAGGCCTGTAATTTTCATCATAGGTACACTTCAACTAAGAGACAAAATGAGAAAAAAAAATCCAGAAAATCACATTGTAGGATTTTTAATGAATTTATTGGTAAATTCCTCTGTAAAATAAGTATTTGGTCACCTACAAACAAGCAAGATTTCTGGCTCTCACAGACCTGTAACTTCTTATTTAAAAGGTTCCTCTGTCCTCCACTCGTTACCTGTATTAATGGCACCTGTTTGAACTTGTTATCAGTATAAAAGACACCTGTCCACAACCTCAAACAGTCACACTCCAAACTCCACTATGGCCAAGACCAAAAAGCTGTCAAAGGACACCAGAAACAAAATCGTAGACCTGCACCAGGCTGGGAAGACTGAATCTGCAATAGGTAAGCAGCTTGGTGTGAAGAAATCAACTGTGGGAGCAATTATAAGAAAATGGAAGACATATAAGACCACTGATAATCTCCCTCGATCCGGGGCTCCGCGCATCTCAGAACCACACAGGGGGACCTAGTGAATGACCTGCAGAGAGCTGGGACCAAAGTAACAAAGGCTACCATCAGTAACACACTACGCCGCCAGGGACTCAAATCCTGCAGTGCTAGACGTGTCCCCCTGCTTAAGCCAGTACATGTCCAGGCCCGTCTGAGGTTTGCTAGAGAGCATGTGGATGATCCAGAAGAGGATTGGGAGAATGGCATATGGTCAGATGAAACCAAAATAGAACTTTTTGGTAAAAACTCAACTCTTGTCGTGTTTGGAGGAGAAAGAATGCTGAGTTGCATCCCAAGAACACCATACCTACTGTGAAGCATGGGGGTGGAAACATCATGCTTTGGGGCTGTTTTTCTGCAAAGGGACCAGAACGACTGATCCGTGTAAAGGAAAGAATGAATGGGGCCATGTATCGTGAGATTTTGAGTGAAAACCTCCTTCCATCAGCAAGGGCATTGAAGATGAAACGTGGCTGGGTCTTTCAGCATGACAATGATCCCAAACACACCGCCCGGGCAATGAAGGAGAGGCTCCGTAAGAAGCATTTCAAGGTCCTGGAGTGGCCTAGCCAGTCTCCAGATCTCAACCCCATAGAAAATCTTTGGAGGGAGTTGAAAGTCCGTGTTGCCCAGCAACAGCCCCAAAACATCACTGCTCTAGAGGAGATCTGCATGGAGGAATGGGCCAAAATACCAGCAACAGTGTGTGAAAACCTTGTGAAGACTTACAGAAAACGTTTGACCTCTGTCATTGCCAACAAAGGGTATATAACAAAGTATTGAGATGAACTTTTGTTATTGACCAAATACTTATTTTCCACCATAATTTACCAATAAATTCATTACAAATTCTACAATGTGATTTTTTTTCTCATTTGGTCTCTCATAGTTGAAGTGTACCTATGATGAAAATTACAGGCCTCTCTCATCTTTTTAAGTGGGAGAACTTGCACAATTGGTAGCTGACTAAATACTTTTTTGCCCCACTGTATTTCCACTTTCCAAGACGCCCTCACTGTTATTCCTTACCTGTGATTGGGTCTATACCAGCCCCTTGTTCTGGCTTTTTTCAGTTGTCAGATCCTTGTAGTTTCTTTGTTTCCATGTTTCTTTGCTTTCGAGCCACCTGTACCTGCTAGTAAGCTTATTTGTATTTTTGGATGGTCATTAAATCATTGAACTGTCCCTATCTGCCTCACGGTCACCTGCCTGACAGATAAAATAAACCTGTAAGTTTATCTAACATCAGTAAAGCAAAGATAGCAGCATAATTGCTAAAACATGCTGACTATGAAACAAGAAGAAAACTAGTGAATCATTACTATCAATCACTACTTAATCATTTTATTTAGTTCATTAATTTTCTTAATGCGACCGCACTCTTAGATAGCAGACCTAATAAACAAACAGCAGGTTGTGTGTCTATCATTCACACTTTTCTTAACAAAAGTGGTCTTTCATAGTGATGCCACAGGAGGTATGTGTTTTAAAGCACTGCAAGGAACCTTTAGCCTATCCATATGTTTATTTTTATGAAAGACTGCTTTGTATTGAGTTGTTAAATTTATTTCATAAGCAGGTGTTTTCCACCAGCTGTCATAAAGAAAACACCTGCTTCTACATCGCTAATTATGGTGCTGCTAGATTTGCAACCCTTGAAGCTATAGTGCGTAGTTTCTGTCGCCCCAATGAGGAATTCTAAGTAATGAAAACAAAACTGTCTGCGCGTCCACATGATACAAGCCTTCCATGACCGCACACCACATTGACTACATGGATGAGTGGGTTCTCCAAAGCTGCTTTAAAATATTAATCTATCTTTCGGTGTACAAATCTGTTAGATGAGGAACCCCTCGATGATAAGTTTATGAACTGATAAATAAAATAAACCACATGGTTTTGGAATTCCTTATTTCTATCAACAAGTATCTTGCCTTGATACTGTGTGATGCATGGGTCAACAATTAAGCAAGTAGTTCTTCTGGCCAATCCAGCGTGTGTGAAAAGACACTTATTTTATTATTTTTTGTCCTTTATCTGCCTGTACAGCTGCAGTGGCTTTGATAAGGCAGGCGAATGATGCCTTATGCAGCATTTTTCAACGGGTAATTGTGCGCTACCACTGAGGAATACATAATTATGAGTCAAACAGAGGCTAGTGAGAAATATTTATATACGGGATGAGCCTGTATCCCTTTATTACCAGCACAGAAAGTCTTACACTCCTTTTAAGCACGTATGAAATTAGTGTAACGTTCAGCTCTTTTGGTCCTATTCCAAATGTCGAAAGGAGATGAGGGAAAGGTTGTCGATACAGTAGACCACTGTTTGCCTCAGCCCTTAGTCATTTCCCATGTTTAACATCATAGTTGGCAAATGGTTGCTATAAATCAGGGGTAATGGCCTACAAGGTTAAAACATGCTTGTCGTGTTAATTGTCATATACTGGCACACGTCTGTTAATAATTTTTAGCCCATCTTATTAGAGTGAAGAGATGATAAGAGAATGGGAAATAAGAAGTGTCAATGGTCAAGAGTACGATTTGAGGAGTCTACTTCATGACATGAGGAGTAAAGTTTGATACATAAGTAAGTAAGTAAAGTTTATTTGTATAGCACCTTTCACAGATAAAAATCACAAAGTGCTTCACAATAAAATGCAATACAACACAAGAAGTCACAATACAAGCAAATGGAAATACAAATAGAAAACAAAACAAACAGCCATAAAAAGCCCCTCGACTAAGTAAAACCTGCTTGAACAGCAGAGTCTTCAGCTGCTTTTTAAAAGATTCGACTGAATCCACACAACGTATCATTTCAGATGGTAGGTGTCCTTACAAAAAAGTCTAGGACTTTTCTCATCTACATCTTGTAGTTCAGGGCAACTGTTTAACTGCAGGTATCCATAGCAACATTATTTGCTAGCAAGTAACCTAATTCTAACTGGGGAAAAGGACTATTGTCATTGCTATGACCACTTTAAAATGGTTGTTTGAATTTTTTTTTATAACATTGGAAAGTGGTTGCTTGTAGGGATGGACCCACAGAAAATGATCAACTGTTTAACCGTCTTTCCACTCATTGTTGTGGTTTCTTGTACTGTTTTGATTCACTTTCACCTTTCTCAATGGCGTCCTTTCCATTATCCACAGTAAGCACCGTGTTTTCAGCTAAAAGCTCTTAAAAACCTACCTAATGGAGGAAAGACAACGTTTGAAAATAGCTGGTGAGCATAGTACAGCATTGAGCTGCTAAACAGCCAGTTATTGTGTTAGTGGAAAACCAGAAAGCAGAGCTGTTGTGTATGCAGCTTGTTGCGCTTCCCCCAAGTGGCCAAAAAAACAATTATTACAGTTTTTTATTAATGATGATGTTTTAAATAGAGCTTCTTTATTTAGCACGGCGTAATACACTCTGACGTTTTTGATCATGTTCATACCCCCGTCAATGTTGACTATAATAACCACAATGCCCCAACCAAACATTAAATCACAATTTATATGTAATGAAATCAAGCTCATCACATCTGCACTGATTGATTCTAGACTAAATTGCTGCCTGGCATTTGCAATTTCATTAACTTACGCTGGCAGGAGAGAGAGAGAGAGAGAGAGAGAGAGAGAGAGAGAGAGAGAGAGAGAGAGAGAGAGAGAGAGAGAGAGAGAGAGAGTGTGTATGTGTGCGTGTTTGTGAGTGAGTAAGATACTGAAAGCCGAGGGGAAGGAAGAGCGTGCAGGGCAGGGGGAAAGGCAAGTAGTTAGAGAGAAACATGAGGGCAGGGGAGTGATTTGTTTGTTTTACGGGACCTGAATGCATCGTAATTCAGTGAGACATCTGAGGAGATGGCGGGCGGGGAGGATAAATGAAGTTTGTGTTGAAGAGGAAGCGATCCATTCCAAAATGCATTTGATGTTTATTAAAAAAAAACAATACTCTATATTCATGACTTTATATCCGAACATTAAGATGATTGAATCCTCAGTCTAACCTTCATGTGGGGAAGTATTGAGCTTATACTGCAAAGTCGACTGATCTAACTCAAGTGACAGAACCGTGATAGGATGTGACATGATGTTGATCTACCTTATGATTTCCAGTGTGCGGCTTTAGAAGTACTGCTGTACTTTTAATATAAGCATGGTTAAAGACTCTAATACATTCCGAGGGGTGCTGAATGGGCTTTGACAGATGTGGTCTGACCGCTAACTATAGGACCTACTGCACATGGAGTGAGGGCACCTTGGCCACAGACTCAGACAGAGACACACTGGTCTAATTAAGAAATGTGGCAAGAAGGAAGAGAGCCGAATGGCAGAAGTCCCCGTGGTAAACAGAGTCTAAGATGAGACAGATGTAGAGATTTCCCCTGTCTGTCTGTCTGTCTGTCTGTCTTATAAACCCTCTGTCTGACCCTATACGCTCTGTTCACCACTGGTGAGACCCAGAGTCTGAGACTTCTTTACATTCCTCTCTGCTTTGTCGCCACTGGTCTTAATTAGCCATTAACCACGGTGTCTTTGTCTCGGACAAAGGTGCCCTCAGTCTTCACTTAATGCAGTCGCTATAGTTGGTGGCTTAAAGTCTGTACCACTCACACACACTGAACAGAGGAGACAATCTGCTTCATGGCCTTCCCGTCAGACCAAGTTAATGTGTTTACTGTCGTAATGCTCTTCATGCATTCAGCCCTGGTGCACTGGATATTCCTCCATGATAGGTTGAGCTGAAAGGACCGTTTTATTTCACATGCATTGAACTGCTACATGGTGTCCATGTTTTGTCATAATAAAGGTTTATTAAAATTCGGCCTAACTGCCATTGACACAGCTCAATTGTGAACTTTTTTTAGATCAATTTTTTATTATTTTTTAGCACCATTTATCATCCAGAACAAATTCCACAATATGTGCCAGGTAATGTCAAGTGGTGCATAGAACAGATAAACACAAATTGAACAAGAACAAAAAGAAAGAAAGAAACAGAAATCACACCTTGCCTAGTCGCTCTCCTCTAGTTCTTGTGGAGCTGAGGTCATCAGGTCTGATATTTGTGCTGCTGTGCTTTTCCATAGGTTGATAGTTGTTGACTTGGCTTTAATAATTCTTGCTGTAGAGAGCTCAAGCATAACTATGTCTAGAAAATACGCGAACCACGGTTTTATACAAAGCGAGTGGGGGTGGGGGAGGGGGGATCCAGTGCTGAGCTATCATTTTCTTAGTTGCAGTTGAGCTGGCTAGCCAAATCTTCCTCTGTCTCTCGAGCAGGTGTAATTTAGAGTCATCATTTAGTAACAAAACAATCGGGTCAGTAGGGATTAGATATCCTATCACATCAGATAGTATTGATGTTGTTTTATTCCAAAACACATGTAGGCTACCTGTTCACACTCCCAGACCATATGCAGGAAAGTTTGTTCAGGTTGACAGAATGTACAATAGGGAGTGGGAATAAGCTTTGAGACATATCTCTTCTGAGGAGTTTAATATGTCCTAATTGTAAACTTTTTTGAGCTGAAGGTAATTTGTAGTCTACAGTGCCTGCGCCTGTACATAGCTTCACACCAACCTGCATGTTGTGAAAAGGATGGAGTAGCACAGCTGAAATTTAAAATGTGTTCAGAAGTTACAATAATCATAATGCTTGCAGAAAGCACCTCACTTCCTTTTGGCATCCATGCCACCAATGAGATTGGACACTGACTGCTAGAGTTTTGGTGTAATTCCTCTGCCTGCCACTTTCACTTTCATTTATAGTTTATAGCTTTGTCTGTTTACTCACCTACTCTCTCTCTCGTGTGGCCACAAGTTTTCTTTCTCTGTCTTCCTCTCACTCATTTCTCACTCATTTTTCTACTAGGTAGCAGTTGTTATTTGTGTGTGAGGAGGAATACAGACAGAAAGATCACACCTGAACCAAAATATACACTGCAAACAAACTGCAGATACACATGCTTGTAATGTGCTACCCTGTGTTCTTCACTGCTTCTTCGGTGTGCGACGGTTCTGGTGTCAAGGTATAAATTACTATCAACATCGTGAAATGGACCATGGCTTCAGGTAGAGTACCTTATAATAGGTTTTTGGCCTAAAACAGTCACATGTCCACTCAGCCCTCCCTCGTTCCCTCATCAACCTCCCACTGTAAATAGAGGGCAGTCTTAGACTGTCTGTGTTGTCTTTAGGTCTTAGCATTTTAGCCACTCCTGTCTGCTATCTGCTACCTGTCTGAAATCTGTTTTTTCTCCTACATCTTAAAATGTAGTTGACCAATTAAACGGATTCAGCAAGATACACTTTATGTTATCTGTTGTTCTTTGCACATTGCAAGTACATTTTTGAAATTTAAAATCTTTTGTGAATAACATTTCTGACTATGGTAGGTGCTAGAATCCAAAATAACAATGTTGCACAAACGTCTAAACAGCACAGCATGCTAATTGCACATTACATTGCTATTGCATTACACTGGGATGAAGGGGCTGAAATAAACACATAGTCAGCACCTGTTTTCACCAGGAATGTCTAATTTTTCTACAAAAAATGATGACATGAAAAAAAAAGCCTTAGCATGTCTTGTTAGGGTGGTGTGTTGTGTAACTTTGAGGTACATCACATTTACCTTGTTATCACCAATATTTCAGAAGAATGCACAAAAAAGGGGTGGATGTAAGGGGGTCTTATTCTGCTTAGAAACCCCAAAATTGTTTCTCTGGCCATGGTGTTTAAAACCATATAATGGCAGAGGGCTACTCAGTATCCCTCTAAATTAAAATTGTGAATCAAAAAAATCAACATCAGTGCAATATGATACATTCACCACACCTGACTGCTGCCAAGACAACACCTCTGTGGAAGGAAGCTATTGAAAGAGAAAGGCTCCAGAGTAAATGGTGGTTTGTTGTGATAGAGAGGGATTGCATTCTGCTTTCCCCAGCCAGAGTTTCTGACCCACTGTTTAGCTTTGCTTTGGGACCCAAAAGCAAAAGGCCCATTACCCACCGACTCCTGGGCGTTAAAGCGTAACTCTCGCCAAAATGCAACCTAGGGTCTTTTTGTGAATGTACCCGAGTCAAACTTTTGTTTAAAAGCATATTTAGGACGGAATCGCCACTTTTAAGATTACATTCACAAAAAGACCCTAGGTTGCATTTTGGCGAGAGTTAAGTCCAAACCACAGATTTGTGGTGTTGTAGAGTATTCCTGTTTATGTGAAGGTTATTGAATAGATTATGTACTTGGATACCAGCAGTGTATCATACAGCACACTATTCACCAACACACCTGTTGTCACTCCATTTATATGTAATCATATCACATCCCTCTCACTGCAACAACAACAGCAGAATAATAGCCCCTCGGATATGAAATCAACAGCATTTTTTTTTCAGATGGAAGAATCAGAAAATAGACACATGTAGAAAAAAAATAAGTGTTTGCCTAGAATCTAAGTCCAAAACTATTCTTATCTTTCAATAGGGGATTTGGAAGACTGTCATCACTGACGTACTTGATTGTACCGCGTAATTACTATAACTTGAATCGTGTCCTGTGAACCCTGTGATTTAATCTTGGCTCCAGTGGTGCCGTACAGTTAGCAGCTATTGTCCGCAGTGACAACTGTTATCATTACAACTCTCTTGTCTGTCTTCACAGCAGGTTGAATGCAAATTGGAGCTGCCCCAACCACATATTATCATCCAGGTTTAGGCTGCTAGCTCAAATTCTGATGTATTGGTAGCGAATGACGTACGTTGAAATGTGTTATTGTGCTTTTCATGAAGGTAGTATAACAAAAAATATGTAATGCATTGATGTACTAGCCCTACTTAAAATCTGTTTTAGTTTAGACTGGTACTTTATGATGGATGATGTTATATTTGTAGCATTGCTACGAAGAGATCTTTGTTTACTGCCTTATTGTTTACCAATCCTGACGTCTTTTGAGAAGAATATTAACCTTGAATATGTATAATATACTGTATATGAAAAAATAAGTTGACAATTTATTTTTATGGCCCTAAGTAATGCAGGTATTTACTTCAGGTTGCTTACATCCCCAACAACCTTTAAAGACAACTAAACCTAGGGCAAAAAAAAAGTCCCTGAATAAAGCCCTTGCTGTACCGCTTACTGCTACTCTCGTTGCTGATAGCATACAGTATTAATTGAAGGCTACTCGGATGATCGACGTCACCTCAGATCTTCTCTCATCTGGACTATGGTGGAGGGACAGTAAGAGATTATACATTTTAAGCATTTTTTTTTTTAAAAGCTCCAGATCAGCTACTAAATCAACGCATTCTCATGAATGGATGCATATGATATCGTTGTTGTAGCACAACAATTCATACGATATCCCAAAAATTACGGCAACCGCCGGCTGGTCCCATGAGTTTAGCACTCTTTAGAGTTAATTTTAGGGACCAAACCCCCGCTTGAAAGCCCTGATGCGGATCTTCGTGGTCTTGTTAAGCAGCAGTCAATGTGGTGCATACACTAATAAATATGTGGAATACATACACATTACAGTGCATTACTTTTCATAGCTATATGTACGAACGGTCGATAAGAATGGCCTGACTAAATTGATTTTGAAATGGGATTGTTTTGTCATCTATCTATAGAGTTTTTAGTAATCCTACAATTAGTTCTAGTAACCATCTAACAATCCTGTAGTTATACTAAAAACCTGTTTCCATTTCTTACCAAAGCTGAGCAGCGTAGCTGAGTCAGTAGCAGTGTTACGGAGCCAGTTCCACTCTGGGTCACAGTGTCAGTCTGAAAGAGAAAAGAGAGTAATGAAAAATCTGACTTTCAGTGAACTGAATTTTCGAAAAGGGACGAGTCGGTCAACAGCTTTATTGTTTTTCTGGGCCAAATTTACATTTCAATGGGTTTGGCAGAGGTCCTAGTTTCAGAGAGGTAAGACAGTGTTCAGAGTTGATGAGCAGGAGGGACACTGGAGATTTGCTTTCTCTGGTCTTTGTCCACATTGCAAGCACAGGATTAATTTTGTTCAGCCGGTGTTTGACCTATTGTGATTTTATTGAAGTCTGCAAAGAAGTATCATTTTCAGACACCGTCCAGGCCATATGCAGTGTTGTGTGTAACGTGTTAACATAACTACTTTTTCAGGTAAAAAGTAGTAGTAGTAGGCTACACGCAAGCGGACTGCTGTGGACAGGAAAAAGGCAGGAAAAAGGCTGCATGTGTCTACGACAATGCACGGACCATCGTGGCTGCGTGACCGGTACAAGTCGATACAGACATTACATACACTAACACCGTGTAACGTCCGTTGGACTCGTTCATAATGAATCAGCCGTCACTCTGTGAGTAGAGAATCCAGTCTGCTGTGTAGTTCAGTCACTTCACTGATAAACCATAGATTGGCTTTATGGTCAAAGATAGTTTTTGTATAATTAACTTCAGTCTCTGCCAGAGACGCCTGCTTTTAAAAGTAACGTAAAAGTAACGAGTAACGTAAAAAGTTACTTTCCATAGGGTATAACTAAATAAAGTAACGAGTAACGAGCAAACACTACTTTTTAAAAGTAACTTCCCCAACACTGGCCATATGTGAGGAAATTCAAAGCTACAAAGCAGACAGCTGCTCTCTGCTGACCAACACTCTATCCCCATCTGCCGCAGAAATAATTGAACTGGTAGAGAGATATCGAAAAGAATTTCAGCGCCATGTGCTGCTGAAAGACACTCACACAGAAGTCCGAAAGAATAATAGTGTTTACCGTGGAGGCTGTTTGGCGTTGGTAATGATGCTTGTAGGGAGAAGATGAAGGGTAGTCTTCTTTTCAATGCTGAGAGTTGCTGTTGTTGGAAGCTGTCAATGAATATATAGTAGACTGCTGTTTGGGAGCTCAGGATAGCACAATAAGTATGAGCTTTAAAGTTCTTATTTTCTTGCTGTGATTCAATGAAAGGACGGTATGGATTTTGTCATATCCACACAGGCAATTTATTAATGCTCTAGTCTTTTCTTAGTTTTCCTTTTTGTTGTGTTCTATATATTGAAAATCGGTAGGAACAATGCTGTAAAGTATGCTGTAATATGAACAACTTGCAAATCGCAACAATATGCTTATATGTCTGGTACCCCTACTGTTTGTTTTGTGTAAGACAGGTTCAGATCCTTCATTTAAGTAAAGTACCAATACAACAATGTAAAAATACTTTATTATAGGTAACGTTCTGAATTCAAAATCCTATTTAAGTAAAAGTGAAGGAGCATTGTCATCAAAATGTACCTAAAGTATTATAGTATTATAAGTACTTGGTCTGCAGTAAATTTTCCCCTGTGACTAATTACTTGTTATGATATTATTAGATTACATAATGCAGCCATGTGTAAGTAAGCAGCATTTTACTGTTGTAGCTGGTCGAGGTGGAGCTAATTTTTAACAACTTTATATACAGCTAGCTAGTTTAGTCCAGTGGTTCTTGAGCTAGGGTGTCAGGACCCCTCAAAAGATCACATGTTGAATCTGAGCGATCGTGAGACGATTATTGGGAGAGGAAAGAAGTGTTGCTACACAAATCTCTTTTTATTTTTTTCTTCTTCAGTCTTTAGAGGGGAAATCACTTGGTGGAACACCTTATAGACAACTAAAACATGACAAGGAACTCCAACCAGGCAAAAAGGTTGGGAACAATGCGTTTTATATATATATATATATATATATATATATATATATATATATATATATATATATATATATATACTGTATGCAACATACATGTTTGCATCGGTCATGTACAGCATAGATATTTGTTTACATTTTTTCAAATGGAGGAGCTGATGTCACTCTTCCAACAGACAGACAATGTGGACACATAACGAATCAGACAGACCTCCAGTTTCACTAAACAGTTACTTAATGCCTCAGTAGTCTCCACAGAAAACATGATTTCTATAGTGGGAACCACCAATCACACATGCACACATTTTTATTCATTATTATACATGCAGACAACAATCATTTCAACAGAATAATAGAGTGTGCAAGCTGCATTCCCGTACCAATTTCAGCCCTGCTTTCAGAAGGGAGTGCTGATTGCTATGCAGAGTAGCACCTAATTTCGTCTTTGGCATTGATTTCCTTTTCTTTAGTCACAAGTAAAGATGAGGAGAGAAAAAAAAACAGAAAGAGAAGGGAAAAGAGAGAGAGAGAGAGAGAGAGAGAGAGAGAGAGAATGTGTGTGTGGGGGGGGTGTATAATAGACACAAGCCAAGGAGAGCAATGTACTAAATATGGGAGAAAGACAGACATAAAGAAAATATACCGCCCATTAGTGTTACATTAGGCTTATACTGTACCTCATTAGTCAGAATCAGCTTAATGTACAGGAATTTGTCTTGATGCCACTGCTCCAGTGGCATTGACTGTGAGGTCTGTGCTGCACTATAGGCTTCCAGGGAGAAAGGAGCAGGGCTATTTCTTGTGTGGTGGACACAATAATAAGAACACCTTACAATATCATGCAATTCAGTACAAGAGAGAGAGAATAACTTCCTAGAGTCTTGTCATCACAGGGAGGTTGCCAGGCAACCAGCTCCAGGAAGTCCTGTCTTCTATCAAACACATGTGTATATTTTTACCATGGAGGTGATCTTTTCCTATCCTTACTCAAGCCGTTTAGTTGCCTAAACTTAACCAGATCACAAAATGCTTAAATGAGTCATTAAGGGTATTTTAGATGGCCACAAAAAAAGCAACTGTTGTTTAGGTCATAGGTTTAGGTACGAGGACTTGTTCTATATCCATGTCTCCCCGAAGGTAGACAGTAAGGGCATGTGTAAAGCTGTCAGGACATCTGGCTCACCTGCACTTCTCTTGCCTTACACCCTTGCCAAGGCTTGTCACCTTTACCTGCCCTGTATCTGAAACACCTTGGCTCTATTCCCACTCCTCCATGTTTGCCAAACTGCTACTACTACGAAATCCCAGCTCGTTGAAAAGGCGTCGACACAGCGTTCTATGAAATATACGAAATCAATGTTAAGTCAGTTTGAAATAATGTGATGATGTATAATATGTTGGCATGGTTTAAATATGATTGTCTACTGTATAATCATGTTTTTAATTGTTATTTTAACTAGGGCTAGGCAACTAACGATTATTTTAATAATCGATTAATCTGTCGATTATTTTTTCGATTAATCGATGAATCGGATAAAAAAACAAAACAAAAAAGCATTGATTTACATCAACTCAATACATACTTACATACATACTTGTTGTTTTAGTTAATAGTTGTGTAAAGGTATGTAACCCAAAGAGCAGATACAGACAACACACACACACACACACACACACACACACACACACACACACACACATTCACTTGAAGCTTATTCATTAAATTATTACCATCATTGTAGTAAGTGCAAGTTAAGTTCATTTGTACACCACATTTAAACACAGTTTAAGATGACCAAGTGCTATAAAAGAACTTTAAAATGAAATTAAAAAGTACAACACACAAATATATTCGTCAACAATAACTGATATGGGACAAAGCACAGAATATATACATGATAACAGATTGAAAAATTATACCACCTCTGCTTTACTACTGTTATTAACGAGCTAACGCTAGCTTGCTAACTTTACTACTGTTATTAACGAACTAACGCTAGCTTGCTAACTTTACTACTGTTATTAACGAGCTAACGCTAGCTTGCTAACTTTACTACTGTTATTAACGAACTAACGCTAGCTTGCTAACTTTACTACTGTTATTAACGAACTAACGCTAGCTTGCTAACTTTACTACTGTTATTAACGAGCTAACGCTAGCTTGCTAACTTTACTACTGTTATTAACGAACTAACGCTAGCTTGCTAACTTTACTACTGTTATTAACGAACTAACGCTAGCTTGCTAACTTTACTACTGTTATTAACGAGCTAACGCTAGCTTGCTAACTTTACTACTGTTATTAACGAACTAACGCTAGCTTGTGTTGCTTGTCAAGCAGGATAACGAGTAAACACCACACCAGCACCAGCAGAGCTACTGGAGGGACGTTACGTTCCTCACTTCAAAACGGAACAAAAGTAGGATTCTGTAGTGACTTTACCCTGCTGTTGAACTCCTTTCCTCCTCATCAAGGACTCCGACATGTTTACGTTTTAGGTGCTGAATCATCTTCATGGTATGCCTGTGCCATGCCATGTCGCTTTTGCTTATCTTGCAATTAACACGTTTTCGATTTATTTAGTGTGAAATGCTCCCACACCTTGGATGACTTAGGTCGTACTGATTTCTCTGCCTCCGCCATGTGTTTCAGAACAACGTTACGGGTCTGTCCGGTCTCTCTCCGTGTTTCCTCTACCCCCACTCTGCTCTTTTTTCTTTAATCTTGCTCTGCGCTGCTCTGCACTGCGTTCAAATCAATTATTTTTTTTTATCTCCGCGACTGAGTGGCATATTGATACAACGAATCGATAATAAAATTCGTTGCCAACTTTTTTAATAATCAAAACTTATCGATTTTATCGATTTGTTGTTGCAGCCCTAATTTTAACCTAATTTAGGATCCTGTGGAACCTGTATATGGTGTAAACCTAAACTGCTGGGCTTTTGGCCGTTGACTACTGCTCATTGTGCATCAAATCCTCATGGAACAATGCACTGAATGAGTCATACAATGTACTAAACATAGACACACATGTTGCACATCATGTACACCCTGATATTTATGAAAGTGCACCTATGGGCAGCGCTGAACTCTATCTTTTTTATTCCCTTTTCCTTCTTTCTACTTTATAGCCAGCTTGAGTGCCTTAAAGTGCATGCTTCAATTGTTTCACTCCTCTTAGTGGAGCCACACAGCAGGGAGACGTCTTCCCTGGTGATGTTAAAACCACTTACCAAACTTGTGAACTCTGTACACACAGAGGGTAGTACTTGGATAGCTATTCGTTTTAGTCCGTCACACACTTCTTTTAACGCTCATTATGAATGAACGTTTATCTGTCTTAACTAGTACCTTTTCTAACTTTCTTGTTGTTTTGACTATTTGTCTCCCTGTGGCACTTTGTCCACTTTGTATTTCCCAGTTTCATCATTATCTCTGTTTGTGTCTTCACTGTTTTGTGGTCTAAAGGAATATGTAGCCCAATCAATCTAAATGTGATTCTGGATAGCTACAGTGTGTGTGGTTTTTATTTTAATTTTTTATCTGAGAGCACTTTCCTTAATGATTTCAGCTAGATGTGATCTAGCTATGTAGCCTATTTTGGGGGGACTTTTGTTGTATTTCTCCATCTTCTATTTCTGTTCCCATTCAATAAATCCAGTCAAACTGTGGGAGAACACAGTGGGGAGGTACACTTGGGCTTTTGTCTGACTTTGAGGACACCACCAGCAGCAGCAACAACGGTACAGTTACTGTTTTTAGCCCACTTCTATCCTCTCCTGATGTGTGTTGCAGTCTCTTGGCTGGCTCTCACAGAACAAACAGCCCTGCTTCTCTGGACCCCACTCAGTTTAGAGCAGCCATTGTTCCCCTAAAACATAAACTCCTTCTCATCCATCCTCTTAGGCTCCAAACTCTGGTACGTGGGCCAAGCTGTCTAAACAATGGCCCCTGAATAACCGTGACGCTGGATGTGCGGACAGCTTCACTGTAATTGAAAAAGTCCTCTAATGAGTGAGGCTGAATGCCTGACCGTGGGCCACCAAGCCTGAAGCCTGGGAATTTGTATTGTCTTTCTCCTCTGAAGGCTTTGGATGGGACCATTTTGGCATTGTCTGTGCATGTCTGCTCGCATGTGAGGATTTGCTGTGAGGATATTCATTTGGTAGAGCAGGTCATTCCCATAGTGCACATCCTATCCTTTGGTCTTGCCTGATTTGCATTCAATTTAAAGGCTATACTCCTATTCACTGATCTGCTCTCTGCTCTCTCTGTGCATCCTAACTACCTCTCTTGGAAGGCTCATGAAATTTTTTTTTTTCTTTTTTACAATTTATTAAAGACTTTTTGATATTCCTTTTCTATTTCTCTCCTCTCTCCATGAATAGACGTGGCTAAGGACAGCCTGCTGAGGTAATGCAGTTTTTTTTATAATGAGCTTCCAGTCAGTGGAACAGCCTAGTCACATCTAATATCTCCTAATAAAAGAAGAGTGGTTGCTGCCCTCTCCAGGGAGTGCTATTCAGCTAAAACATGTTGGAGTGGTGGGTGGGGAATGCCTTTTAATTAGGGGCGCTAAAACTCCACAGGGAACATTAAAGGTGCCATGTCTTCTATTGACCTCTGACCCTAAACATTGCATCATCCTATAGACTTTCTTTTTGACCGACAAACGATTAAAGTGAAACATCAACCTTTTCTCTTCCTTGCAACACAAATGCATTCTCTCTACTTCATTGGCTTCTTTCTTTCCCAGTAGTGCAGCACAGGTCTCCTGCTTGTAGTGATATTACACGCCAGCCTCTCCACACTCAACAAAGAGTGAGGTTGCAACCTGTCTGAGCTTCATCCTGACTGGCAGGCATGATGGCCATGCTGGGTTTCCTCTTAATAGTATAACCTGAATTTGATCTGACTTTTGACCAAACCAGCCATGTGTGTGTCTATACCAGCATAACCTCTACCACCTACGCAGCAGCAAAGCAATAACAGAGCTGTGACACTTAGCCCCTCTGTGTTTTCTACACAGAGTACGTTTTTCCTTTTCAATCTGATGACAGCTGCATTGACCCGTTCCCCTGCTACACTCCCTTTTATATTGATATCGTATAAATACACCGTGGTATTCACTATTAAAATATTATGGTTGTGATAGCTCCTTTTAATAAGTCGTCAGCACTGTGGTGTCAGTGACTGAGATAGGTGAGCTGAAAATCAGCATCCAACAACAAGGGAAGGCTTTCTGCGACCAGCTGTGGTCCCCGGCAGACAGAATCACTGAGAGTTATAACAGCCGTTTCAGTGCTTAATTAGAAAGCCAGACCAAAGGAAACGGCTCATGTTCCTTGTTAAACATGCGGAAGGCCATAAGCTCACAGCGCAGACTGTCTGAGGGTCAGCGGGTCAGACTGAGATGATGAAGTTAACCCGTACGTGCTTCCTGAGTTCGAATGAGGTAAGGGTCTATGACTAGCATGTGTTTTTATTCACTGACTGAGATTATGTCTACATTGAATTGAGTGGGGAATCATCAATATTACACACGACAAATATCATCTACCCTGAAAACTGTATATGCAGTATTTTAGAGGCTGTTCTAGGAATGCTGAATTGCTGGAATTGCCTCTGAGCCGCTGCTCAGGACGCCATTGCTCAACTATATCTTAACATAGAAAATATGTTTTTGCTGCTAAATTAATGTTCGGAATGTCGAGTACAGCCCCTTTAAATCATCGCATATATAATAAATCAATCGATGAAGTCATTAATTTGCTAATCTATAAATTAAACTTTCAATTTCTTATGCCTATTAATCAAATTCATATTGATAGACATTGTGATATGCTGTTGTTGTGAGTCATGCCAAGTGCGTCTTCTGTAGGCTTTTGCCTCTGTGTACCTCCCAGAGTTATCTGTATGCAAAGCAGCAAAGAAGCCCCGTGGCTTAGTATTAACACTATTTTGATGCTCATCTAGCTCCATGTGTGCTGCCCCATCTGAACCTAATGACTAATTACTCGCTGCGTGAGAGCTGATACAGCTCAGCGGTTAACTACTAATTTAACAATTTAAATACAGGTAAACAAGCACTATATAACACTTTTTTTTAAATTTTTTTATTAAAATATGAATGTACTTGAGGCTTATGTATAAATGTTTTTTGTGTGGTCTGAGTTTAACATTACATACCCAAGTTAGTCTTTTTTACTTGCTTTTTTAGACATATTGTTAATGTTGAGTGTATATGCAATTTAAGTTATTAGCAGTTTGATTTAAGAGTACAGTTCATTGAAAGTTCATTAAGTATGGAAAATCGCAAAGATACACATGCTAACAGCTACTATCATGCACACCTTTTTTGCTAAAGAATGACACATGCTGCACACACACACACACACACACACACACACACACACGCTTTCCTCTCTGATACCACTCCTCCACTGTAGTTCCACAGCCCACAGGACAATTGTTGTGTGTAATGACCCGCTGTCCTGTTACTCTTGGCTGATCCCTTTCTACCATCCCTGGGGTATTTTATTTTGCCAGCCTGATCGAGCCTGTGCAGCCATTTGGATCGACCACCAGACAGACCCAGACAAAGAATCATAAAACTTTAATCTGGGATGAATTGTCATCTTGGTCCTCTCCCAAAATCACAGTTTTATAGTATGTGTTTCAGGTGGTATGGATGTTATTTAATTCATAGTTAATTGCTAAATGAAGAAAGGCTTTGAAAACACATCTGTCTGTCTGTCTGTCTGTCTGTCTCTCTCTCTCTCTCTCTCTCTCTCTCTTTCTTTTTCCTTCTATCTCCCCCCTTTCTCTCTCTATCTACCCCCCCCCCCCCCCCCCCACCCCCCCCCCCCCCACCACCCCGCCCTCCACCCCTCTCACTCTCTCTTTTAGGATAATTGATGCCAGTGCCATGGGCTTTTTCTGCTCTCAAACCTGATGTTCCTAATTTGTGTTAAACTCACAGAGGACATTTGGTCTGTCAAAGAAACCCTTAATTATTTAATTTCTTACTGACTAATGACTTGAATGACATCCCTCATAAGATTTGGAACAGATACCCTCCAAAACAGTGTGATGGATTGCTCTTAGCTGTATTACATAATTCATTTTGGATTGTTGTTGTACAGGTGGGCATTTCAGAACGTAATTGCTGTGCAGCTGTGCAGCAGACTACACACTACAGACTCATAACCTACACCTTTATACATATCTCTCTTTATTATCCAGCAACTTTAAATGAGTGAAACAGTGGAATACATTTAAACTGATAGAATACCAACATTGTATTATCTTATGGTAGTTAAATCGTCACAATCATAGAAAGATATGCACTGTGATTTATATAATTAATATAAATCCATCCTAATATTGGGTTTATGTTCATATAACTGTTTAATGTGTTCTGTCTGAATATTTGGACAAATTTTATGTTAATGCATTGGCAACATTGTTATTGAAACTTTCATGCCAATAAAGCCCCTTTGAATTGAAATTGAATTGAAAGATGTGAGACATACAGGTTAAATTAAATAAGCTACAGATGGACATTTTACAGCTATAACATTATTGAAAAAAGAGTTTGATTCAGTATAGAAAAGAGTCAAATGTGAAAACTTAAAAATTCAGCTTAAAAGATTAAACGAGGAGTGACTGTGCTGCTGTGTATAGAGTGAAAAGGTCACCTCTCTATAGATGAGAAAGGAGGAAGAACATCGCAGAGAAGAGGCAGACAACTGGCTGATAGTAGCAGAAGAGGTTTGGAAATGCTTGCCAGCAACCGAGGTCTAAACTTGAGACAAGCAGCCAGTGGAGAGAGGATGTAGTAGTAAGTTACATGAGTGGGTATAAGAGGCTGACATGCTGCAGTGGTCATGAGGAATGGATGGGGCTGAATGGAGTTCAATAAGTCTGCTAGGAGGGAGTTCCACTACACGTGGGAGATAAGCAAATGATTAGAGCTAAAGAAATCGCTTTGCAGCGTGAGAAAAGAACTCATTTTATCTGTAGCAGAGTGCAAAGGCATAGTAATGGATCAGATTGTAGCTGAATCATATTGACAAGATGTTTAGAGGTCTTGCATTAATTGTCGAAATTTGAGACTGTATATTAGGTGGACAGAGATTCAACTGGAGATTTTAATAGACAAGGTTGGCGATATTCTATATTGACCAACATTATGCTAATATCATTTTCTAAAACACAGCAACACACACAGTAACACAGCTAGAGAATATAGAGTCAGTGGAAGGAAATGAAAGGGAGAATAGTGATGACAAATGAAGTTATGGGACATAATGACAGATCTTGATTCAACTGTAAAGTTCAAGTTCTGATAAGACCATGGAATGAAAATTTGGAGATGTCATGATTCATATTTTTAAAGCTATTTTCAGAATCAAAATACTGCCAGGGAGTGTGTTGTAAAAGAATAATATTCCTCATCAAATCATCTGAGGTCAGTACTTTTTGGATAATGATTAAATGAAAAATAAAAATGTTTCCCATAACACTACATTTCTGCTGACTTTACCTAACTGAACATGTGTGAGAAGGATAAAGGAAAGCATCCTTTATCATCTCTAAGCACCAGAGACAGTGCGCCTACTATTTCATATGGTGTGACTAATAGTAAGATTGGAAGGGAAGTTGATGTATTAAAAATGCAAAAATGAATACATAATACATCATAAACGTCTTATACATTCATTGGAGGAAGGAGATAATCATTTGACAACTGCTATTTAAAAGGTCACAGTAAAATATGTATATGCCTTGCTTTTTTTTCTTCATTCTCTACTCCTTATTATGTCTCCATCATGAATTCTCTATTCCTCCTCCTCATGCTCCCCATCTCATCTTTTCTTTTTATCCTTACTCCATGGTCCCCACTCTTGCTCTTGCTCTTGCTCTTGCTATCCTTCCGTCTACAGGGACCTCAGGGGACCCAGATGGAGCCTTAACACTCAAAAACTGGTGTACCCTTGGGCTCCCTGATTTCTTTGACCGTTTCAGCTATGACTTCCATACTCCACGGTCATCTCAGTAAATGACTGAGCATGTGAAGAGTGGTCTTTGTGACTCACAAAGCTAAGAGTTTTTCAAGTAGAATTTCATAGCAATCCATCTAACAGTTGTTGTGACACAAAAACAAAATTTTTACCACAAAAATCAAAAGTGCATGTTAAGCAGAAATCAGTATCAGTAGAACAGGATTAATTATGGTGCCTGGAACAACCCCAGATCTGTCTGTCGTGGTTGCCGGCAGGCAAAAGGGGGTATAATAATTTCCAATTCTAAATGGAAATGTAATCAAAAGATAATGAACGAATCAGAAACCTTCGTATGAATCGATCTGCATTTCAATCATGTGTTCATGGTGCACTGGTCTTAACAGTGCGCTGAGAATATGTTATTTTTGTAATTCCACTTGAGTTAAAAGCTGGTTTAATGAGAACAGGAAACAGTTTGCTTTAGGAACCGTGCCTCAATTAAAGCATGTGGTGTCTCTTAAATAGTAGAATCTTAAGTGCAAAGCCTAGGGCGGAGATTAATACCTTAGTTTTAATGCAGAGAGATAGACTGCATCTTTAGACTGATAGCCCTTGGAATGTCCTTGCAGATGTATAAGACCAATGAATAGCCTCTACTACAATAGCTCTTATCTGCTCTGTGAAACAGGGCTGCATGCAGAAGTCTGCTGCCACGAGAGCCTTCCATAAGAATGGAGGGAAGGCACAAGCGCAGTCAAATCCTTTCCTCTGATCCCATTGATGTCTCAGCTTAACTCTAATTGAGGAGGTGCTCACTTGACAGAGCATGAGTCCCTCCTATATTACTCACTTAAGCAGGATCTCTCCTTGAGCTGGAAAAAAGATGTCCTTTACTCCCTGGTGTCCTGCGGTCAACTTTTAAAAGATCAATTGTAATTTGGGCTGAATAACCTCAACTCTGATGGATTGCTTACATGGGCTCATGGGAATCAAGGGGTCGATGCATTTTAGAAAATGAAATAGGCGAATGAGCATTCTATGTTTATTGCCATCGAAATGAAACTCATACACTGTTTAGCTATATCCCCACTGAGGCTAGCATTGAGTTACAGATGGATGAGTTCAAGAATAGCAGTATAAAGGCACGGCTGCTTCATGTGGGGCTGTGGGAGTTTGTGTGGCTATTGGTTGATTTAGAAGTGCTGCATGTTGAGCTTGTTGCTGGTTGGAATTTACTGATGCTTGTGGGTTTAGCCTGTGAGAGATGACAATATGACTCCAGTTACAGTAAACAAATAGACCGGCTCTGTATGTGAAGGTGTATTTCTGTTGAGTATATATATATATATATATATATATATATATATATATATATATATATATATATATATATATAACACAAATTGTAATTAACTGTCGTTGTCCTTAAACCATAGATGTGGCAGATCAGAAAACACTCGTGAATAGTTTGTGGTCATATGGGACGTTTACATATGAGAACTTGGGTTGTTTCTGTGTGATGTTCATTCTCACATACATATTCTGGCTCAAATAATGTCATGAAGACAGAATTAATCATAAGTCTCTGAGATTTTAATTGAGATCATATTAGCCTTATACTGCTCATCATAACATCAATTTCCTGGGAAGTAAATCAATGAATCAATAAAATGAAATTTTTAAAAAGCCAAATTAGTGTGATAAATTTAAGCAGGAGAACATGTTGACAACTCTCTCATATATGCTTTGAAAAATTCACATTCATACGACAACGAAGCGTTTGAGTGCTCCTCTGTTCTGCCAATTGAACGTGTGCAGCACAGCAACACCAAATCCCCCCATATGAGACAATTATTACAAAGAAATGTATTTAGCTCCAGAGGTACATCATTGACATGTCTTAATTTAACAACTCCCCACTGGTGAGGGATTTTCATTGTACCCTCAGCTGGAAAAATAACTCCTGTAAGCAGTGTACAAAAAGACACTTAATCACAGGATCAGTGGAATATGGAGTGACTCTGTGTGCTGCCAGCAGAGCCAGCACCAGGCAACGGGATAAAGGATGATGTATTCCTCTTAGAGCCTGGCGGCAACTGATCCTTCTGAGGGAGAGGCACGGATGCAATCATGAGCTTGCTTATTTCCAGACACAGTCACAGTAATAGGGGACACGTGCAGCCAAACACAAAATGGCACATGCAACAAATCAAGTTGCTTGTCCAGTGAACCAAACTACAACTCATCTCAGGATTAAGGGCTTAAGGGGTCGAAGGTTGTTAAGTGTGTACATGCAACATAGCCTCACCTTAAGATCTGAATCTATAGATCCTTCGAGCATCTGTGGAAACACGATGGCTCTTCTTCCCTGCTTTAGTTCTCAGCAGTTGCATCATATAGTTGGTATTGTATCTCAGATCCATTCCACCCACGACCAGTGATGCTAGACTAGTGGTGGAGCCACTGGCCTATCCCATCTATTATTCAAAAAAATATGTGTGAGCAGCTGTTTTTAGGCTCATTAGACAGAGATCATACAAAGACTGGGATACAATTTCAGTTGTGATCTGACTTTCAGTCAGGCAGTATGGATGCCAAACAACTTCTCAACCATATAACACAGACTGAGACGGAAGGATATAAACAGATGTAGCTGTTTGCAGAGACAGTGTCTTGATTTGTCACATGCCAAGAATAATCTTCTGGTGGCGCAAATCTCCAAATCTCTGAGGGATTGTTTGTAATAATTGTAAAAATGCGTTTTTTCCAGCAGAGACACATTTTAGTTTTAAGACGAATGATCAATGTGTAGCATTTGTAAATTGTAAAAATTAATTGGTTAAAATCCTATTTAGAGGGGAGCAGACACAATGCTTCTGTTGTAAGTCATTTTGTAAGTTTGGAGAGAGAATTGTGATATAATCCTTTTGTTTGATTTTGTTGCCATGTAATAAACAAACCAAGGCCAACAGAAACACAAATGCAGGATGCTACAAGGGGATGCGAGAAGATATTCAGATAATTTATTAATGCCATGTAAACTTACAGTACATATGTTGAGAGCAATTTTTGGCTGCCATTTTCATACTGCTTACCTAATCTTAACCTCTGCTTGTTACACCACGAAATTAACAAGATTAATTAAAGTTGAATTTTGTATTGGGTTGGGTACTGAACTCTGTACTTTTTTGGGTACCAACCAAATTACTACCGAGGACCGATTCACGTTAAATCAAACGGTGCCAGATTGCGGTACCTGAGAGCATGTAAGCGTGAGCATATCTGACCTTTCTGCATGTTGACCAATGATGACAGCGGGCGGTGCTCTGACACACACGCAGAGGTTCAGATGGAGCAAAGCTACGTCGCCTCTGCAGTTTATTTTAGTCACATTGAGTCATGGCAATTCCGGTAAAGAGGTTGCAAGTGTGGTTACAGTTTTCAAAACTCCACACGGACAGCGTTCACTGCAATATAATATAATGGCGAGCCGAAAGTGCTAGCAGTGCAGTAACACTTCCTCTGACAGGCAGTCATAACAGTTTTCTCTATTCCCTGTTGACTGACAGACAGAATGGAGGTTGTAAGGCAAGGCAACTTTATTTTACATAGAACAAAAAGGCAATTCAAAAGGCTTTACATTAAACATTAAAGAGCAGTTAAAAAGAGATAGATAATAAACACAGGCTAAAATAGAATAAGATACAAATACAAGAATAAAAGTTCCATTGTAAAAAATGAATAATTATTTGATTTAATAGGTTGTAGCGATAGGTTTGGGGAAAGAAAGAGGTTTTATTTTGTGTGGAGTGTAAAATGTTCTTAATAAATAACAATAAAATGTTTAGAATAAATAGGTTTGGACTTATTTTTCAGAACTGAAATATTTTTTTGTTATTAGAGAGGGAAATTACTGAAAAAAAGGTACTGGTGTTGACTCATGAACCATTCGTTCAAAAAGCTACGAAAAGTTAAGCACTGTAATTTCTAAGCATTCCACGTTTTTTTTTTCTGTAGTCACGACACTGGCCGCATAGGGAGGATGTCGGGGTGAATGGGTGGGCGTTAAGCGTTAACATATATGACTTTCAAGCCAGAGAGCGGAGTTCGCTTCCCGTGGAATACTAAAGCCTTTCACCCAGGAAATGCGTGTTCCTTTGGAGTGTTTTAATCCTTTTTCCTAATCTTAACTAGTCGTTTTGGGTATCGTTTGGGTTTTTTCCGATACCAGTGCTAAAACAAACATTTTAAAACGGTGCCGGAGCCTAAATGGTCCCTGAAAAAAAGAAGAGCACAAAACGACAGTCGGTGACATTAAAGAATGGCTTGTTGATTGCTACGACCATGTGGTCAAATTTAAAAAATTTATTTAAAATGTGTTAACAACTTAAAACAATAACGTATTTCCCCAGGCAGTTGCTGTTAAATGACAAAAAGACTAACCACTAGATGGCAGAAGGGTACTGTACAACAACATTGAATGCACCATGAACTTACGAGTTGCAATTGAACACACCCTTAAGTCCTGTCAGTATTGTTTCTCCAACAACAGCAGTGGCCATGGTGTCTTAAAGTGCAGCTAGTGTCTTTAGCTGCAGACTGTTGTATGTCCCACTGTTGGAATCCTTTCACCATATTGGAACCAGGTTTCGGTACCCAACCCTACTTCTGTTACAAGTCCAAAAGTAACTCACTGTAATTTTACCATTTGATGATTTGTCTACTGAGTTCTAGGATACACATGTAAACTGAGTTAACTTTGCAACACTGAGCGATACAGTAGCTGCAGAAAAGATACAAATGATGGAGAAATTCTCAGTTTGCTGCTTGGGTTGTGTCGGTTAAGGAGTTTTATTACACATGCTCTTTGATGTCCCTCCTGTCTCCTCAGACACAGAAGTTAGTGGGGCAATTAAGGAAAAAGCCCCAACCCCCCACTAGTCCTTTCTGGTAAGCTCCACCCTTCCATTTACTTGTATCCAGCTGCTAATTAATGAAGTGCTATGAGAGGGTTACCCAATCAAATCACTGGACCCATAAATCAAAGACCTTTTCTTTTTCCTATGGGATGCCTGCAATATCATCAGAGCCACTTTTCAGCACAGTGCTTGGTTACGTACATGTGTTTGAATGTTCCTGGGAGTGTGCTTTAGTACAATAACGTTTCTATCTGCAAAGTGTGCATTAAAGCATGTGCATTAGCATGCATGTGTTAGTGCAAAGGTGCACATTTGTGCTTCTCTTTGTTTGCAGCTCAATACATACATAAACATCTTTGTGGCACTTGCTCTGCTCGGTTGCACAAAGGCTAGGCCCATTATACAGATTCATTTGAGAGATTGGATGAACATAAATGGATGGATGAAGGGAGAGAGGACTGAAACCATGACAGCAAAGAGGGAGAGGGAGAGGGAGGATGACATAGGCAAAGAGAATGACAGACAGCTGTGTGGGACAGTAAAGAGACCGTAGAGGAAGAGAGGAACAGAGAAAAAGAAAAATAAAGAGAGAGAGCAGGCTCATGGGAGAAAGAAACAGGTAGGCGGCAGAGGATGATTAAAAAGTGAGACAGAAGGAAGGAAGGAAGGAAGGGGAAATGGATGTGGGATCTCCTTATGTAGGATAATGGCTCCCCTCTGCTCTCTCCTCTATTGCTCACCGAAGGGCACATAAGAGTCTGTGGGCAAATATGTATCAGTCTGGGCAGCTTAGACAATTTCATGGAGCTGAAGAAGATGATGATAATCCAGTTAAATTGAAAAATGGGAATGTCTATGGATCCTCGTTCATCCTGTAATTAATCCTTTCTTACATTCAAGCAGCCAGATAGTTTATATGATTAGGATTGATACTGAGGATAATATTTGCCTCAGTGATGCCCTGCTGAAAAACTACTAGCTGCCTTTTAATGTACAAATTAACATTTATTTCAAGCTGTACATTGAACAAAATAGGCCCTCCAGTTGTTTAAATGGAGTGTCACCAGGACAGACAGGAGAGCTACGGTGTATGTGTGTGTGTGTGTGTGTGTGTGTGTGTGTGTGTGTGTGTGTGTGTGTGTGTGTGTGTGTGTGTGTGTGTGTGTGTGTGTGTGTGTGTGTGTTCTTGTTTAACTATATTTGTGGGGTCCAAAAACCGGGAGTCCTGTATACTTGTGGGATCCGACCAGCCTTGTGGGGCCCAAAATGCTGGACCCCACAAGGTTAAAGGGCTGTTTGAGGGTTAAGACTTGGTTTTAGGATTAGGGTTAGAATTAGGTTATGGTTAGGGTGAGGGTAAGGGTTAAGGTTAGGCATTTAGTTGTGATGGTTAAGGTTAGAGTAAGGGGCTAGGGAATGCATTATGTCAATGACGGGTCCCCACAAAGATAGTGAGATGCACTGTGTGTGTGTGTGTGTGTGTGTGTGTGTGTGTGTGTGTGTGTGTGTCATATTTAAGGACCAATTTTGGACTCTAAACCATTGATTGGGGAAAGTGTAGCTGGGGACTTGTTTGCACTGCGCTTATATTTAGCGCGGTTAACAAAAGAAATTGTCTTTGTTGGGGTTAGGATAAAAGCAAAGGGAGACTTCTCATTGGCTGCTCTACACTTGCCGGCAGATAGGGGAGAGGGAGCAGGAAGGAGTCTTCTGGCATTTCTTTTGCTTTCTACCTACAGCAGCTTTAAGGCAGCTCCCCTTTAGAGATGTTGCTACAAAGTAGCTGAAGGCGATGAGCTGTATCTCAACCATAGACTTATTATTAATGGACAGAGCATGTGTGACGTCACCCATTGGTTTGTGGAGATCTGCTATGAGTCGTCGAGTTTGCCGTTACGGGCGCAGCCATCCTGGTTGCGGATGTGATGATTTTAGACGAGAGTGAGGAGTGAGGGAGGAGCCCTTACACTCTACGTTACGTTACACACTTTCACTAGCAATCACATCATAGCCACGCCCTAAAACACCCCCTGCTTTATCGCCGATTTTAAAATCAATAATAATTCAAAACATGAACATCATTCTGTGTTGCAGAAGACTGAAAACTAGCGATTGAGACCATAAACTCATTATGAAAATGTTTACTGAGGTAATAAATCCATTGACATATATATAATGGACCAACAGATACCGTTGCTCTGGACAGAGACCAGTGAAGGATATTAGAAGCACTTTTCCAGTGATAGCTGAGCGTTGATGCGCAGCCTCCAACTGAGAGAGATGACGTAAATGTGCCATGAGCAACCTGTCTGAAAGTTGTAAGTCTTCTGGTAGCTGTGCCAAGAGAAATCTCAATCATTCCCAATCTTGCAGAGACGGAGAGCGTAGGTATATGTAAGGAGATAACATAGGCACAGGCTAATTATTGCTAACTAAAATGCTAGTTAACATTAGTAATTCAACTTAAACTGCTAATGTGAGACGAAACTGCCTGCATGCTTCTCCTGTACTGTACAGTAATTTCTCTACTGTGCGACAGTAAGTTGCGTGGTTATGACACAGTTGTTAGCCTATTTTTACAAAAACGCCTGCTACGGAGCCATAACGTGAGGTACAAGGTAATGGAGCCTTTTATACATTGTCGTGTTTCTTTAGAAATAAACAATGGACAAATAGAGTCTTGAAACGCTTCAGATGTAAAGTTATTTGCTGTCAAAGTGGCACCAAAATGAATGGCAGTCAATGGAATGCTAATGGGAGGTGATGGCTTGGTAGCATCAAAATGGCGCCATACCAAGCTTACCTCCTTGAATAAATCAAGTGAGAAGTGGGTCACTTTCTCTTAGACTTCTACAGAAACCGAACTCTTTTTGCAACCGCACGTGCCGCCCTCTGCTGGAATTCAGATAGAATGCAGGTTTAAAGGTATACTATGTAACTTTTCCCTCTTCGGTCCCCCTACAGGTTGTCTCATTGGAGACAGCTCGCACGGCATTTGCAGCACTTCGCCAATGCATTGTCCATTAATATTTACAGTCAACAATCTCAACAGAAACCTTTGCATTACTAAATATAGTCTCGCTCCACTCATTTGTGCCTCAAAGAAAGCACAGAGGACATTTTATAGATTTATGAGGGACAACAACTTCTTTGGGAAGCTGCCTAAAGATTGCCAGTGTATTATGCTTTACTAAATCTAAGAATTGACATTTTGAAGGTCTGACCCTTCTGAAGGGTACATTTATTCTATAGAAAATCAAGCTTTTCTAAATGCTGTCTTTTAAAGTCTTTTCGACAACGAATTGGCCATTACATTTGAATGCTGTTTATTTATATAGAGTCACCTCAGAGACTGCTTCTAGACATATCAAATTGAGGAAAAGGTAGAGTCTGAATATTATCTATTACCATACAGACATAAGAGTGGTATAGATCTGCTCGTTTAACCAGTGCTCGAATTATCTTTTTGTCTTTAAGGGGGTCTCTCTATCTCATAAAACAAAGTTGGCACACCCTGCACATAGCCTAACAAGGCTATACAATTAAATAGTCTAGGCGTGAGTGGCGCTTTTGCGCAGTATATGCGCACAGTAGGCCTAGGCTATAATTTGACACACACACACACACACACACACACACACACACACTCACACACAACAGACAGAGATTTTTTTTTTTTACAGAAATGGAGTCCTTTTAATTAATTTCAACATATTATTGATTGTAATAGTCCATATTTCATTTCAATTTCGCAATACAAAGAAACAGACTAAACGATTTAGTTTGAGTGTCATTCTCAATTTCTCAATGAAATAAAACGTAACTCATTTGACCCAGACCACCGTCTCAGATATCAAACCCAATAATGCAAGTCTTTAACTTATACACAGGGGAAATGCACTAACTGGTAGGAATTAATCAAGCCATTGCACAGCCAAACTATGTTCTAGTCTTATAATGTGCACGTAGTGATAACAACACCTGGGTGTTCAGTCATCTCGTGTTGAACCGTGGAAATAAATAGACAAACTATTTTGGAATTTGCACTGAGATGTTGTCGGGAAGCCTATTCACTGAATATTCCACCATCAGAGATTGCATGGTATTGCTGACAGGTGTTTCAAAATATCTGGGAACTTTTCCAGAGCTCTGAATGGCAGAGGATGCAGATTTATTTATTTAAGATGTATTGGTGGTATTTACCTCAAAAGCACATTAAGCTAAAAGCAAGGTGACTTCTTCGGACTTGCGAGTGCTGTCAAATCAATCGTAGCCATAGACTGTTCATATTAATCGTAGCCTATATGTGGTTTGCTCACATAGCCTAGTGGTGTGGTGGTGAAGTGCATTCATGCTGCGTTCATGAGCGTAGGGTAGGCTCAGGTCAACGTCCCGTAATAGCCTATATTTTATATTTTAATTTAACGTATTTAATGGTAAGAGACCGCACAGGGATGGATAATGAGCGTTGTTTAAGATTAAATTACAATGCCACATATGGCAGACACCTTCAGATGTGAGAGACCCCCTCAGATTTTTGACTTTGTTGCTTTCATGGGAGCCAGCTCTCACTCTATGGGAGCTCAGCTCCCTCTGGCTCCCACGTAATTTGAGCACTGCGTTTAACTCTTGGTAAGAAAGGGAAAATGTAAATGTAGCTAACAGACTTAGTCAAAAAAGCCTTACTTACCACCAATCTGCACATAATATCCATCACAAAATGTTATATAAGTTAATTAAATTTTAATTTAGAAAGGCAGAATGTAACTAAATAAAGTCACAGTTCACAATGCATTTCAGAGCTAAAACATGCCTTGCAGTGCATGGAATTCTTTGTAGACCTCTGACTTGAGGCAGAGATCATCACAAACAAAGGAAATAAAGACATTGCTAAAGTGTAAAAGGTTGTCAGGAGCAGTGTGGACTTCATTATTGTAATGATGAAGTGTTTAAAAAGTGTGGGCTGTCTGGCTCAGACGAGACAAAAAGAGTGTTGACAAGAAGAAACCAAGACCCAGTAGCCCCTTTTACAGGGCATCTGTGCTGGATACTGCACCAATTAAGAAATTGCAGTAAACTGGCAAGATATTGAACACTCAATGGCACATGACAGCAGCACAGAGATTTGTAAGACACTTTAGGACTTGGAGTATGAGGCACATTATTTCTGGCTTGAGTGCTAAGCTCTACATCTGGGGACTGTCCGGGACTATGCTCTATCTCTATGTGGAAGGATGGAGGACCCAGAGTCCCTCGAACTGAAAGGAGAACCTACTCTGAAATCGTCTTGTAGAGTGCCTTTTAGTTCTACAAAGTACAAGTCTCTGAATGCCCTAAAGCATGGACTTATAAACCGCTATAGCCACTACAACAATGGCAACAAAATAAAAAGGTAAAAAGATATTAAAAAAATATATTTTCAAAGGAAGCTGTGGATGTGGTTGATGCCATTGAACCACTGAATCCACAAAGCAGTCTTTAAAAAGTAAACTTCTTTTCTCTTCATTTATCCCCATGAGCAGCCTGAAACAAACAGTCACATCCATTGAACACAAACACATAAACAAGCAGAATTTATAATCTGGACTTGGGGCTGCGGATGGGTTGAAGAATAACTATTTATTTATCTAGCCAAATGGAATTTCAAAATGAGAACCTGAGTCGATGACTGGTCAGTGCTCCCGGTGTCAACAACAAAAAATCATAAAGACTAATCAAATGAAGTTTGTTTAAAGCTTACAGTAAAAACACCCTGGTCGCTAAGATGATGGATAAACTGCAGAAAGACCAAGAACAGAGCCGCTTGAACTCAAGCAGCGCAGAGCCGCTGCACTCTGTTTACTTGCACTCTGATGATTCCATTAATGTTAATTTAAGGGAGAAATCAAAAGAGGAAATGGAATATTTTAGAAAGCCCAGAGCAGGGCACATTTATCTGAACTGTGTTCATATTAATAGGTATTCAGGGAAAAGGTTAAGACTGTGTGAGATGAATCTCTAACGCCTGACAGATTTCTGAATTGACAATAGTATCAATATCATGAGCCACTGTTGTTGGAAGAGTGCCATGTATTGCCAATGACTATGCCTTTTTATACATGTGCCACATTTTCTTATCAATAAGTAATAGGGACAAGATTAAAACATGATTTTAATTTATTCATGGAGTGGCTCTCTGAGAGCCTAGATTGACAGACTGTATAATGTTTTTTGTACGAATCCTGACAACCTTTGTGGACCCCACTGCTGACAGACGAAAAATATAATTGTGTAGAATGATTTTCAACGTATGTTTGTTTAACAAGTAAGCAGTAATATAATGTTTAAAAATAAAGGAAGTGACTCCAAGTACAACGAACAAGGAATAGACCAACGCATTCTCATTAAGGGGTCCGTATAATATCGTACGAAAATCAAAACGTATGATATCCTACGAAATTAGGAGACCGCCAGCTGGTCACGTGACGCTGGCTGGTCATGTGACGCCGGCGGGCTACGAGCTCCATGATGCCGAGCGGCAGTTGCTAGTTGTTTAAGCCGCTACAGAGCTATGTGACGCTGGCTACAGACTTCCGTTGTATCAGCGGTAGTTGGTGGTTCAGTTACCCAAAAATAGTTGACTTTGAGCCAGGGACAAAGCACCGCGAGTTGCTGGTCATTTCGGCAGACATTACGGTTAAATTTAGTCCACAAAATATGACGAAAGTTAAGATTAGGCACCAAAACAACTTGTTAAGATTAGGAAAAAGATCGTGGTTTGGATTCAAACACTCCCAAGGAACATGCATTTCCTGGGTGAAAGGCTTTAGTTTTCCCCGGGAAGCAAACTCCTCTCTCTGACTTGAAAGTTCTGTATGTCAACGCCATAGACAGTATATAAGAATGGACCAACAGATCCCGTTGCTCTGGACGGAGACCAGTGAAGGCCCTAAGAAGCAGTTTTCCGGTGAGCGCTGAGCGTTACTGCGCAGCCTCCAACTGAGAGAGAAGACGTAAATGTGACATGAGCAACCTGTCTGAAAGTTGTAAGTCTTCTGGTAGCTGTGCCAAGATAAATCTCAATCATTCCCAATCTTGCAGAGACGGAGAGCGTAGGTATATGCAAGGAGTTAACATGGACACGTGCTAATTATTGCTAAGTAAAATGCTAGTTCACATTAGTAATTCAACTTAAACAGCTAATGTAAGTCCAAACTGCCTGCGAGCTTCTCCTGTACTATACGGTAATTCCTCTACTATGCGACAGTAAGTCGCGTGGTTATGACACAATCGTGTCACACTATTTTTACAAAAACGTCTGCTACGGAGCCATAACGTGAGATACAAGGTAATGGAGCCTTTTATACATTGTCGTGTTTCTTTAGAAATAAACAATGGACAAATAGAGTCTTGAAACGCTTCAGATGTAAAGTTATTCACTGTCAAAGTGACGTCAAAATGAATGGCAGTCAATGGAATGCTAACGTCGGGTGATCGCTTTGTAGCATCAAAATGGCGCCAAAGGAAATTCTCGGTCGGAGGGGAAGCTTACCCCCTTGGTCAACGCCCGCTCATTAACCCCATCATCCTTCCTCAGCGACCAGCCACGTTCTTATTCAGCGGCCGTCAATGTAGTAAATACTGCAAAACAAACATGGAATGCTTATGAATTAAAGTGCTTATGTTTTCGTAGCTTTTTGAACAAATGGATCATGAGAACAGGCTGAATAGACACATTTTCAGACTCAAATAACAGCAGGCTTTTATTACAGAATTAATTATGTCTCATATTCAAAACGGAAGATATAAGCAAGAACTAGAACAAAGCTCCACAATAATGTGCAATAGATAATGCATCGCACTGTATAATTTTATGTGACAAAACAATACAAAATGTGTGATCCAAGCAACTTTAAACATGGGGTGATTCTTGGTGCCAGATGTGATGATTGCAGCATTTCAGAAACTACTCTGATCCTGAGCTGAAAAATACACTGAAACTGCATAGACCAAACTTCAAGTAAACTACTGTACCCTTTGAAATTTGTGCCTTAAAAATAAATGTAGGTTTTTCTAAAGGGAATGGGGCCATACTCAGTTCAGGTGGTAAATTTTAATAAATGTCATATTTCACTATCATATTTCACTGTCATCTTCGTCACGTTCTCTTATACTTTGTTACCGAAGCCAAGAGGTCTCGTCATGCAAATTTGAACTTGTGATTACCACATTGTGAATCACCGGCCGTTTTTCAATTAGTTAGAAATCAGCCGATCTTCAGATGGGAGCAAGTCACAGCAGGTTTAATATTCATGAGCTCTGTTCAAGATTTCATTGTACAATGCTCTTGTTTTCGAGAACTTAAAAGAGATAAATGTGTATTTCCACTGAATGTCTTTAATCTGTATTCAGCCAAATACTATAACATCACTGTATCTCACACATCAGAAAAGCAAAGACAGAAACCAATTGGCCGCGTGTGGGCTGACTAATTGTTTGTATGTTTAATAAATACTCAGTGGTACTGCCTGTAATTAATTAATTAATTATCAAAACAGAGTACTGTGTCACATTGTTGGTGGTTTATTTCTGTGTATATATGTGTATATACCTAAAATAAGCTTTCACAACACCAAGGGGCAATGACTGCAACCCAGAAAAGAGCCTTTCTTGATACATTTTATTATATTTAAGAACACTATCCTTCAAGGATGTCACTCCTCCAACTCTCACAGATTTGGACAAGAGCACATACAGTAGTAAGGAGCTGGCAAACAATGTAGTACAGTCAGAACTTCCTGCTGTCTTTCCCCATATCAGCATTTGCTAAACTGCCAGAGGACAAGTCAAGCCTTTAAGGGCGCTGACACACAGAGCCGATAATCAGCCGTCGGACCGTCTGGCGAGGTCGGTGACTCGAGTCTGTTCGGTGTGTCCCGTGCCGTCGGCCGTCCGAGGATCAGTCGGCCTTCATTTTGGCCGACCCAACATGTTCAGTCGGAGACAGGGCAGTCGGGACTCACCCGGAAATGGGGAGCGGATGAGCCTCTCAAAATTTGACGAAAATATTTTAAACTGACCTTTGTTGATCTGAAATGAAGACAGATTCAGAAACTGCACGGCCTATTTCTCGCTTAAAATGTTTTCAGAAACACGTTTCGGTGAACTATTTTAGTACAATATGAGATCGTATTCTGAACAAGCCGCCATGACAGTCTGGCTGTGAATTTCCGGAGAAAATAGAACCACGTGACGCGTTCGTCCAATCAGCTGCCGGTTTTCATTTTCTGGGAAACAATCAGACTGTTAATGGAAACAATACAGAGCAGCGCTGCCTGCTGCTATGAAGACGTATTATGTTTCGCACACGCGCAGAGCGTATGCTCAAGTCGGCGTCTCTTCGGTGTGTTCTGAGGCACTTTTTGGACATCGGGGACCCGACTGATCAGTCCGACTGCCTTTTCTGCCGACGGTCGGCCGTCTGGTTGGTGTGTAAGCACCTTAACACAGCCTGCAAAACTGTGTAAACGCCTCCACTGATGTAATGGGCAATGCCTTATGGGCATTCTTAAAAACAATGTCTGAAGTATATCTCATTCTTTTACTTTCCCACTCTCCATTTTTTATTTATATAACTCTCTTCTCACTGTGTCCCATTGTCTCCCCTCCACTCTCAAACAGAAAATCGCATTAAGAAAGTTATTAAACTATTTAGAAAATGTTAATATATGACCAAATCGGCACCTCCTGCACTCTATGCCAGGATATAGAGATAATGGACTTAATAGAATCACAGGTCTTTCCTCGTGCCACTGTGCAAACCTGGGCTCTGCAGGAAGCTGCAGGCTGGTAATTAAGCTCGATAACTAAATAGGTATTAACCCGGGTGTTTTTATTGTTACTTGCTAATATTAGAGCCTTTAATTGGACTCCTTAGGGTGTTTCCATCGCCTAATTCTGTCTGTTCCATAGAAAGAGAGAAAGCACTTTGGTGTGGAAAGCCACGTACCAGCTACCATGCTAAATTATAAGCATGCCTTTTAGGGAAACCTTGTATTTAGTTTTGTGCTGATGATAATAATAATAATAATAATAATAATAATAATAATAATAATAATAATAATAATAATAATATATTCTTCATATATGTTTTTCTGTAAATATTCTTTTAAGTGGTTACTCTTCTACCAATGTCACCTAGAGAATAAAATTTTTCTTGTATTCTTGTCAATCTAAGTACTTGTACTTCTGAGGGCCGCAGAACTTCTTTGGTTGTTGAATAGTGTGACCTTGTAGCACCTAGGCACTGCCTCACATACAGAGAGTATGCAAATGTGGCAGGATTGATGTATTATTTGAACTGCTCTACTTGCTAAACACTAGTTGCCAATGTTTTGTATTGTTTTGCAGGCGAGACACAGCAGGCCTTCAAAGGTAAGCGGCGTACACTGAAAAATACAAATTATGGGAAAAACATGGCCGATTGAATTATAGGATGTGTGAAGAGCAGATGAAAGGGGAATATTGAGAAGAAGAAAGAGGGCAGGGTGACTAGACCAATGCTTCCATGATGCATTGTTTTGCTGCATCCCATTGTGCAGCTATTTGTTATCTATCAGAGTGCCAGCAACATACTGTAAGAACTGAGGGAATGCTAACTAACTAGCCCTCCCAGTGCTGGCATTATTAACATTGAGGAATGGAAGCTTAATAGACCACCCAGTATGTACATTTTCAAGTGATACTAATGAGCATTTGGGGGAAAGAGGGAGCTGAAATCGGCTGCAAAAAGTGTATCAAAGAATGATGCATTCATGAGAATTGGAAAAAGGAAAGAGATAGATTGGCAAGAAAAAGACATATAGAAAGTGATTTGACACACTTCATGCCAAGTAGGACCATCTTCAGTCATATTTGTGAAATATCCCAGTTTGTAAAGTACAAAAGGAGAACAACAAGTTTTTAAAAGTTCATCAAAAGTATTGGGTTACAGGTCATTTTAAGTTTCTGTAATGGAAAATCAAAAGGCAATGTCCTTAACACACTAGTCTGTTGCTAGATACGATTGGAATGACTTGTAGTGTGCTATTTGTTTGTGTGGGGGCTGAAATCACTATCACAGATCCTTTAGGCACAAGCACCCATCGGAACTACACTCTGCTCTGATATTAGCATGGGAAGATGAGAGATGCATATCTGCAGCTTGTAGATCTATACAACCTCCTGACTTCGCTCATTTAAGTACCCCATTCCTGCTGGCGTTCATTCAGACTCGAAGGAAAAGAGAGGAAGGAAATAGTAGATATTAAACTTCAGACATTCATCTTTTTTTTTTACAGCAGCAGTGTCTGCTTGCGCCAGCTCTTTCTCAGCCAGGATGTCAGATTTCATTACACTGGGCTGCAACTGGGCTGTAGCCACAGATTTAATCAAGCATGTAATCATACTATTGCTACTAACAACAAATGGAAATGCTTTCTGTGATCAATATGTATGTCATGAAAGCAAAATAATGTAGGCGCACACTGTGACATTATGACCACCCTCTTCCAGGCCTCTTAAGGCTGGGCCACTCATCTCTTCATCTCTGCACATGCTCAGCCAATGAGCTTTAAGTGTGATTTATGCTTCTGCGTTAAATCTACACCGTGTATGTAGGTACGTGGAGGCACAGACCCTACGCCGGACCCTACGTCGTAGCCTGATGTGCACCTCTCGAAAAATCTAACTACACGTCACGGCGGAGCACGTCGCTCAGCCGTGGCTTGGTAGCGTTGTATTTCCTCCTACTCATTTCCTGGTTCTCCTTCTCCATAAACAACATGAAATCAAGAAGAGGGTTAACTTTCCAGTTACAGTTTCCCACCATGATCAGAAAGCACAGGGGAGACTATGACTCTAGAGTCAGCACTCACTCTGAAACTAATCACCGTCACTCTCCCACTCGCTCAACCACACACTCACACGCACACGCACATGCCGGCCCTGCTATTTTCTTAAAGAAATCAACAGACACACCAACCAACCTGATCTCACAGAATTCCGTGAAATAAACACGGCCCCTTAATTCAAAATCCCCAGAATGCACCAAAGTAAGTGTAAACTTCAGGCCACTTAAGTAAATAACACCTTAGCCCACAGGAGTCTTTTAGTAGCGAAACAGCAGGGAAGTTGGTTGAAGATGTCCACCTGTGTTCAGAGAACTACAGTTGCGCTGCATTACTAATATAATGCTTTATTCCAAAATATCAGACTCTCTAATGGAGCTCCTTAGGCTTAGAAGGCAAAAACTGATAACTTTGTAGCTAAACTAAATCCCGATGTCTAACTGGTCGCACCAGCTTGGGTCGCCACTCTGGACCAGCAGCTTCTCAGCAAAGGTTGAGAAGGCAACAATCTCCAATTCCAGACACTAACCTGGCCTCACTGTACAGGAAGTCAAGCTGAACCTCCACATCCTACTTATCCTGGCTTTTATGCAGGAGCTGGTGAGGTATCTCGCTGACTCTGTGCTGGTGTGCCTTAGGTTTTCTCATTGTGCTATTTTGAAATGGAAATAGGAAAGAAAACTTCATTACCTTATAAAAATGTATTGCACAATGTTCACCACCTCTTGTTGTGCTCTCCAAGATATATGGTTCATTTTGTGTGTGCTTATTATTATAATATGCAATCTGGAAACATCCCAAACATTTCTGTGGCTTACACCAAAGCAGTAAAGTGACATTTCAATGTAATTTTTTTTAATATAAAGCAGGTCGAAGAGCTATATAAATACTGTGAAAGTATTGAAAACGCTCAATACACAGAGAAATGCAAACAGCCTGTATTACGTGTTTGGAACATTAGAGCATGTACACATGTTCTAGGACAAATTCAAAATACAAGTGTGAATCTGAAAATGAGCATAATGTGGGACCTTTAAATAAAAAAAGAAAAAGAACCTGTTGTCTTACAATGTTTCCAGACAGAATGCAAAGCGAATTTTAAGGGAGGCCCAATTGCATACAAAGTCAATGGAAAGACGCGATTAGATGCAAATGTGCACGAGATGGTGCAAATTTACAAAAACGTGTCTGTGTAAGTTCAAAATGTTTCGACTTTAATGATATTTATCATATTTATGAGCATTTATCACTCTACTTTATGAATAAAGTTCAGTCAGAAGCCGAGCTGAACACAAACACATCGGCCCACCCCCCAGAGACGCAATCAGTGATTCTGCTGCGAGCTAGCTTACAGCTACATTGGCTGTGTGGGGTGAATAAAACAAACGGTCCAGCAGTGAAATTTGTGTGAATAAGGTGAACATTCACTTCATTTTCTGTCTGAATACACCTCCGAGCAATCTAAGGTGTTAAAACGATGTTACACATTGTTAGGGAAGCAGAAAGAGCGAGTGAAGGACTGTGGCTTGTAGTACCATTGTGGCGAACTGGAGGAAAATTGATCATGTTTGGGTGATAAATGAGAGTGTCAGCACAGTTTGGATCCTGTTAAGAAGTGAGAAGAGTGCTGTTGATCTTATTCATTAATGGGCCTTATTGATGGCTCACGCTGATGTCCTGCTCCTAACGTTTTCTATTAGAGCAGTCACTGTAACAAGGTGGGAGCAGGTGTGGGGCTCTTCTCGCTGCTCCGACTGCTGTAACACTGACGGTAACAGACACTGTCTTTAGAGTTCAAGGAGAGAAACATGTTCTGTGGACTCAAGCGTTGTTTCTCATAGAAACACACCTCACATTTCCTCCTTTCTAATTTTTACATGCTGGATGATTATTTGTCTTACTTTTTTGTAATGTCACATTTCTTGAAGCGTATATGTCAGTAACCTTTGTAAGGGTTTTTATAGAAGTAGGAGTAATGTGAAATATGCTATATGCTTTCTTGCCAAGAGTTTAAATAGTAAAAAGAAAAAAAGAAAAGTTTAATACCACTCTCATATCTCTCTGTCCAATACGAAGATGGAGCAAGGAGACACTTAGCTTAGCATTGCATAGCATAGCATAGCATAGCATAAAGCCTGGACACAGGGACAAAAAGATTCTGTCCAAATGTTACAAAATCCACCTAACAGCACTTCTAAAGCTCACAATGTAACATTTTCCTTTGTTTTATCTGTACATAAGCGTAAGTGTAAACATTACAAGTTGCAGTATTACGCTGGTTGTGTTCTGAACTATTTATTGGCTTTCTTTCAATTCAATTCCATTTTATTGTCATTGACACGATGTGTGCTGGCACATTTGTAACTAAATGTAGGTCATTGCTTTCCAACAAACAGTGCACATACACAGTACATAAAAAAAACACATTATTAACATTATCAACATTATTTACAGGCTCCGAATTATTGTGAATTATATTAGAAACGTGCACATTTTGTAAATGTACTTGTGCAAATGGCATAGTATATATTAAAGTGCAGTAACAGGAGGAGGAAGGGGCAGAGGGGAGGGATCTAAGTAAAGTAAGTGAATAAGAGTAAGTCTGAAGCCTTTCATTTTTTTTAACTTAATTAAGGAAATCCAGAAAAACTAAACTAAAATCTGTATTTTTCCAGACAAATTGCTTCAAACCTTGATTCTGGCTTCAATCTGTCATTAATAAAAGCGTCAATGTTTTAATTTCATGAGAAAACCCAACAGGTTTGCCCCTTATAAAATGTAACATGAATGTTATTGATTCCCAAAGGGAGGATTTAAAAATGATCCTCATGTAGGACTTTGATGAATACCCTGGTATTTGCAGGGGAAAGGGATATAAATGGAGAGATAAATACTCAAACTAATAGCTTTTATGATGGTGATGAGTAATAAGGACAGTGCTTTATTATTATGGTAATAGTTGTACAGCAGCTACAGCAGTTCAATAGCTCAAATCTTATTGTGGGAACTCACACTCACTGTAATCACACACTCTCATCACTGTAACATGTAAAACAATCTTATGGCTGAACGCAGCACTAGAGCGGCTTTTAAAACGAGGCCCTAAGAGGAGTGCAGCACTTCACATACTGAAGTGGCACTTCTCTAGCCCTGCATAATTCTGACTTTTCTGTCTGAATAGAACCAATTTATCCTGACTACAAAAACAAGTAGTGCATACTGTAAGTCATACAAATACATACATTTTTAGCATATGCAACACAATAGTCCTTGGTCATTAAATACTGATTTGGTCTTTTACCTTTTAACCTTTATCATTTATCTGTTCGTTGATTCAGAAGCACTTTAACTGAATGTAAAAAGTTAAAACCAACCATTTTTGGACAGTAAAGTTTTCCAAATTCAAACATTCTCAGGGTGACAGATGCTGGATTTGCATTTATCAGAACTGAATTTATCTTAACCCAAGATAGACCATTGACCTCTCCAATTGTTCTCTGCACTCTGCCCAATGCATGCTGGGATGACCTGATTGATGATTTATTTATTTTCTAATGCCCTGTTCTCCTTCTGTAGAGGACAGAGGAAAACTGCATTTTAACTCAAGTTTTTTCTGTGCTACTGCACCAGAATGAATGTGGATAGAGCAGTGGGATGTGCTCAGAAATGTGACAAAACCAGTCTTTTGGAGAGAAAAATGTATAAAAGAGTTGCCTTGGTCTCTGAGGATAAGTGTGGGAGAAGCCTTTTAATAAATCGTGTATCCACATATATGAATAATAATCAAACAAAATGATTGTTTTTTTTATTTGCTTTGAACTGTGTGGCCGTTATATACAGTATGACTGAAATGGTCTTTAAAGCCAGGAGATCTGTAGAGCGTCAAACTTGGGGAATGACACAGCCTGAAGGGAGAGATTTTCACAACATGCTCAAGGAACTCTACCAGTGTGTACAGCATGCATTTGCACATACTGTATTATGCTGTATTCTGAGTATGATGCTCATTTATTGTTTTACAGACATTTGTTCTATTCTCAGTTATGACAAAAAAATTGTAAGTCAATTGCTAACAAATCATGCACTTTATTATTTATTCTATGTAAGGGTTCTATGTTAATGTTGCACTTAAATATGGCACTTTGTAGTTTGGCCCATTTGAAGCTCTTGCATTTCTTCTATGTCATTCTTTCTCTTATTGGAAGTCGCTTTGGATAAAAGCATCACCTAAATGAAATGTAACACAATGTAATCATTAGAAATAGACATTTCTAAAACAATTATTTTTTTACACAAACTTGGGGCCAATCAGTGCGTCTGTATTAATTGCTGCACATTAACCCATAAAGAGATCTTTCAGAGCTCATGACAGTTACAGAGTGAGTGTAAGACAGAGTGTTAGTATATTCACTTTATACATATTGTTATGACATAAGGTACATTCAAAAACACTGAAAAATGACTAGACAGTCTTAAGGCTGAGATATCTTACAAGAATCTTGCCCTATGTGGTCAAATATGTTCCAGTCATGTTGATCCCTATAAATCCCCTAGCTGTGCTTTTGGTAAACTGAAAATAGTTGTGATACTGACTATAGGCTTATATAAGGTAGTGTTTTTCCAATAACAGCTATCAAACTGCCACATTTAGTATCATAGTAACATGTAGGATCTGCCAATAATGTTTCCTTTATATTCTCAAATGGATGATAGCACAGTTAGAGCCTCTAATCTTTGGAACAGTCTGCATACCTTAAAGCCAAATTTAAGATCTTAAATCCATACCAGTTTTTACTTGTAAATCCTTTTTAAATACTTTCCTTTGGGAGCACAGAGGCCCAGTGATGAATTGGCTCGGACGTGATCGTGGGCGGGAAGCTGGTGCTGATTCAGGTCCTTGTAGCTGCAGTGACTTCTCACACTGGTTGGTCATTGCACTGCATGGCAACATGCCTTTGACCTGATCCATTTTAATGTGTACCGTTTATTGCTGAATCTGTTTTTGATGCCCCTTTGCAGTGTTGTAGTATACTGGAGATCGGTCTTGGTCTCAAGACCCCTTTTTGAAGGTTTTGGTTGCAGGGATATCCCTTAGGCCGGCTACACACTGGCTGCGTGGTGTGAGCGTGTGAGCGTGTCAGCTGCGTGGCGTGTCCCTTTTTATTTCAGCTCCCATTTTAAGAGGTTAGAGCTTGTACACTGCCTGCATGACACGCACGTCTCAGGCGCGGCCGAAAACGTGTGCATGCTAGAAATAGGACCGAAGCCTATTTTTCACGCGACACGCAAACGTGTTGGAAGCGTTTCCAGGCAAAATAGAATACGAAAAGATGTTCATATGTCATTTTTAAACAAATACATTTAATAAATGACATTTTGATGTTTGAAAGTCTCTAGGTTTGGACGTAAATGCAGATATAAATGTAATTAAAAAAAAAAAATTATAAATAATTATCGATTTTCAAATATTGCACTTGTCAATACAGAACGAAATATTCTGTAGCCTATTTTGCCGTCAATACTGCCGACGTTGTCTTTGCTGTAATCAAATCAGTATATATTTATGTTTAACATGAAGTATACTGCTGCTTGAGTTCATTTTATCAATGGGAAACATTCATGTGTACAGACAAGGCTAGCAGCAGCAGCGCGTCAGACACGTTTCCGGTGTGCAAAGACATAGAAAACACCACGCAGCCAGTGTGTAGCCGGCCTTAATTGGCTTTGCATTGTGTGGTTTATGGGTAAACATCATTATAGTGATTGGATGTAAAACTTCCTGCTTCAAATGCAACCAATAACTTGGCTCATTTTTAATTTGAAATGTGTTACTGTTAACCCCCTCTCCCTGCCCCCTTAACGCTGCAGACACACCGACCAGACGGCCGACCCTCGGCAGAAAAGGCAGTTGGACTGATCAGTCTCCCCGAGTTGGTCAAAAAAGTGCCTCGGAACACACCAAAGCGACGAGACGTAAAAGTCTCCATAACAGCAGGCGCCGCTAATCTGTATTGTCGCCCAAAAATTAAAACCGGCAGCTGATTGGACAAACGCGTCACGTGGGTCTGGCTTCTCCGGAAATTCAGAACACGATCTCATATTGTACTAAAATAGTTCACCGAAACGTGTTTCTGAAAACATTTTAAGCGAGAAATAGGCCATGCAGTTGCTGAATCTGAATAGTCTTCATTTCAGATCAACAAAGGTCAGTTAAAAAGATTTTCGTCAGATTTTGAGAGACTCTAGTTACGCTCATTCCACTCCCCGTTTCCGGGATACCACTCTACCAATCAGATGGGTCATTTGAGTCCGACTGCCGGCAGTGCCCGCCCCGCCGATTACACATGTCAGACGGACGACGGCACGGAACACACCGAACAGACTCGAGTCACTGACCTCGCCAGACTGTCCAACGGCCGATTATTGGCTTGGTGTGTCAGCGCCTTAACACGCACTCCCAAGAAAGTGAATGAAAAGGGAGACAGGAGAAGAAGCGCTGGCTGTCTGGAAGATGTCAGCCAAATCATTGATAATACACTTTGGCTGCCTAAACCATAGGGAGTTTATTTGCAAACAACATCTAAAAATTCTGCAATATAACACTGACTGAGATAGCTGGGACCACCTCAAATTTTTATATAGCCACTTAGAAAGGAAGCATAGAGAAAGGTAAGCAAAGCTAGCTAGCTAATGTTATCACTTTGCCTCTATACCTAAACTCTTCAGAAATCTCTCCATACTGTATGTTTCAGGGATTTACAGTAGTTTGGGTTAGTGTGGGTCTCGCACTGGTCTGGGCTTGGTCTTCACTTGGTCTCAACCCCTCAAAGTCTTCGGTCTTGATGCACTCTGGTCTTGGTAATGAATTGGTCTCGATTTAGGGGTCTTTGATGCTCCTTTGATGATAATGATTATTATGATTAATATACAGAAATACAGTTTTCCGGAGAAAGTTAATGAAACACAGCATATTTTAATAGTACAAACATATGGATTTCAACTTTCAAAAATTGTGCAGCATGTATAATAGAAAGTAAATAAATTCAAGCTACATCACATTACAAAAGTGGAACACACACACACACACACACACACACACACACACACACACACACACACACACACACACACACACACAAAGTAGATAAGACAAAGAGATTAATTAATGTCATATTGGTTTTAACACCACAATGTTAACTTGACTAATGGAAAAGCCCATTAAGTAGAGCTGACAGTATGAATACAAAAGACATGAAGTATGAATTGTGTTATTAACAATTGCAAACACTATCTCAAACATCATCAGCCACACAAAAACGATGATACTACATGACATAATTCAATGGTATAGAAAGATATTTAACAATATTAATTTATCCTCAGGATTTTAACCTCAGCAGCACAAGAGGTCTGAGGCCAACTTGGCAACAAATAGGCCTACTACAATAAATATTAAAATGCATGTGTTACAATGGCAGCCAACAATCTCAATTCAGTCCATGTCCAAACTGGGCAAAGGGTTTTCCTATAATTATACTGACCAAAGAAAATGAGCTACATTTCTCTGGAAAATACTATCATGTAAAATGTGTACAGAAGACTGAGATGAGTAAATGGATGTTTTGACTTTTTGTTAAAACTGAATAACTGAAGCTTCTTTTTGCCAGCAGACACAATATTCAGATGCTACAATTATCGTAATGTAGTTGCTATAGGACAAGTCTCACTGGGACTGGAGGCCGTAAAGTAAAGAAGTTTTAAAGCAACACCAAAGATCATTTTCTACCTTAAAATAATGTTTCCAAAATCGTTTCAGTGGTTCATCAACTCGTAACAGGGTGAACGGCACTTCTGCATTCGCTTTGCGGCCCTCTATTGGCTATAACCGCACTATGCAAGTTTGCCAGATCGGGTAGCGGATCTGTAGTTCGAATGAGACGTACAACAGCGGTAATGGACAATTCCGCTTCCAAACTGTAGGGGGACCGAAGAGGAAAAGTGCTTTGGTGCTGCTTTAAGACTTCACCACTAAGACAGCAAGACTTAATGCTGCTGAGAAGAAAACATATTGTCTTTTTTTTCTTCTGAAACCAGTGATGAACGACTATTGTAATGGATCCGAATACAAAATGAAACCAGCAAAGAAAGTGTGTATGGCCTTTTGTGGATTGATTGACAGATGGATCCTCAAATATTCTCGAATTAGTCAGTGAATATTGATAATTATTAACTTAAAAAATATACAGCCTAAATAAATAAATAAATAAATAAATCTCTACTCAGAGGAGACAAAGAGTGGGACGACAGAGTTATATTAGCATTAACTGCCGGTGTTTTCCTCATTGTAAGGTTTTCCTGCAGCTTATTTCTGCAGTTCATCATATTGCATGCTTTTCTGTAATGTTTTCTAAGATGTGGTTAATATACAGTAGAAGTGTAATGAAGGTTACAAAATCTTTGCATTTCAGAGACATATGCACTTTCTTCACTTCAAGAAGAGAGCCTCTGCTGATAGATGGCTTTAATTGGATGTTAATCATCCCTCAGTGTTTCCCAACACATATCTGAAAGGCTCCTGGACTTTAATAGCACAACACATCCATATCATGCAGCACCAGTTGTCTAAACATAGCATTGGGAAAAAAAAGAATAATAATTAAATATTATATAATATATTTGAAATAGAAATGTGATAGTTCCAGCAGTAGATCAACTGGATAAGCTTAATTTGTGCATGTGGGTGCTCGTGCCCATGCATTCATTATTTCTTTGCAGTCGAGTCATGAGGGTGTGGTACAATAAAGGAGAGCTGTGAATAAGTAGTGACAGTGCACTGAGGTTAAGGAGACTGTCAGTCAAAGCAGACACAGAATAGTTAAGCTGCTCGCACGTGGGTGCCTGCATGTGAGTGGGCACCGAGGCGTGTGCGTGCATCTGCATTATGATTCAAGAGTTAAATGGCTAATTCACCTTGATGTTGTGGAGGCAGTTAAGAGTGATTCTGGACAGTGCTAACAATAATGTTTTACTGTTTAAAATTCCTACTGGAAAATGTTCTTTTTACGTACACCCTCCACAGGAAGGTGTGGATGAGGTGGTGGACGGTCGTCTACAGCAGTGGTACCCAACCTTTTTTCCTTGGCGCCCCCCCCTACTTATGTCTAAGAAAAGCTGAGCCCCCCCCTCCGAAACCGAAGTTGAGGTAACTCTCGAGATAGAGCCTTACTTTCTTTTTTGATACAGAGGAGTTATCAGCACTTTTACGTTTCTCCGCCATGTTTCATTCATAAAATAGTGATGCCGTGGATGCTAGCAGCTAGCAGCTAGCAGCTGACCTGATGACAGCAAGGGCCATAGGTTAAGAGGTCCCGGAGGTTTGGCCTACTAAGTAGCCTGCCTACAATTTTAAGCAAGAACAAAAATATATAGTTTTTATACAGACTTTTGTATACATTATATATTCTAGTGTATTATCATAATTTGTTTAACGTGCAAATATTTAATTTTTTTACCTCAACCTCAAACCAGATAAAGACTTGCGCACCCCCTGTGATCTTTGCCGCCCCCCTGAGGGGTCCCCGGACCCCAGGTTGGGAACCACTGGTCTACAGGTCAGCACTGCTAGAACTATTAAGGATTTTAGACTCTGGTTTGAGGACATTTGGTGAGGGTGGATAATTGGCATATTGGGGGCTTGAACTTGGTTCCCCTAGTTGAAGTATCTGTTTTGTCATTAGGCTATGATGTTCTAAAAACTGAGAAAATAAAACATAATTGCTAGTTGTTCAAGGACTCCCAACTTTAGATTTTTAATTGAAAGCAGGCCTCCTTTGACTTCAATTATTTTAAATGAGGATTTGATGGTGTTTATTTAACCTTGGGAATGGCAACCATCCGTGTAGGTGAATCATATCCAGGGAACAAAACTCCACCACTGAGCAGAACGGGTTGTCTTTGGACTGAATACAAATAGTAACAGCAGTAACAGCAATAGCAGCAGTTATTAATCATTGATGCATTTTAATGTATCTATTCTCCAGCACGATTGACTGTTTTATCTTTTTGATGAATCATGATTAAAGGACAAGGGGATTAAATAAAAGGCACCCCAAGCGAATTCAAATTCTCTCACAGCTGTTTTAATAAAGTCAGACAAAAACCTCAAAAGTAGCCTACTGGAAGTTTGAGAATCGAACTTCAAAATAAAAGCATACGAAAACATGTGCAGGTGGCTCTAAATAGAGGGGGCCAATTGGTATAGGTCTATATATCGCTTGCACATGGAAATGTGGTTATTATACAGTACAGGGTGTTTTTTTTTTTTACATTATTACTGTATGTTTGTGGGCATGATCAAGAAAATGTAGTCTGCATATATTTATGTGTTGGCCATATCTAAAACAGCAGGCTACCTAAAACTGAGTGAAAGGAATTTCTAAATTCAATAGGCGAAATGATTATTTTATTACCTAATTAATCTATCTTTTGTTGAATTTAATATATTATTTAAAGTTATTATATGTAACTTTTTAATGTTCCTGAAACTGTGACCTGTAACAGCAAATGAAACAAACAGTGAAAAGAATGCTATTTTTATATAGTTTTTATTAATGCTTTTTGCCCGGGTCCGATTTTTCCCGCAATGTCACAAAATGATTTACGGCAGGTAGACCAGCGCTACAGTAACACATTCTGACGGGTCACAGATTTCTTTGTAACACCAGAAAAGCATATGCAGCCAGCTAAAAGGTAGCAGGAGTTTTCTTTATATAGACCTAATTGAATTTTAATTTTATTTTAGAAGTTATCTGCTGTAGTTATGGCTGATACTGGGGCAGGGCCATCACAGAAAAAAGGAAATTAAATGAAGAACAACTAAAAACTAAAAGTGAGAGTGACAGATGACAGGCAAAAACCAGAGTCAATCTCGGTCGGGCTTTCAACAGATGGAGACAATTACGGGATTGTAAATGATTCAAAACCAACACTGATTTGGCCCTCAGATATATATGTCTATTTAATTCATAAAATAACTTTACAATGCGCGACGTGGTTGTACGTCAGTAGTCTATATTAAATTACGTCCTGCTTCCATTTAGCGGCGCCCGGTTATTATTTTCGTTTTCAGTTTGTGTTGGCCTACTATTTTCTTTACCTTTGTCCCCCTGTACCTGTGTAATGCGTCTGTGGGTTTCATGCAATGTACTATATTAATCTAAGTTATTATTACGTTGGTTGCTACAACAATCTCTTAATGCTTTGGCTCGTGGCAGTGATAACGTTACCCGGTTTAGCTCATGAATCACGATACATCCAAATTAGGCTAAGTTACCGTATGCAACCCTTGAAATGCAACGATGCATCTGTAACGTATTCTCTCATTGTAAATGAATGATTTTCTGTCCGAGCAAAACATTCATCGCAACTATATGACCTCCCGGTAACGCTAACTCTGTAATAGAGGGTTTTCACCGACGTCACGTTCTGGGCGGTAACCTGGATGCGCGGCCATATTGGAGGCACTCGGTGTAAACAACTGAATGGTGTAAGGAAGTATTGTGCACTTTGGATACTTTAATACTTTATGTCTAAATAACAGAAAAGCTCATCAAAACGCGTCCAAGATGCAAAGGCATGGAAGGACTTGGACCACAAAAAAAAGCGCGATATATTGAGAAATTACAGTTTACTGGCAGTGCAGAAGTTGGCTCTCTCTTCTTGGATCCATGGCGACCCGGTGATTCTTCCTTCAGTTGCATATCCCTTTATAGTCAACTACCTGGTTTTCTCACCGAGCTCATACACAGCAGAAGACCTTAAATCCTACAAAAGTTTGGAGGCCTATAACCAGATGGTGTGTGGATGGGTGAGGGAGACACAGTACCAAGTCATCAACGACCGTTGTGTTGTGAAGGCCAAAGTAAGTAATGCAATAACGTCTTTAATCAACCTAACCTTAACTGTATGATATCATTGCGATACCCAAGGTGTAGCCAAGTGACTCTCAATCGTTTATTTTCATTTCAAAGACCGAACAAGACAGATTTTTCCCTCGTACATCCTGGTTGAGTTTTGCCAACCACAAGCGCCTCCTTTCCTCTGATAACTTCTGGCATTCCTCTCCCTGGTTCTTAATAACTTTTGGAAGTCGATAATATTCCAAATGTTTTTCTCGGTCTGACCTATTGGTACAACCTAAAACACGGCAATAATTAACCATTTTCCTTGACGCCGTTCGGAATCTACTTCAGTGCCTGTGCTTTGTTGTGATGCGGAGTACCTCCAATATGGCGACTTCTGGTCTGATGACGCGTCGTGAAACCCTCTATACAGTGAGTAATCCAGCACCGTAAAGAAAATACCTTATGACAGCAGGTGTGGTAAAAACACTACAGATTTTGTCCAAAGCGGCTGCTAGAATCAACACAAACTGAAAGTAACAAATAAAACTCTACTAACTGAATTAGACAATTTAAATAACTCAATAATTGAGTTTATAAAGAGTATAGTGCCTATCACAAGTTATTACAGCCCTGTAGTTATGTTATCAAATTGTTTATATTGAGAACCAACAACCCTAATGTAGCCTAGGTTTTTAATTTACAGTGATATGAAACTGTGAAAAGCAGTAAATACTCTTAGTCTTGCAACTACAGTCAACACGTTTGGTATAAATCCAGTTCACACAAATTCAACAGCTCTGAAAACAGCAATTACATCAACTATTTCAGCATAAACTTTAAAAACATTGGTCAAAACGTGTAGGCTATTTGGGAACCCAAATCATTACTTATGCTGGAAGCTTTATCAGAGATCTATTTTAGATTTAAGGACCCAAAGCCCTAAAAGGTTTAGTGAAATTAAGCTTGTGCCATGTAGCCTTATTTCCTCAAGTGCAGCAATTAGGATTTTATTTTGGGAATTGTCTCCGGAAGTGTAACAGGTTATTGTGGCTGGCTTGAGGTTAATCTCTGCTGCTCGCGACACAACCGCGCGCAGCTGCTTTCATTTCCCAGCGCTCGAGACGCTACGACGGAGAGAGCAGCTCGCCCTTCTTGCTCCGGGGATATTACCTCTGATGGACTTGAGATAAGACAAGAATACGCAGTTTATCTCTGCTTATGACCACTTAGGTGTTAGTTACGAGTGTAGTTTTGCTGGACATAAACTGCTGTAATGTTTTTAACAGAACCCGTTTTAATGTGTTTCATGTGTTTGCGCTCAACAGTGAGGTAGACTTATTCGGGAACACTTTACTGGAGTCTCGGCGTGTGATTTATCCCGTGGATGCTGCTGTCGGGGTCGGTGTCTGAGCCCTGCAGGATCAGCCTGTCATAGGGCATCATGGTTTCTCCTGTTCTTCACAAGTGGATGAGGAATACTTCACCGGAGATGCTGCTGTTGGTGCCGATATTGTGGCTTTTACCTCTGACCGGAGCGGCTCCGTCTCAGACTAGCGAGCAGCTGGACATGGGGGTGGTAAGTGTTCTATCTCTTCTACATGGGGGTGGTAAGTGTTCTATCTCTTCTACATGGGGGTGGTAAGTGTTCTATCTCTTCTACATGGGGGTGGGAAGTGTTCTATCTTTTCTACCTACTTTTGGAGAACGGGGGTCGAAAGTTTTATAGCACCAGTGAATGTGGGGTGTGTTTTTTTTCTATAATACCCTGACATGAGTGTGGGGCCGTGAAGTGGCAGGTTTTTCTCTCCTTTCCTACTTGGTCTACTCTTGAACGTCAAGGAAAGAGCAAGTGTTTCCTTGTCTTCTCCGAAATACTTGCTCTGAATTTTAACACCGCTCTGCAGTCTAATGCACGAGGCAGAGTGGCGGTACACACTGCATGATGAAACATCTATATGTGTATCGGAACTTTATTTACCTGATCAGAAATCACCGCATTCCAAACATATATTAAGAAAACATTAAATAATCAATGTGTTAGCCAAATTGCCTGTAATAAATAAATGTAGGATATATGACGGGAATAGCCTTGGCGTTATATCGACCTCTTAGTATTCTGACATAGTGTGCTAATAAGATAACTGGAGCTCACTAGGACAGACTAGACCTATTTAGGCGTTATAGGTTATTTTATCAGGGAATTTCTCGGTCATGCCTATTAGAGACCTGAAGCCAAGTTCAGGAAATTGCTGTGTTTAAAATAGAGGATCTCATACTGTAGTCTGGTGGAGCACTAAAAGAAGCTATTCGCTTGTAACAGATCACCCTAAAATAGTAGTCAGTGCCAGTGGCTATACATCATCATCACCACCACAGTCCCACAGCATGTGGCATACAGTCAAGACTGAGGTTAAGGGAGCAATGCATCTGCATATGGACTGCTGTGTGTAAGTGTATACTGTTTGTGTGTGTGTTTATTCATTCCCTTTATCTAGATACACTATGCTCTATGTAAAAAGCTGTTGTTAAAAGATGTAGTTCTTGGCTTATGAAGATGATTATCATCTTCATAATTTCATCTTCATTGAAGTTGCATTTCCCTACATGTTTCACTCCTCAGGGCAACATCACTTTTTGTTGCTGCTCATCCCAACTTCTGTCGCACTTTCTGTCAGCACTCAAACTCCTCTTTCTCAAAACCCACGCTTGGGGATTACGTTTTTCTTAACAAAGACTAAAACATGAGCACTAAAATAGATCCTTCTATCATTCATTCATTTTATTTACGTACTTATTTTTGTAGTTTTTTTTTCACCCACCTTCAGGCTGTGTACCTTATCTGTTTTGACTCTCTACTTTTACATCCACACCTAACACAACATAAGCTTTGGTTGTGAGATTGTATTGGCCATCATTTTTTATTTAGACTGTGTGTGCGTGGGCGAGACAGAGAAAATGTCAACTTAGATGAAGTTTGTACAGAAGTTACATTACCTAAAAAAAAAATATTTGTATAAGAAAAGAGCACACACAGTATGCCCAGTAAGCTTACATTAACCACGTTTTCTATCAGTGGGCCTCATTGCTGAGGGGGATGCCAACAACCCTGACATTAGGACATGATGTGTTGCACCCTTCGCTCTGAATCAATTTCTGGTTTTCCAAAAGGTCAGTTTGGCCACACATGGCAGGACTTTTAATCACAACCTGTTCACACTTCTTCCTTACTGGGTAGCTTTGGCCACAAACAACCAAAGCCTTGAAACAGGCTATTACTAAACAGAATAGCCCTCCTAACCTCAGACTTCTTGTCTCGTTTTGTTTTCCAGTTGCAAAATAATTCTGCTGCTCACTCTGAGCACTAGCCATGTTTTCCAGCTTAATTTGACCATTTGGGGATTGAATGTCGCTGGAATTAATTTATCATTTTCTATTAATAAAAAAAGGATTGTTTTCTGTTAGGTTACTTTTAGTGTGCATTGCCAGACCTTCCTCCACAGCGCTGCGGAGGAAGATCTGGTTAGTCCACACAACATTCTGGGATAAGAGAAAAACATGCTCTGGTTTACTGGCATTTCTTTTAACCAATCACAATCATCTTTGGCAGCGCTAAGCACTGGACGGAGCAACAGTGCCTCTGCAAAATAGCCTCAGGAAGGAACTTGTTTTGGTGGAACATGTGCGTAGGGAGGCGAGCTCTGGAATTTAAATGGCTGTTGAGTGTGTGAATTTTACTCACAAAATTAAAAAAAGATAAACGTATTTTGATTGTCGGTTCTAGCTTGAAAGGATGTATGTCGAATCGACCGGAGTTTAGAAGGCCAACAGAAATAAAGCGAAAGCTGAGGGACATCCGGTCGAAAATAAGGGTCATCCAGCGGAACCGGAACAATCCCGTAAATGAAATGTCGTAGATAAAGACTAGGTGACTTCTATTTTCTTTTTTTCTCTTAAGCACACGCATACGTTTGCATCTCTTTCACTCTGAGATAATTAGTACAGTAGCAAAGCAGAGGGATAAGTTGAGGGTTAATATGTAAGTTGTCGGTTCGGTTAATCGATGCTAATGTCCTCCTGATCAGTCAATAATAATTATTGGCCGCTAATATCTTTCTTCTTTATTTGTAGATTTTACTAAAGATAACAGGTTTTACTGTTGTACAGTAGTTCTTGCACACACCCTTTTTTCTTTACTTTTCTGGAAAATTGGGCAGACTATAACACTACAAACCCAGCGGTATCAGCAGATGAAAGGCTGTGGTAACAGCTGCGATTTTCCTCTGTTTGCCATGGCAGAGAAAATAATATCCAAGGTGGAAGCTTCCCAACATTTCTAGATAGAGCTGTATGACAAGCTCAGTCCAAAGTGGTGCTGCCGTCTCCGTGCTGCCGGCAGCCTGAGGGCCATTACTCTTGTTTTGATGTCTTTGATGCCCTGTCCCACTTCATGTGCCAGTAAACGCAAAGCAATACTGCCAGTCTAGTGTCGGATACAGACTGATAATGTCCAGGTTTGTTCTGTGGACTTAGAGGCACTAAATATGTCTCTTGTTGGAGGTCACACAGTTAGATCATGCAATAAAACCAATTTTCCTTGATGTCGAGCCTCTTTCCCCAGCTTAATTATTCTGAAGAAACCCTTTCAAACGATAAATTCTCACTTTGGCTGTAAAGTTGGCAGGTAAAATTGGATAGAGGCATCTTCTGTCTTCTAAAGTATGAACATTACTTTGACTTTTTAACGCAAAAATATCTATATGATCTGATAAAAGCCACAATTTGTAGGAGTTGAGAATCTTTGTGCCAATGCGTAGAAAAAAATGTTGAATTTTTAGTACATCTATATTTGAAAAGATTTCCAGTTTGAAGACTTAAAGTGATACTCAAACCAAAATCTCTATTTTTGTTTCAAGCCTTCACACCCTATAGGCTTGCATGGTGGCTATGTTTTAGGGATGTAACGGTATGGAAATTTAACCTCACGGTTATAGTGACGAAATTGATCACGGTTTTCGGTATTATCGCGGTATTTTTACTTAAGTGTGTTCAATATGTTCAGAAAGCACTGATAGGCCTACACAAGCTGAACAAGTTTCAAAAAGTGTAACAGTGTTTATTTTATTACAAAAATATAGGCAGTAGGCTTGTAAAAACTATTGAAAACTGGCTACTGAAACACCGGCCGGCTGTAGGAAGATTTATTTACAACTGGAACATGAAGTTAACTATGAAGTTGTATTTGACGTTACATGTGAAGTTGGATGTGGTTCTGAAATATAAGCAAATAATAATGTACATTAACAAGCATCTGACTTACTATGAACATTATTTACCAAAACTAAATGTTATAGCCACCAGCATATAACAAGAAACAATACTAAGAATTACATAAATTTCTCTGTAATAATTAACATAAATGTAACATATTATTGCTCAGTAACACAAACTGAGAATAAGCCACATCTATTACAGCACACATATCCATAACGGAGCAAACTGTGTAATACACCTTTAATAGCTAAGCACATGGCTCCACAGCGCTAGTCTGTTTACTGGCGATTTCATGTTGCTAGTAAATTGCCCTAACACAACCTGAATATCAACACGTGGCTGCACAATATAATATAAAACAATCTGCACATCTATCAGCTATGCAATAAGAAACAGAGCAACAGCAATATTATCAAGGCGATAATATATATATATATCTCTCTCCAAATAAATGTCACGTCGTAACACGGGCTAAACTTATCCACATCATAGCAGAACAATTATTGAAATATGAATAAACATAGCTTTAATGTTTACACAGATAACGAGGCAGTAAAACCCATGACAGTTTTACAAGCTACAGAATAGTTTTAACTTACGTTCTGGGCTACACACATCACTTCACACTTTCCCGTTTTTCTTCCGAAAACGGGAAAGGAATGATAAAAGAAAAAAGTCTGTTTCCAGCTGCTGTTCTGTCCCCTTCTCCTGTCTGAGCGCGAGTGATTGGCAGGAGATCGAAGCGATGACTCTCGTCAGTGATTGGTCAATCATCTCAGGAGAGAGAGCAAGTGTTACTATGGCCTTTTTTACAAGGCTGATAAATGTCCTGAGCGCTGTCATCTCCTCCTTCCCCCCGGGATTCCAACTTCAAGAAACGCACTGTAGGATATGCAGTGTGCCCGCGCGGCAACTTCAGGAGACTCGGATAAAGCTGGGAACACGCGGTTTCCACACCGTGGTAATCCACCGTGATAATAATGACATTTTAAATGAAAACGGTAATTGTTATCATCAACATTTTTACCGTGGTTTACTGTTACACCGGTACTTGTTACATCCCTACTATGTTTGTAGTTTCTTTTTTTGTAGAAGAAGAGCAGCTTTAGTGACCGGATGATCATTTGTCTACGTAGAAGAAGACATTCTCCAGCACTACAGCATATTTATCACTGTGTCCACACACAGAAATAAGAGCTTCTGTGCTGTACTCTTAAGGTCCACCCTATAAAGCAAAATGTAGGGACTTCCTGTGCCTAGAAACCACAAAGACATGAAAGTGCCTTTCAAGTTTATCGTTTTGAACACAGCTTGACCACTTCTTAGGAGGAGGCAGGTGAATGATCTTCATATTTTTTTTTTGTTGTTGTTGGGGTGCCTAAGAAACAGCTGGAATACAGACTCTTTCTTCTGTCCTCAAGAGAAGGCACAGCAACAGGATATCTTTGTCGAAGCTCCAGGGGAACTCTCCTCCTGCCTGCTGTTTCAGGGGCAGTAGAGAGCAAAAGTTCATATTCATAAAGTTATTGCACTAAAATAAGCGATCATATCGTACGCTGAAAAGCCCCGTTGGAGGGGAAAGCATGTGTGACGTTGTGGAAGAGGATAAACCGGATAAAGGGGGGATAATATCATTTAGACATACACTGTTCTCAATTACGTGTGAGATAAAGGAGTTTTCCTGCTTTATTCATTGTAAAAACAGAAATTCTCATGTTTGATCACCAATAGCAAAGACACTTTATCTACACAATATAATCTAACTGCAGCTCCTAGTTCATCATGAAAGACAGAGAGAGAGAAAGTATCAGTGTGCACAGCTCCGATGATGATTACTTGGCCAATGACTGATTTCTTGCAACAGGGAGCCACGTGACACAAAGAGAGCATCATTCTGCGCCACTGGAAGGGCTGGAAAGTACAGATATGATCAGGTGATTGTATTCATCATAACTGCTATTCACTCAGGACTTGAAACACCTAAAACAACCATCTAATTACAAAACAACCCTCTGATCGCTATCATTGATCCAGGCAGTCCCATTTTCACTTCATTTCAGTGATGCTCCATCATTTGGCATTTAGTTGACATTGTGAATCTCGGTGTGTGTCTCTTCATCACAACCACACACTGAGTTCTAAAGTAAGTGAACCGCACACTCAGAGATCAGAGGTATTCATTTTGATAGCATTGCTGCTATCCAGGTTGATATATCACTTCATAGCAGCGATTTTCAATTTCAGCACCTGAGGGAACTGAGTCATAGCTAAAACGTAATACCCTCAGTTTTCTGCTCATTGTATTATGTTTCTTGTGAGGCATATTTTCTTCACTGAGATGGAACCGCCCAGCTTCGCAAAGGAACTATTCACCTGAACATTCAGGGCTTCCCTTCTGATAAGCGAGAGTGATCTGAACAGATTAGCAGCTGATAAATTGCCTATATTACTTGTATATCCAGCCACCTGTGGAATTTTAGACATTAAAGGCCGCTAGTCATTCACAAATTTCAAGACTGTGCAAGGGTGTGTGCGCCCGGAAGTGCAACCGCACCTCGCCAGTCCATTGCTCACTCTCGTTTTGTCGTTTAATTTCTTCATTGAGAACACCATCTGGCATTCTGGCGAATTCCTCTGGAGCGGTAGGCTCGCTCCTTCTGCTCCCCTATCTCTGCCACTCACTCTCCTTCTCTGCTAGATATCAAAATATGTTTCTTTAAGAAAAGCAATGTAAAACAAACATTGTTTTCAGGAATATGTGGTGGGAAGATAAGGTTTAAAAACGTTTTGTGATAATTCCAACCCAATATTCCTCTATTTGTACTGGCTTTTCTAATATAATTCTGATGCAATTTACAATCGTTTTGGGTTATTTTGCAAGGTTGCTGAAAAAACAATGAAGATAGGGCTCACTAATACCTATAGTATGTTTAGTAAATAGGTCATTGGTGTCTTAAGACACATAACAATGACTCAAAGAGCATTCAGCACCAAAATAAAGCCCTAGCTTAAAACATGCTCATGGAAGACTATCCTCTCACTCTCAACACTTCAAGTACCATTAATCCTCCACCTGACAATGGTTCAGGAATGTTTTGTGTGAAACGCAAGATGGAAAATGTTCATTTTAATCATTCAGTTTTTGTTCTGAAGGGTATAATAGGGAAATCATTTAATTTGCAAGCCCCATTACAACAGTACCACCACCCTCATTAGTACCGTGTTTGCCTGCAATGTGTGTACATTTCTCCAGCATTGTATCCAGTCCCTTTACTCTTCCATTTTACTCCTGCACTTTACATAGGAGGCTTTCTTTCTACCAGCACATCATGGTTGTTCTGATTACACCCAGGGGCCCAGGGATAGAGAAAACTCCAAAAGAAAACAGGATGCAGTGACAGTCAAGGGAAAGATGATGGAGGGATTTCTGCGCTGAAATAACAAAGCGACAAGTAAGCTAAATCATGTGCTTAATAAAGAGGAAGAAGATGTTTCAGCCAAAATATGAAATGTTTTGTCTTAGATTTTTGGATATTATAGTGATTGATTGATTAGGTATGCAGGGATGTTAAACCACACCAGAAACATATCCAAACACACTCTGGATGCAGGTGTCCGTGTAAATCTGTTATTACACTCTCAGCCTGGATCATAAGGACACTTTTAGCACTGCTGTCCCACTTCCATCAAGCTGTGTGACCTTCTGTCTGTAGAAATGCACCGTGGGACTCAAATTCAGGGCAAGGAGATTATTTCAGGAACAATCGCATGTGGGAGATGACTTGCATGTTGTAGAGAGTATATCTCTCCACAAAGATTGACAGAGAGCGAATGTTCAGCAGCATGTAATATATAATGCATTCTCAGTCTAACTTCTCAGGCAGAGAACCTGTTCCTATCCAATCTGTCACCTCAGCCTTGTTAGGCGTAAAAGTTCTCCAGAGACATGCAAGTTTCTGAGGAGAATGTCAGCATTATTGTACTGAGTTTTTGAATTCCTCAGAAACCAATTCAACATGGGTCTCCAGAGCCTTGACACCTCGTTGGCCGCCACTGTAGCATGGCGGTTTGGGACTGATGCGAGGCAGCTGCAAGACGTTTTCAGACAATGACAACACATCGATTTCCAGATCAAGTTTGACAGCATGAATTCAGAACTTGATTTACTGTAGGCAGTCCTCAAGTTGACTTAGGAGTAGATCAAAATAGGATTGCAAAATAAGACTTTTGGCCACATACTCTCGACTTCAAATTGAAGTAAAGCAGTTTGAGGCCTGAAGAACCATCAGCAGGTCAACAGAAGCCAGATGTAAAAAGGACACGTACACATAAAAACCACGCATACAGTATGTCCACACCTCAACTGGTATTTCAAAGATTGCAGTTTCCCCTTGTTTCATCAGTTCCCTGTGTGCATGTGCTTCTTAATTAGGGCCCGAGCGCCGACAGAGGCGAAGGCCCTATTGGAACTGAAGGGATTCTTTTTTTTTCTTTTTTGTAAAGCATTGGACTCTATTATAGCCTGACAAGCCAGACCCACATCAAGATGTTGGGTCTGGGAACTCACCATTGGCAGGGCTCAATCCGAGGGGCGGGATAAACGGTTGTCTTTCAAATCCCCTCTGCACGCAATAGGATAGCGCTACAACCAGGCAGAGCAACGCTACTTGATAGATTAAACTTTTGCCATATCCCTTCTCCTCGCACTCAAGCTGATTCTGCGCACTTACAAATCTTCTCCTCTCGGATCTCTCCTGCGCGCTCAGATTTTTTAGTGTTACAATCCTATCAAAATTCCCCAACCAATAGAATGCCACGTGTAGTGTTGACCAATGAAATGATCCCTGCCCTGTTGAGGGTGCGTTTGTTTTACGTTAGAACGTCTGTTGCGTACAATTGTAACCGAGTTTATTTACCTCTGTCGTCCATCACTTTATTATTAGTATATGTCAATAATGTGCACAGAATGGTCGAAGCTCTTTCACCTGCACCCATCAGGAAACAGGAGAAAGCTTTGAAGTGGTTCATATCAAGTTAGGTCCACAACTACGAGGGTGAGTAACATAAATTAAGCACGTAGCATATGGCGCTAGCATATAGCCTAGGTTGATGTCCATAAACAAATAGATTTTCTTTATAGTTTAGCTAGATTGAACGACATATGACTGACAGTATGTGTGTATTTACAACTAGTATTTAATGATCCCACTTTGTATTTTTCCTCGTTTGGTTAAACATGTTCCTGGGGATTTGGCTAATTTCAGACATGCTAGCATATAGCCTAGCTTGATGTCCTCAAACAAATAGATTTTCTTTATAGTTTAGCTAGATTGAACAACATATGACGGACAGTTTGGTGTATTTAATGACCCCACATTGTATTTTTTCCTCGTTTTGGTTAACCGTGTTCCTGGGGATTTGGCTAATTTCATGTTAGAGCCAATAGTAAAACCTAAACGGTAATATAACCGAAAGAACAGAAGAAACTGGATTGTTTGTATCAATTTTTGCATCAATGTTATGTGTTGTTTATCAGAATTTAGTCTTTATTCCTTCATATAACATTAGTCTGAAAATGATGGATTCAAATCAGTCTGTATAAAACGTTGTAGTGTTAAGTACAATTTCACCACTATAATAAAAACAGATGTAAAAATGATGTCTTCTTATTTGCTCCTTAAATAGCGGTTATTTTTTTAATTAACGCAAAGAAAATTGAACAGAAAAAACAATTACTTTGTTTTACTTTCTTTTCTTCTAGTTGGGCCTGAACGGCTCGACCACTGTTGAGCTGCTGCATCATAGCAGAACAGTGTCTTATCACCAACCCATGAAAGCTAGAAGTCACCCTGCTGCTCCAGATCTACTTACTGTATGACTGACTACAGACTACAACCATCTGCTCCAGATCTACCTACTGTATGACTGACTACAGACTACAACCATCTGCTCCAGATCTACCTACTGTATGACTGACTACAGACTACAACCATCTGCTCCAGATCTACCTACTGTATGACTGACTACAGACTACAACCATCTGCTCCAGATCTACCTACTGTATGACTGACTACAGACTACAACCATCTGCTCCAGATCTACCTACTGTATGACTGACTACAGACTACAAACATCTGCTCCAGATCTACCTACTGTATGACTGACTACAGACTACAACCATCTGCTCCAGATCTACCTACTGTATGACTGACTACAGACTACAACCATCTGCTCCAGATCTACCTACTGTATGACTGACTACAGACTACAACCATCTGCTCCAGATCTACCTACTGTATGACTGACTACAGACTACAACCATCTGCTCCAGATCTACCTACTGTATGACTGACTACAGACTACAACCATCTGCTCCAGATCTACCTACTGTATGACTGACTACAGACTACAACCATCTGCTCCAGATCTACCTACTGTATGACTGACTACAGACTACAAACATCTGCTCCAGATCTACCTACTGTATGACTGACTACAGACTACAACCATCTGCTCCAGATCTACCTACTGTATGACTGACTACAGACTACAACCATCTGCTCCAGATCTACCTACTGTATGACTGACTACAGACTACAACCATCTGCTCCAGATTTACCTACTGTATGACTGGCTACACACTACAACCATCTGCTCCAGATCTACCTACTGTACGACTGACTACAGACTACAACCATCTGCTCCAGATCTACCTACTGTATGACTGACTACAGACTACAACCATCTGCTCCAGATCTACCTACTGTATGACTGACTACAGACTACAACCATCTGCAAGTTTTGTTTGTAGTAAACATCATCAACAGCTGCACTTAAAGTCTCTTGGGGGCATATGGGACTTGGTTTTTCTCCATACTGCATCATACACTATATTATTTTTCTGTTATATTAGTAGTCTACAGACAACACAAAGTATCATTACTTAATCACAATATATATTATTCTGGTGTACACTGTTGACTTGACTCCCTGCTATTGATTATACGTCACTTTAGCTTGCCACTACCTCATAACTTTGCCTTAATTGCTCTTATATAGTTTGCTCTTATACATTTATATTCTAATAGTTGTATATACCTCCTATTTAATGTAATTATTCTTAATTTGCGTTGCAATACCTGAATTATCCCTCTTGTGAACACTAGGCTTATCTTTATTTTAGTTCATATCATAACCCTACTCACAAACTCACCTGTACCTGGGTCATCTGTTTGCCAATATCAATGTTCCTGCTACAGTAAATCCTACAGGAAAAGTGTACTGCTTCACAGTAGTATGAACCATATGCTTTTTAGGTTTTGTGTCAAATATTGTGCAGTTTATGAATTGTTTTGACAAGGTAAATTAAAGCCATTTAACAACCTGCAAGTGTCTGGTAAATTTAATTGTACTGTTTTTTTTTTTATAAAGGTTGCAGAACATGAAAAACCTATTTGCCTTGATCAGGGTTTTAATTTCTTGCAAATATGAACATGGCTTTAATAATCCGTATTTTATTGCTCTGAAAAACTACAATGATTTAAGAAATATCAGTGATACTTATCAACATTTATTGAATTGATTGTATATGTTGGCAGACATTACAGGCACCTATTCATGCAAGCAGAGAACACAATAGTTAATAACTGCTATTTTAAATAGTGTTTTATTATAGGAGTGGAATTGTACTTACTACTTTCTATACAGACTGACATGAATTTTATTTTTATACTAATGTTATAAGAATTTAGAACAATATCTGAAAAACATACAATAGTGATGTAAAAACTGAAACAAACAATCCAGTTTCTTTTGTTTTTCAGTTATATTACAGTTTAGGTTTTAATATTGGCTCTAACATCTCTGAAATTAGCCAAATCCCCAGGAACATGTTTAACCAAACGAGGAAAAATACAAAGTGGGGTCATTAAATACTAGTTGTAAATACACACATACTGTCAGTCATATGTCGTTCAATCTAGAAAATCTATTTGTTTATGGACATCAACCTAGGCTATATGCTAGCGCCATATGCTACGTGCTTAATTTATGTTACTCACCCTCGTAGTTGTGGACCTAACTTGATATGTCCCACTTCAAAGCTTTCTCCTGTTTCCTGATGGGTGCAGGTGAAAGAGCTTCGACCATTCTGTGCACATTATTGACATATACTAATAATAAAGCGATGGACGACAGAGGTAAATAAACTCGGTTACAGTTGTCCACAGCAGACGTTCTAACGTAAAACAAACGCACCCTCAACGGGGCAGGGATCATTTCATTGGTCGACACTACACGTGGCATTCTATTGGTTGGGGAATTTTGATAGGATTGTAACACTAAAAAATCTGAGCGTGCAGGAGAGATCCAAGAGGAGAAGATTTGTAAGTGCGCAGAATCAGCCTGAGTGCGAGGAGAAGGGCCAAACCTGAGAGCAGAAAATCTGTCCACAGAACAACATATCTGAGTCCAAGCAGAAAGTTTGAGCACAAGCAGAGCAAATCCAAGCGCGAGCAGTAACTATTTGAGTGTGAGAGCAAGGTTTTGAGGGAAATTATTACAAAATTTGAATGTAATATCAGTGACAAATGCTCTCAAATTGAAAGAATGCGCTCTTGAATAAAGATAGGAATATAACTCCATACGGGTGTTGTATGCATGTGTTTTGATCAAAGTAAAGGATTGTGCATAATGGCACTGCAACACAATCGGAGGCTGCAGATTTATCACACGTAACTGTCCTGCTGACTTCAGATCACTGCAGGGATTTAATGAACTGAACAACAGGGTTGTCGAGCACGGTGTAAAGCTGCTGTAAATAATAGATACTGCACGAACCACCTATATTAAATTATAAATGAATGCATACTGATTTACCAACATTGTTGCTTTAACCACATTCTATTTTTATTCAAATGCATCTAGTTGTTGAAGATTGTTTAATTAAAGTAGCTTAATTACATTTTAAGTATTATTTTGGTTATTTCTGCACATTTGCTGCAGTGGCGTAGCCAGAAATCTTAATTTAGGTAGGCATGTGGATGTAATGTGTGCAAGAACAAAAGTGACCTGTACATCAACCATCACCGCTTTTTTATATCTTATTTTAAGATCTCATTAAAACATTATATAGAGTTTGTGCCTACTATATATTGTATCGATCGCAGGCTACTGGTTTGTTTTACTGTTGCTTAGCAGTTAGTTTCAAGAAATAAGGTGGCAGAGGCAAGCTGCAACATTATTATTTTTATTTATTTAATTCTGCAATGATTTCCCCAATAACATTATAGCACAACTGTTGCATGAAAGCAATGTCAAACGTGGAGTTGTGGCGAGTTTATGGTCTACTCACTGAACATCTGCAACATTACATGCAACTACATCACCTCAGATTCTCCAATAGCAAGGGTAACCACACAACCATACGTTTTTAGGCTAAGCCTATAAGCTATTTGCACGATGCAACTACATGGTAAAAACAAACTGACAGCATGCACGATCAACTAAGTGGAATTTCATTTATAAACTATCATTACGTTCAAAACCTCAAAAACCCTAAGCTACACCAGCAGGTGCCATAATAAAAAAAGAAACCAAAAAAAGACTGCTACCATCAAAAATCACAATTTATACAAAAAGCACATTAGTATGACTTACATGTGTCAGCAAACTATAGGAGCAATTTAAGCTACATACAACAGCAACACAGTGCAACACTGCAGAGCTTGGTTTTGAACAATGAAATGATTTAATCATAATCCAAAATGTCTGGCAGCTCCTTTTCAAATGAAAGAATAGATAAACTGTTCAGTCGGCCTGTGAGCATATTCGTTGCTTGTTTTGATCCGGTTAACAGTTGAAAACAAGAACTCAACTGTGCAGCTTGTTATCAGAAAACGAATGGGTGCCCGAAGTAAACTGTTCGTATTTGGAAAAATGTCTTTTGGACAGGAGTTGAGAACCTCGATTAGTGAGTCAGCGACTCAGTGCGGGGCAACTTGGCAAAGAGTTTAAATGAGTGGACACAACTGGCCGGTCTGGCCCGCCCCCAATGCTGGCTCAGAGGGTACAACATGGCATAGATGGGTCTTATTATACATCCATGGGTGGGATGGATGGCGTGGGAAGTCTCTCTGTCCATTAGAGCCTCTTTTTCCAATTAATATCAGTAGTGTGTGAAATAATATTAAGACTTTTTTTTCATTTGCAGTTAACTCAAACATTTTTTTTATGTATTTAACCATAATATTTAGATGGAACAGGCACACCCGTGGCTAAACACGGGATAAGCTGCAAGTATGTAGTTTGCTCTTGTTTACAAAGTCACCTTTTGGTGACCAGATTGACTTATAAGCATCAGAAACTGACGTGGTTCTGAGAAGTGTCATCTCAGTGCAACATGTCACAGGGGAGGTGTGTGACTTTTTTTTTTTTTTGCCGCTTTTCCCTTTATTATAGCGACAGTGGATAGATATGAAAGTAGGAAGAGAGAGATGGGGGGGGGGGGGGGGGGGTGACACGCAGCAAAGGGCAGCAGGTCGGATTTGAACCCGTGCCGCTGCAGGACTCAGCCAACATGGGGCAAACGCTCTTACTGGGAGAGCTAGAGGCCGCCCCGTGGTGTGTGACTTTTAACAAGAGTTCAATATGTTTCTCTACTGGGGAGTTTTGCCGATCCAAACAACATGTAGACAGAGATTTGATTTTAAAACAAACTTTTGCAGCAACTCAGCAGTCTTATCTGGCTACTTCAATCCTAAATTTTTTGGAGTTTTTGGAGGTAAGGTGGAATCATAAATCTATACTACAACATAGTGATGAGCCAAACAAAATCTTTAAATTAAATCCACTACAAACAAAGCAAACCACAAAAGGCAAAACGCAAACACAAATAAAAGGCTCTCTCCCATGTATAAAGTTCCTTTAAAGTTTCTCCGATGATTTTGGTGGCAAAGGGTAGAAGTAGCGCCGCTTCCCTAACGTGTAGTAACTCGCAGCATATAATAAAACGATAGACTTAACTAAAGGAGGGGTGACGCATCCAATTTCTACTGAAATTACTTTTTTGAGCTGCCTCATTTGAATGGACCACCCACCCACCTGTTTGCGCCTCTCCTCCCACCTGTGCACCATGCGCTCAGATCTGGGAAAAGCCAATTTTAAGGTCAGGACAACGGCCGCCACGATATGGGTGTTACAACTACCGCCATACTGGTGGTTGAGTTACCCAATGCAATTCTGTGAAATTGTGTTTCATTGAGAGACTGGAGGAGTTTGTAGAGGCATTTTATATGCAAACAGCCTGTGTGCACATACGCCCCTTTTCCCAATGATTAAGATTTATTAAAACAACCATGCACATGCATGGCTTTATACTTTTGACAACAATAATGTGTTAATCCTGTCTACACAGAGTAGAAAGCAAATGTTAGAGTAGGGGAGTGTACAGAAGTAATGGACCGAACTGTGTAAGCAGTTGAGCAGGAATTACTGTTTTCCCCAGCCGCATATCAGTCTCTCTCCTGTTGGCTCTTCCTGGTTTCATGATTTACTGTAACTGTGGGTTAGAAGCAAGCTGGCTCTCTCTCAGGCTCCCCATGTAGAAAACCCCAAATCAACTCCATGTGGCAGTGTCCTATTTTAACTGAAGCATCCCGGGCCCTTCTAGGCATACACCCGATCAAGGTTTATGTTAAAGCTATTCAAAGGACTGACCAGATCTTGTAATTATGGTGGTTTCTGGAGTTGTGCTGCTTGCCTGTTAAAGTTAAAATAATTCAAAGGGCCCGCCAACTGAACTGGAGGAAACCTCAAAGCAACAACAGAGCTCCTTTTGAAGTTTGTAATTAAGAACTGTAATAAATACAGTACATATGTATGGGTGTTTGTATACGAATGCGTGCAAGATGCATACTGATTTCCGCCGACATTGGCACAGGAGTGATGGGCATTGCTGGCTTTTAGTTTATTTCATATCAAAGTAAAGGACAGCTGTGTGCAAAACAAGGGGGAAAAACACTTCATAACAAAGCGCTCGATGGGTCCTTCAGAATTCAATTTCAGCACAGCATGATCTGACGATGAAGGCACATTTGTCTGTATATCTAAGTGAAATGAAGACAGAGTAAGAAAGACAGGCAGAGACACAAATTGCAACATTGTGAGGCGTTGGTTGTTTGGCCAATGTCTGTAAGTAATGTGTTTATTAGAATTATGATAAAAGCTTGGATGCAATAAGCATTAAGGCATAAAAATCAGACTTTGCTACCAAGCTCAAAATCACTTTGTCCCAACGCACAATACACAGCCCCATTAATTTGGAGAGTGACTGTTAAATTCAAGATTGTATCTTGAGGTGGCCATTAACTCAGCAACTATTCATTGCCTAATTAGGTATTTGCAGTGCTTTTTCTCTCTCCAGCCCATGGGAGACAAACAAAAAGAGTTGTTTCTCAGTATGCCTCTCCCTAAGTGACAATTAAACTAATTACATACCCTCAACAAAAGGACAAGTTATTTAGTGATCAGACTGTTTTTCCAAGTACTGTAAACTCTACGAGCAAAGTAGAAGAAATGACATCAAAGTTCATGGATCATGGCTTAAGAACAGAAGTTAGCTCGAAGCAGGTCACCCACATAAACACATTGCATAAGCAACATAGATTCCTGTTTGACCTTGATCAATTATCAATAAATTGATTATTACACTAGAATGAAATAGAAACACTGGAAGTGATCTCCGAGTGCTCGCAAAATTTGAATGGAGTTGGCTGAGCTGTGCTTTACTTTCCCGTATAATTTGGAACCGTCCTCGAGTTCTCAGATTGGTCTCGGATTTGAGTAACACATCTCTCAGTTGCATATTTCTAAGAGTGGGAAACAAAAATAGATTCCATGTTGTGATTCTATTTTGATTGATTGGTGCATCAGTGCAGAAAACTGCTCAATCTGAGCTCAAAGGGCTGCCAAAGCCTCGGCTGTCCGGGTAAACAGCCGACCACTCTCCTCAGTCTGTCCGTTTATTTTAATACACCATGATGTAGTCATGTTTCACTGATATGATGTAACGAATGTAATATTATTTAAGGACATCCATTGTGCTTGTTTAATTAAATGTTCCTGATAAGTGTTTTATGGCTCTTTTGAAGACTTTTATTATTTTTTTTTATTATCCTCACTGACAAAAACATCACTCTGTGCATAGGCATTATGGATATGGTTTTAATTCAGCTTATATTATATAAAACACTTTTCAAGATTTATGAACACTTCATTGCTATTTATTTTGATGTCATTTTATTTAGGTCTAGTTGGACTAAACCTATTCAGAGACTCATACTGCTCCTGTTTCTCAAACTGAGTTTTTTTTTGACTGAATTCAGATTTAAGGCTACAGGAAAAAAGTTTACAGCAATCCAATTGGACATATTTTGGATTTTACACATTAATAGGTGGAAAAGGGAGCTGGATAAGAGCCATATGGTATGCAAACTGGGTCATGGAAAGATCAAATATTTTAGCAACACAACTAACATTCACATTACACATTTCCAGCTGAAGATGGATGCGTTGTTGATGCCAAGCAGAGAACCCTGGAGCAAGTGTCAAAGCAGCACACATTTATTTTGTCTATTTGAGACAAATTCACACTGTTGGAGAATATACGGACTTCCCCACGCATGCACCACGAAGTTGGCTTTTGCTGTGTTTTTTAATCACATCACCTTGAATTGAAATCACAATACACAGTACATCTGAGCATTTAACACAGGCTGTGGCTGCACATTGATTTTATTGTTGATGCTGACATTTATTAAAACTTGCAGATGCAAAACAAACCTTTGGATCTGACAGCCTGTCTGTAATCCGTTGTTGCTTTGACACACACATTCATTATCATGGGCACAGAATTGGAGCTACACTAGGTGAGTAAATATTACATTGGCCTGTGCAGCTCTGTGTTCAGAGCAGAGAGTCTGCAGCGAGGCAGTAGAAGTGACAAGAACAACAGATGTAAGCATTTGGTAGAATATGTAGGAGCATTGAATCCAGAGAGGTTTTTTTAGGATTTGTATGGTTTGCCTTTTTTAGCCGGCTCTGTGAATGCAGGCCCAGGGAGCTACAGGATACAGCGGTTATTTGATTAAACTCACTGATCAAATCAAATTTTGAGACTACCTAGTGCTGCATTCTAATGATTATGTAATACTCAAAATTGATTTTTTTTTTCTCCATCCAATTAGACTGGCTGTGATGTGTCCAAAAAAACAACAGGACTTATGGTCATTGCAACTCCCAGAATCTAAGGTGTTGTTTTGTAATTTTGTCTGAACGGAGGGATTCAGTTTTTAATGATCTAAGATAAAGAGAGGCTGTGCATGAGAGAGGCTGGAACATATAAATGTTGGGCATTTTTAATGATAAACTACAAAAAATCAGTAAAAAGTTGATTTATTTTCCCTCAGCCAACTAACTGCTCAATCGACCAGTCATTTCAAAGACAACTTGCCTTGGATTCCTGTGTATGCTGGAAACTGTTGTCTATATCGAAGTGGGGTTGTTGGAGTGCATTGCAACTTTTAATGGACTTTTTTAGAGAATATTTAGTTAGAATGAAGCTGCAGAACTGCAGAACCTACCAGATAATCGTTTTGACTGTTCTTGCTTAAAGCCGCTCTATTGTTTTGAAGTAGTGCTGATGTAATGTAAACTAAAAGTCTGTAGCTCCACGACCTCCGCTATGCTTCTTAGACTTATATGTTTCTCCCTTCTCCTATCTAGTGGTCTTACCAGATTTTGTCAGCAGGATAAAAATATGTTCATTATATCCCAGGACTGTAGGGGCTTTCCCTCTTCTTTATCTGGCTTTCCCCATCTTTGTTCCATGAACACAGGCTCAGTCTAAATCATTACTTCTTTTTTTAACCTCTGTGCAATTGTCAAGCAGATTTGACTAGATAGGAAGGAATAAGGAATTTGTGCCTATAGTTGTGATAGGACACTGTTCTGTAAGTTTCTTTCTGTACAGTATATGTGTATGTACTTGCTTATGCATGTATTGTGGTTGTTGATTGGCGGGTTGGTTGTTTAGTTGGTTTAGTTTGGGCTGTTTTTGTGGCCTTTTTTGCCTCAGTTCATTTAGTATTATTTGATTGTTATAGTTTGTTATAGTTTAGGTGTTTTTTGGTTTCTAGTGACAACAATCAGCAGGGATGTTCCTACAAGATAATTGATCATTAAAGTACCAATATGATATGTGTTGTGATTTTTATAAGTAATATGGTTTTATCACATTTGGGATTCTTTTGTGTGATTTCTGGTGATGTGTTTTGCTTTTGGACTTTGCAGAATGGTTGAGTTACTGTCAGTGATTTTTGATCTATAATTACATTTTAAGAAATAGAAAAGTAGAGTGAAAATATTTTTTTGATTTGATTTAACCTGGACAGGTGCTGCATACAGTTCAATCTCTGTTGGTGTACATACATGTTTAAATGTGTTATTTCAGCTGTGCATTTTCAATGCTGTTTTACCCTCTACAAACAGTTATTGAACTGAAATACTTTTTTCCACAACCACCACACTGTCTTGAGTGTAACATGAGCTCCACTTGGATTTCCTTTCTAGTACTGACTAGAATTCTCCTGATATACAGTTTCACACTTAGCAATGCAGCTTGACTGTGCTATGCTCGACAAGCATCTTATTACCATGTAGCATCACAGCTTTTATCCACAGGAGGTGAGTTGAACACACACACACACACACACACACACACACACACACACACACACACACACACACACACACACACACACACACCACTACCCCCCCCTGACATCCAGCATGGAGAAAAAGATGCATCAGGAAGGAACACATAGAAGAGTAACTGATAGGCCATGACATAAATTGGTTTATACTGTACACACACCTGTGCATACACACATTGAGAAGCTGTCTGTGTCAGTCTGGAGGTGTGGTTGGTTATGCACCACATTTCATTCCCAGGCCAGAGGCATTGCTGGAGTTTGAACTTTGACCTCATTTTTAGTCTACAGCCGTGTCGGATAGCAAAGCAAGCAAGCAAGCAAGCTCCCTGTGCACCTCATTTTGTCCAATTAAACTTTCCATTCTTCAGCCTTGAAGTTTGACTTTGTTGCGTTCTGAACTCACTACTGGAGGTTTCTGTGTCTGGCTGCGGAGGAATCTACAGCGTGGCTGTCATTTCTTTTGCAGTGGTGTTATTAGTATGCAGAAGGTCCAATATAGCTCCTCTCAGCTTCACTTCCTAATAAAACGGCACATATCCAGACAGCTCATGTCTTGCTGCAGGTGCAGCAACACACACACACACACACACACACACACACACACACACACACACACACACACACACACACACACATATGCTACCGCTTCTTTTCTTCTGGTACTCTTTTCTCAGATAATGCTTCAGTGTGCAGTCACAATAACTGCCCATCACCAATTTGAGTTGTGTGTGATTTGTGGGCTCATTTAAGTAAAATGCTGACTTCCTTGTTGCCATTTGCTTGATGACCTTTTTTGGAGGGGGGTG